>CM040424.1:131814152-132414152 GCA_022702705.1 Papilionanthe hookeriana x Papilionanthe teres | reverse complement strand
AGAGATTTAAACGAGGCATGTCCAAAAGATGAATTTCCTCTACCGATCCCGAATTAATGATCGACATCGCTTCAACACATGAAATATTCTCATTCATGGATGGATCTTCGGGATACGACCGGATAAAAATGGCTCCGAGAAGATGAAAAACTTACGGCATTCGAACACCGATCGGAGTATCTTCGCTACACGAGTGATGCCATTCGGACCGAAGAACGCGGGAGCGACCTACCGGAGAGCGATGACAAGAATTTTTGATGATCTCATCCACAATCGAGTCGAGTGCTACGTGGATGATGTGGTCATCAAAAGCAAAGTAAAGGAAAACCACTGTATGATTTGAGAATTGTTTTCGAACGATTAAGACAATTTAACCTTAAGATGAATCCCTTAAAATGCGCCTTCGGCGTCACGTCCGGGAAGTTCTTAGGATTCGTTGTCAGACATCGTGGAATTGAAATCGACCGGAGAAAGATTAAAGGCTTATCTTAGAAATGCCACCTCCCAGAACCTTAAAACAACTACGATCTTCTCGAGGAAGTTGGCATATCTTCGACGCTTTATCTCGAACTTGTCGAGTAGGTGTCGGCCTTTCTCGGCATTAGTTAAAAAGGACGCCAAATTTATTTGGGAAGAGAAATGCCAGAGGGCCTTTGAGGACATTAAACAATATTTAATGACACCTCCTGTCTTAGCAGCCCCAGTCTCAGGTAGACCATTGATACTTTATACGCGTCCTTAGACGACTCTCTCGAAGCCCTGTTAGCCCAGGTCAATGATGAGGGTAAAGAAAATGCTCTTTACTACCTAAGTCGTCGTTTACTTCCAACGGAAATAAAGTATCCCACAATTGAAAAGCATTGTTTGGCCACGATCTTCGCCGCTCGAAAGCTCGAGGCACTACATGCTTTCTCATAAGGTCGACCTGATTTCGAAATTTAATCCATTGCGATACTTGATGACCCGTCCGAGCGCTTTCGGCGGACTTGCCGGGTGGTCGATGATATTATTGCAATTCGATATAACTTTCGTGCCTCTTCGTGCCGTAAAGGGACAAGTCTAGCGAGACTTCCTCGCGGCACACCCTTTGCGGCGGAATCTCCTCTCGATGACGACTTGCCGGATGAGCGAATAATGAGCTTAGAAGACCACGATGATCGACGTTGGGAATTATATTTTGACGGAGCATCTTCGGCACACAAAGACGAAGAATCGCAAGTGATAGTGCCGGTAAGGCGGGAATCGGACTAATCTTTATAACACGGAGCGGGGGATGTTAAGATATGCCTACCACATAACGAGCCGTGTACAAATAACGAAGCGAGAATACGAAGCCCTCATAACGGGACTAGAATTAACTATTCGAATGGGGATAACAAACATCAACATCTACGGGGATTCGCAGTTAATCATTCAACGGATCGCCGGACGATACGGAATTTTAAAGCGAGACTCGAGCAATACTTCCGGTATGCCATGAAGCTGTTGGAACAAATTCCGAATGTGACGATCTACAAAATTCCCGAAAGAAAACGCTTTAGCGGATGCGTTAGCCCGCCTCGCAAAAGAATTTGCACCGCTTACAAGATGAATCGGTGGAAGTGTCGGTTCACGGACGTCGGATCCTATCACGGCTCGACATAGACATAATACACAAATCGGAAAAAGAAGAAGAATCGGTTGCAACGGTGACGGAAAACACGAGAAGATTGGCGACGGCCATTAATGAACTACACTGCAAACGGGAAAACTACCGGACGATAGGTCGTTAGCTCATCGGATCGAAAAGAACTACGTCCTACGCATTAATAAACAATACATTATACGGAAGGTCTTTTGATCGGATGTGGCTAAGATGCCTAAGCGGGTCCGAGGCTCGTGAAATCGTTAAAGAGGTGCATTCGGGACTACGTGGCGCTCACCGGTCGGGTCCGAAGATGAAAATGAAAATTAAAAGACTAGGGTACTACTTGGCCCTCGATGATGACCGAGCGCATGAAAATCGCGAGAGGCGTCACCAATGCCAAGTGCACGGAGTGGTTCTACACCAACCTCCAAATGTGCTACATCCGACAATTGCGTCGTGGCCGTTTGAATGTTGGGGCACGGATATAGTGGGTCCGATAGAACCACCATCTTCGAAAGGACATCGTTTCATTCTTGCGGCTACGGATTACTTTTCCAAGTGGGCGGAGGCGGTTCCACTCGAGAAGTGAAAGCACACCACGTGCTACGGTTTTCAAGAACCGAGTTGTCTACCGTTTCGGAGTGCGCGCGGGATCATCTCGGATAATGGGTCGGCATTCGAAGCACACAAATCAACAATTTTGTCGGGAGACACGGAATCGGCTGGCGATATTCAACAATTTACTACCCGAGAGCAAACGGCACAGTCGAGGCTTTTAATAAAACTCTCGTTCGAATTTTAAAGAAAATCTTGGACGATAATAAGAGAAATTGGCACGAGAAGTTATTAGAAGCCTTATGGGCCTACGGGACAACCTTCGGAACTCCTACTCGAAGCTACACCTTACGCTGCGGTATATGGGTCCAAGGCGGTGTTACCTTTAGAGGTCCGGCTTCCTTCACTTAGGATTGCGGTTGCGAAACAAAATCACGACGAGAAGAGAATGCCAAATTACGGCTAGAAGAATTGGAAAGCACGGAAGGAAAAGACTTGCGGCGCGACGGAATTTAGAACTATACCGAAGCTAAGATGGTTCGAAGCCCATGACGAGGCCGGTCGCGAGAACCTTGAAAGTTGGTGACTTAGTTCTCGTTCTCGAGACTATCCTTGCACACCGCGAGATAGGAGGAAAATTTGAACCCACTTGGGAAGGGCCGTTTGTGGTTGAGGCGGCCTACTCGGGAGGCTCCTACCGGCTAGTGAGTTGCCGAGGAGAACGACATATGCTTCCGATCGACGGACGATACTTGAAGAAGTATTACGTTACTCGATGTTTCGAAGGAATGAATTTTTCATCCACTAGAAGCACGGGTGAAGTAATTACTTATGAGTTGAGTCCGAACCCAAAAATAATAAAAAATGTGCTAAAATAAATAAAATCATGATAATAAAGTTTTTCTTGTTTTCTCTTCCAAATCAAAATCTCTTTCTCGATCTTTTCCCACTTCATCCTGTTGAATTCGAAAAAAACGAAAGTAATAAAAAAAAGAAGAAAACTTTGTCTTTAATAAACATTTTCTTAATGTTCTTGTTCTTAGTACGGCCCACGATCCTTTTCCTTGTCTTTTCGCGGGGAAATGTCGAACGGGCGGTTGGTCTCGAACTTTAGAAATGGCGTAAGCCTTGCACTCGATGAAAAGAGGGTGAAAGATGGAGCGATAATAGAGATTGACTCGGACTTCGCACCGGCGGGCTACACGATACGAGGAAAGTGGTCGGGTCCCGATTGATCGAGAGGAAGCGCCCGATCGAGACGGTAATGAAAGTGGGTGGCCCAAGCCACCGATCCGACGACGAAAAGAAAAACAAACACTGAAGAAGACAAGAGAATCGAATGCGTAGTCGGCTACGGCGGAGGGCGAGCTTGTCGGCGCCGCGCCCGCGAGAATTCGGGAAGTACGAAGAGCTACTCTCACGGCAACTCGGCGAAGAAACAAAAATCGCCGTATTCGCAAGATGTTAACTAAACTAGCGGCGGACCGGCGCGACGAGGCGATTCTTCTGCCGGTGCATATACTTCGAGGATACCGGTTCGCCGGGAACTCGAAGAAAGGAGGCCGGCTCAGAGGATAACGAAGAGACCGGGGAAATCTCGAGAAGATCGAGAAGAAGGAAGGCTACCACGCCACCGGATAAAGCCACCGGTAATGCATGACCTTGTTGCGAGAGCGACCCCGGAGGACGTCCCGACGGAGACCATCCCCGAGGAGCCGAGGTATGCGGGGAGAACGCGAAGGGATTGAGCCATATATCCCACAGTACGTCACTAGGCCTCGCCATTTGCAGATTATCCCAGAATACGAGCTAGAAAGAATGCGAGAAAGTCGAGAAGAAAACTTTTGAATACTTCGAGAGAATCGAGAGCGAGGAGGATCGATATCTTAGAAGGCCTCGAGCTACATACGGACGTGTTCTCGGAATACGAACAACAACAAATCGTGGACTGCATCCGGGATTTGAAAAGAATGGGTCGAGCGGGTCGCTGAGAGAAAATACTTACTCGGAACCCGGAGATGGATGCCGGGGAAGGGGAGAATTACTGATACGATGTGGATCTTGCTACAACTTCGCGAGAAGACGGGAAGGGAAACCCACGGGGATACTCCATCATGGCCGGAGTGGATCCGATGCCATTAGTCATCGAAAGGATGGTAAAAAGAATGATAGCATGGAGAGTGCTGCCGGCGGATTGCATACCGACGGTTGCATCATTAACATTTACAAGAAGGGTGACTGCATACCCCGCACATAGATCACCACGACTTTGTCGGACCTTTACGCACGGTTTCTTTTACGAACGAGTGTAATATCATGTTCGGATCGACCTCCGGATAGCAGGCCCGGGTGAGTTCCGAGGGCCGGTAAAGATACCATTACCGGTAGGTTCCGTCATGATACTAAAGGGCGACGGAGCGGATGTCGCTAAACATTGCATCACGGGAGTACCAATGAAGCGGATCTCGAGTTACTTTCAGAAGGATGGATGACGGGAAAGCACCTTATCACTTCCGGACCGGACCGGAGCTAGAGAGCCTCGGCCTTACGAGCTTGTGAGTTACATGGGAAATATCACACCTCCGACGTACATCCATACGGCATCCTTGCCAAGGATGGCTTGGAAGGTGATGTTATTGACCATGTACCTCACTATTCAGACATGGATTTCTGACAGATACCTTTTTTGGATGGATCGACAAAGATCATACATAGTCCGTTTTGAGTCTATATGGATTGTATGAGATGTATTCCAGATCGAGTTGTATGATGTATCTTTGACATGATTGGAATGAAAGTGACCATGTCACATTTTTGGCCTTCACCTCTTTTGTGCGAGATTGGTAGGAAACGCCATTAAAAGTTAAATGAACTTCGAACAAAGAACAGAAAAAAGGAAAACAAAAAGAATAAAAGAAAACTTTCCTTAAAAATCCAAGTAAAAAAATGATGGACTCCAAATTCACATGAACATTAAATGAACGATAAATCGTTAAAGAATAAACAAAATGAACACAAATTTTAAATCAAAATTTCAAATTCAACTTTCCAAATTTCAAATCAAATCTCAATCGAATTCAAATTCAACTTTCCAAATTTCAAATCAAATCTCGATCGAATTCGAATTCAACCTTCAAAATTTCAAATCAAATCGAATCAATTCGAACTCGACCTTCCAAATCGAAATCCAATCCGTTCTACTCTCTCCCTTGTACGGGATGGAAGCGGTTGATTCCATTGACACGGAGCCACGAGGTTTTCGATTCGGATCTAGTGGCGAGGAATTGTATCTAATCCAAACCGGCAACTTTCGATCAACTCTTTTGAATGAGATATGTAGCATCTACATATTCCCTCTAATCTATTTCCTTCCATGAAAGTCTTTTACAACTTTCATGAAATTCTCGAAACACCAAAATTCCACACTTTTCAAATCAACACTACAAATCTTTGCAATATCAATTACCATTCAAAATCAAACTTTTGGGGTTGAGGATTTTCCATCCGAGACTGCATTGCTTTAGGATTCTTTCCCTATCGCAACGAAATACATCAAAATTAAACTTTTGGGGTTGAGGATTTTACATCCGAGGCGCATTGCTTTAGGATTCTTTCCCTATCGCAATGAAATACATCAAAATTAAACTTTTGGGGTTGAGGATTTTACATCCGAGAGCGCATTGCTTTAGGATTCTTTCCACTATTGCAATGAAATACATCAAAATCAAACTTTTGGGGTTGAGGATTTTACATCCGAGGCTGCATTGCTTTAGGATTCTTTCCTATCGCAATGAAATACATCAAAATCAAACTTTTGGGGTTGAGGATTTTACATCCGAGACTGCATTGCTTTAGGATTCTTTCCTATCGCAATGAAATACATCGAAATCAAACTTTTGGGGTTGAGGATTTTACATCCGAGGCTGCATTGCTTTAGGATTCTTTCCTATCGTAATGAAATACATCAAAATTAAACTTTTGGGGTTGAGGATTTTACATCCGAGATCTGCATTGCTTTAGGATTCTTTCCATATCGCAATGAAATACATCAAAATCAAACTTTTGGGGTTGAGGATTTTACATCCGAAATTGCATTGCTTTAGGATTCTTTCCCTATCGCAATGAAATACATCGAAATTAAACTTTTGGGGTTGAGGATTTTACATCCGAGACTCGCATTGCTTTAGGATTCTTTCCCTATTGCAATGAAATACATCAAAATCAAACTTTTGGGGTTGAGGAGTTTACATCAGAGACTTGCATTGCTTTAGGATTCTTTCCCTATCGCAATGAAATACATTAAAATCAAACTTTTGGGGTTGAGGATTTTACATCCGAGGTCGCATTGCTTTAGGATTCTTTCCTATGGCAATGAAATACATCAAAATCAAACTTTTGGGGTTGAGGATTTTACATCCGAGACTGCATTGCTTCAGGATTCTCTCCCTATCGCAATGAAATACATCGAAATCAAATTTTTGGGGTTGAGGATTTTACATCCGATACTGCATTGCTTTAGGTTCTTTCCACTATCGCGATGAAATACATCAAAATCAAACTTTTGAGGTTAAGGATTTTACATCCGATACCGCATTGCTTTAGGTTCTCTCCCTATTGCGATGAAGCACACCAAATCAAGTTGTTGAGGTTAAGGATTTTACATCCAATACCGCATTGCTACGAGATCTCTCCTCATTGTAATGGTTCGATCCAATCAATTCGATTTTCTTTTGAGGTTGAAGATGTTACATCTAAAGCCACAAAATTCCAATTTTCATTTCGAGTTCAAATCCCTTGAATTAATTTTAACAAAACTTGATCTAAATTGAAACTCGAAGCTAAAATCTGAACTTACGCATCAAAACTTAAGCTGAAACAAAATGAAATCTAAATCGAAATTCCCAGGATCATGTGATTTGGAATTCACCTCCTTTTCCTTTCCCAGGCGAGAGTTCGGGAATCTCCGGTCTCGGAGATATACTTGACACTCCCAGGCGGAACTCTTCTACTTCGTCTCAAGTTTGTCACTTGGACATCCGTGTTGGTTTTGTTGATCGCTTCGGTCGAACGCCGATACGCGCGGTGTCTTGGGTTAGCACACCACACTATTGAGGGTCCGTTTGTTGACCTCATTTTTGATGAGGTCTTCTCTTCTTCTCTTTAGTACTTAGGATCTAGCCTTAGGCTTTTCCTTTGACTGTCCTAGAGGATTAGAATTAGGACCCACCACTTAGAAATTCAAACCACTTCTTAACTCCCTGCAAACCCCACAAACTTGATTGTAGACCCCTAATCACCTAGAGGGTTGAAATCGAATGTGGAAGTTTAAGGACGAGTTCCTCTATAGGACTCTTTGGCCTTAGGGCCCCTACAGGTGGCACAGTGCAGTGAAGGGGCTGACTTACACACACACTACACCTATACACTACATTTTCACACACACCTCCTAAAACCACACCCATACCCAATTTGACCTCCGACTCATGCAGGTGATTCACATGGATGGTCTTTAACCCACAAGCCCTTGGCTAAGAGGGTTAGGAACAACATAGTGGATGGCTCGAATGAGTCCTCTTCATGGCTCATGTAGGCTTGATATGGCTTCATGGCTCAACCAAAATGATTTCATTCCACTTACATTTACCCAATCTTCAATTTTCCAAATTTTCGATTTTTGACCCGGGACCCTACTACCGACCTAGCTTTACCCAAAACCCTTGAAATTACCCAAATTTTTCAAAATCTCCAAATCACCCAAAATTCCTCAAAACCAATCCCAAACATCCCCACATTACTCAAATTGATCATCCATAGCCAAAAATACCAAAAATTTCAAAAATACCTCCCAATACCCTCCAAATACCCAAAATGCCCCTCTTGACCCAAAAATCCAAAAATTCAGAAAAATTCCCAGAAAATTCCAGAAAATCCCAAATATTCCCAATTTCATTTTGTTCAACTACACCATGGGCCAATTTTGTCAATTTACCCCACTTTTGTCAAAATCCCGATTTGACCCATTTTTACCAAAAGTGAACCCGATGTCGAACCAAACCTACCCGATTGACCCAAATTCTGGTCCAATTCAATTCTAAACTTCAATTCAACATCCACGACACCAATCTAGACCAAATCCAAGCCCAATTTGATTGACATTTGAATCCAATTTCACTTTTGACCTTAAAGCCCGATTTGGACCCATGACCCAGAACTTAGCTCAAACTCACCCGATTCAACTCCAATTAACCCCAAATCTTTTCTAAACCTTCCCTAACATCCCCAAAAACAAAACACTAACATGATTTTCCCAAAATTTAGACCCGAGCCCCACTCAAATTCAACCCAAAGCTAAAAGACCCAATTTTAACCTAAGCCGAAACCTAACCCAGAATAAGCTCGAACCCCAAAATCAAAACCCAACCAAAGCCAAAACCTCTTTGAAACATTCCCATAAACATTTCCCAACATTAATTTTACATCAATTTCAACTCTAGCTCAACATTGACCCAAGTTAGCCCAATTTGACTTACATTGGCCCATTTACGAAAAGTCCAAATCCGACCCAATTCAAGACCGAGCTACTTCAAATTGATTCCAAATCATTCATGAAACATTCCTAAATTAAATTCAACACTTATTGGATCCAATCCTTTGCAAAATTTTCATCCTAAAATTTGTTTTGAAATCTAAAAGCCCACTTCCCTAAACCATTTTAAAAGCCCATCTTCACTAAATTTTAAAGGCCCAAAATTTATACAAAGCCCATATGACACTCTTCTTCATCATGACTTCAATTAAAATCATCCCTTAAGTCCTAAATCAATCATCAAATGGTTCCAAATCAAGCCATATGCTAAATCCCATCAAATCACCCCTAAATTACCAAAATTTCTAAAATCCATTTTCATGAAATTGACCAAGCTTTTTCCCAAGCCAAAGGCAAGCCATGAAGCCACTCTTAAGCCACATGCAAGCCATGTGAGTTGTCCACAAGTAACCTTACTACATTGGGCAAAAGGAGGAGATCCTTTCCACATTCCCTAAAGGTGATTAAACACTCCCATGATTCCCATTAACCATGCTTATGCCTAATTGTGCTTGGATGGTGACTTGACCCTACTGATTATGCTGAACCAAATCACTTTCCCTTCAGCCTAAACCAAGCATTGGGTGGTGCACCTAGCCCAAAAGGATCGGTTGACCCATTTGGAGCCAAAATTGCCTCTCTCCCATACCATTTTAATCCGAAGCCCTTTACACATGGCAATGGCCGATTGACTACACTAAACCCCGACCACGACCCACCTGAACAAGATGGTGACCGATGCACAGCCGGCCAGCCACCGGGCCGCCGGAAAACGCCATGGCCGAGACATGGGGAGAAGCCGAGCTTTGGAATTCCACCTTGCTTGAGTTGCCCACATGCCCAGTGGCCACCATGGTCTGTTCTTCCCTTGACCTAGCGGTGATCCCGAGTCCTAACTTCTCCCAGGGGTCCCTCCGGCCTCTCCTATTTCAAACCCCACCTCTCTAGGCCATGAGAAGGTGCTTGAACTAACCTTAAGGAAACTGCGCCAAAATCACTCCAAACTCTCCCGACACCTAGAGCACTTGATCCCGCATTGTCGATTTGCCACTAATCCCCGCTAATTGAGCTCGATTTTGGAGCTCGATTCTCGAGCCGAACGGGACATTCCCGAATCATTCACCAAAGTCAAATTAAACTCACCTACACCCGGTCGAGAGGAGAAGTTCCTCGGTGAAAGCCCCCTCTCCGGGCCACCCATCTATTCCGGACTCCGAAGCTTTGTAATCGGGCTGTGGTCGAAATCATACCTAGGCGATTCACCGAGGCCGGGAGACTTCATGCGGAGCTTGCTTGGACCCGATCGAAGGTGACACAACCCTCGGATCGAAGCCACACTTCTCTGAGCAAAGGTATGGTCTTACTCTTCTTCCCGAGCTTCTGATCATTCTCCATTTTTATTGAGTCAATTTCATGCCACATAAACCGTATGGATGTGTTCGTCTTCTCGAGACGAATCCATAGAGCATAAGAATGTTTAATTTGGTCAAGTATCGAGCGAGATCCTAAGCCTAGAAGATGGACGGTTCTCGGGCTAAGAGGCTTGGGGACGATGAACGGATGCCATTCATTCAATACACGCACGGATGGACGGCTCAGATTAGGTCGGACCAACGAATGATACGCGGAAGGCGGGACCCGGGCTGCTGACTCAAGTGGCGGCGTCGAATGGGAGCGCGCCGCGTGGTCGTTCGGAGATGCCGAGGATGACAGGGCGCCGCGTGGATAAGTAGGAAATTAGGTTATTTTCCTATTTATTTAATTCCACTAAACTTCAAAAATGCATAACTTTGTGTAGGAAAATCAGAAAAATAAAATAAAAATACCCTCTTGCTCGAGTGAATAGAGGAGAATAATGTGGAAAAGAAATCATTCAATTTCATTGAGTATTTGATTTTTAATAATTTATTTACTCTCTGCACATTTTCAATTCTCCATGCTTGTATACAATTCACCATGGCATGAGACCATAGGGCTTTTGAAGCCTCTGAATTTGGGAACATTCCCTGAGATTTCCAAAGTCAGAGGCCATCCCTATGAAGAGTTATTGATTTTTCAACTCTAGGTTGCTAGTTTGAGTATTTTAATTCCAATAATTAGCATATTGTGAAATAAATTCTAGAAAAATTTGGTGATATTTATTATGACCAGAGGACCCTAGGAAAAATAGGTTTTGAGTTAACTCACTTGGAATAACCCTAATTTGCTTAAACACCCAAAATGGAGTTTTAATTAATTAGAGCTAATCATACATCAAATTGACTTGAAATCAATCCTCCACTGACCTTTAGGATCGGAGGAACACACCATAAAAGTTTGAAGTCGATTGGACTTGGTTAGCCCTATCAAATGGGTTGATTAAGCCATTTAGCCAAAATTAAACTTAAAAAATTCATAACTTTCAAAATGCTTTTCAAAAATTCACCAAATTGGTTTTGGAGCCTCTCTGATATCAGGGGAATTTAAGAAAATTAAAATTACAATTTTCTAAAAAAATTGATTTTTTGCATTATTTTAATATTTTTAATAATTAAAAAATAATAAAAATCACAAAAATGATAAAATATACTAAAATGTCACATTTTGAATTTTAATCACTTAGGAACAAACCCCATATTTTTCTTAGGTCTCTATGACGAGATATTAAATTGTATTTTCTAGCATTTCCACTAAAATAATTATAATAAATCAAAGAAAAATCAGAAAATTATAAAAATTGGTTCTCTGATTTCCTTGATATCAGAGAGATTTTTGAAAAATATAAAATTCATTTTTAAACCTTTATTTTATTTTTAAATTAATTAATACTCCAAAACTCAAAATAATTATAATAAAAAGAATATAATTCAAAAAATCACCAAATTTGGTCCAAGTGGTTCTCTGGTCATTAGGAATGTCCCATAATTTTCTTAAGGACAGAAACTTTCCCTTGGTCATGTTATTGAATTTTCCTTGGAAATCCTTATTTTCTACAAAAAATAATTACATAAATAAATTAAATACAGAAAAATCACATTTTCTCCTCTAATGTCTTTATTGACATATGAGTGAAGTCACATAAAAATTTCAAATTCATTTAAGTTCAATTTAGTGAGTTATGAAATTATTAAGCTTGAAGGGCAAAATGGTAATTAAAATTTTAACCCTTAATTAAAACTTTAGGCTTAATAAGATGAAATAGTAAAATATTTGCTCCTAATCTGATTTGGATGATTGAAATTTAAATAATTAAAGGGTAGAAACCTACTAAACAATTTGAAAATAATTAAAATAAAACCTTAATTAAATAATTAATTAAATTTGGAAGAATAATAAAATTGGAATTATTAAAAATAGGGATATTATTAGGAAGAGATTTGTTTTTTAATTTAAGAATCCCTAAATTAATCACCTCAATAATATTTAATTCCTAATTAAAATGATAATCCAAATTTAAGATTTAAAATGCTAAAAGACTTAATCATTAAATTAAAGTAAAGTTAAATTATTTAAATTAAATCCTTTTAAAATTTCAATTAAATTAATACTTTAACAATTAAAATAAATCATCTTTAAAACATAAAAAAAATAAAATATTAAATTAAAATTAAAAATAAAATTAAATTAAAATTTAAATTAAATTAAATTAAATTAAATTAAATTAAATTAAATCAAATTAAATCAAATTAAATTAAATTAAATTAAATTAAATTAAATCATATTAAATTAAATTAAATTAAATTAAATTAAATTAAAAAATAAAATCAAGTTAAAATTAAAATTAGATTAAATTAAATAAATTAAATTAAAATTGAAACTAAAACAAATTAAAATTAAATTAAAGTTAAATTAAATTGAATTAAAAATAACATCACCTAAGACATAAAGAATTCAAAAATAAATCTAAAACAACTTGAACACTATTCCAAACTTAAATCCATTAACTGAAATTAAATTAAATCATAAATCACTTGAACATCAATTTGCCCTCGAAAGCTTTTGTTGTCACAACTCCTAAATGGAGTATTAAGTGAAGTGTTACTTCACTTATAGGATATTCAAATATCCTAGTTCACTGAGCAAGATAACAAAACTTGAACTCTGGACGATTAATTCATTTGTATAATTAAATTCTCTTGGACTTAAAATAATCCTAGAAATATTGAAAAGATGTTTAAGATTCGTCTTAAGCACTTCCTCGATATGATAGGATGTTTATAAGAACAATTTAACTTAATTGTTCTTTGATGAAGGAAATCGTCCTTAAACCAAAATACCGACACCTAGACGTCATAAGAGATGACTAGCTATAGGAGTAGGACCTTGGTAGAAAACCATAACCCTTCCCTTAGCTTTACCTAGGAACTTACATTAAATGCTTAAATATTCTAATTGTGTTTTAAGTGCACCTTGGGATGACGGGAAGACCCTTCAGGTACGCTTTTATTTTATTGCAATTTATCTTATTGTAATTTATTTAATCGCATCGCACTTACCTTTCTTGCATGATAAACAACTGTTGCATGAAAACACACACCTTTAGGATAGTCCCTAAAACTGAAACCAAAACTAAATTAAAAGTCATTACAAGATAAAATTCACCGCCACAACATTTCAAAATATAAAACAACTCAAAATTTAATCACGAAACGGAACAACAAAACTACAACTACAACTAAATTAAAACGTCTTGTTGGATGATCGGGAATACCTCGGATGATGTAACCTACGTGTTGCTAATGGGATTTCCCACGGTCTAAATGAAAGTGTGGAGCTCATTCGGTTGAGTTTAGCAAATTCATCTGGACTAAGTGAATCCGATAAAAATAACGATGCCGGAAGGATGGAACCGTGGGATCTTAACCGGTGTTGTTATAATCAACTTTAAGATTTGTTTAATTAAAATATTAAAAAACACCTAGATTTTAAGATTTTCTCTAAACCAGAACACTTCTCTCATCTCCTGATTTATGACTTCTAAAACTAAACCTCTGCAACAAGGAGCTCGGAGCATGGTGGGCAGCACGGCCATCTTCGTCAGCAAAACAACTCTACATCAGCTAAACATTCATTGAATTAAACAACAAAGCCATAGGATTTTGAGGTAGTTTGCCTAGTGCAACATAAATCCTCAATCTTTTGTTAGGCATTTGCATTGCAAATTAAGCCCTAACCAGTCTTATGATTCCGAGGTAGTCGTCCGATACGACATAAACCCTCACATCTTCGAGGCTATTTGTGTGATCGCATCATACAAATATAAGTCCTAATTAATTAAAATTGGCAGGATCAAAACATTAAATAAACATTAGGGCTTTCTTAAATTCAAGCCAAACAATAGGATAGTCGGGAAATTACCGAAGTTCGCTTCGAATTTGTGATTTCTCCTACCTTTCTTCCTTTGAATTACTAAAATAAGATGTTCCAAATTTGATCCATTCCCTATTGAAATTCCAAAATTCAATCCCTTGAAAACTTAAACTTTGAAATTCTTGAGAGTAGAACTACTGATTATTATCGAGAGTTTTCTTAGGTGATTCCCGTCACTTAAGATGTAATTAACTATAGGGGCTTGCCCTTATAGGGAATTTTAAGAACCTGGGTAATATAAACCACCGTTTAATGTTTTCATATTAAGCGGGGGAACTTGTCGGCTTATAAAATTGGTTCGCGGACCAAACGGATGTCACAAACCTTTCTAGTTTATTTAATCGAGCCCCATTATCGAAGCGAGTGTGTCTCATTCTTCGGGATAGATACACAAGTTTGTGGTGCGGTGCTCGTTTATATAAACTATTCGGGATGTGAGATCAGTTTGATTTCATATCTTAAAATTTTCAAATTTAAAATTATTTTCAAAAATCAAATACTACTTTTCAAATTATTTATTTAAATTAAATCTAAAATTCGCCGACAATTTCTATAGGCGACCCCCTTTTCAAAATACAAAACACATAACCTAAAAATATGCCGACACGAGACAATTATAAATCCTTCAGAATTTTCTTCCTCGTACCCTCGCCGTCGGCGGGCTCGATCTCGCCGTCGGTGGCTCAGCACAAATTGCATTATTTTCTTCCTTTTTGGTCCAAATCCGCTCCTTTTTATAATTTTTGCTTTTATCACCTAAATTCTCCATTCCTGCAACAAAATAAGGAAAATACCTTTCTTTAAAGTGCAATTTCATCAAAAATAGGTATAAATTTCTTAATAAATTTATCAGTGATCAGTACTGTTAACTTTTGTCTGTAATGTACATGATCTTTGGAAATGAAATAAATGTTAAAAGACATTCTCTGATCTCTGCAATAAACCGGCAACTCCAAAAATGCCAAAATAAAAATTTTAAATAAAAAATGACGTGATGAACAACTTGTGATAATTAACATAAGATTAATCTTTTTAACTGTAAAGTCAAATCCCTAGCGGATACGCTTTTCTTAATGTGTTTTTCACACATAACTACCAGTTATTGGATATAACTCCCTTCCTAACACAGAAACATGGCATTCCTTTAACTTTTCCTTTGAGAAAGTATATAAGTCGCATGACTTTCCTTCCCAAAATTGACATATCGACATTTGACATTTCTGAGAGATGATATGGCATCTTCTCTCTTTTTAGTTATTGGATATAAGTCCCTTCCTAACACGGAAACATGACATTCCTTTATCTTTTCCTTTGAGAAAGGATATAAGTTGTATGGCTTTCCTTCTCAAAATCGACATATAGACATTTTACATTTCTGAGAGTTGATATGGCATATTCTCTTTTTCCAGTTATTGGATATAAGTCCCTTCTTAACACAGAAACATAGCATTCCTTTTGACTTTTCCTTCGAGAAATGATATAAGTCGCATGGCTTTCCTTCTCAAAATTGACATATCGACATTTAACATTTCTGTGAGATGATATGACAACTTCTCTCTCTTCATTTATTGGATATAAGTCTCTTCCTAACACGGAAACATGGCATTTCTTTAACTTTTTCCTTTGAGAAAAGATGTAAGTCGCATAGCGTTCCTTCACAAAACCAACATATCAACATTTGATATCTTTAAGAAATAGCATAAGACCTCCTTTAATGGAATATGGCACCCACCTTCTCATCAAAATAAAATTTCATTGACATTAAAATAACTTATAAACCGACAATGGATATTCTGACATCCAGACCATTTCAGTCAACACGAATATGTGCGGCATACTTGTGTAGTATTCCACACATATTGGGGGCCCATTTGTTAACCTCACTTTTGTGAGGATCATTTGAAAGTCAGCTTGAGATAGGAAATATAGCAATATTGACTTCATAAATCTCACTGATGGACACTAAACCCTAATGACTAGGGTAAAACCCTAATAAAGCCTTCTTAACATAAATTTTAATAACATTCTTAAATGATCAAATCAGTAATGACAAACTTTAATCTGATTAATCATTGACCTAATTGGTCAACTTTAACCTAAAAAGTCAATTTTTGTTAAAATGTTCATTCCTCAACCCAATGACCAACCTATTGACCCCATAGGTCAACCTTTGACCAAAAAGACAATTTTGACCCAATGACCGACCCAATTGGTCAACTTTTGACCAAAAAGTCATTTTTGGTCAAAATGGTCAATCCTTGACCCAACGACCAACCTATTAACCCAATAAGTCAACCTTTGACCCAATAGGTCAACCTTTGACTCAAAAGTCAATTTTGGTCTAAATGGTTAATCCTTGACCCAACGACCAACCTATTGACCTAATAGGTCAACCTTTGACCAAAAAGTCAATTTTTGTTAGAATAGTCAATTTCTAACCAAATGACCAACCTATAACCTAAAAAGTCAATTTTAGTTAAAATAGTCAATTTTTGATCCAATGACCAACACATTGACTCAATAGGTAAACATCTAATTAAAAAGTCAATTTTAGTTAAAATAGTCAATTTCTGAACCAATGACCAACCCACTCACCTAATAGGTCAACCTTTGACATAAAAAGTCAATTTTGGTCAAAATAGTCAATTTCTGATTCAGTGACTACCTACTAACCCAAATAGTTAACTTTTGACACAAAAAGTCAAAATTAGCTAAATTCATCAACCGAAGACCTAAAAACTACCACATTCACCTCATTAGTCACCTCATGACCTAAAAGGACAAATTAGGTCAAAATGGTAAAACCATGACCCAAAGATTATTGCTTTGACCTTATTGGTAATTCTTCGACATAATTAATTGAAATTTGATCAAAAAAATCCACACATGACATAAAGATAACCACCCTAGCCCCATTTGTCAACTCTTCACCTAAAAGGGTTAAAATTGGTCAAAATGGCTAATCCATGCCTCTTGGCCACAAAACTAACTTCAAAGACAGACATTGACATGATCAACTTAACATTGATAAAAGTGAGAAAAATTTAATCCAAAAATTACCATATTGACCCCTGGATTTACTTAAACCCTAAAATTAGTCAACATGACCAAATCAAACATTTAACGATAAAACACATGGACTTTAAAATAGAACCAACCATGACAAGGTTGGGTGGGTCACATTGGACATCTTTGGACTAGAATTGGTCAACCTAGGTCAACCAGGGTAAACATTGGTCAACCCTAGTCAACATTTATCAAATTTGGTCAAAATACCTAATTTTGAACAAAAAATGATGAAATTAATCAAATAATTAATCCCAAAATTATTTTGATTAATTATTTGGCTAATAATATAATTCCTAATATTTTTGAATAATTACATAATTAATTAAAAATGGAAATACAATTAAAAGCCATAAAAATAAAATTTGAACATGTGACACCATTTATGACATAATAAATGGTTTTGAATTTTCAAACCCCATGTTGACATAATAAATGATCTCATATGGGTTATACATGACCCGTGAAGCACTTTACCTATAAGTTAACACATTAAATAACACGTGACACACCATTTAACCATGGTTAAAAATACCATTATGACATAATCATGAAGGATGAAAGAGGTGACGCTACTTCATAAAAGGCTTAAGAGATGACATGGGTGAGTTATCACTCACCTCACAAGCCATCCAATGAAGAAAATCTTTGCTTAGATCACCCTTACATCATGGGGCGATCTCATAAATACCAATTATGGAAAATTAAAGAAAAAAAATGGTTTATGTGTCATGCCCCTACTAAGCCCTAAGTGACATTTTGAATGGAGGATAGCTTGCCCTCTTTGAGTCATCACACACCTCTCCTCCACCCTATAAACATACACCACATCAATTTTATCAAAATAGGAGCTCATCATGATCATTTGAAAGTCATCATGACTAAATTATGGGAATAATGGAAAGAAGGCTTAAGTGTCACCTTACCACTTAATTCATTGAATGAGTTGAAGGCATGGCATGGAGGGGGTGATTCAAGACAATTTTAGACAACCATATCCACCTCCCAAGTCTTCCAATGAAAGCAAGCCAAAGCTTGAATCCGACCGTCACCATGGTTAATCCTAATGATGGCTAAGCTTGGAAAACCCCAATGTATCAACCTAACAGCCAAAATCTTATCTCCAAGCATTAATGGGGAATTTAGCAACTCCCCTTGATGAACTAAAGCCAAGCCAAGCTCAGCCATGGCCATTGCCATCGCTATTAATAGGGCAAACCCAAGAAGGCTAGGAACAGAGGAAAATTTTGAGATAGCCAAACTCTACCCAATTCCCAAAACTCTCACACCAAAAATCTTTTCTAGAGCCTATGCAATTGATCCCTCATAGAATCAAGCCTGGGAACCCACCCAATATCTTCAATTTGGCTAACCCGAGAACACCCAAAACCTGACATATTAGATGTGTGAAACCAAACACCTCAAATCTTCAAATTAACCATCCTAAACCCATTTAGGGACAGTGTGATGAGAAGGCCAATCAAAATTGGCCATCTCCATAGTCCCTAAGCCTTCAATTGATCACAACCATTCAAGCTGAGCTCCTCTTAATCGAAGTCATACAAAGACTCAATGTGACATCAAATTGGCTTGGGGGAAACTCTTCTCAAAACCACACGAAGCTTCCACATCGATCAAATCAAGCTCAAATTGACTGTGGCCATGGTATGGATTTTTTAGCTCTAATGGTGTTCGGGTTCCACGCTTTGTGAAATTAATCAATTCAAAACCTATACATCACCAGATGGATAGGTTCTTCATCTCAAGATGGTCCTAAAGAAACAAATTTCACTTGATTTCATCGAGAATCGAGTGAGATCTTGCTCTTAGACCATGGAAGGTCTGCGGGATCAGATGAGATGAACAAGATGAACGGATGTCATCCGTTTCCGTGTTTTGGAAACAGACGGTTGTGATTAGATCTCGCTGTCCCCTCAGTTTGGATGCCCGCATAGGATCCACCGCATTTCGACTCGTCTGAGGACATGCGGTGGCTTAAGATTTATTTGGATTTAATAAAATCCTGATAAACCTTACAAAATTCAAAACTACATATCTTGACATAGAAAATGCATTATAATATGACAAAAATACCCCTGAACTCAGAAAGAAGAGGAGAAAGTTTTGAGACCAAAATCATGATTTTATTCTTTGTATTTAATTTTTAAATAATTAAATACTCTTTGGAGTATTTTAATTATTAAAAATTATTTTCAAAATAGAAAATTCTAAAACTTTAGGAGCATTATCTCTAGATCCTTAGAAAGATCCCCTCATTTTTCTAGGCTAGAAAAATTCTCTAAGACACTATTTCCTAATTTTCAAGACACTTTGTAATTATTTTAAAATTATAATTATAAAAATAAAAATTAAGGAAAATAAAATAGAAAAATGGTTAGGAAATTTAAGGTGATATAAAATAACCTTAAAATGACAATTCTTAAGCCATTAAACAATTTTAAATGAAAATTTCAAATTAAGTTTAAAATTTAATATAAATTAATAATTTAAAACCCTAAAAATCTTATTTTCATTCCACTTGGCCTATTCAATAATAGACTAAGTAAAAATTGAGTCTAACCCAAAAATAGACTCAAGACTAACTTCAAAAACTTCAAATTAGACCTAATTAAAACCTTTATTAAACTATTAAAGCTTAATTAAATTAGGTTTAATTCAAAGTTAATATTTTAATTAAGTTTAAGGAGATATTAAACTTAATTAACTCAATTAAATCTTAATGACATTATGTTTAATTTAAAATCAGACTTTAATTAAGTTTAAAGATATATTAAAGTTAATTAATTGAAAACTAAAAATTTTAATTAAGTTTAAGGACATATTAAACTTAATTAACACATTAAACCTTAATTACATTAGTTTTAAGTAACTATTAAACCTTAATTAGGTTTATCCCATATTAAAACTAATTAATCAACTTAAACCTTACTTACATTAGGTTTAAGTAACTATTAAACCTTAATTTGGTTTATCCCATACTAAACCTAATTAATCATTTTAAACCTTACTTACATTAGATCTAAGTAACTATTAAACCCTAATTAAGCCTAACACTTTAGACTTAATTAAATTATAAAACCTTAACCAACTAAGGTTTAATCAAACTTAAACAAAAACTATTAAAGCTTAACGAACTAAGGTTTAATCAAACCTAAACCTTTATTAAGTCTAACACCTTAGGCTTAATTAAACTATTAAACCTTAACCAGCTAAGTTTTAATCAAACTTAAACTTTAATTAAGTCTAACACATTAGATTTAATTAAACTATTAAACTTTAATCAACTAAGGTTTAATCAAACTTAAACCCTAATTAAGTCTAACCCATTAGACTTAATTAAACTTGTAAACTGTTACCAACTAAGGTTTAATCAAACTTAAACTCTAATTAAGTCTAACATATTAGGCATAAACTGTTAAACCTTAACCAACGAAGGTTTAATCAAACTTAAACTCTAATTAAGTCTAACACATTAGACTTAATTAAACTAATAAACCTTAACCAACTAAGGTTTAATCAAACATAAACCCTAATTAAGTCTCACACATTAGACTTAATTAAATTATTAAACCTTAATCAACTAAGTTTTAATCAAACTTAAACTCTAATTAAGCCTAACACATTAGACTTAATTAAACTATTAAACCTTAACCAGCTAAGATTTAATCAAACATAAAAGCTAAGGTTTAATCAAACTTAAACCCTAATTAAGTCTAGCACATTAGACTTAATTAAACTATTAAACCTTAACCAACTAAGGTTTAATCAAACTTAAACTCTAATTAATTCTAACACATTAGACTTAATTAAACTATTAATCCTTAACCAACTAAGGTTTAATCAAACATAAACCCTAATTAAGTCTAACACATTAGACTTAATTAACTATTAAACCTTAACCAACTATGGTTTAATCAAACTTAATCTCTAATTAAGTTTAATATAATAAACTTAATTAAATTATTAAACTGTAATCAACTAAGGTTTAATCAAACTTAAACTCTAATTAGGTCTAACACATTAGACTTACTTAACTATTAAACCATAACCAACAAAAGCTCAATTACACTTAGACCTAAAACTTAACATAAAGTTCAGCCCATATTGGACTTAATTTAAAATCTAACTTAGATTCAACATGACATGAATCTAAGTTAAACAAAACCTAACTTAGGTTCAACATGACATGAATCTAGGTTAGACAAAACCTAACTTAGGTTCAACATGACATGATTCTAAGTTAAACAAAACCTAACTAGGGTTCAATATGATGTGTATCTAACTTAATTTAGATGCATAAGACATAAATCTAAGTTAAACAAAACCTAACTTAGATTCAATTAGGCATGAATCTAAGTTAAACAAAACCTAATTTAGATTCAACAAAACATGAATCTAAGTCAATCCAAACCTAACTCAAGTCCAACTCATATTGGACATAAGTCAAAATCTTACTTAGATTCAAAATGACATGAATCTAAGTTAAATAAAACCTAACTTAGGTTCAATATGATATGAATCTAAGTTAAAAAAAACCTAACTTTGATTCAATATGACATAAATCTAAGTTAAAAAAAACCTAACTTAAGTAGAACATGAGATGAATGTAAGTTTAAGTCTAACCCATATTGGACTTGAATCAAACCTAAACTTAGGTTTAACATAACTTAAACCTAAGTCAAACTCAACATAAATTTTAGGTTCAACCTTTATTAAACCTAACTTAACTTAGGTTCAATCTAAATTATACCTGAGTTAACCAACCTGATGAAAACAAAAATATTAGATTCAAATGACGTGGAATCTAATTATCAGACTTCTAATCAACTCTGTATTTTTAGATTCAAATGACATTGAATCTTAAATATTAAAATCAAACTTTTTGTTATATTATAATTCTAATCAAAATTAGACTTAATATATTTAGATTCAAAATGACATTGAATCTAAAATATTAAAATCTAACCTTTTGTTAGATTCTAAGTCTAATTAATAAAAGATTAACATTTTTAGATTCAAATGACATAGAATCTAAAATATTAAACTCAAACTTTTAAGTCTAACCAATATTAGACTTAATATTTTAGATTCAAATGATATTGAATCTAAAATAAATCTAAAGTTTTTTTTAAACTTATCATTTTTAGATTCCAATGACATCGAATCTAAAAATCTAACTTTTTGACATTAAAGTACAACATAAACACTCTTTTCTTGTAGGTTAAGAATAAGTGTTAGATCTTCTTTGCATATTATAGGGTCTGTTAACTCTGTTTTGCAAGATGATCAAAATGAAACGATGACATTAATCTCTTTTTAAATTTTATTTGCAGGTTATAGGGTGTGCTAACTCTGTTTTGTAGGATAACATTTTGAAAACAACAACAAAACAAAACAAAATCACAACGACATCAAAATAATGACATTGACAAGATAAAATAAAACCAAGAACAGTAAAATGACAAAACCAAGACAAAACAAAACCTAGAATTTTTAGGATAGTCAAAAAACCTAAAACTTTTAGGATAGCCACCAAAACAAAAAAATTATAAGACCATAAAATGATGACATTAACAAAACAATTAAAAAAAACAAATAACAAAGCAAACACAAAAAAAAAAACAAAAATTGACAAAATCAAATTTTTAGGGTAGTACGACACATTACCCATATGATTGAACGTTGATGTTTCTTTCCATGAAAATTTTTAGAAAACAAGTGATTAACATTAATCAGAAGTTTTCTTAGATAATTATAATTATCTAAGATGTAAATAACTATAGGAGCTTGCTTCTATAAAAGATTTAAAGAACTTATGATAGATACTTTATCCAGAAATCTATGGTTACTAAAATATCATTATATAGAACTTCTAGACATTCTAGAATTTTCTTTATCACCAAAATCTCTTTTTCTACTATTTTCTATCTTATTAGCCCTTATTTTCTTCAAGCTTCTTACTACCTGAGGATCCTTTTACGAAATCCAAAGAAATAAGATTTATTAAAGATTAGGGCAATATTGTAGATAAATAGTGTGGCGATTTCAAAACGACATCGACATTAACACGAGAAAATCTCAGACATGGCTACGAACACCGACAAGATGTAATATCATTCTTAAGTATAGCAATTATTGAAGGTGGAAAATATTTAGGCAAAAATTTTTAAGACACTTCTCCCCAAGTTCTATAGATGCAGGTGCTAAAAATTTACGCATGCCTTAGCTTTATCCCTTAATGAAAATGGAAAAAGTCTGAGTCTGACTTCATCATTCGACACTTCATTGTATTTAAAAGTAGCATAAAATTGTAAAAAACTAGGAAGATGTAAATTTTGATCTTTAGAAGATATCCCTCCAAACTGATTATTTTATACCATTTGGATAATAACAAGTTTAACCTTAAATGAATTAGCAACAACATCAAAATTTTGAATATCTAAGTGAATTTCATCTATTTTAGGGTTAACATAATCTCTTAATAGTCCCTGTTGATGTTTGTTTTCAATTATTTGATTATCTAAGTTGTTCGTCGTTTTATTCAAATTTTTAGTTATTTCTATTGTTTTCAATTTTTTCCTAATAGTACTTTCTAACTCTGGCTCATAAGGTATTAACTTTCAGATATAATACTACGATAAAAAAAGCACAATCAGCTCACTTAAAATTAAGCAATAACACAAATATAAGTTCTATAGATAATAAAAAAGTATTTCAAATACTACTAAATTTACCGTTATCTTCCCCGACAATAGCGCCAAAAACATAGTGTATGTGTTTCTTTTTAGATTTTTAATATTAACAATGATGCAAACACAAGTATAAGTATCGCTCAAGCAATACAGTGCTCTAGTGGAGTCCTGAATATCGATCCCACAGAGAGGGTGTAAATCTATGATAGTAGCACTACAACACAACATTCAAACTATATAAATCATAAAATGAAAAACACAGGTTGGAAATATTTCAAGGTTGCTAATTGAACTAAGTTTACCAAACCACTTTCTAAACTTCAAAGCAAATTTACTAACTTTAAATAAATTTTTACTATTTTGTAACGAAACTTTCATGTTGGAGAAAGTATTCTTCCCCTTACAATGAGGTTATGATTAGTGAAAGATTCAAATTGTTGGAAATTGTCTTGTGCCAAAAAGGAGCAATCCTATTCTTTACTTTATTTCGAGTGCATACAAAACATTGGCAAACCATAGGTTTAGTCCCTAACTCCGTGGTTAGGCTAGGAGGATACAAGCTCTCACTCCAAAGCTTCCACTTCCCCTTGGCCTGAGGGCTAACTCTGGCTTTAGTTTCCAAACACTATAATTGAATTGAGGATTTTAGTCTGTCCTCTAAAATCTCTAATTCTATGCCCAACAAAGTATATTTCCTTTTTTATTTTCACTTAACACCATTAACTACATTCTAATGCATGGAATTGAAAGTGATTCTCACTTTATTGTAGAGTGCATTGACCTTTCGGATCATATGTTTCTTAACAAATTTTAATATTTCAATTGGCCGGATTGAAAAGTAAATGAAGAACAAAGTGTTAAATCATCACAAGTATTTAACATTTAAATTGCATATCTAATCTATCTCTTCATTTTACCATATCTCATTGTAAGGAGAAAGACAAAGACATCTACTCAAAATTCATGGGGAAGATACAACAAAACACAGATTTAAATCATCAAAAGTTTCAGATATTGTATAAAGGAAAGTTCAGACAAATAACAATTAATAAACACAACTTATCTGAAACTCTTCATCAAAGAA
The DNA here is from genome assembly GCA_022702705.1 of Papilionanthe hookeriana x Papilionanthe teres. NCBI lineage: Eukaryota > Viridiplantae > Streptophyta > Magnoliopsida > Asparagales > Orchidaceae > Papilionanthe > Papilionanthe hookeriana x Papilionanthe teres. Next base: position 132,389,172 of record CM040424.1, on the reverse strand, counting down.
AATCTCTTGAAGTTCCTTTAAATCTCTTTCTCTCTTTACAACAACACACAATTCTCTCTGAGAAAAGTTTAGAAGAAGATATCTATCACTTTCTTTCCTCTCTTATAACTCTAGAGAAAACCTTATTTTTTTACTTCACTCTCAACACTTACACTGATGTCTACCCTCTTCTTTTATCACATTCAAACACTCTAATATAGTGTAGGGACGAATTTCCCAAGGGATGCCTCAAGCAACATTCCAAAAATCAACCCAATACATTGAATCTGCTAAAAATCTGCAATTAATCAGCATGGGCACCGTCGGCGCCCAGACTCTGTCAAATGGTGTCATCAGCGCCAGAGCAAAGTCTAGATTTCTTCCCCCTTTCTGGATATTGGTGTCGTTGACGCCATAAAAATTTCTAAAAATACCTCTTTTGAATCCAAATTTCTTCATTTTTTCTTCCTTTTTGCTCCAAATGCCAAAAATCAACAAACTTACAACAAACCATGAAATAACCTTTTTTAAACTGCAATATCACCGAAAATGAGTAAAAAATATATGTGAAAAATCAAACATATTTTGGTGCATTAAAAAACAAATATATTTTTGGTGCATCATACTCCTTTTTGAAAATTTAAGTTGCTACATTACAAAAACTATTTATGTTAGGTGGTTCTATTGGGATAAACTGGAACGGGGGAGTGTGATTTAGAAAAAATACATATCACCGTCCATGTATTTCTTTATTTAGAGAATTTACCATATATATATATATATATATATATATATATATATATATATATATATATATATATATTCAGCAAAAGGATTAGATATTCATATAAACTTGGTTACGGTTCTAATGTAAGGGATCGTTGACCTCATTTTTATAATAGGTCAACCTTTTGACCTAAAATGTCAACTTTGGTCAAAATGGTCAATCCACACGCAATGACCAACCCTATTGACCCCATAGGTCAACCTTTTAACCTAAAAAGTCAACTTTGGTCCAAATGGGCAATCCAGACCCAATGACCAACCCTATTGACCCCATAGGTCAACCTTTTGACCTAAAAAGTCAACTTTGGTTAAAATGATCAGTCCAGACCCAATGACCAACCCTGTTGACCCCATAGGTCAAATTTTTGACCTAAAAAGTCAACTTTGGTCAAAATGGTCAATCCAGACCCAATGACCAACCCTATTGACCCCATAAGTCAACCTTTTAACCTAAAAAGTCAACTTTGGTCAAAATGGTCAATTTTTGACCAAATATTGACCCAATGACATGTTTAAAACCCCAAAATGACAAAATTAATCAAATAATTAATTATTGACTAATAATTTAAATTTTAAATTAATTAAATGACATAATTAAAATAAAAATTAAATTAAAAGTCATAAAATGACATAATGCACCAAAATGAAATGAAAATGACAAAATTAATCAAATAATTAATCTCAAAATTATTTTGATTAATTATTTAGCTAATGATTTAATTTTTTAAAATTTTAATTTATGACATAATTAATTAAAATGAAAAATTAAATTCAAAAGCCATAAAATGCAAAATTTAATTAAAAATGATTGAATTAATCAAATAATTAATACCAAAATTATTTTTAATTAATTAATTACCATTGATTTAATTTTCTTATTTTAATTAATGACATAATTAATTAAAGTAAAAATTAAATTAAAAAGTCATCAAAAGAAACAAAATTCAATTTTAATGACATGAATATTAATCAAATAATTAATTTGGAATTATTTCCAATTAATAATTAACTAATAAAATACTTTCCAACATTTAATTAATGACATAATTAATTAAAATGGAAATTAAATCAAGAGGGTTATTAAATAGAATTTTTAAAACCTATGACACATGGTTTTCTAAAAATCCTAAAACTCCTTTATGACATCACACATGACCCATGGATGACTCACATTTAACCATGGTAAAGGGGCATAATGACTTGAAGGTGAGGTTGCAAAATCATGGTGATTTGAAATGTGATTTTTCACAAAGTGAGGTGTCTTGCCATGGTGAGATGAGTTTAGCCACCTCCCTAACCACCCAATTGTAAGAAGACAAAGCTTTAACCATCCTCCACACCATGATTAATCTCATTAAAACTTTTTATAAAAATATTAAGGAGGGGGGCTAATGTGTCACCACCCCATGAAATGATAAATGAGGTGTTGCAAGGAGAAGGTCTCAACCATTTGAGTCACCATTAACCTCTCACGTAGCCAATGGAATGAAAACAAAGAGCTCCTAACCCATCATGACAAATTTGAAGACATAATTGCCATGAAATGTGCACTTGCTTAAGTGGCAAAATTCTCATGGGAGAAGAAGAGGTGAGGCTTGGTTTACATGAGGAAGGTTGTACTCTACAGCTCTAAGTATACTATGATCAAACCTAAGCTAACCAAGGTTGAACCATAGCCATTCATGGCTATATAAAGACCCCTTGGCCGAAATTTTGAGAAGAGAAGAAAAAATCCATAGAAACATATAGGCTGCCCAAATCCCTTGGCTCCCAACACAAAAAGTCTTCCTAGGGATCTCAGCAACCTATTCCAACCAAATCAAGCCATAGGATTAGCCCAATCAAGCCAATTTGGCCAAAATCCAAAATCAGCCCAAACTAGCCATTTTTCCAAAATTGCTCTCCAAGGCTAGCTACAAAAGTAAATTGAAGTGAAAAAGATCTTCTTTGGGAGTCCTAAAAGCTGACCATCAGGCCTGATCAAGCTCAACAAACTTGTGGCCAAGGTATGGATTTATTTTCTCCAAAATAATGCATATAATCGAAATATCATGGGTTAAACTAGCCCAGAAATGTATCATCACCATATAGATATAATCTATACGTCTAGATGATTCTATAGATTAAAAAATCACTCAATTTCGTTGAGAAGTGAGTGAGATATTGAGTTTTGAAGTTGGGCGGTTCCAAAATTTTTGAATTTGTGGGTGATTTATCTCCGCTGTCCGTTCCCGTGTTTCAGAACAGATGACACTGATCTACGCTTCCCGTGTCCGCTGTTCCACACCGTACACCGGATCCTCCCACTTCTTCGACAGTACGAGGACGCGTGGCGCACCGTGGATTTTTCTTGGCCATTTTAATTCAGAAAATCCTTAAACTCTTCAAAATTCATATCTTTTAATCCAGTGCTCATAAAAACAAAATAAAGATACCTCTGGGAAGCTCATAAAGAGAAGAAAATTATGAGACCAAAATCATAATTTTATTCTCAATATTTAATTTTTAAATAATTAAATACTCTCTGGAGTATTTTAATTATTAAAAATTATTTACAAATCAGAAAAATTTGAAATTTTTAGGGAAGAACCTTTAAGTCCTTAGACACATCTTCTGATTTTTCTAAGGCTAGGATAGTTCTCTAGAATGTGATTTTCTAATTTCCATGACATTTTGTAATTACTTTCAAAAATAATTACAAAATTAGGAAAATTGGAAATTTTAAATGCAAGATGATTGAGTACCTTAGGATAACAGATAACAATCCTAAAACAACAATTCTCAAGCCATCAAATCAATCTAAAAGACACTTTGAAATAAAGGTTAAGATTTATTAATTTTAAACTTAATAATTCAAAACCTTTTCTTCACATATTTAATCAATGTCATCATGGATTAAGCAAGTGATGAATCCAAACTTAAATGAACTCAAATCAAACAATAATTAGGTTTAAAGACAACTTAAGCCTAATTAAATCATCAAACCTTAGGCTTTAATACAGAAATCAAATCTTTAATTAAGTTTAAGGACATATTAAACTTAATTAACCCATTAAACCTTAACTAAATTAGGTTTAATACAAAATAAAAACTTTAATTAAGTTTAACGACATAATAAACTTAATTAACTCATTAAACCTTAACTAAATGAGGTTTAATACAAAATCAAACCTTTAATTAAGTTTAAGGACATATTAAACTTAATTAACCCATTAAACCTTAACTAAATTAGGTTTAGTACCAAAATCAAAATTTTAATTGAGTTTAAGGACATGTTAAACTTAATTAACCCATTAAACCTTAACTCAATTAGGTTTAATACAAAATCAAACCTTTAATTAAGTTTTAGGACATATTAAACTTAATTAACCCATTAAACCTTAACTAAATTAGGTTTAATACAAAATCAAACTTCAAATAAGTTTAAGGACATATTAAACTTAATTAACCCATTAAACCTTAACTAAATTAGGTTTAATACAAAAATCAAACTTTAATTAAGTTTAAGGACTTATTAAACTTAATTAACTCATTAAACCTTAACTAAATTAGGTTTAATACAAAAATCAAACTTTAAGTAAGTTTAAAGACATATTAAACTTAATTAATTAATTAAACCTTAACTAAATTAGGTTTAATACAAAATTAAATCTGAAATTAAGTTTAAGAACATGTTAAACTTAATTACACTCGGCTTAAGGCAAACCTAAACCCTAATTAGGTCTAACACATTAGACCTAATTAAACCATTAAGTCTTAACTAAATTAGACTTAATCAAACCTAAACCCTAATTAGGTCTAACTCATTAGACCTAATTAAACCATTAAGTCTTAACTAAATTAGACTTAACCAAACTTAAAACCTAATTAGGTCTAATCCATTAGAACTAATTAAACAATTAAGTCTTAAATAAATTAGACTTAATTAAACCTAAACCCTAATTAGGTTTAATCCATCATAAATCTTAATCAAATAAAACTTAATCCAACTTAAACTTTAATTAAGTCTATCACATTAGACTTAATTAAACTATTAAACCTTAACCAACTAAGGTTTAATCAAACATAAACCATAATTAAGTCTACCATACTAGACTTAATTAATCTATTAAACCTTAACCAATTAAGGTTTAGAAAACCTCAAACCAAAAACAATCCTTAACTTAGGTTCAACCCAACATGAACCCATGTTTAACCTTTAACTTAGGTTCAACACAACTTGAACCCAAGTTCAACCTTTAACTTAGGTTCAACCCAATATGAACCCAAATTCAACCTTTAACATAGGTTCAACCTAATATGAACCCAAGTTCAACCTTTAACTTAGGTTCAACCCAACTTGAACCCAAGTTTAACCTTTAACTTAGGCAACACAACTTGAACCCAAGTTCAACCTTTAACTTAGGTTCAACACAATATGAACCCAAGTTCAACCTTTAACTTAGGTTCAACCCAATATGAACCTAATTTCGACCTTTAAATTAGGTTCAACCCAATATGAACCCAAGTTCAACCTTTAACTCAAGCTCAACACATATTAAACCCAAATTCAACCTTAACTTGAGTTCAACCTATATTGAACTTAAGTCAACCTTAATTCTATGTTCAATCTAACTTGAACCTAACTTAACTCAAACTTAAAACTTAACTTGAGTTCAACCTATATTGAACTTAAGTTAACCTTAAGTCTAGGTTCAACCTAACTTGAACCTAACTTAACTAAAACCTAAAATCCTGATTAAGTCTACCACATTAGACTTAATTAAACCATTAAACCTTAACTAACTAAGGTTTAATCCAACCTAAAATCCTAATTAAGTCTACCACATTAAACTTAATTAAACCATTAAACCTTAACTAACTAAGGTTTAATCCAACCAAAAACCATAATTAAGTCTACCACATTAGACTTAATTAAACTTTTAAATCTTAACCAACTAAGGTTTAATTAAATATAAACTCTAATTAATTCTATCACATTAGACTTAATTGAAACTTTAAACCTTAACTAAGGTTTAATCAAACCTCAACTCTAATTAAGTCTACCATATTTGACTTAACTAAACCATTGAACCTTAACCAACTAAGGTTTAATTAAACTTAAACTCTAATTAAGTCTACCACATTAGACTTAATTAAACTATTAAACCTTAACCAACTAAGGTTTAATTCAATCTAAACTATAATTAAGTCTACCACATTAGACTTAATTAAATCATTAAACCTTAACTAACTAAGGTTTAATCAAACCTAAACTTTAATTAAGTCTACCACATTAGACTTAATTAAATCATTAAACCTTTATCAACTAAGGTTTAATCAATTCTAAACCAAGCCTAAACCTTAATTAAGTCTAATACACTAGACTTAATTAACCAAGGTTTAACAAAATTATGTCTAACTAACTAGGCTTAATTAATGCTTAAACCTTACTTAAATAAATCCCGGTTAAATTAAAGTAAACTTAATTAAAACTTAAGCCTTACCTAAAAAGGACTTAGATGGTCAATAATTCTAATTAAGTCTAATTTAGTTAGACTTAAATAACCTTTAAGTACTATTTAAACAAGGCTTAAATTTTAAATAAGTCTATTCTAGTTAAACCTAACTTTTAACTTAAGTTCAGACAGACATGAACTGAAGTTATTAGATTTAATCTACATTGAATCTAACTTAAGTTCAAACAGACATGAACTCAAGTTAACTCAATCTACATTAAATCTAACTTTAAATTCTAACTCAAGTTCAAACAGACATGAACTTAAGTTAATTCAAACTACATTAAATCCAATTTTTCAAATGAACTTGAACTCAAAATTTAAGCATTAAAATTAATTTGAATTTAAGTCAAAACATAAGTTTGACCCACATCAAACTTAATCTGACATCAAACTCAAATCAATATAACCGATATAAATTTGACATTTCAAGCTTAAATCAACATAACCGATATAAATTTGACATTTCAAACTCAAATCAACATAATCGACATAAATTTGACATTTCAAGCGTAATTCGACATTAATCGACATGATTTGACACAAACTGACATTTAATACATGCTAAATCAGACTTGGACATCCTACAAATTCTGAGACAATGAACATTTCATGATATTATTTCTGACAATGTTTTCTTTGCAGGATGAAGACAAGTTTCGTTTAGATTTCATTTGCATGTTATAGAGTGTCCTAACTGTGTTTTGCAGGACAACATTCTGGACGAACAAATACAAAATCAAAACTTTTAGGTTAGCCACAAAACCTAAACTTTCAACAAACAACAAAAAAATGACATAAAATCGACATGACAAAATGACATTTGGGATTAATAGTGGGTGCATCTTTCCCTAAAGACAAAAATTTCTAGAAAACAAATGATCAACATTAATCAGAAGTATTCTTAGACAATTATAAATTGCCTAAGATGTAATTAACTATAGAAGCTTGCTTCTATGGGAGAATTAAAGAATCCATCATATCTAAAAATTTCTAGTTAACACTTCATGATTTTCCTTATATAGAAACTCTCAGATATGGCATTCTAGAATTTTCTTTAAAGATTATCATAAACATCTTTCTTTTTCTCTATTTTATATTAACCCTAAAATTTCTTAATTCATTTATAGGATTTATAGAAATAAGATTAGGGAAATATTAAAACAGCGTGGCGACTCCTTAACGTTGACATGATACGGGAATTGATAGCGATGCTGATCGAATCCGACACGGGTGGAGATTTTCATCGCCATCAAGAACATCTAGTAGGTCCCCACAAACTAAAAAAGAAAGTGAAGGGGGGGATTGGTAGAAACAACAATAGAAGAAGAATACAATGCCATCCTAGCTAATTAGTTGGCTGGTATGTTACCTTCTCTGAAGATAAATTGGAATTAAGGAAAAAGAGATGATCTAAGATTGTTGATCCTTTAAATCCACAGGGAGTGATGCTAGGAAAAAGGACATTCATCCTTAAGGAGAAAGTGCAGGCTAGCGGAGTCACTCTCAATGGTAATAGAGTGCCATTTGTTAATGTAGGCTAGCTTGAGGGCACAAAACAATGCCAATAATTCAACTTCTAGAGCATCTGTAGCTATTACTGGGCATGGAAGTATAATAGCCATTTGCCCTTGTGATCCCTGAAAACTCCACCCACAGCAGCCCCCTGAGTAGAGTAGCTTCCATCAGTATTGACCTTCACAATTTTAGGAGCAGGAGGCTTCCAAACTACCAAAGTAACTTCAGAAGTGGCCTTCCCGACCAAAGGAGGAAGGGCACTGATATTGGCAAATTGCTTATACTTGATCAACTTATGCAGGAAAGTTAGATAGTTTCTAGTGACTTGCTCCACACTTGGTGGTGTTTCCTCAAAGGTAGTCTGGTCTCTACACATCCAAAGAAACCAAGCAATGATAGAAGGAAAAACTCCCACCTAAGCATCACACCAGCGCTCCCAACAAGTGAATATGCTATTCCAGTGGAGATTATAAAGGTTTAGAGTAAGATTCCTAGTACAGTGTTCCCAAACCTGCTGGGCGAAGGAGCAACCAAAAAACAAATGAAGAATAGTATATATATATATATATATATATATATATATATATATATATATATATATATATATATATATATATATATATATCAAGGTAAACATTTAAATTCAATTTATAAAAGTAGTTCTCCTGGGTGCTCTAAGCATGACACACCCATTTGGATGAGCTCCAAGAAAAAGAGGGTGACGTTTGTGACATGTTTAAGTTGTAATATGAGACATTTTAGTGCCTTTTTGGCTTCGAGGAGATTTTCTTTAACAAATTGATTATAGCTTAGGTGCACTGGACTACCACTAGAGAAGTCTGCAGGGCTAAATATAATTGACACATTAACTATGAAAGCATGGACTTCTCAATGCATAATAGTTTCATGTCCCCACATATCAAGTGCAAGTGGAGGTAGCTACAAGTTAATTTTTTTTAAATATTTCTGTACAAATTTTTCTCATGTTGATAGATTTTAGATTTTGGATAAGAACTCTTCATTGTTGAGTTACATGCGCTTATGCATCAGTGGTAGTAAGGAACACTTTGGTTAAAAACAAATTTCAAGCAACCCATGTTAGTCACAAGACTAATTTCCATAAAATTCAAATGATTATTAAATTTAAATTTATCTTCAACTTTAAAATTTTTCTTGGAAACCTTTCCACAGCTGAAGGAGAGCCTGACACAGTACACAAGAGGACTTACATTCTCAAGTCACAATCCATCTAACTCAGAGTTATCCAGGTATATTGCTAAAGGCAAAAAGATTGGAAGAGTCAATGGACTGGGTTCTCAGGCACAAACCTATGTCACTCATTACACCTGTAGCACATCAAACACATCATTTTCTACCGCTAAGAAGGAAATGTTTAGTAGGAAAGTTTTCACATTCAATGTAGATATCGAGAGTCGAGTTCCTGCACATATTGCTCAAATGAAGTTAGAAGTGGACTATCAAATGAATACATAATTCGATGTTTGATGACATAAGAGGGACCTATGAAGAAAAGTGCCAAATGAGGATGAATTTGAGGTGTTGGAGGAGGATGTGACTACAAAGGAGGATTAGGATAATAGTACTTTTTTTATATTCGATTACTGAAGTACTTTTAACATGTTAATTTTGGTACATAGAGTTTATTTATTGGTTCGATGAATTGGGGTTTCTTTTATGAATAAGTTGTACGTTGATTCATGTGAATTTACTTTAATAACAACATGGATTAATAAGTTTTATTATGAGATAGTTAATTAGGTTTGCATCTGTGTTACAATTACTCGTTTTGAAATTGTAATGAAGTGAAAAAGGATCTTTATTATTTTTACAAGCAATATTTTTTTGATAGCTTTTTGATGGCCCTTTGATGTTTTTCTTTATTTTTTTGGGTTTTTTGTGTGATTTTATGGTTCATGACAGCCCATGTTGTCATTTACGCAAACTACAAACTAACCTAAAAGAAACTGATAATATATTTTTAGCATTAACCAACAACCTGTAAGTGTTAGTTTAATACACGATGGTGAACCATAGATCAAACAAGTATTTTTCTAATAATAATTTATGGCCTTCAACTGTCATTTATATATCTAACGGTTAACAAAACACTTAACAACAGTTATGCTTTAAGCACAAACCTACAGAAGCCATCTGTTGGGAAGCCTTTCACTTTTAAAAACTATCGGAAAGTTCGTTAGTTACAAGAGAGAATTATCCATGCCTTACAAGCCATTCAAAAGCTATCAGATTTAACCAATGCTACTCTAATTTGTAGAATGACATACGGTCATTGATAAATTCATGTATTTCAATAAATTGTAAGTACCAAATTTATCAGTTGAATTTTTTATCATTTTATTTTGTAGGCTATACGTGATAGGTTTCAACTATGAAGATTAATAAGTGCAATGGGCAGGACATGTTCATCCAAACATTTTAAAGAGAGATGAGTAATAATATTAACATAATATATTTATAATTATTGATCAAACAAAATATTAAGACATTAATTATATATATTTTTTCAATGTAGACACAAGCTTGTGTAATGTAGGAGATGAAAGGGGTTAACTCCAGAAGATTGTAATATAGAAACAAATGACAAGGTGTTCACAACTGTCATGGATCTTAAACACAACAGAATGATACAAAAACATAAGTTTTGAGTAATTTCAACTCATTTTCCTCCTCGCAGTATGCCAATTGTAGGTGAAAGCAGCCGTAGGTTTACTTCAACACAGAGGGCATGCACTTCTTATGATCTGATCTTAGACAATTCATGCAGCAAAATGAAGTCAAATAATCTACCGCACGAACGATCACACTCAAGGTGAATTTCTTATGTACTTAATTATTTTATTTCATTTTAATAATCTTAATATTATCAATTGATTGTGTGTTCAATATTAATTGTGATTAATAAACCTTCATCTAATTAGTGAATTGAGGAGGAATATCAAGCAGCATCAAATTTTTCTATTTTATGCAATTTATTTCAAGGCATTTTAGTTTCTTTTATTGTATGTAGTTGGATGTTGTACTCTAGGACTGCAAGATGCTTTGATGTTAAGAGGTTGCTATTTGCTAGTTCATATATTTTATAAGATTTCTGCTCATTTTGTACTTTTTCTAAGTTGTTGGAGATTGAATGATAAATTGATACATATTTTGATATTTAGGATATACTATTACTATTTCATAGGTGTTATGTGGTTTTTTTTTTCTTTTTTGGTTCATTTGGTTTTATTTTGGGTTTTTGCATGCATAACACAAAAAACGTATCTATATAAATCTTTCATTAAAATTTATATTATTCTAGGTACAGATATATTGAAAATGAATATAATCATAAAAAAGAATACATGTTTTTTAAAAATTTCAGAAATTATCAACAATTTAAATAGTTTAATATATCTAGTGATAAAAATTACAAGTATAGTTGCCTAAAAACTATTACTAGATTCCTTTGCTGGTGTTTCCAATTACACTCTTTAAAAGCCGCTGCAATGAAAATAGTAGACATTTCTACTGCATCAATCTATATAAAGTGCACAAAAAATTGTACCGTAGTTGTGAAAAATCGAATTATTTTGCTCAATCATCCATTTCTGACATACATGCAAGATTATTGTCACAATCAAACCTTCCGTTTATGAATTACAAGCCTAACACGCATTAAAAAATAGTTTTTCGCCGTTGCTTAATTGTTCCCATCGACTTTTTCGGCGGGCTTGCATGATTCGGAGGTGGCGTTATGGCAAGTTATGTGGACCTGCATCACCTACGTGCGCATACGTGCCATGCTTGGATCTGCCTCGCATTATTATATTGAAGGAATCTTATCAAGTAACCTCGAAATTTCTTGGGGGAGTAGATCAAGAAAAGAATATATGAATAAATAAGAGATAGTTACACTTACGTAATTGACTTGAAAATTGAAGAGAAAATTATTATAAATGTGTACGGTCCTAGTTTATTATTAATAATCTTACACAGGAGATAACTCCGGCCGACACACTTTGATATACTTTTGGTGGGATCTAGAGAAGAGGTAAATATACACATTTATTAATAATCATTGAATTACAATCTAGTTTGATAAATTAATTTATCAAAACATTCTGCTTGTAGAGAGAGCATTATCTGATAATTTCAAGCATGTGGCTCACTAATGGCAAGGGAATATGCAAAAGTCCAATCGATCAAAGATGAAAAACAAAAGGCACTAAATGCGTTGAAATCGAACGAAAATCAAGTTGGGCCATCCTATCTTGTACGTACCGAATATGACAGACGGAAAAAGCAATTGCATGTTCTTGGGCTGAGACGACGGGAACGTGTACTACAGTGACACCTTAACTAGCGTGCCATGCTACGTCAGATCCTTGTTTCCTTACTTCCCTATCACGAAGTTTTGATGAGCGCCTCAACTGATGGAAGATGACGTCGGAAACAACACAACCTGTGTTTGATTTCGTTCACTGTACAACTCCAATTTATCCAAGATATTTGTTTATGCTCTCTGTAAAATTATTTTGTTACTTTATTGACACGAGTATGATTCTTTGGTTAGGAGGAAACTAAGACCACTCTAAAAAATCTTTCCTTGATATATTTTAGAAAAGTGACTGCTTGAATTTCGATGAAAGTCCGATAAATCATACAAAGAGAAAATCAAAGACCGATCAATCCAATATCATGCAATTGGCCGAGTTCTAGGCTGACCGAGCATTGGTCATACCAAATCAGGGAGCAACACGCACTTGTACCAATAACAACTTAACCAATATAAAGAGTATTCGGAAGAACAATAGTCACTGGGTAGGAACTCCTATATAGATTTGTCGATCGAATGTAGACTGCATGTCAGATTACAATAATACGCCCTCTGCAAGATAGAATAATTCTTCCATAGGACAATGGTTCTTCACAATAGATCATTCAGAAAAAGGCGACTGAAGATAGTTTAGTCAGCTTATTGACTTTATCAATGACTGAACAAAATCCACATGACCAAGACAAATTGTTACAAATACGAAACGGTGCCTAGGGTAGTTACACTTTTGGAATGACGCATTAGCAGTAGTAAGATCTAAATATGCAGTTCAGTTTTGAATATTTAAAGGTGTCATGGCGAAGAAATAATTCTAATGTCATCATTAAATGAGGCACTATCATATAAATTTTTGGACCATCTCTATGACTTATAAATTGGAGAGTCATTTCTACAAAAATGACTACTTAATTTATTCCAAGAGAATAGTTTTACTTTTGAGTTATTTTTATTTCTCCTCTTTTACCTTATTCCTCTCATCTACTCTATTTATTAGGCGTGAATTAAAGAAAATTTTTGAATTCTACCTCCAAAAAAGTGCGCCGAGGGTTTTGTCATGCCTTCATAAAAAGAGGAGTTAATCATGAGAATGAATTCACTAAGGAAAATCCTCCAACATGTAATTAAGGAGTGAATTCGTGCAACAATGAATTCAAGAGCTCTAAGATGGGATGGTGGGACATATTGCAGAACTAAACTACATGGAGCTTGTGGGAAGGGCACAACATCTTCCATAACTGAATCCTCTGGTGCTTGAACTCCAAGTTAACCAGGCGACTCAAGAAGCTGAACGCATGGAAGAATCCCACCACCAAGAAAGTGTTGGATCCATGGAGAGGAATAGGTTTCAAGATATAAAAATAAAATTGTATTGTTGGCCAGAGAATACATTCTTAAGGTAGATTATTGATGCAAAGCCCCTAGAGAAGTTCAAGATCATTGCTTTCAAGTCATGCAAGCGTCAGACTATCCAACCCATCATGTTGCATCCCATGCATCGACAATATGCCTTCTCAGAGTTCGAGATGAATTAAAATATCGACTATTGTACACTACGTTGAGTGATTTAACCCTTGGAGGGATCAACACACTCCCTGTCAAAATTCTTACTTCCTTCGAAGATTTCAAATGGTTTTTTGCGGCACAGTTCAAAAGTGCCCAAAAGCCCCGTCATGATTTAGAATGCTTATAGAACATCAAGGGGGTGCAGAACGAGAGACTACAAGCATACGTTATATGGTTCCAAACGGAGATATGATCTCTGATAGATATAAGTGCAATGGATGCCAAAAACTTCGTTCTGCTGGATAAATGCGCTGATGATTTAAGATATGAAAATAATGATTTTATAATATGGGATACTATGCAAGTATACGTATCGTTTATCAAGTAATATAGGACTTTCTGATTAAGCCCCGAGATATCGAACCCACAGGGAAAATGTAAAATCTTTAAAGGAATCAGAGAAATTATCTTTTTACTTTCTTTGAATGTTTTCAAAAAAGTATGTCTTGATTTTGAAAAGTTTTGAAGGTTGATATGTCTTTTGAAATTTTCTTAGTAAAAGGCTAAACAAAAAATTAAAATTACAATAACTAATAACACTCGATGTAAAATACTATTAATTAGAATATCTTTTTCTTTCCTTTCATGAAGAAGTAATAATTCTTAAAGTATTGTTATGGAAGTATTCAAATTTTTGTTGTGACAGATAGAAGCAAATGTGTTCTTTACCCCTACTTGGTTCTATAAAGAACATAGGTTAATTTGAAATTTATATTATTTTGAATATGGTTAGGCAGGGAAGATACCAGTCTCTCACTCTAGAGTTCGCTCGATTCCCACCACCTGGAGGCTAACTTCTCATAACAAAACTCAAAACATCAAACCAAATTAGGTGGTTTTAGCCTGTCACTCTAAAATGCTCTTATTTTACTCCCTTTCAAAAAAATATCTTTAAATATTACATTCAATTATATGGACTACATTTCTCACCCATATAATTGTATGTGATTCCTACTAACCTTTATGAGACAATACTGCATTGGATCTCACATAATCTCAAGAAATTTTACAACTTAACAGGCCAATTTAAGAAGTAAACAAAGTTTTTAAAATCAATCTTCACAACTTCTTCCAACTTTTAAACACTTGTACTTTCCATAACAATTCTCTTTAAATTAATTACTTCTCCATTTAAGAATGGAAAAGATAAAGTAAACTACTCAGAATGCATTGATAAAATATGAAAACACATTGATTTGAAATTAAAAATAATAAGAAAAATAACAAACGAAAGCAAATATTAATATAAAAATTAAAAGTAAACACTTATCTGAAAATCCTCTCCACAAGACTAAGGAAGTTTCTCTGAAACTTTTACTCTTCGCTAAACTACTCCTCAGAGCAAGTCTCCCAACTCCGATGACTCAGAATACAGACCTCAGACTTCAATAAAAACTAAAATAAAAGAAAAAAAAGAAGTTGGAAGAAGAATACTTCACTCCGACCCTTTTATCCTTTCTACTCTCTACTCCTACTCTAAAATAAAAACTCTTAAAAATGCTGTGGAAAAACAAAAGAAAGAAAGAAAGAAAGAACCCTTCAAAATGCAAAGGAATAGTCTCCTAATCTTTCCTAAAACTCTCTTTAAATAGTAAACCAAAAGGTGCCTTGGTGTCTCTACAAAATGTGTCAAGATTCGATGTATTTACCATGAAACGCACCCCTTCATACGAACTTGCCTCCCAAAGGATATTATGGTAGTTACCACCAAGAGTTGCATCCCATCCCCTTTAAAATTGGTGCCAAATCCATTTGAAATTCTATTTTTAACTGTGGCGGCTAAGCGCCGGCCCAGCGGCGCTTAGCCACCAGTGCCAAATTTTTTATTTTTCATTTTTTTGCTCTAAATTTGATCCAATTTTGCTCCTTTCATCATGACCATCCATTTTCATCATGCCTGCAAGATAAACACAAAATACCTTTCATTAAAGTGCAATATCATTAAAAATAGGTATAAAAATTTGCATAAAAATACTATATATTTTAGGTGTATCAAAATCCGCCAAACTTAAAATGTTACTTGTCCTCAAGTGACAGTTAATCTCATAGAATATTTTAGCATGCAAATCATGTAATGAGTTTCTTAGGAAGATAACAAAGTTTTGTTCTAGAAATGGAATAGTCCAATTTAGAAAAAATTTCAGTAATTAAAACCAACTTAAAGTTTAGAAAGTTCTTAAGTAAAAGAAAATGATAAATATAAGTCTCTATCTATTTCACAAATATTTGTAGATTTTTCAAAATATAGGAATCAAACATTTATTTTTCTCACTTAAAAATCTTTATCTGAAAATAATTTTACTTACTAAATTACAACTTTAAGCTTTAGATTTTTTTCTGAACTTATATCTTAAACTTTAGGTATGAAACCAAATTTTGATTTGGTCCATAAATCCTCAAGCTTCTCCTCCCTTTTCATATACTATATTATTATTATTATTATTATTTTATAAGGCAAGGATTACTATATCTGGATAGGCCATTAATGATTTTGAATTCCACCCTTCCATTTAAAATAAAGATCAGATATACATCTTTCACTTAAAAATCATAATAATTATATTTGAAAATTACTATTCAATAAAAAAGTTTAAGCTTTGAAGAATAAAAGTCAAATCTTATATTTATCCAAAAATACAAAACATCTTACTAAAGATAGTTTAACTTTATTTAACACATCTTCATTAAGAAAACTTTAACTTTATGTTTTTCATGATTACGATAAATTTTATCTAAATTCTTTTATTCATTTCTATATTCAAAATTTTGTTCCCCTATTATAACTTCATGTACATAATTGTTCTCAATAAAAAATAAGAATTATTTTTAAGTATTCTTGAGAATCAAATAAAATTTTAGATTTTTGAAAATCTTTGTTTTTTTTTAAATCCCCCCCCAAACTTTAAATTTTTAATTAAGATAAAACATTTAAGCATAAGAAATGATACAGGGGTGAGAAATAAAAACTAACATATCATGCTTGCAGGAATTTTTAATATCCTAATATGCAAGTATAACAATTTAAATATAAGAGTAAAATGAAATCAAATTTAGTTTTTCAAAAAATTTTTCTTTTTTTTTTAATAAAAAGAAAAGTAAAAATTTCAAAAGACTTCTACAGTAGTGGAGGTTTTCAAAGCAAATACACACCAACTAAAATAACACACTGATACAGATAACAGATAGTAGTGGAATTTGAAGAATTTTAAACATGTGGTTTTCCTAAGTAAAAGTTTCTAATAGAGGTTTATAATTTCCTAAACAGTTTTTGGAATTAAAGTACACACTACTAAAAACTCTGACATAACATACACATAAAAACATTTACTATTGCACACTACCACACAACAACATATAAATCCACAATAAAACAGCAACAATACCTGAATATGCATAACAGATAAACAATACAATTACAATCTGCATATTATCAAGGTTCACATCACAACACAATCATCAAACAATATACTAGATAAAGTACACAGTGACACAACACATCAATACAACAACTAGAACAAACAACATACATCTACTCTTCATCCTCATCATTATCATCATCTTGCTCGTTCCAATCTTTGGATGTCACATAAGGTATATAGAATGGATGAGGTGGCATCTCAACAATCTGATATCCTCTAATCAGTCTATCCAAATATTACTGATAATTCTCCTCATATTCATCATTTTTTACAATATATCTCTCAACATTATCTAACTTACCTTCCATATCTCTCACATGCTCTCGAGTAAGACTCACTTTTTTTAAAATCTTTCTTAATAAACCAGTCTATGAATCAGTAGATGACGAAGCACGTGAAGTAGAAGCACGAGAAGTAGATGCAGCAGAAGCAGAAGCAGTAGAAGCCCTACCAAATCCTCCTCTCCAACCAAACTCTGAATGTTTAGTGTAAGCACCAATGTTTACACTAGTAATTGGTCTCAATCGCTGAAGTACCTCTTCCCAGGTTTCAAATTTCACTCCAGATCTTTCACATAGTGAATGAATAAAGGAAGGAAATCCCATACCTGCAGTAGTGGTTGATCTAACACAGTTCAAAACATAATCATAAATTATACTTCCAATGTCAATAGGCTTCCCTTGCTGAATACAATGATTCAACACAGCTCTTTCTCTTGTCACTTCACTGGTATGACTTGAAGGTAACAACTTAGATGAAATAAAATAATGCCATGCCTTAGAAATGGCATTTAATTTGGAAGTAGGAAAGTTCACTCTTCTATCATTTGTAATTTTCCATAATCCTCTTCCATCTGTCATATATTCCATGATCTCATCTAATTCCCCTTCCGAAGGATGATAGTTAGAATAAAAACAAAACATATCAGGAGGTAGTCCATAAAAGATATTGATTGCACCTGAAGAGAAGCTTACTTCATGCCTCCTAACCATCACCTGATTTTTCTCTGCAGCAGGTAAATTTGCATAAAATACTCTTACCACGTAAACAACAGCAACAACGGAGAAGCAACGATAATTCTGCCAATTTCTTATTGCAATCATATCTTCAATCACCTCTCCTGGCTTACTAAGCACTCGCTCAGGAATCAACTTACGTGATTACAATGCATCGACGTATCGTTACTCAGCCCACAAACTAACAAATTTGTCAGAATCAAACTTCGTCTTTTCTCGTGCATGCTTTGACTTTAGAGCCATCTCTAAAAATTCACGAAAAATTCACAATAAATTCCAAAATTAAACTAAACTTGCTAAATTGTCTTCCAAAAGATATTTTCACTAAATCCAAGCAATTTATCAAGCTTTTCCTCAAATTTTCACCATGAATAGTGATTTTAAGATTTTCCATAATGTACTCAAAATACATGGTGAAAATAAAAATATTTTACTTAGGAGTAATGCTCTTACCTCAAGGAATCCAAATCTAACAATTTTTGTTGAGATCGGCTCTTAAATGATCCACAATATGATACCCTAGGCTCCTCTTTCGGGGCAAAGCAAAGGTTGAAGATGATGGGGCGGTTGAAAATGAAAATTTTCAAGTTTTTAACTTTCGGGAATCAATTTTCCCGAACTGGCGCCTAAGCGCGAACTCTCGGCGCTTAGCCGCGAAATGTGGTGCGTGAACGTCGGCATTCTGGCGCTTAGTCGCCAGTACCCAAATTTTTGTAATTAAGGTATATGCACTAAATCACTTTGTCAAATACCCTTAATTAGTCCAAAATAATTAATTCTCCCCACAAATCTTCTAATACTCCAAATCAAAGTTAAATAACCAATGATTCCACACAAATTTTACAAAAACAAACTTATATTAAACAAACATAACACTTAATACAGTACTA
Organism: Papilionanthe hookeriana x Papilionanthe teres; assembly: GCA_022702705.1. Classification (NCBI taxonomy): domain Eukaryota; kingdom Viridiplantae; phylum Streptophyta; class Magnoliopsida; order Asparagales; family Orchidaceae; genus Papilionanthe; species Papilionanthe hookeriana x Papilionanthe teres. Next base: position 132,370,146 of record CM040424.1, on the reverse strand, counting down.
GAATTTTTATCCAAACATAAAGGATAAAATTCTCAAAATACAATACACTATAATCTTAAAATGATAAGTGTACATCTCTAAGATGTACCCATCACATCATCAGGCATATACTTAAACATTAAGCACAACAAACATGAACTCACAAGAACACTAACATAACATATAAGACACTAAACAAATAGAAACAAAACACTTTTAATTCCACTCTCCATTAGGCGGAATATAACCAGGACCACTATTATTCTCATTTGACCCTTCAGGAATATAAATTTGATTGAACGGGCGATCACGGTTCATTCTTATATCATCTTCTTCAATCCATTTGTTCTTCACAAACATCGCCTTATCTATTTCTTCCACATACCTTGAATGATTGAATTGCATCTTGAGTTGCCATCCCATGTGATCCAGATGTAAAGTAATATCATTGATCTTTGCTTCCATTGAAGTCACTCGGGCTTCAATTTTTGTAATCATCTCTGCAATATCTTGAATGCTAACAACCAGATATCCATTAAATAACTCCTTAGCACTATCACTAATGAACTTACTTTTATTAAAATCTTGCTTCTTCTTCATCTCGTTCTCCCAGGAAGACATGGTGCTCTCAAAACTCTCCTCTTAGACTTCAGAAATGAAAATAGGACTTGGGGCAAGTGTTTTCCTTAAGTCGGGACCTTTTTATAGACTTAGGAGATGCTAGAATATTCTCCAACATGTTTAGAATCTCCTAAATAACTCCCACAACTTCTCCCACATGATCTAGGCTCTAAATTCACATTTTTCGCGTTTTTTATAACTGTGGCGCCTAAGCGCCAACTAGTCGGCGCTTAGCCGCCAGTGCACAATTTAACACAGGTCTGCTAAGTGTCCAAATTATCATTCTGACTTCTCCAAATCATTAATTAAGGTGAAATAAACTCCACTTAAGTTTAAAAATCCAAATTACTACCACTAAAAACATAAAAACAAACCAAACAAAAAAAACAAAACACACAAAACAAACATAAAGTAAAGCACACCGATAAATATGGGTTGCCTTCCACAAAGTGCTTGTTTTAACGTCTTCAGCCTGACATACCTAGAACTCATTCTGAGTGACCCAACATTAAATTCTCATCAGATTTAGATTTATTGACTGAAAAATTTGGTTTAAGTCTATGTCCGTTAACTTTAAATATTTTTCCAGTCTTAGGATCTTGAACATCTACAGCTCCATAAGAATAAACTTTTATCACAATGAATGGACCCATCTACATGGATTTAAGTTTTCCAGAAAATATTCTCAATCTAGCATTATACAACAAAACTTGTGTCCTTGTTCAAGATTTTTAGTAAGAATCTTCCGATCATGCCATAACTTCATATTTTCCTTATAAATCTTAGCATTTTCATAAGATTCATTCCTTATTTCTTCAAGCTCATTCAATTGCAATAATCCTTTTTCAGCAGCATCTTTCAAATTATGATTGAACTCTTTAATAGCCCAATATGCTTTATGCTCAAGTTCAAAAGGTAAATGACAAGATTTTCCAAAAATCAGCCTATATGGGGACATTCCTATAGGTGTTCTATAAGCAGTCCTATAGGCCCACAAAGCATAATCCAGTTTAATTGACCAATCCTTTCTATTTGGATTAACAGTTTTTTCCAATATTCTTTTAATTTCACAATTGGATAATTCAACCAAACCACTTGTCTGCGGATGATAAGCACTAGCAATGTGATGATTAATATGATATTTCTTTGCTAACTTCTCAATAATCACATTTCTAAAATGACTTATCCCATCAGTTATGTTTTCTCTTGGTATTCCAAATCTGCAAAATATATTCTTTTCTGAAAAATTTGCAACACTTTGCGCATCACATCGAGGTAAAACAATAGCTTCAATCTATTTATAAACATAGTCTACTACTATCAAAATATAAGCATTTCCGAAAGATAGTGTTAATGGTCCCATAAACTCTAATCCCCAAACATCAATTATTTCAACTTCCAACTTAAAGTTGAGGGGCATCTCATTTTTTCTAGAAATATTGCTTACACGCTGACATCTATCATAATTTTTAATATAATCATTCACATCCTTAAAAATTGTAGGCCAATAAAATCCTAATTGTAATATTTTATATGCAGTTTTATCACTTCCAAAATGTCCCCCATAATCAGAATCATGATATTTTTGAATAATTTCATAAGTCTCTTCTAAAGGTACACATCTTTGAATTATAAGATCCTTTCCTTGTTTATATAAAAATGGGTCATCCCAAAAGTAAGTCTTGACATAAGACACAAATTTCTTCTTTTCATGATATGTCAAACCATAGGGTATAATATTACTAACAATAAAGTTTACTATGTCTGCATACCACGGAACACTCCATTCTTTAATAGTGAACAATTTTTCATCAGGAAAATGTTCATTAATTTCTTCAATATCACAGAAAGATTTTTTAATTTCAAGCTTGGACAAATGATCAGCAATTTGATTATCAGAACCCTTCCTATCTACTATCTCAAAATCAAATTCTTGCAAAAGAAGAATCCATCTTATAAGTCTCGGTTTTGCATCATTTTTCTTCATTAAGTATTTGATAGCAGAATGATCAGTATGCACAACACATTTAGTTCCAATTAAATATGATCAAAATTTATCAAAGGCAAATACTATAACTAATAACTCTTTCTCAATAGTGGTATAATTAATTTGAGCTTCATTAAGAGTTTTACTGGCATAATAAATTACTTTAAAAATTTTATCATATTTCTGACCTAAAACAGCACCAATAGCATAATCACTAGCATCACACATTAATTCAAAAGGTTTTTCCTAATTTGGTGAAATTATTACCGGTGCAGTGATTAATTTTTCTTTAATGTTTCAAAGGCTTTATGACAATCATCATCAAAATTAAAAATTGCATCCTTTTCCAGTAAACGACATAAAGGTTTTGTAATCTTTGAAAAATCTTTGATGTAACACCTGTAGAATCCGGCATGTCCTAAAAAACTTCTAATTCCCCTTACATTGGTTGTGCAAGGTAAATTAGATATAACTTGAATTTTTGCTGGATCTACCTCCAAACCTTTTTATGAAATCCGATGTCCCAAAACAATTCCTCTTGCTACCATAAATTGGCATTTTCCTAATTAAGGACCAAATTAGTTTCTTCACAGTGTTTTAGAACTTTAGATAGATGTTCTAAACATGATTCAAATGAAATTCCAAACACTGAAAAGTCATCCATAAAAACTTCAATCACTTTTTCAATTAAATCACAAAAAATAGCCATCATACATCTCTGAATGTAGCAGGGGCATTACATAAACCAAAGGGCATTCTTCTAAAAGTAAGCGTACCATAAGGACCGGTAAACGTAGTTTTGTCTTGATCCTCAGGAGCAATTTGAATTTAGTGGTAACCAGTATTTCCATCCAGAAAACAAAAGTATTTATTTCCAGCCAGTCTATCCAACATTTGATCTAGAAAAGGGAGTGGAAAATGATCTTTCCTTGTGGTAAGGTTTAATTTTTTGTAATCAATGCATATTCGCCACCCTATAACTTTTCTTGTTGGTATCATTTCATTCTTTTCATTAACAATCACAGTTAGTCCTCCTTTCTTAGGAACACAATGAATAGGACTAACCCATGCACTATCTGAAATAGGGTAGATAATTCCACCATCCAACCACTTTAAAATATCTTTCTTAACAACTTCTTTCATAATAGGATTTAATCTCCTTTGGGGATCAGCTCGCGGTTTGCAATTATCTTCCATAAGAATTCTGTGCATACAAATTGAAGGACTGATTCCTTTAATATCAACAATTGTCCATCCAAAGGCTTTCTTGTGCTTCTTCAGAATTTCAAGCAAACTCTCTTCTTCTTTTTCAGTTAATTGAGAAGAAATTATAACAGGCAAGGTTGAGTATTCACCTAGAAAAACATACTTCAAATGATCAGGAAGCATTTTCAACTCAAGTTCAAGAGGTTTTTCAATTGATGGACCATAAGATTTATCTTTTTCAGTCATATCCAATAATTCAAAACTTTTATGAACATACTTTAAATCTTCTTCTTGAAAATCTTCAGAATCAAATAACTCCTCTTCTTGCTTATGTTCAAATTCTTCTCTTTCAGCTTTATCTTCATAAGTTGTTTTGAAATGACATTCACTTAAATATTCCATAACATCCTTCCTAAAACACTCATCTTCTTTACCTCTTGCAGGATATTTCATCGATTTTGAAATGTTAAATGTAACAGTCTGATCATTAACCCTCATCGTTAATTCTCCTTTTTACACATCTATCATGGCTCTGCTTGTAGCTAGAAAAGGTCTCCCCAAAATTATGGGTATCTCTTTATCTTCCTCCATATCTAACAAAATGAAATCCACAGGAAAAATAAATTGATCCACTTTTACCAAAACAACTTCTATAACTCCTTTAGGATATGTGATCGAATGATCTGCTAATTGTAGAGTTACAGTAGTTGGGGTTATTTCTCCTAGTCCTAGTCTTTTGAATGTTGATAGAGGCATAAGGTTAATGCTTGCACCCAAATCACATAAAGTTTTTCCATAGAATCTTTCTTCGATTGCACATGGAATTGTGAAACTACCAGGATCTTTAATTTTTTCAGGAAGATTTTTCTGAATTATCGCACTACACTCCTCACTAAGTGCAACAGTCTCATTTTCTTCAAACTTCCTCTTTTTATTAAGAATATCCTTCATAAATTTCGCATAGCTTGGCATTTTTTCTAGGGCTTCAGCAAATGGAATATTAACGGTAAGCTTCTTTAATATCTCCAAGAATTTTGAAAATTGCTTATCCAACTTTTGTTGACGAAGTCTCTGAGGAAATGGAGGTGGTGGTTTTTCTAAATCAACCTTAAGTGGAGAAGTAGGTCTTTCAAAACCTTTTGAAGCGTCCTCTTTAGGTCTTTCAATCTCTTCTTTCTCTACTTCAATTTCTTTTTGAACTCTACCTTCCAATTCTTTTCCACTTCTCATTTGAATTGTTTTCACTTGTTCTTTATTCTTTTCTCTTGGATTCACTTTAGTATTACTTGGAAGCATTCCTTGTGATCTATTACTTAAGGCATTTGCAATTTGTCCCAATTGATTTTCAATATAATTGATGGTTTCTCCTTGAATTTGTAATTAATTTCCCATATGTGATACTACTTCTTCCATAGACAACTTCTCCTTATTTTGTAAAGCATTGTTATAACTTTAAGGATAAGTTAGTCTATTATTATTACCTTGGTTGTTCCAATTCTCCAATGGGTTTACTTGGGTGTTCCCCCATTGTTGATTAACACCACCCTGATTATTGTTATTCCAGTTAAAATTTGGATGATTCTTCCAACCTGGGTTATAATAATTGGAATATGGGTTGTTAGGTTTGATTAGAGCATTCACAGTTTCTGGTGAAGAATAAGAATCAACCATCTGGTCTAATGAATTTTCTTCAATCATGAGATTTGGCTGAGAAAAATTCATCCCAAATTGGTCAATCTTCCTTGATAAACCAGCAACTTGATTTGCTAACATTGTAAAATCATCATTTTCATAAACACTGGCTACCTTTTTAGGATTTAACTTTTTAGAAGGCCATTGAAAATTATTAGTAGTCATTTCTTCAATTAAAGCATAAGCATAAGAAAATAGTTTAGACATTAATGATCCACCAGCAACAACATCGATGATTGATCTAAGAGATCCAACTAATCCATTATAAAAAGTTTGAATTATTAACCAATCTGGTATCGCATGATGTGGACATTTCCTGAGGAGATCTTTAAATCTTTCCCAAGCTTCATATATTGATTCTCCTTCAAACTGACAAAAAGATGTTATATCAATTTTCAACTTAGCAGTCTTAGATGGTGGAAAATATTTAGCAAGGAATTTTTGTGATAGTTCACCCCAAGTTCTAATAAATCCAGGTGCTAACGAATGTAACCACATTTTAGCTTTTTCCCCTAGTGAGAAAGGAAAAAGTCTAAGTCTAATAACATCATCCGAAACACCATCATATTTAAAAGTAGCACACAACTCTAGAAATTTTGCAAGATGCAAATTAGGATCTTTAGTTGTTGTTCCCCCAAACTGATTATTTGACACCATTTGAGGTTTAAACTCAAAAGAATTATCAGCTACAACAGGGTTTTGAATACTACCATGAAGTTCATCTACTGTAGGGTTAACATAATCTCTTAAAGGTCTTAATTCTTGATGGATGCCAACATTTTGATTTTGATGATTTGCCATTTCTTGAATATTTTTTCTTTTTCTGTATTTTAAATTTTTTTAATTTTTCTGATAGTTCTTTCTAATTCAGAATCGTAAGGCACAAGTCCTTCAGAACCTGAACTACGCTTACAATAATAAAACAAAAAAAAATACAATACACTAACCAAAATAAAGAAAAGTAAAAATTTATAATTTCTTAATTCTCTTTAAAATGCAATTTAATTAATTTTCCCCGGCAACGACGCCAAAAACTTGATCCCCGATAGATATAAGTGCAACGGATGCCAGAAACTTGGTTCACGCGGAATATAAATGCGCTGATGATTTAAGATATGAAAATAATGATTTTATAATATGGGATACTACGCAAGTATATGTATTGTTTATCAAGTAATATAGGACTTTCTGATTATGCCCCGAGATATCGAACCTACAGGGAAAGTGTAAAATCTTTAAAGGAATCAGAGAAATTATCTTTTTTCTTTCTTTGATTTTTTTCAAAAAGTATGTCTTGATTTTGAAAAGTTTTGAAGGTTGATATGACTTTTGAAATTTTCTTAATAAAATGCTGAACAAAAAAATAAAATTACATTAACTAATAACACTTGATGTAAAATACTATTAACTAGAATATCTTTTTCTTTCCTTTCATGAAGTAGTAATAATTCTTAAAGTATTGTTGTGGAAGTATTCAAATTTTTGTTGTGACAGATAGAAGCAAATGTGTTCTTTACCCTTACATGGTTCTATAAAGAACATAGGTTAATTTAAAATTTAAATTATTTTGAACATGGTTAGGCAGATAAGATACCAGTCTCTCACTCTAGAGTTCCCTCGATTCCCACCACCTGGGGGCTAACTTCTCATAACAAAACTCAAAACTTCAACCAAATTAGGGGGTTTTAGCCTGTCACTCTAAAATCCTCTGATTTACTTCCTTTCATAAAAATATCTTCTAATATTACATTCAATTATATGGACTACATTTCTCACCCATATAATTTCATGTGATTCCTACTAACTTTTATGAGACAATATTGCATTGGATCTTACATAAACTCAAGAAATTTTACAACTTAACAGGCCAAATTAAGAAGTAAACAATGTTTTTAGAATCAATCTTCACAACTTCTTCCAACTTTTAAACACTTATACTTTCCACAACAATTCTCTTTAAATTAATTACTTCTCCATTTAAGAAAAGAAAAAGATAAAGTAAACTATTCAGAATGCATTGAGAAAATATAAAAACACTTTGATTTGAAATTAAAAATAATGATAAGAAAAATAATAGACGAAAACAAGTATTAATAAACTAAATTAAAGTAAACACTTATCTAAAAATCCTCTCCACAAGACTAAGGAAGTTCCTCTAAAACTTTGACTCTTCGCTAAACTACTCCTCAGAGCAAGTCTCCCAACTCCGATGACTCAGAATACAGACTTCAAACTTCAATAAAAACTAAACTAAAAGAAAGAAAAGAAGTGGGAAGAAGAATACTTCACTCCAACCATTATCTCCTTTCAACTTTCTACTCCTACTCTAAAATAAAACTCTTAAAAATGCAGAGGAAGAACAAAAGAAAGAAAGAAAGAACCCTTCAAAATGCAAAGGAAGAGTCTCTTAATCTTTCCTAAGACTCTCTTTAATTAGTAAGCCAAAAGGTGCCTTGGTGTCTCTTCAAAATGTGTCCAGATTCGATATATCTACCAAGGAACGTACCCCTTCATTCAAACTTGCCGCCCAAAGGAAGTTATGGACGTTACCACCAAGATTTGGATCCCATCCCCTTTGAAATTGGCGCCAGATCCATTTGAAATTCGATTTTTAACTGTGGTGGCTAAGCGTTGACCCAGCGACGCTTAGCCGCCAGTGCCAAATTTTTTATGTTTCATTTTTTTTGCTCCAAATTTAATCCAATTTTGCTCCTTTCATCATGACCATCCATTTTCATCAACCTGTAAGAGAAACACAAAATAGCTTCCATTAAAGAGCAATATCTTTAAAAATAGGTATAAAAATGTGCATAAAAATACTATATATTTTAGGTACATCAAGATACCGCGGATACAAAATTTGGAGCCATTAATCATTAAACCTACATTGGCATAAGGTTTGAAGATCCATCAATTCAAGTAATTCCTAGGTTTTTGAATTCCTAAAACATTGGCTAAATTCTTGAGGATGGTCAATGACCACATTGTAATGGCAGAGTACGTGAACTCACATGTCTTAAAAGGTAATAATTTTGACCTACGGATGACAAAAAAGGCTAATGCGATAATGGGTGAAGGGAGAATGATGGCCCCCATCCTAAGTGAGAAACAAGTCGGTCATTTAGTAGGTATAGAGACCAACAAAAATACATTAAGACACATCCGATCAAATGATCACTCTACTAGTAAGTGAGGAATGGAGAGAACCACACAGCTAAAAGTCTCAATGACAAAATTGGTGGAAGCTATTAAGATAAAGGAATACTTTCGAGTGGCCAAACCCATGAAAACTGACTCCTTACTTTTGGAACACTATAAAGTACTGTCAGTACCATAAAGACAACAAAAACTAAATGTAGGAGTTCAGACACCTCTGAAGATTGATTGATGAGTTGATAAGAGCTGAGAATCCCAAATAATTCATGGAATCTGACCACAAAATCAGTGACAGAGGAAGGCACGTATGAAAGATGACTCAAAATGACCTATTTGAGCAAATGCTATCCATATAATGGCATAGTGACAATAATACTAGGAGGAGGTTCCTTCAAATGACTTGGCCTAAAGAGGAGCAAATTGGGAGGATATTGTGTTTTTGCCTCCACCTCAAGGAAGGAACCCCATCCTCAATCATTTTCATTGATGCGGACTTACCACCTTGCAGAAATCCTCACAATGACACCATTTATTTATGCTAATCATTAATAACTATCTCGTGGAAAGTATTCTGGCTGGCACAGATTGCTCAGGGAACTTTCTATTCAAGTCACTTTCGACAAGATGAACTGGTCAACTGACTAATTTGTTTCACCAACTAGCCTTTTATATGTTTTTTGGGGTTAAAGAAAGGAGCTACTTAAGATAATAATATTTTATGTCACCTGGTTGAAGAGCGTAGTCAGCTCATTAATATGGAGTATTTTTTGTTTTGTGGTGCACTACTAACAAATAATGCGATATTTGGTCTCCCAGTTTTAAAAAAATTCAGGCACGTGATGTTTACATAAAAAGTAGTGGTAAATTTTACTTGTGATAGGAAAAATTTAATCGTGTGTGCGAACCTAGAGAATTCTTCGACATGTTACCTTTGTGTAGTGGGAAGCATTGAAAAAGAAGCATCGAACATAAAACACTAATGAGATGGGGTTCTTGAAGCTGCTAAGGCCACTGACAAGATCCTCAGAGACCTCAACGGTCCTGGTAAAGGTTTCCTAATCAAGGAAAATTTTAGTCAAAGTTAGGAATATTTATTAATCCTGACTCTCCAATAGTACCACGATGTTTTGGCCTGCTCCGCTGAACCACTCCGCGCACATTGCGTAAACTTAATATTGCTAGATTTTGATATAGATGTATATAGATTATTCAATAATCGTAGAGCTAATCTTATCAACTCAAATATATGCATTGCTCAAGTAATAAAAGGCTCTAATGGAGTCCTATATATCGATCCCACAGGGATATTTCAAAGGCTACGAACTATGATTATAGAAACCAATTCAAAATCACAACCTTGTAAATCGAATTGCCTATCTGTCACTAATATGCAATCACAAATAAGATGAAATTTTTAATAAACTAATTCTACTAACAATTAACTACTTTTACTAATAAAGTGAGGTTCAAAAAATAAACAAGCATCCTTCTCCTTGTTAAGTAATTTAAGTGAATGGATAATTAAAATTAGTTTAAAACTGTGTTGTGCCAAATAGGAGCATTCCTATTCTTTACCATTTGGTCCAGGCATAAAGAACATTGACTAATCCTTTGCTTGGTTACTGAATCTGCGGCTAGGCTGGGAGGATACCAGCTCTCACTTCAGAGCTCCCACGCTCACCTCGCCTGAAGGCTAACATCAACACTTCAACACCCAAACAATAGGACTGAATTGAGGATTTTAATCTGTCACTCTGAAATCTCCAATTCCACGCCCGATAAATAATATTTCCCTATTTATATGCACCCTACTTTCAAGGACATTGAACTCCTTAAATCTTGGATGTAATCTTCACTTTAGTTGTTAAAATCAACATATATTAACAAATCAATTGGCCAGATTGAAAGTAAATTAAGATTGAAATGAAAAGATTATCACAACATCTTTAAAATTCTCTTGGCACACTAATTCAAATAACCATTTCACAAAAATATCAAATTAAGGAGAAAGACAGAGAAACTATTTAGATTTCATAGAGAAGATATGACAAAACATGGATTTCATATATAAAAGAAAAGTTATACAAACTAAAATAAGTAATTACAACTCATCTCGAATTCCTCCCCATGCAAACTCCTTGAAGGTCCTTTGAATCTCTTCCTTTCTTTACAACAAAAAGAATTCTCATTCGAAGCAGCAAGGAGGAAGAAATCTCTCACTTTCCTTCCATTCTTACAATCTCTCGAAGAATCCCACACAATTAACACTAATTAAACTAACTCTCTAATACTGTAATGGCACCACAAACAGTAACTAACACACGTGGACCCTTTTTTCGGCCCCAAATTATTTATTATATAGTTGTAGAAGAGTTTCCAAGAGTTTCCCAAGCATCCCTTCAAAAATCATCCACATTCGATGCACCTTGTGAGAAAACTGAAGATCTTGCCTTCGGCGTCCTCGATCTCGTCGTCGGCAGGCTTCTAGAATACTATGTTTTGGAGCATATCTGTTAAGGCTCGCTGTCGGCGCCGTCAATCTCGCCGTCGGCGCCCTAGGTCAAATCTTCATATTTTGGTACTTTTTGCTCCAAATTCGCCCCTTTTTGCATCTTTTCACTTCAATGTCCATAAATCAATATACCTGTAGCAAAACATCAAAAATACATTTCTTTAAAGTGCAATATATTCCAAATTACTATAAAATAGGCATGAAAATCTCAACATATTTTCAGTGGGTCAAAATCACCCAAACTTAACTATTACTTTCCTCAAGTAATTTTTAATACTACATAAAAGTTATGATTTATTGTGGTATAGTTTTGATTCAGAAATAATATAATTTTTATTTAAATAGATATCATAGTAAGATTTCTTAAAAAGATTTTCAATTAGTTAGATTAACTTTGTAGACGTAAGGCTATTTAGTCATCAAGTCTAAGAGTTCTAGTCTTCTATTCATTTCAAGAATGGCTATATGTTGTAAAATTAATTCACTTAGAATATTCAGATGATAGGAAAATCATGAGAACACTACTAGTAAAGAAACTAGTCCCTAAATATAAGTTCATAAATGTATTTAGTTTTCCCTTTAGGTTAATCCAAGTGAAGTCAATTTTTAATAAGCCATCTCCTCAAGCTTCTCCTCACTTACGTTTTCTTTTCTTTTCATTTGGATTGCTTTTCAATCCTTTATATATTTTTCTTTTCTTTTCAGGGATTGTTTTTCAATCCTTTTTTTTTCTTTTTCAAGTGAGGATTACTATATCTGGATAGCCTGTTAATAATTTTGAATTTCACTCTTCTTTTCCTAAATTTGAAACTTAAAGCATTCCTTTCCCGTATATTAATTCATAGTCTTTATATCATTGAGCACCAATCTTTTCTTTCTCAACTAAATTCCTAAGATTCTTAATATTTCAAAATATAGTTTTCTTTACTTTAAATAGTTAATTATAGTCTTATCCTCTTATACTAAATATCTTAACCTACAAAATTATTTTTCATTACCAAAAATATTTCTTTGAATCTTCTACAATATTTAAATAAAATCTAAATATAGTTTACTAAATTAAATTTTATCACAAAAATCATGTTTATAAATTTTGAAAATATTTTAATTTGAGAACACAAAATAGTTAATATTTTTCTCCCCCCCCCCAAACTTAAAGTTTTCAACAATAGAAAATACATGTTGAAAGAAAAATTCTAAATATAATTCATACCTTTGCACTTTAGGCATTTTCTTCTCTCTAAAATTTTTGCAGGTTCTTCTCAAGAATTTTAATTTTAACTGGTCTGTAATATTAGAAACTTTTCTACACATATAACAGATTAGAGAATTTGTTGGGGTAATGAAATTTTGAAATAAGTACATAAAAAAAAACATTTAACAACAATAATTATACTACACAGTACAATACCAAATAGCATTTTCATTTCACAACACAATAAAAAACAGTATACTATTTTATCTTAGAGTCCACAATGGCAAATACAATCTACGCATCACAATCCATCCAGAAATAAAATTCAAACTATAAACAAAATACTTATCTCAAAAAATAATACAATACACAAAATACAAATTAAAAATACTACAACAAAACACACGTACATCACATCATTAGTGGTCTAGATTGATGTTCACTTTCTATTCCTTGGTTGTTTTCCATTGTGTTAGGATTTCTAGGTTCTTTTCTAAGTTTTCTAATTCTCCTAACAGTGCATTCTAATTACGAATCGTAGGGTATAAGATTTTTAGGTTCAGCTTTACGCATACAATCGAAATCAGTACACCGAAAAACAGTTGACTAAATAAAAAAATAAGTTACAAATTCTGTTTAAAAAGTTTCTAATTGTCCTAATTTGTCTGTTACTCTAATTATGTTATATCCCCGGCAACGACAGTAAAAGCTTGAACCACTCCGCACACTCTGTGTAAACTTAATATTGCTAGATTTTGATATAGATGTTTATAGATTATTTAATAATCACATAGTTAATCTTATCAACGCAAGTATATGTATCGCTCAAGTAATACTGGGCCCTAATGGAGTCTTGGATATCGATCCCACAGGGATATTTTAGAGGCTATGAATTAGGATTATAGAAACTAATTCAGAATCACAACCTTGTAAATCGAATTGCCTATCTGTCACTAATATGCAATCGAAAATAAGATGGAATTTTTAATAAACTAATTCTACTAACAATTAACTACTTTTACTAATAAAGTGAGGTTCAATAGATAAACAAGAATCCTTCTCCTTGTTAAGAAATATAAGTGAATGGATAATTAAAATTAGTTTAAAACTGTGTTGTGCCAAATAGGAGCATTCCTATTCTTTACCCTTTGGTCCAGGCATAAAGAACATTGACTAATCCTTTACTTGATTATTGAATCTGCAGTTAGGCTGGGCGGATACCGCCTCTCACTTCAGAGCAACCACATTCCCCTCGCCTGAGAGCTAACATCTACACTTAAACACCCACATGATAGGACCAAATTAAGGATTTGAGTCTGTCACTCTAAATCTTCAATTCTACGCTTGATAAATAATACTTCCCTTTTTATTTGCACCCTACTTTCAAGGACTTTGACCTCCTTAAATCTTGGATGTAATCTTCAATTTATTTGTTAAAACTCAACATATATTAACAAATCAATTGGCCAGATTGAAAGTAAATTAAGATTGAAGTGAAAAGATTATCACAACTTCTTTAACATTCTCTTGACACACTAATTCAAATCACCATTTCACAAAAATCTCAAAACAAGGAGAAAGACAGAGAAACTACTCAGATTTCATGGAGAAGATACAACAAAACTTGAATTTCATAAATAAAAGCAAAGTTATACAAACTAAAATAAGTAATTACAACTTAACTTGAATTCCTCCCCAAGCAAACTCCTTGAAGTTCCTCGGAATCTCTTCTTTTCTTTACAACACATAGTATTCTCCTTCGAAGCAGCAAGGAGCAAGAAATCTCTCACTTTTCTTCCACTACTACAATCTCTCGAAGAATCCCTCATAATTAACACTAATTAAACTAACTCTCTAATACTCTAATGGCATCAAAAACACTAACTAACACACGTGCACCCTTTTTTTGGCCCCAAATTGTTTAATATATAGTGGTAGAAGAGTTTCCAAGAGTTGCCCAAGCATCCTTTCAAAAATCGTCCACATTTGAAGTACCTCGTGAGAGAACTGACGATCTCACTGTCGGTAGCCTCGATATCACCATCGGCGGACTTCTAGAATACTATGTTTTTGACCATATCTTTTAAGGCTAGCTGTCAGTGGGGTCGAGCTCGCCGTCGGCGACCTTCCTTGTAATATATTTTCTGAACTCTCGGGAAAAATCCTCCATCGGTGCTATCGATCTCACCGTCGGCGCCCTAGGTTAAATCTTTATATTTCGGCCCTTTTTGGTTTAAATTAGCTCCTTTTTGCATCTTATTGCTCTAATGTCCATAAATCAACATACTTGCAGCAAAACATCAAAAATACCTTTCTTTAAAGTGCAATATCATCAAAACTACTATAAAATAGGCATGACAATCTCAACATATTTTCTGTGGGTCATCCACCATTGAGACTCTAGGCAACCCATTTGATGTGGCTTATCACCATCTCAATGTCAACCAATTTTGCCTTGCCTGTGAAGCTGAAGATTTGTTCGTCAACAACAATATTGAATGAGCCAAGCACAAAAAAGTAGAAAAGCCCATGGAGGTAGGAAAAATCTAGGAGATTCAGTACTTTTCTAGGTATCCAACATATTCATGGTACAAAAGTTGAATTGTAAGTAGATGATGTGCAAAGACTTCACAAACATGGATGCGGCTTGCCCTAAAGTATGGCTACACCATATTATGGATTGATCAATTAGTGAATTATGTAGTCAGGCACTTTGTCATGAGTTTCCTGGATGCTTTCTCCAACTATCATTAGATCAAGATGCATCTGGGTGATGTTGAGAGGATTATTACTTTTTATTGTGATGCCCTTTAACTGTAAAACACTCATGCTACATACGAACATCTTATGAATTAAATTTATTCTAAGAAAAGAGGATGAAATATTTAGATCTTTGTGATGATGTTCTAGTTAAAAGCAAGTTGGCTGAACAACAAATAAGAGACTTAGAAGAATCATTCAAAACTCAGACAAACTATAATATGAAATTAAACCTGCTAAAATGCTGGTTTAGAGCATCAACCCGAAAGTTCTTAGGGTATCTCTAGACACAACTTAAGGTACAAAAACAAGTCTTAAGAATGCATTGAGACTCCTAGATATACCTTATCATCAAAATAACAAAGAGGTGCAGAAGCTGGCCGACCAATTAGTAGTGCTTAACAGATTCATTTCCAAATCTAAAAACAAATGTGCTACCCTTATCAAGGCCCTGACGAAAGAAAAGAGATTTGAGTGCTCAACCAAAAGCTAGCAAAGATTCCAAAGCCTGAAGTGGTCATTAGTCTAAAATTTGCTCTTAAGAGCACTAAGTAGAAGGAGGACCACTCACAGTATTTGGGAGTCAGAACAGAGGCCATCAAATCATCAAGAGTTTGAAAGGATTTGGGAATTAATTCCTCTTAAGCTACACTAGTTAGGTTCTTAAGGGAGCTGAGATCAGGTGGCCAATTCTCAAGATGAAAACCATAACTTTGATTATCACTACTCGTGAACTCCAACTGTATTTCCATATTCCTACGATCAGAGTGATTACTGAGCATCTGCTCGAATCTCTACTCACCCATTTGGAAAATTTTATTCAACTCCTAAAATGGGTTGTAGAACTTATCGAGTATGACATTAGTTACATTACCTTGATGATGATCATGGCCTAGGCTTTACTGAACTTTAAGCCAATTCTTCGAATCAACTTAATCAGATGAAGGATCAAAATTTGATTAAAAAAATTGATCTTATATGATGACAGAGCCTCCAACAAAGAAAGTGCCTAAAATGGGATGGTTCTACACATCCCAACAGAAGAGCGTATCTACAATTCAGTCGCCCTAAACTTGGACGTAACAAATAATTAAGTGAAGTACTAAGCTCTAAGAGTCGAGCTATGTTTAGCCCACGACATGGCCATCTGACATTTGGAAGATAAATCCTATTCTCAAATTATTGTCAACCAATTCAACAGATAATTCAAAGCTTAAGATAAAATGATGGTTAACTATTTCAATAAGGAAAAAATAGAGATTTATGAGCTTCATAATCAAACGTGAAAAGAAGAAAACCAAGTAGCTGGCCTTCTATCAATGGACATATGGTTTGGAGCGATGAGGCCATCAAGACTTTTCTGGCCAACCATAGAAAAGCAAATGGAAATGGAGGTAGAACCCGAGGATACATAAACATGGATAGACTTCTATTTAAATGACATAAGGACGTCAAAAATCCTTGAGAGGTCATAGATCCTCAAATGTTTAAGCTCAAAGTAGCCTGATACCTCTTCCTCGGAGACTTACTTTTACAAATTTAAACCACTTTGTTGCTTCTCTGGTTTGTAAAAGTAAATGAAGTTAAAGTTACCCCATGGGAGGCGTATTCAGACATATGTTATAGTCACTATGGCGGAAAGGATTATCGAGTTCAGATGAAAGGCTATTTCTGGCTAACCCTCATGAAAGATGCAAAAGACATTTTTCAAAGGTGGGAGCAGTGTATGAAATATGCTCTATTGCAGCATCAACTGGAAAAAAAAATTTTAACTGATTGTTAGTCTTTGTCCTTTCTCTATTTTGTGGCATGACTTCTTACGGCCATTTCCTCCCTAGAAAAGGCAATAAAAGTTTCTCTAAGTTGTCGTAGAATATTTTATTGAATTGATAGAAGCAAAAGCACTCACCAAATTTATTGCAGAGCTCATCTAGATTTTCATCCAGACTAACATTATTTGTCAGTATGGCCTAACTCTAATACTCATCACTGACAATGTAACCAAATTCCCTGATCAAGGGTAAGAGATTTCTGTCAAATTTAAGGAATTAACTTCAAATGTTTTTCTACGCATCTCGCTCAGAAAAACTATCAATTGCAGGTTGTAAACAAGATCATCCTAAACCTTCGAAGGAAAAAGGTCAAGTGAACTAAACAAAATTGGGAGGATTCCTCCCATATGTCTGAAGGGCTTTCTGAACCTCTCCACCATTAGAGACTAAAATAACACCCTACAAGCTCTCTCATGAGACAGAAGCAATGTTACCAACCAAGTACAATCACCATAGCCAAGGGGTTGGCATTGTAACATCTTTGTACTAAGAGAAGCTTGTTTTATGAAGGAGTTTTGCTCGACCTCAATCTGCTAGAAGAATTTATAGAAATTGCAGCACTTTGGTAGGAAATAATCAAAGAAGAATCACTCGATATTACAAAAATAACATCTTAGAAAGAAATTATCTAGTTAAAAATATACAAAAACTAATTCAAATTTTTACGGAAATTCTATCAGCATGCTCAGTCATACTTTGACCGATCTATAATCGTCTCCCAACAAGTACCCATGGAGTTTACAAGCTGAAATTCTTAAAGGGAAATTGTTTCACTATATGTGAATCGGAGATGATCTTAAGAAGTTTCTTTTCTTAAAAGAGATAAAATTGCATCTCTATTTTAGAAACAAAATATTACTTCATTTTAATTAAAGTTTAATTTTATTTTCCTATGAAAAATTGACTATGATGTTATAATCTTTAGATTTCAAACAACTCGGTAAACATAAAATTTTCCTTAGGATGCTCAGTGGACCTTACATTAGAATGAGAGTTGGGGAACTATGTTACCCATAAAAGAAGACTAGAAGATCATTATAAAGCTCGTTCATAAAAAACTCAAAAGTTGACCAAAAGAACATTTCAATAGCTCGCTCGCAATAAATGCCTTCTTGAACCATCCCAACACAAGATTGTAAATTTCTTGGTGGAATTTTTTAAGTTCTGAGTTGATTCTCTAAGGTGGTCACTACCCATAACAACCAACCTCCAAGAAGAGAACAAAAAGAAACCCTTTATAAGAATTATAATCGTTACCTTGAAAGGTGTATTTTGACTAAATATAATTTAGGGTTCGAACATGTAAAACTTAGGTTGGAGTCAGAGTTGACGCCTGTCGGTCGCTAGAATGGAATTTGTCAGTTGGTGGGATGGGAATCCCTCCGCCCACTTTAAAATATATTTAATTTAATGTATATAAAAATTTAGAAAGTAATATTGATGGTGGTGAAAATCTCTTTGTCGACTTGCATCGCTATCAGTTCTCGTATCATGTTAATGTCAAGGAGTTGCCACACTCTTTCTCTATTTATCACTCTAATTCTTATTCTACCTAGACTTATTGTCAGAATTATTTTGAGAAATTGAAAAAAGATTAATCATGATAGATATTAAGAGAAAAAAAGATCAAATGATAATCTCAAAGAACAAATCTTTAGATTGTGTAATTACTGAAGTTTTTCGTATAAGAAAATCACATGAAGATCTTGGGTAACCAGAGAGATCTTATAGGTGAAATACAGATTTTGAGTTCTTTAATCTCCTATAGGAGCAAGCTCCTATAGTTAAATACATCCTGAGCAAATAATATTACCTAGGAAAACTCTCGATTAAGGTTAACATTTATCCTTGAAAAAGTTTAAGTGTTATCGTGGCAGTGTTTCTGAAGAATCGATACTACCAAAAAGTTTTGTTTATGTTGGGTGTATGTCGTTGCTTTGTGGTGTTTTGTTTTGTTTTTGTAATGTCATTTTTTCATTTTGTATGTCATGTCATATGTCATGTGGGGATGTCGTAGTTTGTACGTCATGTTGTTTGTTGTAATATTATATTGTCATGTTGCGTTTTGTTATGTCATGATGTCGTGGTGTCGTTTTGTCAAACTATTATATTTTCATGATGATATTGTTTTGGTTTAATGTTTGTTTTATTTGTTTTATTTTCATCATTGTTTGGTGTTTGTAAGGTCATTTTGTCGTTGTTATATTTTATTGTCATTCCATTTGATTTATCATTATTTTGTCTAACTGTTATTATTTTAATTTGTTGTTTGTTTTGGAAGTGTCGGTTTTATGTTAGATATCATGTCGATGTCAATGTCAATGATTTTGTCGTGTCATGTCAAGTGTTGGTTTTTTGTTTATTTTGGTTTAGTATCATATCATGTTATGTGTTATGTCGGGATGTTATAGTTTGTATGTCATGTCATGTCATAATGTGATGTCGTAATGTCATAAGATGTTGTTATTAATATCTCGATTTATCATGAGATATTTTATCTCCTATAAGAAGATGTCATTATTATGTCATGAGACACCTATGATGTCAAGAAGATATCATTATTTATTTATTTTTGTTATTTTGTTTATGATTTCCCTTTGTTTTAAGTTTGGGTTTTGAGGTCATCCCAATTTTATTTTGTCATGTATTTGTTTTGATTTAGTGTCATGACATCATTTTCTTGTGGTATAGAAATTTCATTGCATGTTTTTGTTAATGTTGATGTTATGTCGATGTCAATATTAATGATTTTGTAGTTTTATTTCAGATTTTGTGGCTAACATAAAAGTTCAGTTAATTTTATTGTCATGTCATTTTTGTTTTGTTGTTTGTAGAAAGTTTAGGTTTTGTGGGTATCCTAAAAGTCCAGTTGTCTTTATTGTCATGTCATTTTTGTTTTGTTGTTTATAGAAAATTTAGGTTTTGTGGCTATCCTAAAAGTCCTGGTTTTGTCGTTAATGTTCCATTGTCGACGTCCAACAAAATAGAGTTAGCAATCCCTATAACATGCCAAGGAAATCTAAATGAAACTTCATATCTTCATCCTGCAAGAAAAACAAAATTAGAAACAATGTCATATCAAGATATTTAGATTACCTGGTCAAAGTGACTGTTGATCCAGAGTTGTCGGATGTCCAAATGTGGCTGAGATGTCGATTTAGATTTATGTCGATTTAAGTTGGATTTTGGATTTTCTTGTCAATTTGGATTTTATTTTGGGTTTTATGTCATTTTATGTCGATTTGAGTTTGATTTTGGGTTTTAGGTCAATTTGAGTTTAATTTTATTCGAGTTAAGTTCGATGTGGGTCGAACTTAAGAATTATGATGTCGTATGTTAAGTTAAATTCGATACAGGTTAAACATAAGGACTATGTCGGTTCATGTCGTGTTAAGTTCGATCATGTGAATTTATGTCGAATTATATCAATTTATGTTGAGTTATATTGAGTTTAGTTTGAAATGTCGATTAATGTCATTTAATGTCGGTGTTTGTTGAATTTGGTTTGAAATGTCGATTAAAGTCGGTTAATGTCGGTGTTTGTTGAATATTGTTTGAAATGTCAATTAACGTCGGTTAATATCGGTGTTTATTGAATTTGATTTAAAATGTTGGTTAGTGTCAAATTATGTTTGAGTTATGTTTGATATGTCGATTATGTCGATTTTTGTTTTGAAATGTCAAATTTATGTCATTAATGTCGATTTTTTTTAAATGTCATATTCATATTGTTTATGTCAATTTTTGGTTTTGAATTGTCAAATTTATTTCGTTTATGTCGATTTTTGTTCTGAAGTGTCAAATTTATATCGTTTATGTCAATTTTTGTTCTGAAATGTCAAATTTATATTGTTTATGTCGATTTTTATTTTGAAATGTCAAATTTATATCGATTGTATCGATTTATGTTTGAAATGTCAAATTTATGTCGATTATGTTGATTTATACTAGAAATGTCAAATTTATGTTGGTTGTGTCGATTTGAGTTCAATTTTGTCGATTTTGGTTCAATTTGGGTTGTACCTAAGATTTATGTTGATTTTGGTTTAATTTGGGTTGAACCTAAGGTTTATGTCTTGGTTTAGGTTAGACTTAGGTTCACATCAGGTTGAACCTAAGTATTGTTTGACTTAATTCTAATATGGGTTAGACTTAAGTTACGTTTAGGTTAGACTTAGGTTCATGTCAGGTTGAGCCTAAGTATGGTTTTACTTAAGTCTAATGTGGGTTAGACTTAAGTTGGGTTTAGGTTAGACATAGGTTCATGTCAGGTTGAACCTAAGTATGGTTTGACTTAAGTCTAATATGGGTTAGACTTAAGTTAGGTTTAGGTTAGACATAGGTTCATGTCAGGTTAAACCTATATATGGTTTGACTTATGTCTAATATGGGTTAGACTTAAGTTAGGTTTAGGTTAGACTTAGGCTCATGTCAGGTTGAACCTAAGTATGGTTTGACTTAAGTCTAATATGGGTTAGAATTAAGTTAGGTTAGGTTTGGGTTTGATTAAACATTTATTGGTTAATGTTTAATAGGTTTGATTAAGTTTAAGGTGGCAGACTTAATTAAGGTTTAGGTTTGATTAAAACTTAGTTAGTTAAGGTTTAATAAATTAATTAAGTCTAAGGTGGTAGACTTAATTAGAGTTTAAGTTTGATTAAACCTTAGTTGTTTAAGGTTTAATAGATTAATTATGTCTAATGTGGTAGACATAATTAGAGTTTAGTGTTTAAGATCGATTAAACCTTAGTTGGTTAAGTTTAATAGATTAATTAAGTCTAATGTGGTGGACTTAATTATAGTTTATGTTTGATTAAACCTTACTTGATTAAGGTTTAATAGATTAATTAAGTCTAATGTGGTGGACTTAATTAAAGTTTTAAGTTTGATTAAACCTTAGTTGGTTAAGGTTTAATAGATTAATTATGTCTAACGTGGTAGAATTAATTAGAGTTTAAGTTTGATTAAACCTTAGTTGATTAAGGTTTAATAGATTAATTAAGTCTAATGTAACAGACTTAATTAGAGTTTAAGTTTGATTAAACCTTAGTTGATTAAGGTTGATTAAACCTTAGTTGATTAAGGTTTAATAGATTAACTAAGTCTAATATGGCAGACTTAATTAGAGTTTAAGTTTTACTAAACCTTAGTTGGTTAAGGTTTAATAGGTTAATTAAGTCTGATGTGGCAGACTTAATTTGAGATTAAATTTGATTAAACCTTAGTTGGTTAAGGTTTAGTAGATTAATTAAGTCTAATGAGGTAGAATTAATTAGGGTTTAAGTTTGATTAAACCTTAGTTGGTTAAGGTTTAATAGATTAATTAAGTCTAATGTGGTAGACTTAATTAGAGTTTAAGTTTAAATAAACCTTAGTTGGTTAAAGTTTAATAGATTAATTAAGTCTAATGTGGTAGACTTAATTAGAGTTTAAGTTTGATTAAACCTTAGTTGATTAAGGTTTAATTGATTAACTAAGTCTATTGTGGTAGACTTAATTAGAGATTATGTTTGATTAAACCTTAGTTGGTTAAGGTTTAATAGATTAATTAAGTCTAATGTGGTAGACTTAATTATAGTTTAAGTTTAATTAAACCTTAGTCGTTAAGGTTTAATTGATTAATTAAGTCTAATGTGGTAGAATTGATTAAGTTTTAAGTTTGAGTTAGATTTAAGTTGGGTTGAACCTAAGTATAGGTTAAAGTTAGGTTCATGTATGTTGAACCTAAAAGGTTTAAGTTAACTTGAGTTCATATATGTTTCATTCTAAGTTAGAAGTTTGGTTTAGAT
Source organism: Papilionanthe hookeriana x Papilionanthe teres (assembly GCA_022702705.1). Classification (NCBI taxonomy): domain Eukaryota; kingdom Viridiplantae; phylum Streptophyta; class Magnoliopsida; order Asparagales; family Orchidaceae; genus Papilionanthe; species Papilionanthe hookeriana x Papilionanthe teres. The sequence goes on along the minus strand of CM040424.1, from coordinate 132,347,417 downwards.
TCATTGTGGATTGAATCTAATGTTGAGTTAAGTTGAGTTCATGTCTGTTTGAACTTAAGTTAGAAATTTAGTTTATGTTCAATATGATTTAAACCTAAGGTTGAGTTAACTTAGGTTCATGTCTATTTGAACCTAAGTTATACGTTGGTTTAGGTTCAGCATGGGTTGAACCTAAGGTTGGTTATCATGTATTCAAATTGGATTGAACCTAAGTTATGAGTTGATTTAGGTTCAATGTGGGTTGAACCTAAGGTTGGGTTAACTTGGATTCAAGTTAGATTGAACCTAAGTTATATGTCTTAAGTCTTATTAGAGTTAGGCTTACTTGGGTTTATAAGCTTCTTAAGTCTAATGTAAGTAAGACTTAAGAGATAATTAAGTCTAATAGGGTTAGACTTCATTTAAGGTTTAAAGGCTCTTTAAGCCTAATATAAGTAAGGCTTAAGGGTTAATTAATTCTAATTTGCTTAGTCTTAATTATGGTTTATGTTTAATTTAAGTCTAGTGTAAGTAAGGCTTAAAGATTAATTAAGTCTAGTTTGGTTAGACTTAATTATAGTTTAAGGATTACTTAAGCCTAATGTGAGTAAGGCTTAAAGATTAATTAAGTCTAATTGGGTTAGACCTAATTAGGGTTTAAGGATTACTTAAGCCTAATGTGAGTAAGGCTTAATGATTAATTAAGTCTAATTGGGTTAGACCTAATAAGGGTTTAAGGATTACTTAAGCCTAACGTAAGTAAGGCTTAAGGATTGATTAAATCTAATTGGATTAGACTTAATTATGGTTTAAGAGTTATTTAAGCCTAATGTAAGTAAGGCTTAAGGATTAATTAGGTTAAACTTAATTATGATTTAACTTAATTAAACCTAATATGATTAAGGTTTAATTAGTTTAATTAAGTTTTATTGGTATTTTAGACCTAATTAAGGTTTGTTTTGTATTAAACCAAATTTAGTTCAGGTTTAATATGTTTAATTAAGCTTTGTGATGTTTTATGCTTAATTAAAATTTGGTTTGTATTAAACCTAATGTTTTTAATGAGAATAATGTCTTCCAAGTTCAATTAAAAATTGATTTTATATTAAACCTAATGACTTTAAGATTTAATAAGAATTAATTAAACTTAATTATGTCAATTAAGTTTAATTAAAAGACTTGATTTTATATTAAACCTAATGTCTTTAATGTTTAATAAGTGTTAATTAAACTTAATCATGTCTTTTAAGTTTAACTAAACTTTGATTTTATATTAAACCTAATGTCTTTAAGGTTTAATAAGAATTAATTAAACTTAATTATGTCTTTTAAGTTTAATTAAAAATTGATTTTATATTAAACCTGATGTCTTTAAGGTTTGATTATAATTAATTAAGTTTAAGGATGTTCTAAACTTAATTAATATTTATTTATTATTAAACCTAATGCATTTAAGTTTTAATTATGATTAATTGTGTTTAAGGGTTACTTAAACCTAATTAAAATTTGTTTTGTTTTAAACCCAATATGATTAGGCTTTAAAATTTTAACTATGTCTAGGGTGATTAGTCTTAATTAATAAAATTTTAGGGTTTTTATTAACTTTTAATTAACAAATTTAAACCATAAATTAAGATGTCATTTTAAATTTTAAAGAGGCTAACATTTATCATCTTAAGGGTTATATATGTATCCCTAAGCCACTTAACCAATTTTAGATTTTATTTCCTTAATTTCACATTTTTATAATTATTGTTAAAAATAATTACAAAGTTTAATGGAAATTAGGAAATGCTGTCTTAGAAAATTTTCCTAGTCATGAAAAAATTAGAGAATGTATATAATGATATAAAGATCATTTCGTGAAAATTTCATAATTTTCTAACTTATATATAATTTTTAATAATTAAAATACTCTGAGGAGTATTTAATAAATTAAAAATTAAATACAAACTAAAAATTAAAATTTTTAATTCCACATTGTAGTGCTCACTGCTCTGAGCACAGGGATATTTTTGTCATATTTCTAGGATTTTTGTGTGCAAAGTTATGGATTTTTGAAGTTTTTAAGGTTAAAATGAATTAAACTTGCCCCAAAATTTCTCAGCCCGACACATGTCCGGTCGAAGGAGCAAGACGATCCGCTGCACGAATCTGAACACCGAACAACGCGGCGCGCGATCTGGGTTGCTTGTTCCAAAACACGGGATCGGGCGGCTGAGATTTAATCCAGATAATTCTGGAAATTTAAGAACCGTCCAACTTCCCGGGTCAATATCTCACTCATTTCTTAATGATGTTCAGTAATTTTTGAACCTATGGAATCATCTGGAGAAGTAGATCACATATATACGGTGATTGTAGTGTTTTGGACAAGTTTAGTCTATGATTAACTAAATTTATGAATTATTTGGAAATAAAAAATTCATACCTTAGCCACAATGAACTTGAGCTCGATCGGACGTGCTGGTTAGCATCCTGTGGTCTTAGGGAAGTTTTTTCCCACTTCAATTTGGACTCAAATTGGGTCTATATAGTTGCAAGACCAAAGGTGGCTGATTTGTAATTTTGGCTAAGTTTGACCAAATTTGCTCAATAGAGTGGCAAAGTAGGTCAAGTCTTGGCTGAGGTTTATTTTCTAGGCTCTAAGGAAGATTTTTGGTCTTGAGAGTAAGAGAGTTTGGGTAGCCTATAAACCTCTAGGAATTTTTTTCTCCCTCTCGCATAGTTTCAGGTAGGGCTTATTTATAGCCATGGGAGGCTATGGGTGAGCTCAATTTTGCTTGGGTTCATCTGGGGATAGGATTGTGGGCTGTGGATAAGGCAACTGATTTTCCCAAGAGTAAACCATGTGAATTTTACTCATAGTTTAATTTGAGTTCATGCTTTGGCTTTTCCTCATTTGTTCATTCAAGAGGTGGATAGAATATGCTTTTATGGTTTGAGTTAACCTCCCTCACATAAGTTTATAGCTTATTTAATGGCTTTGAGGGGAGAATGCCACATTAGCCTCTTACTCATCTTCTTTCATGATTAGATTTAACTATGGTAAATGGCTAACTCAAATTTATGTCTTCCATCCATTGGATGAGAGAGAGGTGCATGGTGAGTCGATAAGGGTAGACTATCATCTATCTTCCATGTCAATTAAGTTTTGATGAGAGGATGCCATGTAATTCTTTCATTTTCCATTTTTATATGTTTTGTCATGACAAAGCATAATGTGGTTTAACCATGGTATAAGAGTGAAGTTAAATGGTGTTCCATCCTCATTGGCTTGTTCATGACATGCTTAAAATGATAAGTCACTTCATCACATGCAAAAGAGTGATTCATGGTTTGAGTTTAAGAGAGGATGACACCTCCTTTCTCTTTATGATGAATTTTTAACCATGGTTAACTATGATACGTGATGGGTTATCCATGGGTTATTTCATTTTTATTGGGTTATATGGGTTGGGTCCAACCCATATGAGGTCATGCGTGATGTCATAAATTCTAATACTCCTTTATGATATCCATTTAATACCCCTTTCTTAATTTAATTTCCATTTTAATTAATTATGTCATTAATATTAGAAATTATTTTATTAATCAATTATTGATTGTAAATAATTCCAAATCAATTATTTGATTAATTTTCATGTCTTTTTTTTTTAAATTTTGATATTGTCTCATTTCACGTCTTTTTAATTTAATTTTTATTTTAATTAATTATGTCATTAATTAAAATATGGAAATTAAATTATTGGTCCATTAATTAATCAAAAATAATTTTGGAATTAATTATTTGATTAATTCCATTATTTTTAATTAATTTGTGCATTTTATCATTTTTATAACTTTTAATTTAATTTTTCATTTTAATTAATTATGTCATTAATTGATGAAAATTAAATTATTAGTCAATTTCATTTAAATAATCAAAATAATTTTTAAATTAATTATTTGATTAATTTTGTTATTTTTGGGGTCTTGAAGAGGTCAATGGGTCAATAATTTATCATTTGGTCAAAAATTGATCTTTTTAACCAAAGTTGACTTTTTAGGTCATGGGTTGACCTATTGGGTCAACAGAGTTGGTCATTGGGTATGGATTGGCCATTTTGACTAAAGTTGACTTTTTAGGTTAAAAGGTTGGCCTATTGGGTCAACAGGGCTGGTCATTGGGTCTAAATTGACCATTTTAACTAAAGTTGATTTTTTAGGTCAAAAGGTTGACCTATTGGGTCAACAGGGTTGGTCATTTGGTCTAGATTGACCATTTTGACAAAAGTTGACTTTTTAGGTCAAATGGTTGACCTATTGGGTCAACAGGGTTGGTTATTGGGTCTAGATTGACCATTTTGACCAAAGTTGAGTTTTTAGGTCAGAAGGTTGACCAATTGGGTCAACAGGGTTGGTCATTGGGTCTGGATTGACCATATTGACCAAATTTGACATTTTAGGTCAAAAGATTGACCTATTGGGTCAACAGGGTTGGTCATTGGGTCTGGATTGACCATTTTGACCAAAGTTGACTTTTTAGGTCAAAAGGTTGACCTATTGTAAAAATGAGGTCAACAAGAGGGCCCCCAATATGCGTGGAATACTGCATAAGTATGCTGCACATATTAGCGTTGACCGAAGTAGTCTGAAGAAATGTCCCATAATAATCAGGAAAGGAGTGTGTGACATATCATTCTTAAGGAATGTCAGATGTCTCATATGTCTGTTCTGAGAAGGAACGTCCTTTTCGTGTTTGGAAAGGTACTTTTATCCAATAACCGAAGAGAGAAAATGGATGTCCTATTCCATTCTCAAAATGTTAATGTCGATATTTAGTTAGAAAAAAGCCATGATTTTCGTGTCAGGAAAGGACTTACATCAAATAATTGGAGAGAGAAAATGGATGTCATATTCCATTTCTCCAAATGTTAATGTCGATATTTAGTTAGAGGAAAGCCATGATTTCCGTGTCAGGAAAGGACTTACATCCAATAACCAGAGAGAGAAAATGGATGTCATACCATTTCTCGAAATGTCATTGTCGATATTTAGTTAGAGGAAATCCAATAACCAGAGAGAGAAAATAGATGTCATATTCCATTTCTCGAAATGTTAATGTCGATATTTAGTTAAAGGAATGACATACTTTTTGTGTCAGGAAAAGAATTTACATCCAATAATCGGAGAGAGAAAATGGATGTCATATTCCATTTCTCGAAATGTCAATGTCGATATTTAATAAGAGGAATGCTATAATTTCTGTGTCAGGATAATGACTTATATCCATTAACTAGAGAGAGAAAATGGATGTCATTTTCCATTTCTCGAAATGTCAATGTCGATATTTAGTTAAAGGAAAGCCATGATTTTCGTGTTAGGAAAGGACTTACATCCAATAACTAGAGAGAAAAAATGGATGTCATATTCCATTTCTTGAAATGTCAATGTCGATATTTAGATAGAGGAAAGCCATGATTTCCGTGTCAGGAAAGGACTTACATCCAATAACCAGAGAGAGAAAAAGGATGTCATATTCCATTTCTCGAAATATCATTGTCGATATTAAGTTAGAGGAAAGCGATGATTTCCGTGTCAGGAAACATCTTACATCCAATAACTGGAGATAGAAAATGGATGTCGTATTCCATTTCTCGAATGTCAATGTCGATATTTAGTTAGAGGAAAGCCATGATTTCTGTGTCAGGAAAGGTGTTACATCCAATAACTGGATAGAAAAAATGGATGTCATATTCCATTTCTTGGAAACGACAAGTATCGGTGCCAACTTAGAGGAATGCTATATTTCGTGTTAGGAAAGGACTTATATCCAATAACTGGAAAGAGAAAATGGATATCATATTCCATTTCTCAAAATGTCAAATGTCGATTTTGAGAAGGAATGATACGTGATTTATATCCTGTCTTAAAATTATAGCTAACGGAGTGTCATATTTCCGTGTCAGGAAGAGACTTATATCCATCAATTAAAAGAGGTGGCAAACTCAAAACGAAGAGTGTATCCGCTGAGGATTTTACCTTTACAGATTGAAAGCAGTTGTTCATCACAAGCTTATTATTATTATTATTATTATGTCATTTTTAATTCAAAATCTTTATTTTGGCATTTTTGGAACTATCAATGTATTGTAGACAATTAAGGAAAGAGAGCAAATGTCGTATTCAATTTTCTCAAAAAAAGTGTCAATGTCAAAATATCGATTTTGGAATAGGAATGCGTATGAGACTTATATCCTATCCAAGGAAAGATTGCTAAAGGAAAGCCAATGTAATGATGGTTATATATCTAATAGCGAGAAAGAGAGTAGATTTAATCTTCTATTTAAAGAGGTCTTATATTATCTCATAGAAATGTCAATGTCAAAATGTCAATTTTGGAATAGGAATGCGTATGAGACTTATGTCCTATCCAAGGAAAGATTTCTAAAGGATAGCCGATGTCTGTTGGTCTTATATCCAATAGCGAAAAAGAGAGTAGATGTCATCTTCCATTTATGGAGGTTTTACATTTTCTCTTAGAAATGTCAATGTCAAAATGTCTATTTTGGAATAGGAATGCATATGAGACCTATATCCTATCCATGGAAAGATTGCTAAAGGAAATCCGATGTCTATTGGTCTATATCCAATAGCGAGAAAGAGAATAGATGCCATCTTCGATTTAAGGAGGTCTTACACTATCTCTTAGAAAATTAAAATGTCAATTTTGGAATAGGAATGCATATGAGACTTATATCCTATCCAATGAGAGATTCCTAAAGGAAAGCCAATGTCATGATGGTCTTATATCCAATAGCGAGAAAGAGAATAAATGTCATCTTTCATTTAAGGAGGTCTTACACTATATCATAGAAATGTCAATGTCAAACATTTTTTGTTTTGGTTATTTGTTTCCCAATTTACAAAACAAGTCATTCATTTTTGTTTATGTCGCATCTTTTCAAATACTGGCCATTGATTAGATGTATTATGTCTTCTTGGTAGTCTACCAACTGACAAGATTTCCCCAAATGTGTATATGGGCCCTCCCATGAGGATAAGTGTTTGAAGTACTAAATCCAAATCCCTGATCTGAGTGTCCTAGGGTAACCAATTTATTATGAGCCCGTACAATGCTTGCCAGTCTTCCAAGCTTCCAAGTTCTTTGAGCTGTAATTACATATTTTTTTTTGTTAATCTGTCTGCTAATGTCATTTATAGGTATGATCATTGCACATCAAGTGGAAGCACAACTTAGGGCCCGTTCATTAGAGCAAATGATGTCGTTCATTTAGGTTTATTTAGCTTCCATTAATCACCAATTCTATAAAGATCATTCAGATTGTCTTTCAAAAATCACTTTGATATTTCCAAATTGGGATTAGGGTTGGATCTTTAGAGAATTATGACTTCAGAGTATAATTTCCACTAATCTTCACTAACAAAGCCATTTACCTTAGTTCTTTCTTTCTAGGTCTTAGGATTTTTTTTTAAAATTTTGATTATGTGATCAAAATATCTTTTATCTTCTAATGATATGTCTGAACCAATTAATAGTCAACCAAAAGATGAGATCACTTAATTCTTTCCTGAGAATAATATCAGAAGAATTTTCTTAAGACAATTTTTTTTTTAAGATTTATCAATTAGGGGAGAATTTGGAGACCAATTTTTTATTTTATGCTCACCTCAAGCTTCTTCTCAACAAATTACTATATCTGGTGGAGCATGTTAAGGATTTTAATTTTTTCAATTGAGAGACCAATTTTTAATTTTGTGCCCACCTCAAGCTTCTTCTCAGAAACACCTTTTTTTTCTTTTTTTTTAACCGAGAAGTATTATATCTGGTAGGGCACAGTTTAATGATTATGAATGCCTGAACTCAAACACCAATTTTTGATTTGGTATTTACCTCAAGCTTCTTCTCAGAGAATTACTATATCTGGTGGGCATATTTTAAGGATTTTGAATGTCCAAAATCCCCTAATTAATAATTCTAAAATATTTCTTAAGACGAATTCTGGGATTTTATAACTTCTTCAGAAGACAAGACCCAATCACATAACGGACGATTAAGAGGCTCATGACATCTTTAGTCAATTAATTGTATTTTGATCACAATATTTTCTTTTTTATTTAGGACCTAGTCTGAAGATTTAAGATAAAGGGCCTAGTTATTAAGGCATTAATTTCATTTTCCCCTTGAAATCATAATTTTCTTGTCAAAATGTCAGAATTTTTTTCTTGGATTCTTCCTTTCCAGATTTTCTTTCTGTCAATAGGTGGATGAGAAGAATATTTCCAAAGATATTAAATCCAAAGATTTCAAATTTTATCCCTCCTTACAGATCAATTTTGATTTTTTTCCAAAGATTTAAAATTTCATCCTTCTTCACAAATCAATTCTCATTTCTACACGGGGGCAAGTTAGTGGACTAGTCATAGAACTAGACTCAACATTTAAAACATATCTAATTTTCATTCTAATCGATTTCTTTCTTCTTGTCAAGCTATCCTAATGTGAAAGGGAAATCCTTGATGGAATTCATTCAAAAGCAATCGTTTTACAAAATTTGATTAATGATTTTGATATTAGACTCTTTGGCTGATTGACAAATCAGAACCTTGAAGGCAGGGAAAAAGATCATCTTTGGGGAATCTAGAGGAGTGGTTCAGAGGCTGCAAAAGCATATCCACGAAGAATAGGTTCATAGGACATAAAGGCATAACCTAGGGGAGTGCTTCAGAGGCTGTAAAAAGCATAACCACGAAGAATAGGTTCAGAGGCCATTAACCTAGGGGAGTGGTTCAGAGGCTGTAAAAAGCATAACCACGAAAAATAGGTTCAGAGGCCATAAAGGCATAACCTAGGGGAGTGATTCAGAGGCTGTAAAAAACATAACCACGAAGAATATGTTCTGAGGCCATAATGGCATAACCTAGGGGATTGGTTCAGAGATTGTACAAAGCATAACAACCAAGCCAGATAAACTGAACATGTTTGGCTGAGAAAGAATTTGCCTGAACTTATTCAAAATGGCAATATCGATTTGTCTGACAACATAATCGATGAAAACTCCGTACCTGACCATATTCGAAATAGTATGCGAGGACTTGTAATGTAAACTGGGTGGGAAGGGAGGGAACACAAGTTGTTTTTGTATGTCTTTTATGTCATTTTAGTCTGTCGATTATAGAAATGTAAGATTCTAGGATTTGTTCATCGTGAACAAATCTTTAAATCGAAGAGGTGTTAGTTCTATTTTACTCGAGATTGATTAAGATATAGAATAAAAGAAAGAATGATATTATGAGGACAAATTGATTAGCCAAGTATAGGGAGAGAGAATTTCCCCAACGGAGTTGCCACTCTTTGATGGTGGTGAAAATTTTTTTGTCGACTTTCATCGCTATCAATTCTCATATCATGTTAATGTCAAGGAGTCGCCACTCTCTTTCTTTATCTATAGCCCTAATTCTTATTCTATCTAGACTTATTGTTAGAATTCTTTGGAGAAATTGAATAAAAATTAATCATTATAGAGATTAAGAGAAAAAAAGATCAAATGATAATCTCATAGAATAAATCTTGAGATTGTGTAATTACTGAAGTTTTTTGTATAAGAAAATCACATGAAGATCTTGGGTAACCAGAGAGATCTTATAGGTGAAATACCTATCCTGAGTTCTTTAATCTCTTATAGGAGCAAGCTCCCATAGTTAATTACATCCTAAGTAAATAATATTACTTAGGAAAACTCCCAATTAATGTTAACATTTATCCTTGAAAAAGTGTAAGTATTGTCGTGGTAGTCTGTTTCTGAAGAATCGATACTACCAGAATGTTTTGTTTAAGTTTGGTGTATGTCATTGCTTTGTGGTGTTTTGTTTTGTTGTCGTAATGTCATTTTTGTCATTTTGTATGTCATGTCATATTTCATGTCGGGATGTCGTAGTTTGTATGTTATGTTGGTTGTTGTAATATTATTTTGTCATATTGTATTTTGTTATGTCATGATGTCGTGTTGTCGTTTTGTCAAGCTGTTATATTGTCATGATGATATTGTCTTGGTTTAGTGTTTGTTTTCTTTTTTTTTTAATTTCATCATTGTTTTATGTTTGTTAAGGTCATTTTGTCGTCTTTATATTTTATTGTCATTCTGTTTGATTTATCTGGTTGTTGTTGTTTTAATTTGTCTTTTGTTTTGGAAGTGTCGGTTTTATGTTAGATATCATGTCGATGTCAATGTCAATGATTTTGTCGTGTCATGTCAAGTGTCAGTTTTTTTGTTTTTTTTGGTTTAGTATCATATCATGTCACGTGTTATGTCGGGATGTCATAGTTTGTATGTCGTCATGTCATAATTTGATGTCGTAATGTCATAAGATGTAGTGATTAATATCTCGATTTGTCATGAGATATTTTATCTCCTAAAGAAGATGTCGTTATTATGTCATGAGACACCTTCTATGATGTCAAGAAGATATCATTATTTATTTAATTTTGTTATTTTGTTTATGATTTCCTTTTGTTTTAAGTTTTGGTTTTGTGGCCATCCCAATTTTATTTTGTAATGTCATTTTGTCATGTATTTGTATTAGTTTAGTGTCATGTCATCATTTTATTTTGGTAGAGAAATGTCATTGTATGTTTTTGTTAATGTTGATGTTATGTTGATGTCAATGTTAATGATTTTATCGCTGTATTTCAGATTTCGTGGCTAACCTAAAAGTCCAGTTATTTTTGTTGTCATGTCATTTTTGTTTTTTTGTTTGTAGAAAGTTTAGGTTTTGTGTCTATCCTAAAAGTCCAGTTGTCTTTATTGTCATATCATTTTTGTTTTGTTGTTTGTAGAATGTTTAGGTTTTGAGACTATCCTAAAAGTCCTGGTTTTGTCGTCAATGTTCCGTCATCGACGTCCTGTAAAACAGAGTTAGGTTAGACTTAACGAAACTTCATGTCTTCATCCTGCAAGGAAAACAAGGTTATAAACAATGTCATATCAAGATATTTGGATTACCTGGTCAAAGTGTCTGTTGATCCAGAGTTGTCGGATGTAAATGTGGTTATTTAATTCTAATTAGGTTAGACTTAATTATGGTTTATGGTTAATTTAAGTCTAGTGTAAGTAAGACTTAAACATTAATTAAGTCTAGTTGGGTTAGACTTAATTATGGTTTAAGGATTACTTAAGCCTTGTGTGAGTAAGGCTTAAAGATTAATTAAGTCTAATTGGGTTAGATGTAATTAGGGTTTAAGGATTACTTAAGCCTAATGTGAGTAAGGCTTAAAGATTAATTAAGTTTAATTGGGTTAGACCTAATTAGGGTTTAAGGATTACTTAAGCCAAATGTAAGTAAGGCTTAAGGATTGATTAAGTCTAATTGGATTAGACTTAATTATGGTTTAAGAGTTATTTAAGCCTAATGTAAGTACGGCTTAAGGATTAATTAGGTTAAACTTAATTATGGTTTAATTAAATTAAACCTAATATGATTAAGGTTTAGTTGGTTTAATTAAGTTTAATTAGTATTTTAGACCTAATTAAGGTTTGGTTTGTAATAAACCAAATTTAGTTAAGGTATAATATGTTTAATTAAGCTTTGTGATGTTTTAAGCTTAATTAAATTTTGGTTTGTATTAAACCTAATGTTTTTTAATGAGAATGATGTCTTTCAAGTTCAATTAAAATTTGATTTTATATTAACCTAATGTCATTAAGATTTAGTAAGAATTAATTAAACTTAATTATTTCTTTTAAGTTTAATTAAAATAATAATTTTATATTAAACCTAATGTCTTTAAGGTTTAATAAGAGTTAATTAAACTTAATTATGTCTTTTAAGTTTAATTAAACTTTGATTTTTTATTAAACCTAATGTCTTTAAGGTTTAATAAGAATTAATTAAACTTAATCATGTCTTTCAAGTTTAATTAAAAATTAATTTTATATTAAACCTAATGTCATTAAGGTTTGATTATAATTAATTAAGTTTAAGGATGTTTTAAATTTAATTAATATTTATTCATTATTAAACCTGATATCTTTAAGGCTTAATTATGATTAATGAAGTTTAAGGGTTACTTAAACCTAATTAAAATTTGTTTTGTTTTAAACCCAATATGATTAGGCTTTAAAATTTTATCTAAGTCTAGGGTGAATAGACTTAATTAATAAAATTTTATGGTTTTTATTAACTTTTAATTAACAAATTTTAACCATAAATTAAAATGTCATTTTAAATTTTAAAGCGGCTGACATTTATTATCTTAAGGTTTATATATGTATCGCTAAGCCTCTTAACGAATTTCATATTTTATTTCCTTAATTTCACATTTTTATTATTATTGTTAAAAATAATTACAAAGTTAAATGGAAATTAGGAAATGCTGTCTTAGGAAATTTTGCTAGTCATGGAAAAATCAGGGAATGTACATAATGATATATGGATCATTTTGTGAAAATTTCATAATTTTCAAAGATATAATTTATTTTTAATAATTAAAATACTCTGGGGAGTATTTAATTAATTAAAAATTAAATACAAATTAAAAATTAAAATTTTCATTTCCACATTGTAGAGCTCATAGTCCTGAGCACAGGGATATTTTTATCACATTTTTAGGATTTTTGTGTGCAAAGTTATGGATTTTTGAAGTTTTGAAAGTTAAGATGAATTAACCTTGCCCGAAAATTTCTCAGCCCGACACGTGTCCTTGTACGGGTCGTAGGAGCGGGACTATCCGCTGCGCGAATCCGAACACCGAACACCGCGGCGCTCGATCTGGGCCTCCAGTTCCAAAATACGAGATCTGGCGGCTGAGATTTAATCCAGATAATTCTGGAAATTCAAGAACCGTCCAACTTCTAGAGCCAATATCTCACTCATTTCACAGTGAAATTGAGTGATTTTTGAATCTATGGAATCATCTAGAGATTTAGATCACACCTATATGGTGATCGTGATTTTTTGGACAAGTTTAGTCTATGATTAACCAAATTTATGAATTAATTGGAAATAAAAAATTCATACCTTAGCCATAATGAACTTGATCTCGATTGGACTTGTTGGTTAGCCTCCTGTGGTCTTAGGGAAGTTCATTCCCACTTCAATTTGAACTTGAATTGGGTTTGTATAAGTGCAAGACCAAAGGTGGCTGATTTGTAATTTTGGCTTGTTTTGACCAAATTGGCTCGATAGAGTGGCTAAATGGGTCAAGTCTTGGCTGAGATTTATTGTCTAGGCTCTAAGGAAGATTTTTGGTCTTTGGAGCAAGAGAGTTTGGGCAGTCTATAAACCTCTAGAAATTTTTTTCTCCCTTTCATATAGTTTCAGGTAGGGCTTATTTATAGCCATGGGAGGCTATGGGTGATCTCAATTTTGCTTGGGTTCCTCTGGGGAGGTTGTTATCTTCACCATGATGACTTAGGGTTAGGATTGTGAGCTGGGGATAAGGGAATTGATTTTCCCAAGAGTAAACCATGTGAAATTTACTCATAGTTTAATTTGAGTTCATGCTTTGGCTTTCCCTCATTTGTTCATTCAAGAGGTGGATAGAATATGCTTTTATGGTCTGAATTAACCTCCCTCACATAAGTTCATCAGCTCATTTAATGGCTTTGAGGAGAGAATGCCACGTTAGCCTCCTACTCATCTTCTTTCATGATTAGATTTAACTATGCTAAATGGCTAACTCAAATTTATGTCTTCCCTCCATTGGATAAGAGAGAGGTGCATGGTGAGTCAATAAGAATAGGCTATCATCCATCTTCCATGTCAACTGAGTTTGATGAGAGGATTCCATGTAATTCTTTTATTTTCCATTTTTATAATTTTTTTCATGATCAAGCATAATGTGATTTAACCATGGTATAAGAGTGAATTTAAATGGTGTTCCATCCTCATTGGCTCGTTCATGACATGCTAAAAATGACAAGCCACTTCATCTCATGCAAAAGAGTGATTCATGGTTTGAGTTTAGGAGAGGATGACACCTCCTTTCTCTTTATGATGAATTTTTAACCATGGTTAACTATGATACATGATGAGTTATCCATAGGTTATTTCATTTTTATTGGGTTATTTGGGTTGTGTCTAACCCATATGAGGTCATGTGTGATGTCATAAAGGAGTATTGGAATTTTTTGGAAAACCATAATGTCATAGGTTAACATTCCATTTAATACCCCTTTCCTAATTTAATTTTCATTTTAATTAATTATGTCATTAATATTGGAAATTATTTTATTAATCAATTATTAATTGGAAATAATTCCAAATAAATTATTTGATTAATTTTCATTTCTTTATTTAAAATTGGATTTTGTCTCATTTCACGTTTTTTTAATTTAATTTTATTTTTAATTAATTATGTCATTAATTAAAATATAGAAATTAAATTATTGGTCCATTAATTAATCAAAAATAATTTTCAAATTAATTATTTTATTAATTCCGTAATTTTTAATTAATTTGTGCATTTTATCATTTTTATGACTTTTAATTTAATTTTTCATTTTAAGTAATTATGTCATTAATTGATGAAAATTAAATTATTAGTTAATTTCATTTAAATAATTAAAATAATTTTGAAATTAATTATTTGATTAATTTTATTATTTTTGGGGTCTTGAAGTGGTCATTGGGTCAATAATTGGTTATTTGGTCAAAAATTTATCATTTTAACCAAAGTTGACATTTTAGGTCATGGTTTGACCTATTGGGTCAACAAGGTTTGTCATTGGGTCTAGATTGGTCATTTTGAGCAAAGTTGACTTTTTAGGTCAAAAGGTTGACCTATTGGGTCAATAGGGTTCGTCATTGGGTCTGGAATGGCCATTTTGACCAAAGTTGACTTTTTAGGTTAAAAGGTTGACTATTGGGTCAACAGGGTTGGTCATTGGGTCTCGATTGCCCATTTTGATGAAAGTTGACTTTTTACGTCAAAAGGTTGACCTATTGGGTCATCAGGGTTGGTCATTGGGTCTGGATTGACCATTTTGACCAAAGTTAACTTTTTAGGTCAAAAGGTTGAACTATTGGGTCAATAGGATTTGTCATTAGGTATGGATTGACCATTTTGACCAAAGTTTACTTTTTAGGTCAAAAGTTTGACCTATTGGGTCAACAGGGCTGGTCATTGGGTCTGGATTGATCATTTTGATCAAAGTTGACCTTTTAAGTCAAAAGGTTGACCTATTATAAAAATGAGGTCAACAAATATTTTAATTTTGAGAATACGAGACCGAACAGATCCCCTATATTTGATAGTTTAAAAAACCGAGCGCTACATCGCAAGTCATGCATCTACTCTAAAGAATAGACACATTGCTTTATAATGAGGCTCGATTAAATAAACTATAGAGGTCATAACATCTGGTTTGAACTATGAAACATTTATGTTGATCTATAAGTTTCCTTATCTAATATTAAAGATTAGATAGGGTTTAAATTATAATGGATTGTTCAAGTTTCCTATAAAGGGAAGTCTCTATAGATAATTACATTTTAAATAACCAAAGCAGCTAAGGAAACTCTCAATTTAGACCATAGGTATTGTCTTCATGAATTTCAAACTGTAGGGTTTTCATGGCCAGACATAGTAAATTCAAAAGAGAAAGGATCAAGTTGGAACAGTTATTATGAAATCGAATGGAAGAAAGGAAGGGGATGTCACTAATCCTGAGGAGAACCTCGGTGACTTCCCAAATTATCCTATCGTTTGGGTTCAATTTTAGACATAAATTAATTATTATTTCATCCTGTCAAATTTTTTTATGTAGGGCTTAAATTGTATGATACAATTCATACAAATAGCCTGGAAGATAGGAGAATTTTCGTTGTACCGAATGACAACATCATAATCCTAAGACGAGTTAGAACTTACACTGCTCAGTATGACTAAAGATAAGTTAAGTATTTATGTCGCACTGGTAAAAGAACCTCAAAGTCCTACGACATGTTATTTAACTCTAAGGAAAGAGATTTCTGTAGGTCCTCATCATGCTGCCCACTATGTATGCTCCAAGCTCCTCGTTGAAGTAGCAATCCTAAAGTTTAAGGATCAAAATTTTTTACCAGGATTATTTTAGTGTTTTGATTTTGTTGTTTTTGTTATGGTTTAAGTATTATATTTGGGGAATTTTAATTTTATTAGAGAGATGATACAACTAAAATATAGTGTTTTTATGCATATCTTTATTTATATTTTTGATGATATTGAACTTTAACAAAAGGTATTTTCATGTTTTTTCTGTAGGTATGATTAAAATGAGTGATTGTGATGAAAGGACCAAAAAAGGATGAAATTTGGAGAAAAAAATGAAATGTGAGCAAAATTAGCCTTTAGTGACTAAGCGACGATGGTTAGCGCATAGGTGCGACAATTAAAATCAAATTTGGCACCATTTCCAAGGTGTGTTTGAAGCAACTTTTGCTTTGAACTTCCTTAACTTCTTTTGGGCGGCAAATTTGAATGAAGAGATGCATCTTTTGGTAAATACATTGAATCTGGACATGATTTGAAGAGACACCAAAGCACCTTTTGAAGAAATATTAAAATAAAGACATGAAATCAGTTAGTGAATCTTAATTAGTCTTCTCTAGAGTCTATGAGTCAAATTTTTTAGTGATTAGTGAGTTAAGAGAGTTTTAGAGAAGGGAAAGCGTTAGCGTTGAAGCCTTCTTCTCACCAATTTCTCTTTCATCCATTTATCTTGTTTTTATTTGAGTTTGGAGTTCGTTGGAGTCTACAGAATTAGGTGACCCACTCTGAGGAGTCTATTTAGTAGAAAGCAAAGTTTCATAGGTACTTCAAGAGTCTTATGAAGAGGATTTTCAGATAAGTTTTTATCTTTATTTTTACATTTGGTTTTAAAGAAAGAATTATTGTGTTTTCACTAAGATTTCAACTTTCAAATGAAATTGTGTTTGGGTTTTCATCAGTTCTGACTATTTTTCTTTTTCCTTTTCCTTTCAACTGATGAAGTAATTAAATTATGGAAGGAAGTTGTGTGAAGTATATATGTTTAATGTTGGAAGAAGTTGTGATGATTTCACTACCTTACACTTCATTTACCTCATGATATGCCCAATTGAGATGTTAAAATTTATTTTGAGAACATGTAAGAACCAATGCGGTATTATCTCAAACAACAATTGGAGTGAATCACATGAAATTGTATGGGTGAGAATTGTAGTCGATATAGTTGAGTGCAAATAAATAAGGAGATATGCTTTTTAATGGGTGTACAATTAGAGGACTTTAGTGTGATAGACTAAAGCCCCCAATTTGGTTTGATGTTTTAAGTCTTGTTATGAGATGTTAGCCCCAGGTGGAGGGAAAAGAGAAAACTCTAGAGTGAGAGCAAGTATCTTCCCTGCCTAACCCATCTTCAAGATATACATTTTATCAAATTTACCTATGTTCATTATAGAATCAAGTAAGGGTAAAGAATATAACTGCTACTATTTGGCACGACACATTTAGATACTTCCACAATAAAATTTCATAGTTATTAATAATTCATTGACAGAGGAAAAAGATATTTTATTTTCATTTCTTTCATATCTTTTAATAGTGTAGTTAATTTCGTTGTTTACTTTACTTTTTCTTAAAAATTAGCAAAAATAATTTAAACTTTTTAATTATATAACAAAACTTGCAAAATCATTTTGAAAAGTAAAAGGTAATTTTTTTGCTTTCTTTAAATTTTTAGAACATTTCTCTGTCGGCTCGAAATCTTGGGGCTTAATTAGAAAGTCCTATATTACTTGTTAAACGATAAGAATACTTGCATAGAATCTCATATTAAAAATATATAAAGTTGATTTCTTATTTGCTTCCGAATTAAGTTTCTGGTGTCGTTATGAAGAAAGAAATATGATCATTGTGAAGAAATATAAAGTGTAAATTGTAAGCATAAATATTTGGGGACCAAGTTTTTTGCGTCGTTGTCGGGGAAATTAATTAATATATTTTTTAAAGAAAATTCAAGAAAAACTAAAATTTTACATTCCCTTGCTTTTGTCAGTGTGTTTTATTTTATTTTGTTTAATAATTGTGTATACATAGTTCAGGTTCTGAAGGACTTATTCCTTACGATTGTGAATTAGAAAGAACTATAAGAAAAATCAAAAAAAATAAAAATACATAATAAAGACAAAAATATTCAAGAAATGGCAAATCAAAATGTTGAAATCCATTAAGAATTCAGATCTGTAAGAGATTATGCTAACTCTACAGTATATGAACTTCATAGTAGTATTCAAAACCTTACTTTAGTGACTAATTCATATGAACTTAAACCTGCAATGATCCAGATGGTATCTAATAATCAGTTTAGGGGAGCACCAACTGAAGATCCTAATTTACATCTTGCCAATTTTCTAGAATTATGTGCTACTTTTAAATACGATGGTGTTTCAAATGATGCAATTAGACTTATAATTTTTCCTTTCTCACTGAGGGATAAGGCTAAGATATGGTTAAATTCGTAAGCACCTAGATCTACCAGAACTTTGGATGATTTAGCGTAAAAATTCCTTGCTAAATATTTTCCACCATCAAAGACTGCAGAGCTTAGAAATGATATTACATTTTTTGTCAGTTTGAAGGGGAATCTATTTATGAAGCATGAGAACATTTTAAAGATCTTCTAAGAATATCCACATCATTCGATACCAGATTGGTTAATAATTCAAACATTTTACAGTGGATTAGCTGGATCTCTTAAATCTATTATCGATGCCGTTGCTGGTGCTTTATTGATGTCTAAACAGTTTTCTAACGTCTACTATTAATTTTCAATGGCCTTCTGAAAAGTTAAATCCTAAAAAGGTAGCCAATATTCATTAAAATGATGCTTTTGCAATGCTAACAAATCAAGTTGCTGCAATTTCAAGAAACATAGACCAGTATGGAATGAATTTTTCTTAGCCAATTTTCATGATTGAAGAAAAATACATCAGGCCAAATGGTTGATTCTGTAACATCATTAGAAACTTTGAATGCCATAAATAAGCCTAATAACCCATATTCAAATTATTATAATCTAGGTTGGAAGAACCATCCAAATTTTTATTGAAACAATAATAATCAGTGTGATAATAATCAACAATGGTGGAAAAATCAAGTAAACCCTTTAAGAAACTGGAACAACCAAGGGAATAATAATTATAGACCAACCTATCTTTCATATTTTAACATTGTTTCACAATTTAAGGATGGTGTTACAAATGGGAAATAAATTGCAAAGTCAAGGAGCTACAATCAGAAATATTGAGAATCAATTGGGACAGATTGCCAATTCATTAAGTAATAGATCTCAAGGAACACTTCATAATAATACAAAAGTAAATCCAAGAGACAAGAATAAAGAGCAAGTAAAATTTATTCAGTTGAGAAGTGGAAGAGAGTTGGAAGGTGGACTTTAAAAAGAGATTGAAGTTGAGAAAGAAGAGAATGAAGAACCAAAAGAGGACACTCAGAAAGGTTTGGAAAGACCTTTTTTCTCCACCTAAGATTATTTTAGAAAAGCCACGACCTTCATTTCCTCAAAGACTTCGACAACAAAAGTTGGATAAGCAATTTTTAAAGTTCATGGAAATATTTAAGAAGCTTAGAATCAGCATTCGATTTGCTGAAGCCTTAGAACATATGTCGAGCTATGTGAAATTTATGAAGGATATTCTCAATATAAAAAGGAAGTTTTAAGATAATGAAACTATTGCACTTAGTGAGGATTGCAATGCAATAATTCAGAAAAAGCTTCCTGAAAAGCTTAATGATCCTGGTAGTTGCCCAATTCCATGTGTGATTGGAGATAGATTTCATGGGAAAGCTTTATGAGATTTAGGTGCAAGCATTAACCTCATGTCATTATCTATATTTAACAAACTGGGATTAGGAGAAATAACCTAGACTACTATAACTCTGCAATTAGCAGATCGTTTGATCACATATCCTAAAGGAATTATAGAAGATATTTTAGTGAAGGTGGATCAATTTATCCTTCATGTTGATTTCATTGCGCTAGATATGGAGGAAGATAAAGGGATACCCATAATTTTAGGGAGACCTTTCCTAGTCACATGCAGAGTAATGGTAGATGTGTAAAAAGGGGAATTAACTATGTGCATCAAAGATCAAACTGTTACTTTAAAATTCTCAAAATCAATGAAATATCTTACAAGAGGTAAAGATGATGAATGCTACATAATGGATGTTATCAGATAACTAAGTGAATGCCATTTCAAGTCAGCTTTTGAAGTGAAATTTGAAAGTGAAAATTTGGAACACAAGAAAGAAGAGGAATTACAACATTCTGAAGATTTTCATGAGGAAGATTTAAATTATGTTCATGAAAATTTTAAATTATTGGCAAAGACTGAAAAAGATGAATCTTTTAGTCCATCAATTGAAAAACCTCATGAACTTTAACTAAATATGCTTCTTACTCATTTAAAATATGCCATTTTAGGTGATTCCTCAACTTTTCCAGTTATAATTTCCTCTCACTTCACTGAAAAAGAAGAAGAGAATTTGCTTGAAGTTCTAAGAAAATATAAGAAAGCCTTTGGATGGATAATAGCTGATATTAAAGAAATTAATCTTTTAATTTGTATGCATAGAATAATTTTAAAGTAGAGTTGCAAACCTTGGGCTGATCCACAAAGGAGATTAAATCTTATCATGAAAGATGTTGTTAAGAAATAAATTTTAAAGTGGTTGGATGCTAGAATTATCTACTCTATTTCAGATAGTGCATGGGTTGGTCCTATTCACTGTGTTCCTAA
Organism: Papilionanthe hookeriana x Papilionanthe teres; assembly: GCA_022702705.1. NCBI lineage: Eukaryota > Viridiplantae > Streptophyta > Magnoliopsida > Asparagales > Orchidaceae > Papilionanthe > Papilionanthe hookeriana x Papilionanthe teres. Next base: position 132,326,654 of record CM040424.1, on the reverse strand, counting down.
GAAAGGAGGAGTTACTTTGACATCTAATGAAAATAATGATTTAATACCAACAAGACAAGTTACAGGGTGGCGAAGATGCATTGATTTTAGAAAATTAACCTTGCCACATGAAAAGACCATTTTCCACTATATTTTCTAGATCAGATGTTTGATAGACTGGCTGGGCATAAGTACTTTTGTTTTCTCAATGGATATACTGGTTACGACTAAATACAAATTGCTCCTAAGGATCAAGAGAAAATAATATAACCAATCTTTATGGTACATTTGCTTTTAGAAGAACTCCCCTTGGTTTATGTAATGCCCCTGCTACATTTTAGAGATATTTGATGGCAATTTTCTATGATTTAATTAAAAAAGGAGTTGAATTTTTTATGGATGACTTTTCAATTTCTAGAATTTCATTTGAATCATGTTTAGAACATCTATCAAAAGTTCATAAGAACTATCAAGAAACTAATTTAGTCCTTATCTAGGAGAAATGTCAATTTTTGGTAGCAGGAGAAATTCTACTGGGACATCGTATATCAGAAAAAGGTATGGAGGTAGATCCTGGAAAAATTCAAGTGATCACTAATTTTCCATTCCCAACTAATGTAAGTGGAATTAGAAGTTTTTAGGACATGCTGGATTCCACAGGCGTTATATTAAAGACTTTTTAAAGATCTCAAAGCCCTCATGTCATTTACTTAAAAAAGATGTGATTTTGATTTTGATAAAGAATGACTAAAAGCTTTTGAATCATTAAAAGAAAAATGAATCACTGCACCTGTTATAGTTTCACCAAATTATGAAAAACCATTTGAATCAATGTGTGATGCAAGTGATTGTGCTATTGAAGCTGCTTTAGGTCAGAAATATGATAATATTTTCAAAGTGATCTACTATGCTAGTATAACTCTTAATGATGCTCAAATTTATTATACTACAACTGAGAAAGAGTTACTAGCTATAGTATTTGCTTTTGATAAATTCAGATCATACTTAATTGGAATAATATGTGTGGTGCATTCTGACCATTCTACAATTAAGTCTTTAATTAAAAAAAGGATGCAAAACCAAGACTAGTAAGATAGATTCTTCTTTGACAAGAATTTGATTTTGATATAGTAGACAGGAAGGGTGCTGATAATCAAATTGTTGAACATTTGTACATGCTTGAATTTGAAAAAATCTCTCTGCTTTGAAAAGGAAATTAACTAACATTTCCTTAATGAAAAATTGTTCATTATCAATGAGTGGCGTGTTCCGTGGTATGCCGATATTGTAAACTTTATTGTCGGGGATATTTTACACTATGTTTTGACATACCAAGAGAGGAGAAATTTTTATCTGAAGTTAAGACTTATTTTTGTGTTTATCCATTTTTATATAAATAAGGAAAGGATCTGATTATTTGGAGATGTGTGCCATTAGATGAAACTTAGGAAACTATTCAAAAAATTCATATTTCTGATTATGGGGGACATTTTGGTGTTGATAAAACTGCATATAAAATCTTACAATCTGGATTTTATTAGCCTATAATTTTTAAGGATGTTAATGCTTATATTAAAAATTGTGATGGACGTCAACTTGTAAGAAATATTTCTAGAAGAAATGAGATGCCCCTCAATTATATGTTGGAAGTTGAAATATTTGACGTTTAAGGATTGAATTTCATGGGACCATTTATTCCATCTTGATAACAGTAGACTATGTATCCAAATAGATTGAAGTTATTGCTTTACCTCAATGTGATGCTCAAGTGTTGCAAAATTTTTAAGAAATAATATATTATCCAGATTTGGAATACCAAGAGTGATCATAACTGATGAGGGAAGTCATTTTAGAAATGCGATTTTGGAAAAGCTAGTAAAGAAATATCATATTAACAATCACATTGCTACTGCTTATCATCCACAAACTAGTGGTTTGGTTGAATTATACAATCATAAGACTAATAGAATATTGGAAAAGACAATTAATCCAAACAGGAATAATTGGTCAATTAAACTGGATTATGCTTTGTGGGCCTGTAGAACTGCATACAGAACTCCTTTAGGAATGTCCCCACATAGGCTAATTTTTGGGAAAGCTTGTCATTTACCAGTTGAACTTGAGCATAAAGCATGTTTTGCTATTAAAGATTCCAGTTATAATTTAGAAGATGTTGGTGAAAAGGGATTGTTGAAATTAAATGACCTTGAAAAAATAAGAAATGAATCTTATGAAAATGCTAAGATTTATAAAGAAAAAATGAAGTTATGGCACGATCGGATAATTCTTACTAAAAATCTTGAGTCACGACAACAAATTTTGTTATATAACGCTAGATTAAAAATAATTGCTGGAAAACATAGGTCTAGGTGGATGGGCCCATTTATTGTGATGAAAGTTTATTTTTATGGAGCTGTGGATATTAAAGATCCTAAGACTGGAAAAAATTCAAAGTAAACGGTCATAGACTAAAGCCCTTTTTTTTCAGTAAATCAATAATTTAATGATAATCTAATGTTGGGTCACTCATAATAAGCTCTGGGTATGTAAGGTTGAAGATGTTAAACCAAGCACTTTGTGGGAGGCAACCCATATTTATCGATGTTCTTTGCTTAAAGTTTGCTTTGTGTGCTTTTGTTTGGTTTGATTTAAGAAAATGTGGTAGTATTTTGTGGTTTTTATGTTATAGTGGTGTTTATTGGACATTAATTGATGACTTAGAGAAGTCAAAATGAAGATTTGGACATTTAGCAGACCTGTGCTAAAATGAGCACTGGTGCTTATGAGCCAGATTTTGGCACTTAGGCACCACAGTTATAAAAAAAGTGAAAAATGTGATTATAGAGGTCTAAATCATGGGTAAGTGGTTTTTAGTGTTATTTAAAAGTTAAAACACATCTAAGGTCTGCTTTTAAAACTTCCCAAGTTTATAAAAAGGCCTAAAATTAAGAGATACTTACCCCAGTTCTTATTTTCTCTTATGAGTCTTAAGGAAGAGAATTTTGAGAGCTAAAATGTCTTCTTAGGAGAGCGAAGTTAAGAAGAAAGAGGAAACCAACAAGAAGAAGTTCCTTTGTGAGAATGCGCAAGAGTTATACAATTGGTTTCTAGCCGTTAGTATTCATGGAATCGTAAAAAGGATATCAATGATTGAGGCTGAAGTCACTTCAATCAAAGCAAAGGTAAATGAAACTTACACACATTTAGCGCACATTGGATGGCTACTCAAATTGAAATTCTGTCATACAAGTCATGTGGAAGAAGCAGATAAAGCAATGTATTTGAAGAACAAATGGTTAGAAGAAGAAGATGTGAGAGTTTTCATCCATCTCCCGTTTTATCAGATTTACATTCCAGATGGTTCAAATGGAACTAATGGTGGTTCAGGACATATTCCACCTAATGGAGAATGGAATTAAATTCTAGTGTAGTCTTGTGATTTAGTTATTTATGTTTATTATTTTTAATGTTTGTAATTGTTGTAATGTTTGTTTAGTGTTTATGTTTTAAGTGTATTACATCATAATTATGTGGGTTTGTGTTTAGTTATATGTGTAAGGAGCTTGTGTTTTGGAAGATTTCATCCAAGGATTTTGGATCGAAACTTTTAGTTGCATTATGTGTTTTGATTTTAATGAAATATATGTTTTTGGGTGAAATTTGTGAGAATCGATTGATATCTAAGTGAGATTTTGGAGTATTTAAGCATGTATGGGGTAGAAATAAATATTTAAGTCGTTTAAGGGTGATTAACTAGGTGTATTGGTGCAATTTAATTAATCGTAAATGTCTAAAACTTTGCTCCTAAGCGCCAAACCTTCGGCGCATAAGCTCGAGCACTCTCGACAATGCACCGAATTTTCGCGCATAGGCTCCTGTATGCGAAAATCGATTTACAAGCGTTAAAATCCCAAAAATTGACATTTTTTACCCCACTGTCACCTTCAACCTCCTAAAGTCGCGATAAGCTTCCTAGGGCTTCACTTAATTTGATAAATTTAGAGTCGATTTCGATGAAATTTTTTAGATCTCAAGTCCTTAAGGTATGAGCACTTATCCTAAGAAAAAAATTTTTATTTTCAACATGTGTTTTGAGTACATTCTTGAAAAATCTAAAAATCATTATTCATGGTGAAAATTTGAGAAAAAACTTGAGAATAGCTTGGACTTAAAGGGAGGATAGATTGGATTCAAACAAGTTTGAAAAGGAAGGATAGATTCAATTTAGACAAGTTCGTCAATTGTAGTGCTGAGGATCATTTTGTTAATGCGTTGTCATCACATAAGTTGATTCTTGAACAACTTTTTAGCAAACTGGGAGGAGATATTGATGAAATAATTACTCAAAGAAATTGAAGAAATTACTATTGCTTCTTCTTTGTTGCTGTTATTTCTGTGGTAAGAGAGTTCTATGCTAACTTGCCAGCAGCAAAGGAAAATTTAGTGATAGTTTGAGGACAACAACTTGATTTTTCTCCTCTGTAATCAATACCTGTTGCTTACTGTCTCCTGAAATATTTTGTTATTATGCAAATTATCATCCTACGGAAGGGGAATTAGATGAGATTATGTCTTTTTTTACTGATGGAAGAGTCTTTGGAAATTACAAATGACAAGAGAGTGAATTTCTAGGCCTCAAAGTTAAATGCCACTTTCAAGGCTTGACATTATTTTATCTCATCCAAGTTATTACCGTCGAATCATGTTAGCCATGTTATGAAAAAAGAGTTGTTCTCAATTATTGTATTCAAGAGGGAAAGCCGATAAAAAATTTAGCTATTATTTTTTTTATATTATCAACTGTGTGAGAGCTGTTATTACTATAGGTACAAGATTTCTTTCCTTGATTCATTCAAGTTGTAAGCAGTCTGGTGTTAAGTTTGGAACTTGTGAAGAGGTCCTTAAGCCACTTAGACCTATAACCAGTGTATATGTGGACACTTACACTGTGCATTCAAAATTTGGCTAGAAAGGAGGATCTGAGAGATTCTAGTTCTGCTGCTTCAAATTCTCGTGCTTTTACTTTGCAAGAATCATCATCTAGAGATGAGTTTTCTGGTTTACAGACTGGATTGTTACAGAAGATTTTGAAGAAGCTAAGTTTAACCAGAGAAAAGGTTAAGGATATAGATGGGAAGGTTGAAAATATTGAGAGATACATTCATAAACATGAAGATTATGAGGAGAATTATCCGTAATATATGGACAGACTAGTTAGAGGAGATCACAGTGCTGAGATGCCTCCTCATCCTTATTATATTACATATGTGCCTTCCAGAAATTTGGATGAGGATATGATCATGATGGGGATGATTATTAGGATTGATATTTGCTGAGTCTGTGATGTTTTTATTTGTGTTTTGTGATGTCTAGAACTTTTATTGTTTGATGTATTTTGTTGTGAACTCTGATATGTGTGGTTTATAGTTGAACTATTTCTGTTATGCATATTCACATATATCTGTGTTAGATTGATGTTTTGTGATAGTTATGCTTTATGCGATGTATTGTTGTAATATGTTTGTGGTAGTAAATGTTTTAATGTAGTTATAGTGTATTGTGTTCTTAGTAGTGCATAATTTAATTCCAAAAAAAATTAAGAAAATTTAGCAGACTATTAGAAACCACTACTTAAATTGCATGTTTAAACTTTTTAAAAGATGCTACCATATATTTTCTAGTTTTGTTGTGATTTTTGTTATGTTAAGTTCGTGTGTATTGCTTTGAAAACCTCCACTAATTTACAAGACCTTTGAAATTTTTATTTTATGAAAAATTAAACAACTGAATTTGGTTTTTTATACTCCTATTTTTAAATTGTTATACTTGCATATTTAAGTTATGAAGATTCCTGTAAGCATGTTATTTTAGTTTTTAATTCTTACCTATGTATCATTTCTTATGCTTAAATGTTATCTTAGATAAAAATTTAAAGTTTTGTGGGAAATTAAAAACAATTTTAAAAAACTAAAATTTTATTTGTTCTCAAGAATACTATAAATAAAATTTGATTTTTGATTAAAAATATTTTTGTATATGAAGTTATATTAGGGGAGAAATATTTTGAATATAAAAATGAGTAAGAAAATTTAGTTAAAATCTATAGTAATGATGAAAAATTTTAAGTTAAAATTTTCGTAGTAAAGAAATGTTAAATATAGATAAAATATATTTAGTAGAAAATCTTATGTTTTTGGAAAAATAGAAGATTTGACTTTTACTTTTCAAAGCTTAAATTTCTTTTATTGAAAAATAATTTTCAACACTAATATTATGATTTTTAAGTGAAGGATACATATCAAACCTTTGATTAAATGGAAGAGTGGAATTCAAAATCATTAAAGCCCTATCCAGATATAGTAATCATTGCCTTAAAAAAAATAGAAAAAATAAAAAACAACATGTTAAAAAAATGAAGGAGAAGCTTGAGGATTTAAGGGCCTAATCCAAAATTGGTTCCACACCTAAATTCTTATTATACAAGTGTTGAGAAAATCTAAAGCTTAAGAATATAATATAGTATATAAAATTATTTTCTATTAAAAATTTTTAAGTGAGGAAAATAAAATGTTTAAATCATATATTTTCAAAAATCTACAAGTATTTCTGAATTAGATAGGAACTCATATGTCTTATGATACTTTATTTAAGAACTTTCTAAACTTTAAGATGGTCTCATTTAATAAAATTTTTTCTAAATTAGATTATTTCATTTCTAGAACAAAATTTTGAGAGCATCCTAAAGAAACTCATTTACATAATTTGCATGTTTAATTTTTATATGATTATAGTGTCACTTTAGGACACGTAACAATTTAAGTTTGGGGGGATTTTGATACACCTAAATTATAAATTATTTTTATGCACATTTTTATACCTATGTTTGAAGATATTACACTTTAATGGAAGATATTTTCATATTTTTCTTGCAGTTATGTTTAAAATAAGTGATTGTGATGAAAGGAACAAAATATGATCAAATTTGGAGCAAAAATGAAAGGTGTGCAAAAGTAGCCTCTGGCGCTTATGTGTCGATGGCTGGCGCATAGGCATGATAGTTAAAAGTGATGAATTAAAACAAATTTGGTGACATTTCCATGAGATGTTTGAAGTAACTCTTGGTTTAAACTTTTTTAACTTCTTTCGGGTGACAAATTTGAATGAAGAGATGCATCTTCTGGTAGATAGATTGAATCTGAACATAATTTGTAGAGACACCAAAGCACCTTTTGAATAAATATTAAAATGAAGACTTGAAATCAATTACTGAGTCTTAGTTAGTCTTCTCTAGAGGCTATGAGTCACGTTTTTTAGTGTGTAGTGAGTTAATAAAGTTTTAGAGCGGAAAGAGTTGGTGTTGAAGCCATCTTCTCCCCAATTTCTCTTTCATCCATTAATCTAATTTTTATTTGGGTTTGGAGTCCGTTTGAGTCTACAGAGTTGGATTACCCACTCTGAGGAGTCTATTTAGTGAAAAGTAAAGTTTCAGAGGAACTTCAGGAGTCTCGTGGAGAGGATTTTTAGATAACTTTTCATCTTTTTTTTTTTACATTTAGTTTTAAAGTAAGACTTGTTGTGTTTTCACTATAATTTCTACTTTCAAATCAAATTGTGTTTGTATTTTCTCCATGAGTTCTGAGTAGTTTTCTTTATCATTTTCTTTCAAATGATGAAATAATTAAATTATAGAAGGAAGTTGTGTAAAGTATAGATGTTTAATGTTGGAAGAAGTTCCGATGATTCCACTACCATGCACTTCATTTACCTCTTGATTTGGCCAATTGAGATGTTAAAATTTGTTGTGAGAACTGTAAGAACCAATGTAGTATTATCTCAAATAAAAATTAGAGTGAATGACATGGAATTGTATGGGTGAGAATTGTAGTCCATATAGTTAGGTGCAAATAAATATGAAGATATGCTTTTTAATGGGTGTAGAATTAGAGGACTTTAGTGTGACAGGCAAAAACCCCCAATTTGGTTTGATGTTTTAAGTTTTGTTATGAGATGTTAGCCCCCAGATGGAGGGAAAAGTGGGAACTCTAGAGTGAGAGCTAGTATCTTCCCTGCCAACCCATCTTCAAGAGATACATTTTGTCAAATTACATATGTTCTTTATAGAACCAAGTAAAGGTAAAGAACATAACTGCTCCTATTTGGCACAACACACTTAGATACTTCCACAATGAAATTCCATATTTATTACTGATTCATTAAAAAAGGAAAAATATATTTTATTCTCATTTGCTTTCATATCATTTAATAGTTTTGTTAATTTTAGTTGCTTACTTTACCTTTTCTAAAAAATTAGCAAAATGAATTTAAACTTTTTAATTATAAAACATAACTTGAAAAATCATTTTGAAAAGTAAAAAGTAATTTTTCTACTTTCTTTTAAATTTTAGAACATTTCCCTGTGGGTTCGATATCTCGGGGCTTAATGATAAAGTCCTATATTACTTGATAAATGATACGTACGCTTGCGTAGAATCCCATATTAACAATTGTTAAAGTTGATTTCTTATTCACTTCAGAATCAAGTTTTTGGAGCCATTGTAAAGAAAAAGATATTATCATTGAGAAAAAATATAAACTGTAAAACGTTAGCATAAATATTAGGGGATCAAAAGATACCGGTTAGGATCCTACGACACCCTCATTCGGGCACCACTATTTTCTTTTAGATTTACTTAGTCTAAACATGTTGTTACACTCATTTAAAACAGGAAAATCTTATTCATAAGCGTAGGTTATATCATCCGAGGGATTCCTGCAATCCAAAAGGCATGATTTAAGAGTGTTCATTATGCTTAAAAGTATATGTTTAATTATGAAAATGTATTATTGTTTTGGTTTAACATGTAAAGCAATAATTACAGAAAAATAAAAGGGGGCTGAAAAATAAAGTAAAGTAAATTGTAATTAATAAACTGTAAAATGATACTTCGGCTTCTGCTACCGCTATATGGTTATTACAATAATGTATAATATAATTTGCATAAGTTTAAATAACTTGCAGGAAAGAAATTAAGCATAGCAAGCAAAATCTGGTTCAAGAAAAGTAGAAAAGTATGTTGCAATAAACACGAGCGAGAAAAAGAAACCCATAGTCACATATGAAAGATCAGGACTAAGTATAAGACATCAGTAAAGGTGAGGGATCAGAGCAGGACTGTGTGCTTCCCACCCATAGGTAAGTGCTACCAACTCGACAATCTACAGAGGGTAGTCCTAACCTCGATCCAAATGACTAATCGTGGACCTTTATAAATTTTCATTTGAAAGTTTTCATGCAAAGTTTTGTTTAACAAGTAAAATAAATTTTCTTTTAAATTTTGTGAAGTAGTGTAGTCCAAAAGATAGCCTCTCTAATCAAGTTAACACTACTTATAACTTAAGGGCATCAGGGGCAACAATCCCACCAAGAGTCAGTGAGTAATATCGTTGGTCATTTCCTCTCCCTTATTGAAATGCCTTGAGGTAGCAGATATTAGTCTATAATTTTTACCTCGTATCGCATCCCTCATTTTAGCACACATAAGAAATGTCGTCACTGCCCTAGCCACCTAGACCTCAGACTTTTACCAGTCTGATGATCCATATGTGGCAACAACAAATGTCCCGAGTTGCTCACAAGAACATAAATACATTAGGGAAGACTTAAGTCCTTGAGTATTGGGTTGTAAAAGTAGGATAAGTAGTGTAGAGCATTTTTATTAATTTAGGTGAATTAATGGGTCCCGATCATAACTTGGTGAGTCCCTAAAAGATTTTAAGGATGGTTTTCTTCATCAAGGTAAAATAAGTTTAATTTTCTTTTAAAACACTCAAAAGACCATAAAAGTGCTTGAAGGATAACCCTAAAATCTTTTAGAATCCTTTGAATCGCTACGAGTTCTTTTGAGCTTATTATGTTGATAAATCATTCATCTATAATTAAGTTAATATTTAGTTATAATATCTTAATCTGTGCTCAATAAATCTTAATGTTTTAATTGTCCTATGAGCAAGGTAACTAAGTATCTACTTGGCATTTTATTTAAGGAGTGTGTGGGTGGACGCCCTCAAGGGTGGTTTAAATTCTTAAGGACTCTTGCTCTTTCAATTAAAGTTGGGCTTGCAGTGTTTTAAGGGTCTTTAAGATTAAATTTGTTCCATTTTCTTAACCTCATTAAACAAGTTGGATTAAACCTAGCTCACTACTAAGCCCTTAAAGTTTCACGTTTAAATTTATGGTTATTGGAAGTATTGAATTAAATGGGTTTAACTCCTATCAGATAATTGCAATTATAATTTGATCAAGAATTGTGGGGCTTCAAATTAATGAATTTTTATCCCTAACATAAGCCCACCATTCTAGAATCATCTAATAAGATTAATCTCCAAGTCAAAATAATTCAGGAAATTACACTTTTACCCTTGTTGTAAATAGTGATTAATCAATTTTTACCACTTAAACCTTTGTGTTTCAATCATCCAAAATAGTTAACTAATATCAATTTTAACCATTTACCCTTTAATTAATCTTAAATTGTAATTAGAACTTAAAATCCATATTTACCATTTTGCACTTGATGACTTTCGACTTCATAATCCTTTCTCAAATGACTTTAAAATTTTATTGTTAACCTACTCATGGATCAATTAGAACATTAAAGGAGAAATCATACCTTTTCTGATTTTATTGTTTAAATTTAAAAATTATTTTAACTAAAAAATCAGGATTTTTGGCGGATAATTAAAATAACTAAGTAAAATAAACCTTTTATATTTAGGTAAATTATTGGAGGTAACTAATTAGGCCAAAGGACCACTAAGAACAATTTTATTTATTTTTCTTTAATTATATTTGAAATTTTTAGATTTACCAAATGGCTATTTTATGAACAAATAAGCAGAAAACTACATTTTTATAATTAAAAACTCCTTTTAAACTTTTTTTATAAATTCTTCTGACCTCAAAGAGTTCTGAGAAAAATATTTTTATATTATTTTAATGTTCATCTTATTTTTAAAAAAATTTAATTGAAAAATAGGACAAAAATAAAAAATAATTATTTTAATTGTAACTGTATTTTTCTTAGGTGCCCCTCGTGACAAGTAAATCCCCAAACCACTTTTTATATTTATCTCATTTTTCTTTTAATTTATATAATTATATTAAGCAAAAATTTATATTTACTTAATAAATTATTATTTATATTAAAAATAATTTTAATAACATTCAGATTTTTACAAGAGCCTTATGAGGTGGTAAGCTTCAATTTGGCCTAAATTGGAGATTATTTGAATTATTTTGTATGTTCCTAATTTTTGTTGTTTTTCTTAATTTTAAAATAAAAAAAAAGTTTTTACTTTTCAAAATCAAATTTCTATTTTTGCTAGGTTCCTCTGATCACAAGGAACCCACCAAACATATTTTTATAATTTTTGTATTTATATTTTCTTTATTAGAATTATTTTAAGTAGAAAATTGAGATTTACCTTAAAAATTACGGTTTTCTATGTTAGAGATGCTTCCTGACTTACGAAAAATTAGAAAAATTCCTAAAAATGAGTGGAATAAAACCCCAAAACGTCGCATTTTTCTATTATTTATTATTTATTTATAGTTAAAATAATTTCTGGATTACTTAATTAAATAAAAATGAAATACAACAAAGAAAATTTTATATTTTATCACAATTTTCTTTTTTGTTTACTGAGCATAGGGATATTTTTATTTTATTTTTATGAACTTTCTACACCAAGTGATGATTTTTCAAAGTTTCAGTGTCTAAATAAATTAAAAAAATGCCCTAAATATCTACTTATCCACGCGACGTTGACTCAATCCTTGGTAGTTTAGAAAGCACACGGGGTGCACTCTCATTCGATGCCACCTTCCGCATCAGCTAGCATGCAACCCGCACTTTATATTCCATCTTCACGTCCAATGCAGTTGGAGCCGTCCAAACAATACATGCGTGATCCATGAACTACGCGTCTTCATCTCCAACTACTGTAAATGGAGAACCATCCACACTCAAACCCTAATATCTCACTCGATTCTCAAACAAATCTCATCGGGTTTGTTCTTACACCTTCATCTAGTCCATACAAACACATCTATATTGTTTATCAAGCATGAAGTTAAGATTTTCTTCATAAAGGCCCAAATTGAAAATTTGGGTGTTTCGATGTCTACCTAAGCCCAAGAGGTGAGGCCATGATTGGGATGGTTTTAAAGCTTCGTTAGAAGCTGACACACATCAACCAAGTGTTGGTTTGAGCTAGATTGGAGGCTATTTGAGAATTCCTCCTACATGTGGCATGGCCTTGATCAAACTAAAGTGCAGAGAGGTCTAAGGATGGGGCTTCTAGTGGGGATCTTCTTTGTTTGGTCTAGGGAAGGTTAAAGGTCGATTAATTTGTAAGTTTGTGGAGGTTTATGGTATGACCGAGAAATCTCCTTTTTTGGATAATTTTTTGGTCGAGAAATTTGGCTCAGGTAGTGGGGGAGATGTCTGCAAAACAGTGGGATTGCAGTCAGGAAGGTTTGGAGAATCTCTTGAAGGATTTTGGTGGAGTCTTCCTAAGGACTTGGATCTTCTCTATAATAGGGTATGAGGTGTTGGTGTTTATATAAAGGGCGAAGGGGTGCCCAATTGGTTGGCCAGTGGGTGCAAACTATAGCTTAGGTGGAGGGCTAAGCAGTGAAAGTGACCAATGAGGTATAGCCACATTGGATGGGTGCAATTGGGTTCAATCCATAAGGAAGGCTCTCTCAGTTTTGGGTTTTTCAAGGACTATGTCAGCTAATCCTGATTCTTTTTACTACAAGAAAAATACTGGTATAATTATACCTATGATAATTAGATTATATATAGATTTTTATTATAAAATTTCCTTTTGGAGAACAGCACCAAAAACTCGATTCTGATGTAAATAAGACTACAACAGTGGTATTTAAATTTAGGGATTCTATGCAAGTATGTGTATCATTATCAAGTTATATAAAACATTCTAATTATGCCCCAAAATATTGACTCCACGGGGAAAAATTTTAAAAATTTAAAAGATAAAAAGGTTTTTTGATAACAAATTCTATCTAGAATATGAAACTTACTTAAACATTTTCAGATAACATAACACTTTAAAATGCGATTATTTTTGGTATTTTATTAAATTTTGAAATAAAGTAAATGATTTACTAACCATAAAGAAATTTTTGTAAGATAAAAGAAGTGTAGATGAAAATATCTTTTTCCTTATCATAAACAAGTAATAAGTACAGGAATTCTGTTGTGGAAGTATTCAAAATGTGCTGTGATAGAGAGGAGCAATTTTATTCATTACCCTAAATAGAGATGCTATTAAGAACATTTGCTAGTTTAAAGTTTGAATAGTTTTAAAGACAGGTTAGATAGGGATGCTACTAGCACTCACTCTAGAGTTCCCTCATTTCCCTCCACCTGGGGGCTAACATATTGATTCCCCTAAAAATTACCTATTTTTAGTGTACATTTTATGAATGTTTTATGTGCATCTTTTTTATGATATTACACTATAAAGGAGGGTATTTTGTATGTTTTTGGTTTCAGGTATAAGAAAAGGTCTTTTGAAGAAAATGAAGCAAAAATACTGCAATTTGAAGCCAAAATGAGCAAGGAAGAAAATTCTGATCTGGCACATATCGATACATATTTCTATGCTTAATCTATTTTAATTTTTCACATGTTTTTAATTGAAATTACAGTTTAAAGATAGGTTGTTTTCATGTTTACTTTTTTAGATCAAAATGCTAGGAGAATAACGCAACTGAAACAAGACAAAATAGAGCTGAAATGGAGCTAAACGAAGCAAAATGGCGAAGCTACCTGGTGAAGAAAAGAAAAAGGCACTTAAGCACCAGAAACTAGTGCCTAGGCACTAAAACCCATCTAAGGACGGTTATGGATGGGTTTTGGGCCATTCTGAGATATTCTAGAAGCTATTGGACAGTTTGCACGACGCATAAATTAATTTAATTAATCTAGACACATGGAAAAAAATTTTTATGAGGATATGTTTCTCTTGTAGTGAAAGGGTGTGTCTCTTAGAGCAAAATGGGCTAATTGGTAAAACTAGTTGAATTGGAGCCTTGGCGCCAGAAGCAGAAACTAGCTAGCGCCTAGGTTCCACAACCGGCTCCTTGGTGCGGCAGCTACCTTCTAGAAGATTCAATGAATGTAGCCAAATTTTGAAGAGGTGCCTCAAGCAACCCCTGGTCATTTTTAAAGATCTATAAATAGGGATTAATTCTACAGCATAGGGAGTTGTTTCGAGAGTCATTTTAGATAATGTCCAAAGGGTGTGAGTGTGTAGAGTTTGGTGTGAGTGTGGGATGTAGATTTCTTCATTTTTTGGAGAGATTGGTGTGGGATTTTGAGAGATATATGTAAGGAATGTACAAGTGGCACATGTATCGGCAGGAGACTTTGGTGGAGAGATTTTCTTTACTCTTTTAGAGGAAAAAAATTATGTATTGTGTTTTTCATTATCTTGTATTTGTTGTAAAAACGTTCTAGTAGATTTTCTTTGATTTAAATGAAGTTTTTTGTTCTGTTTTATCCATGCTTCATAAGTAATTTCTTTTACTCTTTTCTTTTAGTATGAAGTTGTGGCATGTGTAGCAAATTATTTTTATGATAGAATTATATTTATTGTTATGTGATGGGTAATAACTCTTTTGCTTTATCTACATAACTTAGGTGGCAATAGGCTATGTTAAAATTTGTTCTAAGTGAAACTAAGAATCGGGAAAGTGGTGATATCGCAACTTGAGTACACTCACATTGACTAGTTGTCATGTAAAATAGTTAGACGACAATGCAACCTTTAAAAAATAATAATTTAATAATTTCTATTAGATGCTTCTATGTGGTAGATAATTGCATAAACTAATAGAATAGTAAAGAAATATGGTCCTTGTTGGTACTTATTACATAACTCTATGAATTCTCTTCCTTCCCATGTCATTATCTTCACTTAACTTTTCATTTGCATAAAAATAGATGTATGTTTAAGAATCAAGATTTTTTTAGATATTTTCTTATTTTATTAAAGTAATGGTATTTTCATGGAATCTTAATTTACTTTGCAAACTAATTACTTGTATTGTTAAAAATTGTAGAAAAAACTTATAGGCCGGGCCATGGGCTAAGATTTCTTAACTAGTGAGTACCCCATTTCACTTTGGAAAGAGCAGTGGTGATCATCCGAGGGGCAGTGCAAATAGATAAGGAGATAGGCTTTGATGGGCGTAGAATTTTTGTTTCCAGTGCTAGGCTAGATTCATCAATTTGGTCTAGAGGGAAAAAAGGTCAATGTTAGGTCCTATCGAGAGGGCATAGTGGGTAATCTAGAAGTGAGAGACTAGGACTTACCTAGCACTACTAATAACATTCCTGCATTAACCTTTAGATTAACTAACGCTCTTTATGCCTTAACTAAAGGGTAAAGAATATGTATGCTCCTATTTGTCACTACTACATTAAATTCTAAGCATTTTATTCCTATGCAATATCAAGGTCATTACATGAGAAGGGTAATCTTTAAAATCTCAAAATTTACCAAACCAATTTATCCAGATAACTATATTTATTTTTAAGATTTTCATTTAGGAATAGTTATTAAAGAAATAACTTTGATCGACATTCCAAACTAAGGCCTGATAGTATTAGACTGAATTAGCCTAAAGGATTTATTACCTCGTTTCTTTGTGGGATCGATACTGGGTTTTAAAAGAAAGCCTTATATTATTTGAAATGATACATATACATGCGTAGTACCCCTACCGTATAAACTATTTTCCAAATTTTGCAACATTTTTATTTTGCATGCTAGGAACAATTTATAAATTGGGTCAAGCTTTTGGCCATCTTTTTGGAACTTAAATTTCTACGTAATTGAGGGTCTGGTGAAGTTTTTGGCTCCGTTGCTGGGGAAGCTTCGGTAAGAACTTTAGGAGAATTTTAGTTAAACATGTAAGACATAGATTTGGAAACTATAGTATTATTTAGTTTGTTATTCTGTGTTATCTTAGAAAAAACAAAAATAGAAAAAATAGTTTAGAGATTTGTCTTAATATTTAATGTCTTTAAATTGGTATGCGTAGTTCAAGAGCTACAGACCTTAAATTTTATGACTTTGATTTAGAGAGTACTTTTATGAGGATGATGAATTAAAAAATACTAAATGAATTTAATGTAGAAGTGGTAGATCAGGAAAATTATGAATATTCGGATTTGGATTACAATGCTAGGTTAAGAATCCCAATTATTAAGAAAAAATAACTTGGAAAATGGATGAAAACTGACCATGAAATACAAAATCCTTGTTCCGATTATTACGATCCAGATTGGTAAAATTATCCAAATTTTAATTGGAATACTACTTTTGAAGGAGAAAACCAGTTTTGGGAAGATAATCAATTTAGTTAAACATATAATTGGAATGTTATTTTCCTCAAAATTTTAACTTTAACACACAGAATGAGGATAAAAATTAAATATTAGATGAGATTGTGATTTAAATGCAAAATCAATTGGAAAGTCAAGAGGTCACAATAAAGAGTATAGAAAACCAAATGGGGTAGATTATTAATGCAATTAACACTTATCCTCCAAAGATTTTACTTTGTGATCCTGAGACAAACCCTGAGGAGAAGATAACTGAGCCAACAATATATCCTATAGTAGTATCTCATGGCGAAGAGTTGAAAGACAACCCCGAACAGAAGAGTAACCAAGTAGAATTTGTTCTAGAATCTGAATTATCTAGAGAAAAACTGATCCAAAATTTAGGAGATCTTAAAGTATCTTATATAGATCTATTTATTATAACTTTCAAGGATAATATTAATATACAAATTGAAAAAGTTAATAGAATAATATTAGATCTAGGAAGAAACTTGAGGAATAATAAACTGAATCAAAATGAAATAGAAGAGCTGAAAGAAAAACTAAAATTTGAGAATTTTGAAGGAATTCCTAGATTTTGGATAATATTGGGCAGTTGATCAAGGATTACTTAAATGGAATTTTGATCTTGAGGGAATCATTTGTCGGGCTGATAATGTTACACCAGACTCTCTATGAGAGGCAACCCATACTTATCGGTGTGCTTTAATCTAGTTTGCTTAAGAGTTATGATTATTAGTGATATATTGTGTTGATCAACTTGATTGTTAATTAGCGGATGTTTGGATATATTGTGAATTGATTTGATCTTTTTGTGTCATTGTGGATTTATTAGTTTGATTGATTGATGATGTTTGGATTATTAGTGGTTTGATTTTATCTTTGTGTGTCATGAGGGAGGTGATTCTTTAAGTTCTTATGGATCTATCTTAATTTCCATTACTTCATTTCTTTGACCTTGTTTTAATTCGGTAGAAGTCATGAACCTTTTGATGAGTTACATGTGGATGATCTTACACTATCCTTATAAATGTTAGAGGTGCTTACTTAATGGGATATGGTGATGTAAGAGGTTGGTGTTTGCGACCCAAATTATCAGGGATAATCTTATCCATGGGATTTAATTCTATAAAATCATTTATAAATACCCAATTTATTAGTGTAGTAATTTCTTTATAGATCGGAAGTGAGGTTGTGAGATGCGATGAGTTAAAGAAAGAATTGACCTCATTTATTCTGTGTGTTTGTGTTTATGTTACAATAATAATGAGATTTGGAGAACACTTTAAATATAAATTCTGATGTTGATACATGTCATGCTTGTTAGACCTTTCTGTAGTTTTATTTTATTCTACCATGTTTAGTTTAGGTTTAGTTTTTATTGCAAATTGTTCTATCCTGATGAATACTTGTAAATGTTTCTGATAGACATTTGTGGTACATAAAAATTCATAGCTATTTTTCTTCCTGCTTATATATTCTGTACTGAATTTTATGCATGTTAAAATCAAGTTTGGTAGTATGAAGAAAAACGTAAATTTCAAAAGTTACTATACTTCCTTTGAGTTTAATATTATTAAAAGTATGATTTAGGCTAGATTTACTTTCTCCTGCAGACATTCTATCCTGACTATGCATGTATATGAATTTGATAGATTGTTGTAGTTGTCGGTAAAATCAGCTTTTAATTTTCTTCCTACTACATTTTATGAAATTGATTGTAAATATTTAAAAATTTATGTTTGGGGGCAGGAAGAAAAATAAACTTCAAATTTAAACTTTATTTGTCCACAAAGAAACTACAAATAAATTTAATTTTGAATTTTTGTTATGTGGAGTTATTTTAAGAATAATAAAATTTTAAAGTATAGCAATGTAATAGGAAAACATTGTAAGGAGTTTAGTAAAATGGATGAAGCTAAAATTATGATGTTTAGTTGGAAAATTTGAATTTTTAAAAATTAAGGATTTTTTTGAATAATACTTTTTAAAGAATTTAAATTCTATTAAAAATTCTTTTTCTATTACTAAATTTTAAGTTAAGGAAAGAAAATAAGCTTTTAACTTTAAAAATGGGATAGTGAAATTCAAAATCATTAAAGGCTTATCTAGATATAGTAATCCTCACCTAAAAAATGTAAGGATTAAAAAAGATCATGAAGGACAAAGAAAAGGAAAAGTAAAAAAAAGTAGAAGAAAAGAAAAATAAAAGAAAAGTAAAGTTTGAAAAAGGGACAAAAAGCTTGAGGATCAGGACCTATTCAAAAATTGATTTCATTTGAATCTTTCTAATGAAGAAAACTTAAGATCAATCCTAAGCTTAATTTCAAAAATTATTACTAAAACTATTTTTTTTAGATGTCATAAATTCTGAAATTAAAATTTTTCTAAATATCCAAACTTTGGAAAATTTTCAATTATTTCTGAATTAAATAGAAAATCAGAATTCCTATAGTTTAATAGTAAATATTCTGATACATTAGATATCATCAAATTTACTATAAACTCTCCTGAGTTGGATTACAATATTTCTAGAACAAAAATTTTACTACATATTAAAGAAACCCACTAATTAAAATCAACATATTTTAATTTTTGTGTTACATGAGGACAAGTAACATTTATGTTTAGGGAAAATTGATCCACCTAAAAACTACCTATCTTTTAGTGTACATTTTATGCGAATTTTATGTTTATCTTTATGATGATATTACACTTTAAAGGAGTTTATTTTGCATGTTTTTGGTTTCAGGTATAAGAAATGGACTTTTGGAGAAAATGAAGCAAAAACAGTGTAATTTAGAGCTAAAATTAGCAAGGAAGAAAATTTTCATCTGACACATATCGATATGTCTTTCTATTCTTAATCTATTTTATTTTTTTATAGGTTTTGGAATGAAATTAAACTGTAAAAAAGGTTATTTTCATGTTTATTTTATAGGTCTAAATGTTAGGAGCAAAACACAACTAAAATGGGGCGAAATGGAGCCGAACTAAGCAAAATGGTGAAGCTGCCTAGGCGCCCAAACTAGCGCCTAGGTGCCAGTGATGATGAGAAAATGGCTCCTATGCTCCGGAAACTTGCACCTAGGCTACAGAACCCATTTAGGAGCAGTTATGGATGGTTTTTGGGCCATTCTGGGATGTTCTAGATGCTATTCGACAATTTGCAAGGATCATGAAGTAATTCAATAAATTTAGACACATGGAAATTATTTTTTATGAAGAGGTGTATCTCTTAGAGTGAAAGGGTGTGTCTCTAGAAGCAAATTGAACTATTTAGCAAGACCGTCTAAACTGGCGCCTAGGTGTCTATTCTCTAGAAGCAAAAACTGGCTAGCGCCACGGCCCCAGAACAGAAGAGTAGGCACAGCAGGTACCATCTATCAGATTCAATGAATGTGGCTGAATTTTGAAGAGGTGCATGAAGCAACCCTTAGTAATTTTTGAAGATCTATAAAAAAAGGATTAATTCTACAGCCTCGGGAGTTGTACTGAGGGTCATTTTAGATAATGTCCAATGGGTGTGACTGTGTAGAGTTTGGTGTAAGTATAGAGATGTAGATTTCAAAATTTTCTGGAGAGATTGGTGAGGGATTTTGAGAGATATATGTATGGAATGTACGAGCGACACATTGATCGGCAGGAGACTTTGGTGGAGCGATTTTCTTCTTTGATTCAGAGGGAAAAAGCTGAGTATTGTATTTCTCATTATCTTGTAATTATTGCAAACACTTTGTAGTGGATTTTCTTTGATTTAAACGTAGTTTTCTGTTGTGTTTTATCCATTCTTCATAAGTAATTTTCTTTACTTTTTCTTTTAATATGAAGTAGTGGCATGTGTAGGAAAATTATTTTTATGATATAATTATTTTTATTTTTATGTGATGAGTAGTATCTCTTTTGAATTATCGACATAACTTAGGTGGTAATTGGTTATGTTAAAATCTGTTGTAAGTGAAGCTAAGACTCGGGAGAGTGGTGATCTCGTACTTGTGTGCACTCACATTGACCTGTTGGCTTGTAAAATATATAGGCGGTAATGCAACTTTTAAGGAAATATAATTTAATAATATGTTTCTATTAGATGCTTCTATGTGACAGATAGTTGCATAAACTAATAGAATAGCGAAGAATATGTTTCTTGTTCGCACTTATTACATAATTCTATTAGTTCT
The DNA here is from genome assembly GCA_022702705.1 of Papilionanthe hookeriana x Papilionanthe teres. Lineage (NCBI taxonomy): Eukaryota > Viridiplantae > Streptophyta > Magnoliopsida > Asparagales > Orchidaceae > Papilionanthe > Papilionanthe hookeriana x Papilionanthe teres. Next base: position 132,306,055 of record CM040424.1, on the reverse strand, counting down.
TTTACTTCTTATGTCGTTGTCTTCTTTCTACATCTCTTTTACAATGAAATAGAAGCATGTTTAAGAATCTACATTTTCTTAGATATTTTCTTATTTTATTAATGTGATGGTATTTTCACCGAATCATAATTTAGTTTGCATATTGATCACTTGTATTGTTAAAAATTGTGGAGAAAACTTATAGACCTGACCGTGGGCTAAGATTTCTTAACTAGTAAGTACCACATTTCACTTTGAAAAGAGCAGTGGCGTGATCATCCTAGAGGGAGTCCAAATGGATAGAGAGATAAGATTTGATGGGCTTAGAATTGAAGTTTCTAGAGTGACAGGCTAGATTCATCAATTTGGTCTAGCGGGAGGAAAAAGGGTCACTAGTAGGTCCTATAGTGAGGGCACAGTGGGTAATCTAGAAGTGAGAGACTAGAACCTACCCAAGACTACTAATAACACTCCTGCACCAACCTTTAGATTAGCAAACATTCTTTATTCGTGGACCAAAGGGCAAAGAATAATTATGCTCTTATTTGTCATTATTACATTAATTTATAAGCATTTTATTCCTTCACATTATCTAGGTCATTGCACGAGAAGGGTAATCTTTAATATCTCAAAATTCTCCAAACCAATTTATCTAGACAAAATATATATAAATTTGATATTTTCATTTAGGAATAGTTATTTGAAAAATCACTGTTGACCTCATTTTGATGAGGTCTTCTCTTCCCTCTTTAGTGCTTAAGATCTAGCTTTAGGCTTTTCCTTTGACTATCTTAGAGGACTAGAATTGGAACCCATCCCTTAGAAAATTGAACCACTTCTTGCCTCCCTGCAAACCCCACAAGCTTGATTGTAGACCCCTAATCACCTAGAGGGTTGAAATCAAATGTGAAGGTTTAAAGGATGAGTTCCCTATAGGACTCTTTGGCCTTAGGACCACCCCAGGTGGCTTGGTCCAGTGAGGGTTGACTTACACACTCACTACACTCACACTCTACACTCTCACACACACAATCCAAATCCTAAAACCACACCCATACCCAACTTGACTCCTTGATTCATGTAGGTAATTCATATGGATGGACCTTAACCCCTAAGCCCCTGGTTAAGAGGGTTAGGAACAACATAGTGAATGCCTCAAATGAGTCCTCTCATGGCTCATATAGGCTTAACATGGCTTCATGGCTCAACCAAAGTGCTTCCATTTCACTCATATTTGATCAATCTTCTTTTTCCAAAATTTCAATTTTTGACCCGGGGACCCTACACCTATCAAACCTACCAAAAGCCCTTAAAATTGCCCAAATCCTCCAAAATTTCCAAATCACCCAAAATTCCCGAAAATTAACCTTGAACATTTCCTCACCAATCAAATTGATCATCCATAGCCAAAAATACCAAAAATTCCAAAAATACCCCCAAATACCCTCCAAATACCCAAAATGCCCCTCTTATCCAAAAAAAATCCAAAAATTTAGAAAATTCCAAGAAAATTCCAGAAAATCCCAAATATTACCACTTTTATTTTGTCCAACTACACCATAGGCCTATTTTGTCAATTTACTACACTTTTACCAAAACCCCCAATTTAGTCCATTCTTAACCCAAGTGAAACCAATGTCAAACCAAATCTACCTAATTGACCCCAATTTTTGTCCAATTCAGTTCTAAACTTCAATTTAATATCCACAATATCAATCTAGACCAAATCCATGTCCAATTTGATTGACATTTGAATCCAATTTCACTTTTGACCTTAAAGCCCAATTTGGACCCATGACCCAAATTTAGCCCAAACCAAACCAATTCAACTCCAATTGACCCTAAACCTTTTCTAAACCTTCCCTAACATCCCCACAAACAAAACACTAACATAATTTACCCAAAATTTGGACCCAAACCCCACTCAAATTCATCCCAAAACAAAAAAGCCCAATTTTGACCTAAACCCAAACTTAACCAAAATAAGCCCAAGTCCAAAAACCAAAACCCAACCAAAGTTGAAACCTCTTTGAAACACTCCCATAAACATTTTCCAACATTAATTTTACATCAATTTCATCCCTAGCCCAACATTGGCCCAAATTAGCTCAATTTGACCTACATTGGCCCATGTACCAAATGAACCCAAATCCAACCCAATTCAAGCCCAAACCACCTCAAATTTATTTCAAATCACTCATGAGACATCCCTAAACCAAACCCAACAATTATTTGGCCCAAACTTCTACAAAATTCCCATCAATGAATTCATTCTTGAACCTAAAGGCTCATTCCCTTAAGCCTTCCTAAAAAGCCCATCCAAAATGATTTCAAAAAGCCCAAAATCCATCTTAAAGCCCACATGACAATCCTCTATCATCATCCATTTGATAAAACCATCCCCTAAGTTCTAAATCCATAATGAAATAATTCCAAATCAAGCCATATGCCAAATCCCATCAAATCACCCCTAAATTACCAAAATTTCTAAAACCCTTTCTCATGAAATTGACCAAACTTTTTCCCAAGCCAAAGGTGAGTCATGAAGCCATTCTTGAGCCACATGCAAGCCATGTGAGTTGTTGACATATGACCATACCACATTGGGCAAAAGAGGGAGGCTCTTTCCATAACTCCTAAAAGTAATTAACCACTCCCATGATTCCCCTTAACCATGCTTAGGCCTAATTATGCTTGGATGGTGCCTTGACCCTACTGATTAAGCTGAACCAAACAACTTTCTCTTCAGCCCAAGCAAGCCTTGGATGGTGAACCTAGCCCAAAACCATGTGTTGACTCATTTAGACCCAAAACTAGCCTTCCCCCATTCCATTTCAATTCAAGCCCTTTACACATAACCAACTCCAATTAATTTCACCATTGCCAAGCCCTGACCTCACTGGTCAAGATGGTGACCTGACCCTGGCCGGCCAGCCACCACAGTCGCCGGAAAACCCCATGGCCGAGACCTTGGGAGGAGCCAAAGTTTGGAATTCCCACCTGCTGAGCTACCCCATGCCCAATGGCCACCATGTTTGTTCTTCCCTTGACCTAAGCAGCTGATCTCAAGCCCTAACTCCCCCTGGGAGGCCCTCCAGCCATGCCTATTTAAACACCCCCTCCTCTCAGCCAAGAGAGGTTTTGAAACAAACCTTAAGGAAACTCTGCCAAAATTGTTCCAGAATACTCCCCACTCTTAGAGCAATTGATCCCTAGTGACAATTTGCCCTAATCCCCATCAACAGAACCCAATTTCTCATCCAAAACTCCACCCAAAACCAGGACATCTCCAAATTCTCCACCAAAATCAAATTAAACTCACCCACACCTGCACAAGACCAAGAGAAGGAGTTCCCCAGTGGAAGCCCCCTCTCCAGACCACCCAGTTGTTCCAGACTCCAAAGGTTGTGATCGGGCTTGGTCGAAATCATACCTGAGCAATTCACTGGGCCAAGGGACTTCTTCTAGAGCTTGCTTGGACCCAATCGAAGGTGACACAACCCTCAGATTGAAGCCACACTTCTCTGAGCTAAGGTATGAGCTAACTCTTTATCCCGAGCTTCTGGAGATTCTCCATTTCAAATGCCTTTCAATGCATGATCACCATATAGATGTATTCGACCCTTCAAGATGAATCCATAGAGCACAAGAACATGAAAATCCGTTAAGTATTGAGTGAGATATTAAGGATTTAGTGTGGACGGTTCTCAGGCTAGGAGGCTTGGGGACGATGAACGGATGTCGTTCATTTAATACTCGCGCGAACGGACAGCCAGGATCGCGCCGGATGACGAGACGGAACAATACAACGGGCCCCTGGAGCGCTGAGTCAGATAGCAGCGCCGAATTAGGAGACGACGCGTGGAGCATCGGAGCTGCCGAGGTGGACGCGGCGCCACGTGGATAAGTAGAAAAATAGTTTTTCTATTTATTTAATTACCAGAACTTCAAAAATCCATAACTTTGTGTAGAAAAATCCTAAAAATAAAATAAAAATATCCTCTTGCTCAGTGAACAGAGGAGAATAATGTGGAAAAGAAATCAAGTAATTTCATTAGGTATTTTATTTTTAATCATTTATTTACTCTCTGCATTATTTTAATTCTCCATGCATATAAGAAATTCACCATGGCATGAGACCATAGGGCTTTTGAAGCCTCTAAACTTGGGAACATTCCCTGAATTTTCCAAGGTCAGAGGCCATCCCTATGAGAAGTTATTGATTTTTCAAGTTCATGTTACTGTTTTGAGTATTTTAATTCCAATATTTAGCATGTTGAGAAATAAATTCTAGGAAAATTTGGTGATGTTACTTGTGACCAGAGGGACCTAAGAAAAATAAGTTTTGAGTTAATTCACTTTGAACAACCCTAATTGGCCTAAATACCCAAAATTGAACTTTAATTAATTAGGGTTAACCATTCATCAAATTAACTTAAAAACAATTCTCCACTATCCTCTAGGGATAGGAGAACACCACATAAAAATTTGAAACCAATTGGACTTGGTCAACCCCACCAAATGTGTTGATTAAGCCTCTTAAGCAAAATGGATAAAATTAAACTTTGAAAATTCATAACTCACAAAATACTTTTAAAAATGGTTTTGTAGCTTCTCTGATATCAGAGGAACTTAGGAAAATTAAAATTGTAATTTTCTAAAAAAGTTGATTTTTATCATTATTTTAATATTTTTAACAATTAAAAAATAATTAAAATCATAAAAATAATAAAAATCACCAAAATGTCACATTTTGAATTCTAATCATTTAGGAACAAACCAAATATTTTTCTTAAGTCCCTAGGGTAAGATATTGAATTTTAAATGTTTAATGTAATTTTTAATATTAAAAAATGTATTTTCCAACCTTCTCACCAAAATAATTCTAATAAATCAAAGAAAAATTAGAAAAATATAAAATGTATTTCTCTGGACTCCTTGAGGTCAGAGAGATTTAAGAAAAATATAAAATCCATATTTCAACTTTAATTTTATTTTAAAATTAATTAATGCTCCAAAACTCAAAATAATTCTAATAAATAAAATATAATTCAAAAAATCACCAAAATTAGTCCAAATGGTCCTCTGGTCATTAGGAGTGCCCCATAATTTTCTTAAGGATAGAAAAATTCCCTTGGTCATCTTATTGAATTTTTCTTGGAAATCCCTATTTTCTACAAAAAATAATTAATGTCTTAATTGACATGTGAGTGAAGCCACATAAAAATTTCAAATTCATTTAAGCTCAATTTAGTGAGTTATGGAATTATTAAGCTTGAAGGGCAAAATGGTAATTAAAATTTTAACCCTTAATTAAAACTTTAGGTTTAATAAAATGAGAAAGTAAAATATTTGATCCTAATCTGATTTGGATGATTGAAATTTAAATAATTAAAGGATAGAGACCCATCAATCATTTTTAAGATTAATTAGAGTAAACTTTAATCATTTAATTAATGAAGTTTGGAAGATTAATAAAAATTGAAATTATTAAAATAGGGATATTATTAAGAAGAAATTTATACTTTAATTTAAGAATCCCTAAATTAATCACTTCAATAATATTTAATCCCCAATTAAAATGATAATCCAAACTCAAGATTTAAGATACTAAAAGACTTAATCATTAAATTAAACTAAAATTAAAACATTTAAATTAAATCCTTCCAAAATTTCAATTAAAATAATACTTTAACAATTAAATTAAATCATCTTTGAAACATAAAAAATAAAATATTAAATTAAAATTAAATTAAATTAAATTAAATTAAATTAAATTAAATTAAGACATATTAAATTAAATTAAATTAAATAAAAAAATAAAATCAAATTAAAATAAAATTTAAATTAAATTAAAATTAAAAATTAAATTAAATTAAAATTAAAACTAAACCAAATTAAATTAAAATAAATTAAATTAAATTGAATTAAATATAACATCACCTAAGACATAAAGATTTCAAAATAGGTCTAAAAACAACTTGAACACTATTCCAAACTTAAACCCATTAATTAAAATTAGATTAAATCCCAAATCACTTAAACATCAATTTGCCCTCAAAAACTCTTGTTGTCATAACTCCTAAACGGAGTATTAAGTGAAGTGTTACTTCACTCATAGGATATTCAAATGTCCTAGTTCACTGAGCAAAAGAACAAAACTTAATTAAACCTCGGATGATTAATTCACCTGATTAATTAAATCCGTTTGGACTTAGAATAATTTCAGCAATATTGAAAAGATGTTTAAGATTCATCTTAAGCACTTCCTCAATATGACGGGGTGTTTTATAAGAACAATTGAACTTGATTATTCTTTGGTGCAGAAAATCATCCATAAACAAAATTGAAAATCTAGATGTCATAGGAATGACTAGCTATAGGACTAGGATCTTGGTAGAAAACCAGAAACCTTGCCCTTAGCTTTACCTAGGTAATTGCTATAAATACTTAAATGCTCTAACATATGTTTCAAGTGCAGCTTGGGATGAGGGGAAGACCCTCCAGGTATGCTTTTATTTTATTGCAATTTACCTTCTCGCAATCTAATTAATCGCATTGCACTTTCTTTTCTTGCATGATAAACAACTGTTGCATGAAAACCAAAACCTTTAGGATAGTCCCTGAACTAAAACCGAAACTAAATTAAAAGTCATTACAAGATAAAAATCACCGCCACAACATTTCAAATTATAAAACAACTCAAAATTTAATCACAAACAGAACACAAAACTACAATTGCAACTAAACTAAAACGTCTCGTTGAATGATCGGGAATACCTCGGATGATGTAACCCACGTGTTGCTAACGGGATTTCCCATGGTCTAAATGAAGGTGTGGAACTCATTTAGTTGAGTTTAGCAAATTTATCTGGACTAAGAGAATTCGATGAAAATAACGGTGACGGGATGACGGAACCGTGGGATCTTAATTGGTTCTGTTTAATCAACTTTAAGATTTGTTTTAATTAAAATATTAAAAACAATTGGATTTTAAGATTCTCTCTAAACCAAAACACTTCTCTCATCTCCTGGTTTATGACTTCTAAAACTAAACCTCTGCAACAACAAGGAGCTCGGAGCATGGTGTGCAGCACGGCCATCGTCATCAGCAAAACTCGGATCTACATCAACTAAACTTTCTTAGAATTAAACAACCAAGCCGTAGGACTTCGAGGTAGTTTGCTTAGTGCAACATAAATCCTCAACTCTTCGTTAGGCATTTGCATGATCATGTCATGTAAATTAAGCCCTAACTGGTTTTAGGATTCCGAGGTAGTCGTTCGGTACGACTTAAAACCCTCACATCTTCGAGGCTGATCGCATGATTATGTCATACGAATATAAGTCCCAATTAATTAAAATTGGTAAGATTGAAATATCAGATAATATTAAGATTTTCTCAAATCTAAGCCAAACAATAGGATAGTTTGGGAAGTTGCCAAGATTCTTCTTGGATCCTCAGCTTCTCCTACTTCTCTTCCTTTGGATTCTCAAAAATTAAATTGTTCCAAATTTTGAGTCATTCCCTTTTGAATTTCCAAAAATCTAATCCTTTGAAAACCTTAAACTTTGAAATTCTTGAGAGCAAAACCACTGATTATTATCGAGAGTTTTCTTAAGTGATTCGCGTCATTTAAGATGTAATTAACTATAGGGGCTTGCCCTTATAGGGAACTTTAAGAACCCAGGTAATATAAACCCTGCTTAATTCATTTATATTAAGCAGGAGAACTTGTCGGCTTATAAAATTGGTTCGCAGACCAAACGGATGTGATAATGGGGCTTGCCCTTCTAGTTTATTTAATTGAGCCCCATTATCAAGCAGTGTGTCTATTCTTCGGGATAGATACACGGTTTGTGGTGCGGTGCTCGTTTATATAAACTATTCGGGATGTGAGATCAGTTTGATTTCATATCTTAAAATTTTCAAATTTAAAATTATTTTCAAAATCAAATACTACTTTTCAAATTATTTATTTAAATTAAATTAAAAATTCGCCGACAATTTCTGTAGGCGACCTCTTTTCAAAACACAACACTCAACCTAAAAATATGCCGACAACTTCTGGCGACTCCACTGGGGACTAGTTCCTCTCTCCATTTTGATCAGATGGCTTTGCTTTCATAAATCGGTAGTGAGCCCATGCCCCTAGTGGACCAAACTACCATTCTTCCATTGGAATACCCCGTTCATTTCTGTCTTGAACGAGTATAGCCAACTCCTCTCGGATATAGGAGCCACTCTTTAGACACCCCTAAATGGAGAGGTTCTGAGATCCTTTTACCTCTTTTCTGAGGTGGGGTGGACCCCCATCAGGTGTTAGTTTAGGAGCGGTCCTTCGAGTCGAGAAGTCCTGCATAAGAATTTCTCTTCATTTCCAATTCTGAATCGGATTCCTTACCTTCTCTACACCTTTGAACATTTCGTTCCTAATAAACAAACCCTCTAATGAATGACTCTTTTAACAAATAACTCCTTTTTATAAATACATGAACAAAAATGTGTTCGGACTCTTTTCGATTCCTTTCTTTTCGTCCCGATGAGAAGAAGCATAACTTGGGACCGACAATCGAATCTACCTTGCGGAAGATGTCCGCCCCAAAGCTGATTTTCTCCTTCACCAATGGACTGGACTACACTGTTTACAAAGATGAGCTGCCCGACAATGGGATCATCCGGTTTGGACAAGGATTCAAGAACACAAATGTCAAGATCACTGACGTTACCCTCTTCACACTTACAGACAAAGTACCCAAAACTGAAAGACCTTTGATCGAATTCAACCTCAAGTCAACTCAAGAGTTCCCTCCCCTGCAAAGGGTTCCAGCTGAGAGGAATACTACCGTCCATAGGAGGACTCGTTATCTCTACCCCCACCGGTCCAGTCGTCTCTGCACCTACTCGGCTTCCGCCAAACCGAAGGGGAAGGAAGTTCAAATTTGTAACGAGCATGTTACGCGTGGAGGGAACGGATTTACGTGCGAGACCTTCCGTTTTCGAAATTGGGTCTAGCTCGAGGGTTCCACCCCTAACACGGACTCGGAGAAGAAACGAGGTAGGAAGATTGCCGGAAAAGCCGGAGCCGCCGAAGTCGCTTTCTTAGAAGAAATCCCCGAGTACACACCACTACCCGAGTACATACCATTGCCCGAGTATACACCGCTTTTGGAAGGAAGTAGATTCCATCCCCTTTCCGCCGCGGTCGACGAGGAAAATGTCCGCAGGATTGCTTCTACATTACCTCGACCCGCATACTATAGCGACAGCCGAAAGAAAAGGGCTAGGATTACACCATTTGCCCGACTACAGACTGTGATAGAGAAATTAGTAAAGAATGAGAAATGTCCTGTATCAGAGATTTTAAGAAGAATAGGGCGGGTGCCAGCCAAGTCCCATCTTGGGCCGCGAGTAGAACCCGTTATCGCCACAGAAAAGCCGAATAAGAAGATGAAGGCTAGTCCACCTGTTGTTGTTTCAGGTTTACAGATCAGGGAGGATACCACCTTCCAGCATTCAGCCGACAGACCATCCGGTCCTAGGCCTTCTGCTGCTAGAAGGATGGTATGGCGTCCTATTACCGGCCAATTAAGACCGAAACAATGAACAGAAAAGGAAAGTCTCGTCAGGAGACTCGAGTCCGAAGAGAGCGCCACTGCAATAAAGGGGACTCCCAAAAAAAAACCCAACAACCATCGCATGATAACTGCGAAACCGCACGAAAAAGACTATTGGAAGACGCTATGGAAAAGCTAAGAACCGACATTCAACGATTAGCAAGAGAAAGAGAAGAAAAGTTTGGAGATGAAGTTGACTCGTCGGAGTTCCTGGATGACGAATATGTGGAGATCAACATGGTTGAGACACGAGCATCGTCAGCTTCGCAAGGTGCCCCGACAACACGGAGAGAGATGAACCGGAAGCATTAAGAGCACAAATTCGAGAAAAAGATGATACAATCTCTCAAATGGCAAAAAGGATGGAAGAGATTGCTGCAGCCCTAGCCACTCTTCAGAATCAGGCTCAACCCCAAAGAGAAACGCCTCCAGAAGTTATTCATATTACAGACGGAGGAAAAGAGATTACATCCATTAACGGAGACGATCAGTCGAAGAAATACTCTACTCAGAATATGATTCCAGAGAAGGACATCAAGAACATGGTAGAACAGCAGGTGCGAGAAGCCTTTGCACACTCTAAGAGCGGAGCATCTATTCAGACGGGTAGACCTTACCCGAAGAATTTGATGCGATACGATACCCAAAGGCTTCGTACCACCTCTGTTCAAGACTTTTGATGGTACCAGAAATCCTCGACAGCATGTTGCACATTTTCGCACTAGTTGTTGCAACGCCGGTGGAAGTGACGCCTTACTCTTCCGACAATTCATCGGCGACATCGTCGGGGATCACCTTCGATTGGTATGCAGAGTTACCGAACGGTTCGGTAAAGACATTTTCAGAATTAGAAAACCTCTTCGTGAAACGGTTTGCCAGAGCTCAGCACCATATCACCATCGGTGACTTAGTGGTGGAGAAACAGAAACCGAATGAAACTTTGGTGGACTACATACTTCGATGGAAAAATCTAAGCATGAAGTGTGAGCCACAGCTACAAGAGCAGCATGCAGTCGGTATCTTGCTTAAAAGCATTCACAGCCCGATAGCACTTCTCCTTAAGGGATTTACAATTAAGACTTTTGAGAAGTTGTTAAGAAAGGCCGGAAGCTTGCAAGAGGAAGCGAAGCAACTAAGTTTCGTCGACAAAACAGACAAACAGAAGCCTGTGAAGACATTTGAAAAGAAATCTGGGATCGTCGCGGTAGTCGATAAGGGCAAACAACCAATGCAAATACAGCCGGAGCAGCCGCAGCTCAGCTATCAACAACCTCAGCAGAACTACCAACAACCTCAACCCGGTTATCAACCAACTCAACAATATGAGCAACCGCCTCGCCCACAGCGCACGTTAAAGGAGCTTATAAATAGAGAATATCCATTCAAGAATGAGGCAGTGCCAAAGATGTTCCGCAGTTTGATGAAGAATTCGGATTTTCGACTTCCAGAACCCAGGAAGCCAGAAGAAGTCAACAAGAAATACCATCCCAACTACTGTCCTTACCACCAGATGCTTGGACATAAGATAGAGGATTGCATCACCTAAAAAAGTTGGCTTGACAACAATCTCCGAAAAGGGAACATAACAATCCCAAAGGAATACATGAAAGAACCCCAGAAAGGAGGTTCTGTCAATGTTATTTCAACGGATCCCATTGTTTCGATAGTCCCTTACACGGCTGATGATGGATGGAGTACCGCTTGGACGAAGTCATCGAAGAAAATTTTGGAATGCATCCAAACCGCTTCGGCACATGCTACAATTCAAAGTTTGAAACCTGTCGAGCCGACGCTATCGCTTGCAATTGAAGAACCGCCCCAGGAAGAAAAGATCATAGAAATGAAGGAGATCGAAGAAGAAGAAAAGACCGAGGCTCCCAAGGCTAAGGTAGGGGCTGCTTATCCTAGGATGGTTGTTTCCGATTCGGGGAAAAAATTCCTCTAACCTCTGACTCTGTATGATTATTTGCTCACTCCGGCGGGATCTTATAATGATAAGAGTTATGGCGTTGGCTATGTTTTGACTGTTTCTAGCGATTACGTAACTAACGACAACCAATCTAATCCGGATCTCGATTTCGATACCAATAACAATTCTCAAATCATACACAACCTCGACAATCACGATGACAAAGAAGACATTCACCAAGAAGGCTACGAAAGTTTAACAAGCAATGAATCTATTTGTGAATTCCAAGGAACTCCAATCACAATAGAGTTAGAGCTTTCAGATTCCGAAGCGACTCCAGAAGAACTCGTCATGCCGATTCAAAAGGAGACACCGGTAAAATCGTACTCGGACTCGAAGAAATCACGAAGTCAATTTAAGGAGCGGAAAGGATCTACCCCCGAGAATGGGTCCAAAAGACAAAGGAAAGCGGTGGTTGTTCGGGAAGAATCAACCCCAGACGGAAGAATTGCCCATTCGGGAGGAAACTGAGACACATGGTAACAAAGTGGACTATAACGTGCTAGCCCATCTTAGGAAACTATCAGCCAAACTGAGCATCTACGATGCTCTCATCTTATTAAAAGAGATGAGGGAAGCTCTGATCAAGGCCTTACTTGATCAAGAGATTTGTTTAGCTCAGATGGCCGGAGATTCCTTAGATGAGGTTTGCTCGTTAAAGGAACAGCGAGGTGTTACCTTTACGGACAGTGATCTACTACTTGGGACAGCTCGATCATAACGTACCGTTGTACATTTCGATTACTAATCGGAAAATTTACGCTCTCCGTAGTATTGGTGGATCCAGGAGCATCGATCAACATAATGAATCTTCGGACGCTAGCATACTTGGAAATTGATGCTCGCGAGCTTGAAGCGGACAAGATGTTACTAAGAGGATTTAACCAGAAACGAGAAAGAGCCCTTGGATCAATAACACTGTTGATGAAGACCGGTGACTTAGCAAAGACAACCGCAAAATTCCACATAATTGACTCTGAGACATCGTTCAACGCTCTACTGGGGCCGCCGTGGATCCATGAAAACTGGATGGTACCATCGTCTCTGCATCAGTGCATAAAATACTACGAAGGAGGAGAATAGTGCATTAAAGGTGATTTGCAACCTTTCTCCCTACATGAGATTGGAGTCCATGAAGATGCAGCTTATTATGCACCTCCGAAGAAAACAATCTTCTCCAGAAACACCGTGCCAAATGAAGCAAAAGAAATTCGAGACAATGAAGAACCTGAAGTTCTAGTCCAACAGTCACTCACCACTCCCTTACGACAAGATGGTGAAGGTTTCTCCAGAACTCGCATCCGAGGTCGAGGCCGGGGACGTGGTCGTGGAAGAGACACTGGGACAGTTGGACAGAAAAAGCCGATGATCAACGTTGATTGGGAGAACAGCTCTAAGGAAGAAGAAGAAGAAGAAAGAAGCAGATACAGTAAACCAAACGAAACCACAATTCAAGATTTCTCTCGAAGATGAGAAGAACGAAGAATACAAATCAATGTACGAAAAGATTAACCACTATGTACACGCTATGACCCTGACCCCGATCCATTCTAATAAGATCGAGGGTATGGTGGTCAAAGAAGTACATAGCAGCAGTGCAAAGCCAATCAAATTTTACCGTGGCACTTCTTCTTCCAATACTGAAAACAATATACAATTTGAAGATGTCACTTCTTCCGAATTAATGGAATTACCTTTTGAGTGGTACTCTCCCTGTGTACAAAATTTAATTCAGCGTGGTGTCTTACCTCGACAATGGACAAAAGGCCGATCACAACACTTCGAAAAATTATGGAATAATGTCGGTCGGCCTCCTAATTCAAAACATGGTCTCGGATTCGGCACAGTAGGTTCAGTTGACGATACGGAATTTTGTTTGGTTGTCACTTGCGAACCTAATGAAGACTGCTGGAAGCTTCGGAAGACCTCGAGGATCTACCAATTGGAGACGCTCCACCGAGTTCGAAGAAGAAATCAAATCTACGATAGATGAGTTAATGGAAGTTAACTTAGGTACTAGCGAAAAGCCTAGACCAACCTTTGTTAGCTCCTTACTCAATAAAGAAGATTCCGAGGAAATGATCAAGCTATTAATGTAATTCAAGGACTGTTTTGCTTGGAGTTACGACGAAATGCCAGGATTAGCTCCAGAAGTCGCAGTTCACAGGCTAGGAGTGGTTCCTACTTCCGTTCCAGTCAGACAAGCTTCCAGAAGAATGCGTTTGGAAATTGAACAACAAGTAATAGCTGAAGTTAAGAAGCTAATCGACGCTAAATTTGTCCGTGAAGAACAATACCCTACTTGGCTAGCCAATGTGGTACTAGTCAGGAAGAAGAATGGTCAGATCAGAATCTACGTGGATTTCAGAGACTTGAACAAAGCATGTCCGAAGGACTAGTTTCCACTACCAATTCCAGAGGTAATGATCGACATCGCTTCGACACATGAAATATTCTCTTTCATGGATGGATCTTCAGGATACAACCAGATAAAGATGGCACCAGAAGACGAAAAACTCACGGCATTCAGAACACCAATCGGAGTGTATTGCTACACAGTAATGCCATACGGACTAAAGAACGCAAGAGCAACATTCCAAAGAGCAATGACAAAGATTTTTGATGAGCTTATTCACAACCAAGTTGAGTGCTATGTGGATGATGTGGTCATCAAAAGCAAACTGAAAGAAGATCACTTGTATAATTTGAGAATTATTTTCGAACGATTAAGACAATATAACCTTAAAATGAATCCCCTGAAATGCGCCTTCGGCGTCACCTCTTGGAAATTCTTAGGATTTGTTATCCGACATCGCGGGATTGAAATTGATTCGGAAAAGATTAAAGCTATCCTAGAGATGCCGCCTCCCAAAACCTTAAAACAGCTACGATCCTTTCAAGGGAAGTTGGCATATCTTCGACGCTTTATTTCAAACTTGTCAGGTAGGTGTCAGCCCTTCTCGGCATTAGTTAAAAAGGACGCCAAATTTGTTCGGGAAGAGAAATGCCAATGGGCCTTCGAGGACATTAAGCAACACTTAATGACACCTCCTGTCTTAGCAGCCCCAGTCTCAGGTACACCGTTGATACTTTATACCGCGGCTCTAGAAGACTCCCTTGGAGCCCTGCTAGCCCAGGTCAATGATGAGGGAAAAGAAAATACTCTCTACTACTTAAGCCGTCGTCTGATTCCGACGGAAGTAAAGTACCCTCCAATTGAGAAGCAATGTTTGGCCCTGATCTTCGCCGCACAGAAACTCAGGCATTACATGCTCTCTCATAAGGTCAACCTTATTTCGAAAGTTAATGCATTGCAATATTTGATGACCCGTCCGACACTTTCTGGCAGGCTTGCCAGGTGGTCGATGATACTATTGCAATTCGACACAACTTTCGTTCCTCTTCGTGCCGTAAAGGGACAAGTGCTAGCTGACTTCCTTGCAGCACACCCTTTACCGGCAGATTTTCCTCTCGACGATGATTTGCCTGACGAACAGATAATGAGCCTAGAAGACACTGATGATCGACGTTGGGAACTATACTTCGACGGAGCGTCCTCAGCACAGAAAGACAAAGAATTGCAAACGATAGTGCCCGGAAAGGCAGGAATTGGACTAATCTTTATAACACCGGAGAGGGGGATGTTAAGATACTCCTACCACTTAACAGAGCCGTGCACAAACAACGAGGCAGAATACGAGGCCCTCATAACAGGACTAGAACTGACCATTCAAATGGGAATAACGAATATCAACATCTACGGAGATTCTCAGTTAATCATTCAACAGGTCGCCGGACAATACAGAATTTTAAAGCCAAGACTGGAGCAATACTTTTAGTATGCCATGAAACTGTTGGAACAAATTCCGAATGTAACAATCTACAAGATCCCCATAAGAGAAAATGCTCTCGTGGATGCGCTAGCCCGCCTTGCAAAAGAATTTGCCTGCTCACAAGATGAGTCAGTTGAAGTGTTAGTTCAAGGACGACGGGTCCTATCACAGCTCGACATGGATATGATACGAAATCGGAAAAGCGAGAGGAATCGATTGCAGCGAGTGACGGAAAACACGAGAAGATTGGCGTCAACCGCTAATGGACTACCTGTAAACAGGGAAATTACCAGACGATAAGTCATTAGCACATCAAATCAAGAAAAGAACTCTGTCTTACGCATTAATAAATAGTACATTGTACAGAAAGTCTTTTGATCAGATGTGGTTAAGATGCCTGAGCGGGTCCGAGGCTCGTGAAATTGTCAAAGAAGTGCATTCAGGACTTTGTGGCGCTCATCAGTCGGGTCCGAAAATGAAAATGAATATTAAAAGACTAGGGTATTACTAGCACTCAATGATGACCGACTGTATGAAAGTCGCCAAGAGCTGTCACCAGTGCCAAGTGCATGGACTGGTTCTACACCAACCTCCAAATTCGCTACATCCGACAATTGCGTCGTGGCCATTTGAGTGTTGGGGCACAGATATAGTGGGTTCGATAGAACCACCTTCTTCAAGAGGACATCGCTTCATCCTTGCAGCTACAGACTACATTTCTAAATGGGCAGAAGTAGTTCCACTCAGAGAAGTAAAGGCATACCACGTGCTACAGTTTTTTAAAAATCAAGTTGTTTACCGTTTCGGAGTACCGCGTAGAATCATTTCAGATAATGGGTCCGCATTCAGAAGCACAAAAATCAACAATTTTGTCAGAAGACATGGGATCGATTGGCGATACTCAACAATCTATTACCCAAGAGCAAACAGCTTGGCCGAGAATTTTAATAAAACTCTCGTTCAAAATTTAAAGAAAACTTTGGATGACAACAAGAGAAATTAGCACTAGAAGTTGTTAGAAGCCTTATGGGCCTACAGGACAACTTTCAGGACTCCTACTCAGTCTACGCCTTACACTTTAGTGTAAGGGTCCGAGGCAGTTTTACCTTTGGAGGTTCAGCTTCCATCACTCAGGATTGCAGTTGCTAATAAAGAGAATGCCAGATTACGACTGGAAGAACTGGAAAACTTGGAAGGAAAAAGACTTGCAGCGCAACAAAATTTAGAACTGTACCAAGCTAAGATGATCCAGACCCATGATAAACTGGTCCGCCCAAGAACTTTCAAAGTTGGTGACTTAGTTCTTGTTCTCAGAAGACTTATTCTTGCACATCGCAAGATAGGAGGCAAATTTGAACCAACTTGGGAAGGGCCGTTTGTGGTCGAGGAAGTCTACTCAGGAGGCTCCTACCAACTTGTGAATTACCAAGGAGAGCGACAAATGCTTCTAATCAATGGACGATATTTGAAGAAGTATTACGCAACCTGATGTTTCGAAGGTTGGCCTCTAAAATAGAGTCTTATTCCTAGAATCATTTTGTGACTGGGTCCGAACCCAAAAACATAAAATGGATAAAATAAAATATGTGCTAAAAATAAAATATGTGAAATTATAATAATAAAGTTTTGCCCTTCCTTTCAAATCAAATCTTTTTCCTGATCTTTCTTTATCTTTTCCTACTTTCCTTAGAAAAAAAAATTGGAATAAGTGAATAAAAATCTTCAGTGATAAATACTTTCTTAATGTTCTTGTTCTTAGTGCAGCCCCTGATCCTTTCCTTGTCTTCTTCGCAGGGAAATGTCGAACGGGCGGTTGGTCCTAAACTTTAAAATGGCGTGAGTCTCGCACTCGATGAAAAGAGGGTGAAGGATGGAGCAGTGATAGAAATTGATTCTAACTTCACACCAGCCAGCCTACAGTATGAAGAAAATGACTGGGTCCCAGTGGACCGAGAAGAGCTTCATAGCCAGACAGTAATGAAGATGGGTGGCCCAAGCCACCAATCCACCAACAAGAAAAGAAAGACAAGCACCGAGGAAACAAGAAAATCAAGTCAGTAGTTGCCACGGCAGAGGGCAGGCTCGTCAGCGCCGCGCCCGTAGAAATTCAAGAAGTGAGGAGAGCTACGCTCACTGCTACTCAAAAAAGGAATAAAAATCGCCGTATCCGCAAGATGTTGACTAAACTTGCAGCAGATCAACACGAGGAAACGGCCACCTTCGCAGACACACACATTTCAAAGATACCGGTTCGTCAGGAACCAGAAAGAAGAAAGTCAACGCCGAGAGAATCAAAACAGATCGAAAAAGTGCCAAGAAGAACAGAGATAGAATCAGTGCCTCAACGCCGTCAGAGATACCATATCTGAAGATCCTTGTTGCGGAAGCAACCCCGAAGGATGTCCTGACAGAGACAATCCCCGAGGAGCCAAGGTATGCAGGAGAACGTGACGGGATTGAGCCATACATCCCGCAATACGTTTCTAGGCCTCGTCACTTGCAGATCATCCCAGAATATGAACTAGAAAGAATGCAAAATGTTGAGAAGAAGACTTTCGAATACTTTGAAAGGATTAGAGGCAGAAAAATCAATATTTTGGAAGGCCTCGAGTTACACACGAGTGTATTCTCGGAGTACGAGCAACGACGAGATTGTGGTTTGCATTCTAGAACTTCGGAAGATGGGTCGAGCAGGCCGTCTGAGAGAAAAGACTTATTCGGAACCCCGGAAATGGATTCCAGGGAAAGGAAGAGTCACAATACAATGCGGATGTTGTTATAACTTCGCAGAAGACAGAAAAGGAAACCCACCAGAGATACTCCATCACTTTGAGGTGGATCTGATGCCAATGATAATTAAAAGAATGGTGAAAAGAATGATAACGTGGAGGGTACTGCCAGCAGATTGCATACCCAACAGTTGCATCATCAACATTTATCAGGAGTGCGACTGCATACCTCCACACATAGACCACCATGAATTTGTCAGACCTTTCTGCACAGTTTCGTTCGTCAACCAATGTAATATCATGTTCGGATTTGACCTCCGGATAGCAGGCCCAGGTAAGTTCCGAGGGCCGGTGGAGATACCACTTCCGGTAGGTTCCGTCATGATATTACAAGGAAATGGAGTAGACTTCGCAAAGCATTGTATACCGGGAGTACCACTGGAGAGGATCTCCGTCACTTTTAGAAGGATGGACGACAGAAAGGCACCATACCACTTCCAGCCAGATCCAGAATTGGAGAATCTCCGGCCCTACGAGCTGTGAGTTACACGGGAAATAGCACACCTTCATTGTACATCCATGCGGCATTCCTGCCAGGGGTGGCTTGGAAGGTGATGTTATTGACCGTGTATCTCATTATTCAGACATGGATTTAACAGATACTTTTTTTGGATGGATCAACAAGGACCATACGTAGTTCATTTTGAGTCATGGATTGTATGAGAAATGTTTCAGATCGAGTTGTATGACGTATCTTCAACAAGATTGGAATGAAAGTGACTATGTCACATTTTGCCTTCACCTCTTTTTGTGCAAATTGACAGGGAAACGCCATTGAAGTTAAATGAACTTCGAACTTCGAACAGAAAAGAAAAGGAAAATAAATAAGAACTCTCTTCCATAAAAATCCAAACATTAAGAAGAATTTCAAATCCACATGAACATCAAATAAACAAAAAAAAATGGGATAGTCAAAGGACAAACAAAACAAATCTAAAGCTCAAATTGAATTCTAGTTTACGTCCATCTTTTCAAATCCTCCAATCCTTCTTCAAATCAAGATCTATTCCAGACCTCCTCTGAAACCCTCTCTCGGGATGATTTCAGAATCACGAGGAATTTTCAATTTGATACGGATGGCATAGGTTCGTACCATTCGCCAAGCAATCAGACTTTGATTGATTCCCGTGTGACATGGAACACTTTCATATCTCATTTCGATCTCAGCATAATCCAAATCTCAGCAAAAATCATCATAATCACAGCATAAATCAAATATCGACAAAATCTTTCACAATCACCGCATAAACTAAATCTCAGCATTCGGGATAGGCCTCCGCCCTACTCCCATCTCAGCAATCTCAGCATTCGGGATAGGCTTCCGCCCTACTCCCATCTCAGGAATCTCAGCATTCGGGATAGTCTTCCGCCCTACTCCATCTCAGCAATCTCAGCATTTGGGATAGGCTTCCGCCCTACTCCCGTCTCAGTAATCTCAGCATTCGGGATAGGCCTCCGCCGTACTCCTATCTCAGCAATCTCAGCATTCGGGATAGGCCTCCGCCCTACTCCCATCTCAGCAATCTCAGCATTCGGGATAGGCTTCCGCCCTACTCCCATCTCAGCAATCTCCACATTAGGGATAGGCTTTCGCCCTACTCCCATCTCAGCAATCTCAGCATTCGGGATAGGCCACCGCCCTACTCCCATCTCAACAAATCTCAGCATTCGGGATAGGCTTCCGCTCTACTCCCATCTCAGCAATCTCAGCATTCGGGATAGGCTTCCGCCCTACTCCCATCACAGCAATCTCAGCATTCGGGATAGGACTCCGCCCTACTCCCATCTCAGCAATCTCAACATTCGGGATAGGCCTCTGCCCTACTCCCATCTCAGCAATCTCAGCATTCGGGATAGGCCTCCGTCCTACTCCCATCTCAGCCATCTCAGCATTCGGGATAGGCTTTTTCCCAACTCCCATCTCAGCAATCTCAGCATTCGGGATAGGCTTCCGCCCTACTCCCTTCATAGCAATTCTCAGCACTCAAGATAGGCATAGTCCTACTCCTTTCTCAACAATCTCAAAATTTGATCCTCTCATCAAGAAATTGAAATTAAAGCACTCTGCATTCGGATAGGCTTTGTCCTATTCTTCCTCAGCATTTGGGATAGGCTCAGTCCTAATCCTTCTCAGCATACACATATGGAATATGTTCAGTCCTGCTTCCTCCTCAGCATACAAATGTATTCGGGTGGGCCTTAGCCCTACTCTTTTCTCCGCATAAACCTAAAAATTGAAACTCAAATCGAAATTCAAACTCATAATTAAAACTTGAAATAAAAAAATGAAACGAATCCAAAATCCAATCTCTTGAAATCTTGTGATGTGAAATTCACCTCCTTTTTCCCCAGCGAGAGTTCTGGAATCTTCAGTCTTGTAGATTTACTTGATACTCCCTAGCGGAAATTCTTCTACTTCTTCCTAAGTTTGTCACTTGGACATCTGTGTTGGTTTTGTTGATCTCTTCGGTCAACACCAATACGCGCGGTGTGCTTGGTTAGCACACCACACCTATTGGCGGTCCATTTGTTGACCTCATTTTGATGAGGTCTTCTCTTCCCTCTTTAGTGCTTAAGATCTAGCCTTAGGCTTTTCCTTTGACTATCTTATAAGACTAGAATTGGGACCCATCCCTTAGAAATTTGAACCACTTCTTGCCTCCCTGCAAACCCTACAAGCTTGATTGTAGACCCCTAATCACCTAGAGGGTTGAAATCAAATGTGAAGGTTTAAAGGATGAGTTTCCTATTGGACTCTTTGGCCTTAGGACCACCCTGGGTGGCTTGGTCTGGTGAGGGTTGACTTACACACTCACTACACTCACACTCTACACTCTCACACACACAATCCAAATCCTAAAACCACACCCATACCCAACTTGACTCCTTGATTCATGTAGGTAATTCATATGGATGAATCTTAACCCCTAAGCCCCTGATTAAGAGGGTTAGGAACAACATAGTGAATGCCTCAAATGAGTCCTCTCATGGCTCATATAGGCTTAACATGGCTTCATGGCTCAACCAAAGTGCTTCCATTTCACTCATATTTGATCAATCTTCTTTTTTCCAAAATTTCAATTTTTAACCCCGGGGACCCTACACCTATCAAACCTACCAAAAGCCCTTAAAATTGCCCAAATCCTCCAAAATTTCCAAATCACCCAAAATTCCCCAAAATTAACCTTGAACATTTCCTCACCAATCAAATTAATCATCCATAGCCAAAAATACCAAAAGTTCCAAAAATACCCCCAAATACCCTCCAAATACCCAAAATGCCCCTCTTATCCAAAAAAATCCAAAAATTCAGAAAATTCACAGAAAATTCCAGAAAATCCCAAATATTCCCAATTTCATTTTGTCCAACTACACCACTTTTACCAAAACCCCCAATTTAGTCCATTCTTAACCCTAGTGAACCCAATGTCAAACCAAATCTACCCAATTGACCCCAATTTTGGTCCAATTCAATTTTAAACTTCAATTTAATATCCACAATATCAATCTAGACCAAATCCAAGTCCAATTTGATTGACATTTGAATCTAATTTCACTTTTGACCTTAAAGCCCAATTTGGATCCATGACCCAAATTTAGCCCAAACCAAACAAATTCAACTCCAATTGACCCTAAACCTTTTCTAAACCTTCCCTAACATCCCCACAAACAAAACACTAACATAATTTACCCAAAATTTGGACCCAAAACCCACTCAAATTCAATCCAAAACCAAAAAGTCCAATTTTGACCTAAACCCAAACTTAACCCAAATAAGCCCAAGTCCCAAAACTAAAATCCAACCAAAGTTGAAACCTCTTTGAAACACTCCCATAAACATTTCCCAACATTAATTTTACATCAATTTCAACCCTAGCCCAACATCGCCCAAATTAGCTCAATTTGACCTACATTGGCCCATGTACCAAATGAACCCAAATCCAACCCAATTCAAGCCCAAACCACCTCAAATTTATTTCAAATCACTCATGACACATCCCTAAATCAAACCCAACAATTATTTGGCCCAAACTTCTACAAAATTCCCATCCATGAATTCATTCTTGAACCTAAAGGCTCATTCCCTTAAGCCTTCCTAAAAAGCCCATCCAAAATGATTTCAAAAAGCCCAAAATCCATCTTAAAGCCCACATGACAATCCTCTATCATCATCCATTTGATAAAACCATCCCCTAAGTTCTAAATCCATAATGATATAATTCCAAATCAAGCCATATGCCAAATCCCATCAAATCACCCCTAAATTACCAAAATTTCTAAAACCCTTTTTCATGAAATTGACCAAACTTTTTCCCAAGCCAAAGGTGAGCCATGAAGCCATTCTTGAGCCACATGCAAGCCATGTGAGTTGTTGACATATGACCATACCACATTGGGCAAAAGAGGGAGGCTCTTTCTATAACTCCTAAAAGTCATTAACCACTCCCATGATTCCCCTTAACCATGTTTAGGCCTAATTATGCTTGGATGGTGACTTGACCCTACTGATTAAGCTGAACCAAACAACTTTCTCTTCAGCCCAAGAAAGCCTTGGATGGTGAACCTATCCCAAAACCATGGGTTGACTCATTTAGACCCAAAACTAGCCTTCCCCCATTCCATTTCAATTCAAGCCCTTTACTCATGGCCAACTCCAATTGACTTCACCATTGCCAAGCCCTGACCTCACTGGTCAAGATGGTGACCTGACCCTGGCCGGCCGGCCACCACAGTCATCGGAAAACCTCATGGCCGAGACCTTGGGAGGAGCCAAAGTTTGGAATTCCCACTCGCCGAGCCGCCCCATGCCCAAAGGCCACCATGGCCGTTCTTCCCTTGACCTAAGCAGCTGATCCCAAGCCCTAACTCCCCCTGGGAGGCCCTCCAGCCATGCCTATTTAAACACCCCCTCCTCTCGGCCAAGAGAGGTGCTGAAACAAACCTTAAGGAAACTCTGCCAAAATTGTTCCAGAATACTCCCCACTCTTAGAGCAATTGATCCCCAGTGACAATTTGCCCTAATCCCCATCAACAGAACCCAATTTCTCAGCCAAAACTCCACCCAAAACCAGGACATCTCCAAATTCTCCACCAAAATCAAATTAAACTCACCCACACCTGCACAAGACCAAGAGAAGGAGTTTCCCAGTGGAAGCCCCCTCTCTAAACCACCCAGCTGTTCTAGACTCCAAAGGTTATGATCGGGCTTGGTCGAAATCATACCTAGGCAATTCACCAGGCCAAGGGACTTCATCTGGAGCTTGCTTGGACCCAATAGAAGGTGACACAACCCTCAGATTGAAGCCACACTTCTCTGAGCTAAGGTATGAGCTAACTCTTTATCCCGAGCTTCTGGAGATTCTCCATTTCAAATGCCTTAATTTCAATGCATGATCACCATATAGATGTATTCTTCGCTTCAAGATGAATCCATAGAGCACAAGAACACGAAAATCCGTTAAGTATTGAGTGAGATATTAAGGATTTAGTGTGGACAGTTCTCGAGCTAGGAGGCTTGGGGACGATGAACGGATGACGTTCATTTAATACACGCGTGGACGGACGGCCAGGATCGCGCCGGATGAGGAGACGGAACGATACATCAGGCCCCTAGAGCATTGAGTCGGATGGCGGCGCCGAATCAGGAGACGGCGCGTGGAGCTTCGGAGCTGCCGAGGTTGACGCGGCGTCGCGTGGATAAATAGAAAATAGGCTATTTTTCTATTTATTTAATTACCAAAACTTCAAAAATCCATAACTTTGTGTAGAAAAATCCTAAAAATAAAATAAAAATATCCGCTTGCTCAGTGAACATAGGAGAATAATGTGGAAAAGAAATCAAGTAATTTCATTAGGTATTTTATTTTTAACGATTTATTTACTCTCTGCATTGTTTTAATTCTCCATGCATATAGGAAATTCACCATGGCATGAGACCATAGGGCTTTTGAAGCCTCTGAACTCGGGAACATTCCCTGAATTTTCCAAGGTCAGAGGCCATCCCTATGAGAAGTTATTGATTTTTCAAGTTCATGTTACTATTTTGAGTATTTTAATTCCAATAATTAGCATGTTGAGAAATAAATTGTAGAAAACTTTGGTGATGTTACTTGTGACCAGAGGGACCTAGGAAAAATAAGTTTTGAGTTAATTCACTTTGAACAACCCTGATTGGCCTAAATACCCAAAATTGAACTTTAATTAATTAGGGTTAACCATTCATCAAATTAACTTAAAAACAATTCTCCACTGTCCTCTAGGGATAGGAGAACACCACATGATAATTTGAAACCAGTTGGACTTGGTCAACCCCACCAAATGGGTTGATTAAGCCTCTTAAGCAAAATGGATAAAATTAAACTTTGAAAATTCATAACTCACAAAATACTTTTCAGAAATTCACAAAAATGGTTTTGGAGCTTCTCTGATATCAGAGGAACTTAGGAAAATTAAAATTGTAATTTTCTAAAAAAGTTGATTTTTATCATTATTTTAATATTTTTAATAATTAAAAAATAATAAAAATCACCAAAATGTCACATTTTAAATTCTAATCATTTAGGAACAAACCAAATATTTTTCTTAAGTCCCTAGGGTAAGATATTGAATTTTAAAGGCTTAATGTAATTTTTAATATTAAAAAATGTATTTTCCAACCTTCTCACCAAAATAATTCTAATAAATCAAAGAAAAATAAAAAAAATATAAAATTTATTTCTCTGGATTCCTTGAGTTAGAGAGATTTAAGAAAAATATAAAAATCTATTTTTCAACTTTATTTTTGTTTTAAAATTAACTAATGCTCCAAAACTCAAAATAATTCTAATAAAGAAAATATAATTCAAAAAATCACCAAAATTAGTCCAAATGGTCCTCTTGTCATTAGGAGTGCCCCATAATTTTCTTAAGGACAGAAAAATTCCCTTGGTCATCTTATTTAATTTTCCTTGGAAATCCCTATTTTCTACAAAAAATAATTATATAAAAAAATTAAATACGAGAAAAATCACATTTTCTCCTCTAATGTCTTAATTGACATGTGAGTGAAGCCACATAAAAATTTCAAATTCATTTAAGCTCGATTTAGTGAGTTATGGAATTATTAAGCTTGAAGGGCAAAATGGTAATTAAAATTTTAACCCTTAATTAAAACTTTAGGTTTAATAAAATGAGAAAGTAAAATATTTGATCCTAATCCGATTTGGATGATTGAAATTTAAATAATTAAAGGATAGAGACCCATCAATCATTTTTAAGATTAATTAGAGTAAACTTTAATCATTTAATTAATGAAGTTTGGAAGATTAATAAAAATTGAAATTATTAAAATAGGGATATTATTAAGAAAATATTTATACTTTAATTTAAGAATCCCTAAATTAATCACTTCAATAATATTTAATCCCCAATTAAAATGAAAATCCAAACTCAAGATTTAAGATACTAAAAGACTTAATCATTAAATTAAACTAAAATTAAAACATTTAAATTAAATCCTCCAAAATTTCAATTAAATTAATACTTTAACAATTAAATTAAATCATCTTTAAAACATAAAAAATAAAATATTAAATTAAAATTAAATTAAATTAAATTAAATTAAATTAAATTAAATTAAGACATATTAAATTAAATTAAATTAAATAAAAAAATAAAATCGAATTAGAATAAAATTTAAATTAAATTAAAATTAAAAATAAAATTAAATTAAAATTATAACTAAACCAAATTAAATTAAATTAAATTAAATAAAATTGAATTAAATATAACATCACCTAAGACATAAAGAATTTAAAATAGGTCTAAAAACAACTTGAACACTATTCCAAACTTAAACCAATTAATTAAAATTAGATTAAATCACAAATCACTTAAACATCAATTTGCCCTCAAAAGCTCTTGTTGTCATAACTCCTAAACAGAGTATTAAGTGAAGTGTTACTTCACTCATAGGATATTCAAATGTCCTAGTTCATCGAGCAAAAGAACAAAACTTAATTAAACCTCGGATGATTAATTCACCTGATTAATTAAATCTGTTTGGACTTAGAATAATTCCAACAATATTGAAAAGATGTTTAAGATTCGTCTTAAGCACTTCCTCAATATGACGGGGTGTTTTATAAGAACAATTGAACTTAATTATTCTTTGGTGCAGAAAATCATCCATAAACAAAATTGAAAACCTAGACGTCGTAGGAATGACTAGCTATAGGATCTAGGATCTTGGTAGAAAACCAGAAACCTTGCCCTTAGCAATACCTAGGTAATTGCTATAAATACTTAAATGCTCTAACATGTGTTTCAAGTGCAGCTTGGGATGACGGGAAGACCCTCCAGGTACGCTTTTATTTTATTGCAATTAACCTTCTCGCAATCTAATTAATCGCATTGCACTTTCTTATCTTGCATGATAAACAACTGTTGCATGAAAACCAAAACCTTTAGGATAGTCCCTAAACTGAAACCAAAACTAAATTAAAATTCATTACAAGATAAAAATCACCGCAACAACATTTCAAAATATAAAACAACTCAAAATTTAATCACAAACAGAACACAAAACTACAATTGCAACTAAACTAAAACGTCTCCTTGAATGATCGGGAATACCTCGGATGATGTAACCCACGAGTTGCTAACGGGATTTCCCACGGTCTAAATGAAGGTGTGGAACTCATTTAGTTGAGTTTAGCAAATTCATCTGGACTAAGTGAATTCGATGAAAATAACGGTGTTGGGATGACGAAACCGTGGGATCTTAATCGGTTTTGTTTAATCAACTTTAAGATTTGTTTTAATTAAAATATTAAAAACACTTGGATTTTAAGATTCTCTCTAAACCAAAACACTTCTCTCATCTCCTGATTTATGACTTCTAAAACTAAACCTCTGCAACAACAAGGAGCTCGGAGAATGGTGTGCAGCACGGCCATCGTCATCAGCAAAACTCGGATCTACATCAACTAAACTTTCTTAGAATTAAACAACCAAGCCATAGGACTTCGAGGTAGTTTGCTTAGTGCAACATAAATCCTCAACTCTTCGTTAGGCATTTGCATGATCATGTCATGTAAATTAAGCCCTAACTGGTTTTAGGATTCCGAGGTAGTCGTTCGGTACGACATAAAACCCTCACATCTTCGAGGCTGATCGTATGATTATGTCATACGAATATAAGTCCCAATTAATTAAAATTGGCAAGATTGAAATATCAGATAATATTAGGATTTTCTCAAATCTAAGCCAAACAATAGGATAGTTTGGGAAGTTGCGAGATTCTTCTTGGATCCTCGACTTCTCCTACTTCTCTTCCTTTGGATTCTCAAAAAATAAATTGTTCCAAATT
This sequence comes from Papilionanthe hookeriana x Papilionanthe teres, assembly GCA_022702705.1. Lineage (NCBI taxonomy): Eukaryota > Viridiplantae > Streptophyta > Magnoliopsida > Asparagales > Orchidaceae > Papilionanthe > Papilionanthe hookeriana x Papilionanthe teres. Next base: position 132,278,518 of record CM040424.1, on the reverse strand, counting down.
TTGAGTCATTCCCTTTTGAATTTCCAAAAATATAATCCTTTGAAAACCTTAAACTTTGAAATTCTTGAGAGCAAAACCACTGATCATTATCGAGAGTTTTCTTAAGTGATTCGCGTCATTTAAGATGTAATTAACTATAGGGGCTTGCCCTTATAGGGAACTTTAAGAACCCGAGTAATATAAACCTCGCTTAATTTATTTATATTAAGCGAGGAGAACTTGTCGGCTTATAAAATTGTTTTACGGACCAAACAGATGTCACAAATCTTCTAGTTTATTTAATTGAGCCCCATTATCAAGCAGTGTGTCTATTCTTCGGGATAGATACACGGTTTGTGGTGCGGTGCTCGTTTATATAAACTATTCGGTATGTGAGATTAGTTTGATTTCATATCTTAAAATTTTCAAATTTAAAATTATTTTCAAAATCAAATACAACTTTTCAAATTATTTATTTAAATTAAATTAAAAATTTGCCGATAATTTATGTAGGCGACCTCTTTTCAAAATACAACACTCAACCTAAAAATATGCCGACAATCACTTTTATCAACATTCCAAACTAAAGCCTGATATTATTTGACTTGAATTATCCTATAGGATTTCTTACCTCGCTTCTCTGTGGGATCAATACTAAGGTTTTAAAAGAAAGCCATATATTACTTGAAATGATGTGTATACTTGCGTAGTACCCCTAGTGTGTAAAGTATTTTCTAAATTTTATAACATTTTGATTTTGCATGCTAGCTGCAATTTATAAATTTGGTTAAGTTTTCAGTTATCTTTTTTGGAACATAATTTACTGTGTAATTGTGAGTCGGGTCACATATCACATCAAAACCAGTAACAATAAACCAAATTACAGGTATTTGTCTATCACCTTATAGTCTCTAATTCTACACCCAAAAAAGTATATTTCCCTATTTATTTGCACAAAATTATGTGAATTATTTTCTCACCCATATAATCTCTTGTGATTTCTACCTATTGTAGATTGTGACAATACCTACCGGGATCTTACATGTTCTCCCAAAAAATGTTAACATATTAAATGGCCAAATCAAGAAGTAAATAAAGTGCAAGAATTAAATCAATCACAACTTCAACGAACATTTAAGGATCAATACTTCCACAAAATTAATCCAATTACATTTCATTTTAAGGGAAAATATAAAGATTACTACTCATAATCCATGGAAAAAACACAACAAAAAATAATTTTAAAAGTATAAACCATGTAGAAAACACAGGATGTCTCAGTTAAAACCAAATGAAGTACAGAGATAAAAACTTATCTCAAGTTCCTCTCCAACAAACTCTTGATGTTACTTTGAATCTCTTTCTTTCTCTTATAAGACTCCCTTAGACTAGTCGCCCAACCCAAGAGGATTTAAATGTCTCTAAAAAAATTGATTGAGTTGGATGTATGTATTGACGAAATGGTTATTTTAGTAACTATTAGGTCATTTTAATGAAAGTTTTACCAGTTAGGTCAAGGGTTGACCTGGTGGTCAATGTGGTGCTCATTGGATCCAAAATTGACCATTTTGATAAAGTTTGACTAACTTGACCAAAGTTGACTAGGTTGACCATATTTAGCCAATTAAATGTTTGGTTTGACCAAATGGTCCATTTCGACCAATTGTTGTACGGGTTTACCAATTGGTTCAATTTGACCAACTTTAACCAAAGTTAACCATTTTGACCAGGGTTGGCCAATTAGCCCGAAGTTCACCAGTTTGACTAAATTTAACCAATTGGGTCATTTGAATGTCTGTATTGACCAAATGGTTATTATAGAAAATATTAGCTTATTCAAACCAAAGTTTGAGGTCAAGATTTGACCTGATGTTCATTGGGTCCAAAATTGAACATTTTAACCAAGTTTGACTAATTTGACCAAAGTTAAATAGTTTAACCAAATTTGACCAATTTAGTGTTTTTGTTGACCAAATGGTCCATTTTGAACAATTTGGTGTCTGGTTGACCAAATGAGTTAATTTGACTAAGTTTGACCAAGCATGACAATTTTGACAATGGTTGACGAATTTGACCAAAGTTGACCAGTTTGACCAAATTTGACCAATTGGGTTAACTGGATGTCTGTATTAACCAAATGGTTATTGTGGTAACTATTATGTCATGTTAACCAAAGTTTGAGCTTGATTAAATCAAGGTTTGACCTGGTGATTGATGTGGTAGGCATTGGGTCTAAAATATACCATTTTGACAAAGTTTGACTAAATTGACCAAAGTTGACCATTTTGACCAAGTTCGACCAATTTAGTATTTAGGTTGACCAAATGGTCCATTTTGACCAATTTTGTGTCTGGATTGACTAAATGGTTCAATTTGACCAAGTTTGACCAAACATGACCATTTTGACTAAGGTTGACCATTTTGACCAAAGTTGACCAATTGGATTAATTTCGTCAATTAGATGTCTGTATTGACCAAAGGGTTATTGTGGCAACTATTAGGTCATTTTAACCAATGTTTGACCAATTAAGTTAAGAGTTTACCTGGTGATCAAGGTGGCCGTCATTGGGTCTAAAATTGACCATTTTGATCAAACTCACTAATTTGACCAAAGTTGACCAGTTTGACCAAATTTGGCCATTTTAGTGTTTAGGTTGACTAAATGGTCCATTTTGACCAATTTGGTCTCTAGGTTGACCAAATGGTTCAATTAGACCAATTTTGACAAAAGTTGGTCATTTTGATCAAGATTAACTAATTTGACCAAAGTTAACCAGTTTAACCAAATTTGAGCAATTGGGTCAATGGAATTTCTATATTGAAGAAATGGTTATTGTGGTAACTATTAGGTCATTTTAACCAATGTTTGACCTGTTAGATCAAGGGTTAACCTAGTGGTTAATCTGATTATCATTATGTCCAAAAGTGACCATTTTGACCAAGTTTGACTAATTTGACTAAATGTGACCAGTCTGATGAAACTTGACAAATTTAGTGTTTAGGTTAACCAAATTGCCCATTCTGACCAAATTGGTGTCTGTATTGACCAAATGGTTCAATTTGATCATGTTTGACAAAAGTTGACCATTTTGATCAGGGTTGACCAATTTGGCCAAAGTTGATGAGTTTGACTAAATTTGACCAATTAGGTCAATTACATGTCCGTATTGATGAAATAGTTATTGTCGCAACTATTAGATCATTTTAACCAAAGTTTGACCAGTTAAACCAAGGGCTAACCTGGTGGTCAATGTGATGGTCATTGGGTCCAAATTGATCATTTTGACCAAGTTTGACTAATTTGACCAAAGTTGACCAGTTTGACAAAATTTGACTGATTTACTGTTTATGTTGAGCAAATGGTTAATTTTGACTAATTTAGTATCTGGGTTGACCAAATGCTTCAATTTGATCAAGTTTGACCAAAGTTGACTATTTTGACTAAGGTTGATCAAATTTACCAAAGTTGATTAATTTGACCAAATTTGACCAATTTGGTCAATTGGATGTCTATATTGACCAAATGGTTATTGTGATAACTATTATATCATTCTAATCAAAGTTTGACCAGTTAGGTCAAGGGTTTACTTGGTGGACATTGTGGTGTTCGTTAGGTAAAAAATGACTATTTTGATCAAGTTTGACTAATTTGAGCAAAATTACCTAGTTTAACCAAATTTGACCAATCTAGTGTTTAGGTTGACCAAATGCTCAAGTTTGACCACTTTAGTGTCTGGGTTGACCAAATGATTCGGTCTGACCAAGTTTGACCAATGTTAATCATTTTAATGAGGGTAAACCAATTTGATCAAAGTTGACTAGTTTGACTAAATTTGACCAAAATTAGGTCAATTGGATGTATGTAATTACCAAATGGTTATTATGTTAACTATTAGGTCATTTTAACCAAATTTTGGCCAGTTATGTCATTGGTTAACCTAGTGGTCGATGTGGTGGTCATTCGGTCCAAAGTCGACCATTTTAACTAAGTTTGACTAATTTGACCAAAGTTGATCAGTTTGACCAATTTGATAAATTTAGTGTTTAGGTTGACCAAATAGTCCATTTTGACCAAGTTGGTGCCTGGGTTGACCAAATGGTTCAATTTAACCAAGTTTGGTCAAAGTTAACCATTTTGATCAAAGTTGACCAATATACCTAAAGTTGATCAGTTTGATCAAATTTTACTAGTTGGGTTCGTTGAATGTCTGTATTGACCTAATGGCTATTGTGATAACTATTATGTCATTTTAACCAAAGTTTGACCAGTTAGGGCAAGGGTTGACCTGGTGGTCCATGTGGCGGTCATTGGGTATAAAATTGACCATTTTTACCAAGTTTAACTAATTTGACAAAAGTTGAACAGTTTGCCCAAATTTGACGAGTTTAGTGTTTGGGTTGACCACATGGTCTATTTTGACCAATTTAGTCTTTGGGTTGAACAAATGGTTCAATTGACAAAGTTTGACCAAACATGACCATTTTGACCAAAGTTGACTAGTTTGATCAAATTTGACGAATTGGGTCAATTAGATGTTTGTATTGACCAAATGGTTATTATGGTAACTATTGGGTCATTTTAACCAATATTTGTCCAGTTAGGTCAAGGATTGACCTAGTGATAAATGTGGCGGTCGTTAGGCCCAAAATTAACAATTTTGTCCAAATTTGACTAATTTGACCAAAGTTAACGAATCTGACCCAATTTGACTAATTTTGTGTTTAGGTTGACCAAATTGTCCTTTTTGACCAATTTGGTGTATGGGTTGACCAAATGGTTCAATTTGACCAAGTTTGAACAAAGTTGACTATTTTGACCAGGGTTGACTAATTTAACCAATGTTGACCAGTTTGGTCAAATTTAACTAATTGGGTCAATTAGATGTCTATAGTGAAAAAATGGTTATTGTTGTAACTATTAGGTCATTTGAACCAATGTTTGACGAGCTAGGTCAAGGTTTGACCTGGTTGTCAATGTGGTGGTCATTGGTCCAAAATTGACTATTTTGTCCAAGTTTGAATAATTTGACCAAAGTTGACCAGTTTGTCCAAATATGACCATTTAGTGTTTAGTTTGACCAAATGGTCCATGTTGACTACTTTTGTGTCTGGGTTGATCAAATGGTTCAATTTGACCAAGTTTGACTGAAGTTGACCATTTGGAGCAAAGTTGACCAATTTGACCAAAGTTGAACAATTTGATAAAATTTGACCAATTTGGTCAATTGGATGTTTGTATTGACAAAATGGTTATCGTGGTAACAATTTGGTCATTTTAACTAAAGTTTGACTAGTTAGGTCAAGGGTTGACCTGGTGGTAAATGTGGTGGTCATTGGGTCCAAAATTGACCATTTTGACTAAGTTTGACTAATTTGACCAAAGTTGACAAGTTTGACGAAATTTTACCAATTTAGTGTTTAGGTTGAGCAAATGATCCATTTTGACTAATTTGGTGTTTGGATTAACTAAATGATTCAATTTGACAGAGTTTGACCAATGTTTACTTTTTTTTATCAGAGTTGACCTATTTGACCAAAGTTGACAATTTGGCCAAATTTGACCAATTGGGTCAATTGCATGTCTGTATTGACGAAATGGTTATTGTTGTAACTATTAGGTCATTTTAACCAACGCATGACAAGTTAGGTCAAAAGTTGACCTAGTGTTCAATGTGATGATCATTGGGTCCAAAATTAATCATTTTGACGAAGTTTGACTAATTTGACTAAAGTTGACCAGTTTAACTAAATTTGACCAATTTAATGTTTAGGTTGACCAAATGGTCCATTTTGACCAATTTGGTGTTTGGGTTGACCAAATGGTTCAATTTGACCAAGTTTGAACAAATAATATCATTTTGACTATGGTTGACCAACTTTGACCAAGGTTGATTAGTTTGACCAAATTTGACCAATTTAGTGTTTAGGTTGACCAAACGGTCCATTTTGACCAATTTGGTGTCTGGGTTGACCAAATGGTTCAATTTGAACAAGTTTGGCCAAAGTTGACCATTTTGACCAGGGTTGACCAATTTGACAAAAGTTGAACATTTTGACCAAATTTGACTAATTTGTTCAATTGGATGTCTGTATTGACCAAATGTTTATTTTGGTAACTATTAGTTCAATTTAGCTAAAGTTTGACCAGTTAGGTCAAGGGTTGACCTGCTGCTTAATGTGGTGGTCATTGAATCCAAAATTGACCTTTTTAACCAAGTTTAACTAACTTGACCAAAGTTGACCAATTTGACCAAATTTGACCAATTTAGTGTTTAGGTTGACTAAATGGTCCATTTTGACCAATTTGGTGTCTGGTTCACGAAATGGTTCAATTTGGCTAAGTTTGACAAACATAACCATTTTGACTAGGGTTTACCAATTTGCCCAAATTTAACCAGCTTGACCAAATTTAACAAATTAGGTCAATATAATTTATATATTCACCAAATGGTCATTGCGATAACTACTATGTCATTTTAAACAAAGTTTGACTAGTTAGGTTAAGAGTTGACCTGGTTGTCAATGTGGTGGTCATTGGGTGCAAAATTAATTATTTTGACCAAGTTTGACTAATTTGACCAAAGAAGACTAGTATGACCAAATTTGACCAATTTAGTATTTAGGTTGACCAAATGGTTCATTTTGACCAATTTGATTTCTAGGTTGACCTAATGGTTCAATTTAACCAAATTTAACCATTTTGACCAACTTGACCAATTTGACAAAGCTGACCATTTTGACCAAATTTGAACAATTGGGTTAATTGAATGACTGTATTGACCAAAAGGTTATTGTGGTAACTATTTGTTTATTTTACTAAAGTTTGACTACTTATTTCAGTGGTTGACCTAGTGGTCAATGTGGTGGTCATTGGGTCCAAAATTGACCAGTTTGACCAAGTTTGACTTATTTGACAAAAGTTGACTAGTTTGAGCCAATTTGACTAATGTAGTGTATAGGTTGACCAAATGATCAATTTTGACCATTTTGGTGTCTAAGTTAACGAAATGGTTCACTTTGACTAAGCTTAACCAATGTTGACCATTTTGACTAAAATTGACCAATTAGACTAAAGTTGACCAGTTTGAGCAAATATGACAAATAGGGTTAATTGGAAGTCTTTTTTGACTAAATGGTTATTGTGGTAAATATCATTTTAACCAATGTTTCACCAATTAGGTCAAGGGTTGACCTGGTGGTCAATGTGGTGGTCATTGAGTCCAAAAGTGACCATTTTGACCAAGTTTGACTAATTTAGCCAAAGTTGACCAAAATTGTCCAATTTAGTGTTTAGGTTGACCAAATGGTTTATTTTGGCCAATTTTATGTATGGGTTAATTAAATGGTTCAAAATTACCGATTTTGCCCAAAGTTAACCATTTTGAACAGGGTTGACCAATTTGACTAGTTTCATTAAATTTGACAAAAGTTGACCAGTTAGATGTTTGTATGGACCAAATGGTTATTATGATAACTATTTAGTAATTTTACCTATGTTTGACCAGTTAGGTCAAGGGTTAACCTGGTTGTCAATGTGATAGTCATTGGGTCCAAAAATGACTATTTTAACTAAGTTTGAATAATTTCACCAATGTTGACCAGTTTGACCAAATTTGTTAAGTTGACCAAATGGTCCATTTTAACCAGTTTGGTGTCTGGCTTTACTAAATGGTTCAATTTGAGCAAGTTTGACCAAAGTTAACCATTTTGACCAAGTTTGACCAATTTGACCAAAGTTGACCATATTAACCAAATTTGACCAAAGTTGACCAGTTTGATGTATATATTGACCAAATGGTTATTGTGGTAATTATTAGGTCATTTTAACCAAAGTTCGACCAGTTAGGTCAATGGTTGACCTAGTGGTCAATGTGGTGGTCGTTGGGTCTAAAATTGACCAAGTTTGACTAATTTGACCAAAGTTGACCAGCTTGACAAAATTTGACCAATTTAGTATTTAGGTTAACCAAATGGTTAATTTTGACCAATTTGGTATATGGGTTGACCAAATGATTCAATTTAACCAAGTTTGACCAAAGTTAACTTTTTTGACGTGGGTTGACCAATTTTACAAAGTTGACCAAATTGATCAAATTTGACCAATTTGGTCGATTGGTGTATATATTGACCAAATGGTTATTGTGATAACTATTATGTCATCTTAACCAAAGTTGGACCAGTTAGGTCAAGGGTTGACCTGGTTGTCAATGTGGTGGTCATTGGGTAAAAATTTGACCATTTGTCCAAGTTTGACTAATTTGACCAAAGTTGGGCAGTTTGACCAAATTTGACCACATTAGTGTTTAGGTTGACCAAGTTCTCCATTTTAACCAATTTGGTGTATGGATTAACCAAATTATTCAATATGACCAAGTTTGACCAAAGTTGACCATTTTAACCAGGGTAAACCAATTTGATCAAAGTTGACCAGTTTGAACAAAGTTGACCAATTGGGTCAATTGGATGTTTGTAGTTACCAAATGGTTATTATGGAAACTTTTAGGTCATTTTAACCAAAGTTTGACCAGTTAGGTCAGTGGTTGGCCTAGTGGTTAATGTGGTGGTCATTGGGTCAAAAATTGACCATTTTAACCAAGTTTGACTAATTTGACCAAAGTTAATTAGTTTGACCAAATTGATAAATTTAGTATTTAGGTTGAACAAATAGTTCATTTTGACCAATTTGGTTTCTAAGTTAACCAAACGGTTCAAATTAACCAAGTTTGACCAAAGTTAACCATTTTGACCAGAGTTGACCAATTTTCCTAGAATTAATCAGTTTGACCAAATTTTGCCAAATTGGGTCAATTGAATGTCTATATTGACCAAATGGTTTTTGTGGTAACTATTATGTCATTTTAACCAAAGTTTGACCAGTTATGGCAAGGTTGACTTGGTGGTCAATGTGGTAGTCAATGGGTCCAAAATTGACCATTCTGACCAAGTTTATTTAATTTGACAAAAGTTGACCAGTTTGCCCAAATTTTACAAATTTAGTGTTTGGGTTGATCACATGGTCCATTTTGACCAATTTGGTTTCTAGGTTGAACAAATGGTTCAATTGACCAAGTTTGACCAAACATGACCATTTTGACCAATGTTGACTAGTTTGACCAAAGTTGACTAGTTTAACCAAATTTGATGAATTGGATTAATTGGATGTCTGTATGGACTAAATGGTTATGATGGTAAGTATTGGGTCATTTAACCAAAGTTTGTCCAGTTAGGTCAAGGGTTGACCTAGTGATAGATGTGGCGGTCGTTAGGTCCAAAATTGACCACTTTGACCAAGTTTGACTAATTTGACCGAAGTTGACCAATCTCACCCAATTTGACTAATTTAGTGTTTAAGTTGACCAAATGGTCCATTTTGACCAATTTTGGTGTCTAGGTTGACCAAATGGTTCAATTTAAACAAGTTTAAACAAAGTTGACCATTTTAACCAGGATTGACTATTTTGACTAAAGTTGACCAATTTGGCCAAATTTAACCAATTGGGTCAATAAGATGTGTGTAATGAACAAATGGTTATTGTTGTAAATATTATGTCATTTTAACCAAAGTTTGAACAACTAGGTCAAGGTTTGACCTAGTGGTCAATGTGATTGTCATTAGGTCCAAAAGTGACCGTTTTGACCAAGTTTGAATAATTTGACCAAAGTTGACCAGTTTGTCCAAATATAACCAATTTAGTGTTTAGGTTGATCAAATGGTCCATGTTGACCAATTTTGTGTTTGTGTTGATCAAACAATTCAATTTGACCAAGTTTGACCAAAGTTGACCATTTTGAGCAGAGTTGACTAATTTGACCAAAGTTGACCAGTTTGACCAAATTTGACCAATTTGGTCAGTTTGATGTCTGTATTGACCAAATAGTTATCTTGGTAACTATTTGGTCCTTTTAACCAAAGTTTGACATGTTAGGTTAAGGGTTGTCCTGGTGGTAAATGTTGTGACCATTGGGTCCAAATTGACCATTTTGACCAAGTTTGACTAATATGACCAAAGTTGACCAATTTGACAAAATTTTACCAATTTAGTGTTTAGGTTGAACAAAATGTCCATTTTGAACAAATTGGTGTCTCGATTGACTAAATGATTCAATTTGACCAAGTTTCACCAATGTTGACCTTTTTTGTTAAGGTTGACCAATTTGTCCAAAGTTAACTAGTTTGACCAAATTTGATCAATTGGGTCTGTTGCATGTTTGTGTTTATGAAATGATTATTGTGGTAACTATTAGGTCATTTTAACTAAAGCTAGAAAAATTAGGTCAAGGGTTGACTTTGTGTTCAATGTGATGGTCATTGGGTCCAAAATTGACCATTTTGACCAAGTTTTACAAATTTGACCAAAGTTGACCAAATTAAATAAAATTGACCAATTAAATGTTTAGTTTGACGAAATGGTCCATTTTGACCAATTTGATGTTCGGGTTGACCAAATTGTTCAATTTCAATAAGTTTTAACAAACAATACCATTTTAACCAGTGTTGACCAATTTAACCAAGGTTAACCAGTTTGACCAAATTTGACCAATTTAGTGTTTAGTCTGACAACTGGTGTCTGGGATGACCGAATGGTTCAATTTGACCAAGTTTGACTAAAGTTGACCATTTTGACCAGGGTTGAACAATTTAACTAAAGTTGACCATTTTGACCAAATTTGACCAATTTGTTCAATTGGATGTCTGTATTGACCAAATGATTATTGTGGTAACTATTAGGTCAATTTAACTATAGTTTGGCCATCTAGGTCAAGGGTTGACCTAATGGTTAATGTGGTTGTCATTAGGTCCAAAATGAACCATTTTGTCCAAGTTTGACTAACTTGACCAAAGTTTACTAGTTTAACCAAAATTTAACCAATTTAGTGTTTAGGTTGGTCAATTTTAGCCAATTTGGCATTTGGTTCGACCAAACAGTTCAATTTGGCCAAGTTTGACCAAACATTACCATTTTGACAGGGTTGACCAAACATTACCATTTTGGCCAGGGTTGACCAATTTGCCCAAAGTTGACCAGTTTGACCAAATTTAACCAATTTGGTCAATTTAATTTTTGTCTTGACCAAATAATTATTATGATAACTCTTAGGTCATTTCAACAAAATTTTGAGTAGTTAGGTTAAGGGTTGACCAGGTTGTCAATGTGGTGGTCATTAGGTCCAAAACTGATAATTTTGACCAAGTTTGACTAATTTGACCAAAGATTACCAATATGAAAAAAATTGACTAATTTAGTGTTTAGGTTGACCAAATGCTCCATTTTGACGAATTTGATTTCTGGGTTGACATAAAGATTTAATTTAACCAAGTTTGACCAAAGTTAACCATTTTGACCATGTTAACAAGTTTGATATATGCTAACTAATTTGACTAAATTTGAACAAATGGGTTAATTGAATGTTTGTATTGACCAAATGGTTATTGTGGTAACTATTAGTTCTTTTACTAAAGTTTGACCAGTTAGTTCAATGGTTGACCTAGTGGTCAATGTGGTGGTCATTTGGTCCAAAATTAACCATTTTGACTAAGTTTGAATAATTTGACAAAAGTTAACTGGTTTGAGCAAAATTGACCAATTTAATGTTTAGGTTGAACAAATGGTAAAGTTTGACAAATTTGGTGTCTAGGTTAACGAAATGGTTCAAATTGACTAAGTTTAACCAAAGTTGACCATTTTGACTAAGGGTTGGCCAATTTGACTAAAGTTGACCAGTTTGAGCAAATATGGCTAATTGGGTCAATTGGATGTCTGTATTGACCAAATGGTTATTGTGGCAACTATCATTTTAACCAATGTTTCACCAATTAGGTCAAGGGTTGACCTGGTGGTCAATGTGGTGGTTCAGGGTCCAAAATTGACCATTTCGACCAAGTTTAACTAATTTGGCAAAAGTTGACCAAATTTGTCCAATTTAGTGTTTAAGTTGACCAAATGGTCTATCTTGACCACTTTGGTGTATGGGTGGACTAAATGATTTAATATAACTGATTTTGACCAAAGTTAACCATTTCAACTAGGGTTGACCAATTTGACCAAAGTTTACCAGCTTGATAAAATTTGACCAAAGTTGACCAGTATGATGTCTATATTGACCAAATGGTTATTATGGTAACTATTTGGTAATTTTAACCTAAGTTTGACCAGATAGGTCAAGGGTTGACCTCGTTGTCAATGTGGTGGTCATTGGGTCCAAAATTGATCATTTTGAATAAGTTTGAATAATTTAACAAATGTTGACAAGTGTGACCAAATTTGACCAATTTAGTGTTTAGGTTGACCAAATGGTCCATTTTTACCAATTTTGTGTCTGGGTTTACGAAATGGTTCAATTTAACCAAGTTTGACCAAAATTAACTATTTTGAACAGGTTTGACCAATTTGACCAAAGTTGGATAGATTAACCATATTTAGCTAAAGTTGACCAGTTGTATGTCTGTATTGACAAAATGGTTATTGTGGAAACTATTAGGTCATGTCAACCAAATTTTGACCAATTAGGCCAAGGGTTGACACGGGGTCAATGTGGCGGTCATTGCGTTTAAAATTGATTATTCTAACCAAATTTTACTAATTTGACAAAAGTTGACTAGTTTTACCAAATTTGACCAATTTAATGTTTAGGTTGACCAAATGGACCATTTTGACCAATTTGGTGTCTGGGTTGACTAAATGGTTGAATTTGACCATGTTTTACCAAAGTTAAGCAGGTTGACCAAGGATGACCGATTTCCCCAAAGCTGACCAGTTTGACCAAATTTAACCAACTGGGTTGATTAAATGTCTGTATTGACCAAATGGTTTTTGTGGTAACTATTAGGTCATTTCAACCAAAGTTTGACCAATTAGGTCAAGTCTTGACCTGATGGTCAATGTGATGGTCATTGGGTTCAAATTGATCATTTTGATCAAGTTTGATGAATTTGACAAAGTTGACCAGTTTGACCAAATTTGACTAATTTTGTGTTTAGGTTGACCAAATGGTCTATTTTGACCAGTTTGGTGTCTGGGATGACCAAATGGTTCAATTTGACAAATTATGACCAAAGTTAACCATTTTGACGAGTGTTGACCAATTTCTTAAGTTGATCAGTTTGACCAAATTTGGCCAATTTGGTCAATTAGTTGACTGTATTGACTAAATGGCTATTGTGATAACTATTAGATCATTTTAATCAAATTTTAACCAGATAGGTCAGGGGTCTACGTGGTGGTTAATGTGGTGGTCATTGGGTCCAAAATTTACCATTTTGACCAAGTTTGACTAATTTGACTAAAGTTGACTAGTTTGACCAAATTTTAATAATTTAGTGTTTAGGTTAACCAAATGGTCCATTTTGATCAATTTGGTGTCTGGGTTGACCAAATGGTTAAATTTTACCCAAGTTTGACCAAAGAACCATTTTGACCAGGGTTGACCGATTTGACAAAAGTTGTCCAATTTGACCAAGTTTGACCAATTGGGTCAATTCAATGTATGTATTGACCAAATGAACGTTTTGGTGACTGTTAGGTCATTTTAACCAAAGTTTAACCTGTTAGGTCAATGGTTGACCAATTTGACCATGTATGACTAATTTGACAAAAGTTAACCAATTTGACCAAATTTGACCAATTTAGTGTTTAGGGTGACCAAATGGTCATATTTGACTATTATGGTGACTGGGATGACCAAAAGGTTCAATTTGACCAAGTTAAGAAAAAGATGGAAGCCAAAGAAAAAGTTTATTAATGAAAGTGCGTTAGAGTTGTTCAACGGATATCTAGCAATTAGTAACTTCATATACATAATTATTTTCAAGCAAAAATAAAATTTATTTATAAGTATTCATGAGAACAAACAAAATTTTAGTTTTTGAAAATTTGTTTTTAAAATTCCCTTTAAACTTTAAATTTTTAGTTAGGATTAAACATTTAAGCATGTGAAATGATACATGGGTAAGAATTAAAAACTAAAATACCATGCTAACAGGAATTTTCATATCCTAAATATGGAAGTATAAATGTTTTAAAACATTGAGTAAAAAGAAATCAAATTCAGTTTTTCATTTTTTTTATACAAATTTTAAAAGTTTTCTGCAGTAGTTGAGGTTTTCAAAGCAAATACACTACCAACTTTAACATGACTAAAATCACAACAACTTTAGTTAATATATGGTAGCAGATTTTGAAAAGTTTATACATGCAATTTAATTAGGGGTTTTCTAATAGTCTTCTAAATTTTCCTAGCAGTTTTCGAATTAAATTTTACACTACTAAAAACTCAAACACTAGATACACATTTAAAACATTTATCTACCACAAACATATCACAAACATACATCATAAAACATCAATTCATCATATAAAAATCTGAATGTGCATAAAAGAAATAATCCTAACTATGCTATACAAAATATCAGAGTTCATACCAAAATACATGACATAAAAAATTAAGCAACACATCACATACGAGAACATCAAATAAAAACAACACAACATATAAGAAAATCACACAACAATATCACAAACTCAACACAACAATCCTAATCATCATCCTCATCATCATCATCATCATCATTCCGATCTATGGATGGAACATAAGGTATAGAAAAAGGATGAGGGACATCTCAGCACTGTGATCACCTCTAATCACTCTATCCATGTATTGCTGATAATTCTCCTCATACTCATCATGTTTCACAATATACCTTTCAATATTTTCTATCTTACCATCCATATCTCTAACATGTTCTCTGGCAAGACTTGATTTCTTTAAAAACGTTCTTAACAATCCAGTTTGTGAATCTCTTGAAGATGTTGCATATGAAGTAGAAGCTTGGGAAGTAGAAGCAGCAGAAACAAAAGCACTAGATACTCTAACAGATTTTGTTTTCCATCCAAATACTGAATGCCTAGTGTAAGTGTTTACATTTACACTTGTAATGGGTTTAAGTGGTTGAAGAACCTCTTCCCATGTTTTAAACTTAACACCAGACCGCTCACAAGGTGAATGAATCAGGGAAGGAATTCTCATACCTGCAGTAGTAGCAGCTCTTGCATAGTTCAAAACATAATAAAAAATGATAGCCCCTATGTCTATAGGCTTTCCTTGCTGAATAAATTGGTTTAGAACAGCTATTTCTTTCGTAACTTCACTAACATGACTTGAAGGCAACAACTTTGATGAGATAAAGTAATGTCATGCCTTTGAGGTGGCATTCAACTTAAAGGCCTGAAAATTTACACTTATTTCATTTGTTATCTTCCATAAACCTCTTCCATCAGTAAGAAAAGACATTATCCAATCTTACTCTCCCTTAGAATGATAAAAGTTGGCATAAAAACAAAACATATCAGGAGTTAATCGGTAAAAAGTATTAATTACCGATAGCGAAAAATCTACTTGCTGACCTCTAACCATCACCATATTTTCTTCTGCTGCTGGAAAGTTTGCATAAAACTCTCTAACAACAGAAATAACAACAACATCGGAGAAGCTACAGTAATTTTCCCAATTCCTTCGAATAATCATTTCTTCAATATCTCCTCCTGGTTTACCAAAAACTCATTCAAGAATCAATTTATGCAACGAAAGTGCATCGACGTACCTATCCTCCACTCTACAAATGACAAATTTCTTGGAATCAAATCTCGCCTTTTCTCTCGAACGCTTCGACTTTGGCGCCATCTCTAAAAATTTACAAAAAATTCACCATAAATTCCAATATCATACTAAACTTGCTAATTTAACTTGCAAAGGCAATTTCCACTAAATCCAAGCAATTTCTCATGCTTTTCTAAAATTTTCACCATGAATAGTGATTTTTGGATTTTCCAATAATGTACTCAAAATACATGGTGAAAATCAATTGTTTTTTACCTAGGAGAAGTGCTCATACATCAAGGAACTCAAATCTAACAAATTTTGACGAAATTGGCTCTTAAATGATCCAACTTGGTAATACCCTAGGCTTCTATTTTGCGAAATCGAGATGTTGAAGGTGTTGGGGGGTTAAAATGGCAAAATTTTGGGTATTTAAATGCAGAAAACTGATTTTCGTGAATCGGCGCCTCTGCGCGGAACATACAACGTATAGCCGAGAAATTTGACGCTTAATCGCCGACGGTTTGGTGCTTAGCCGCCAGTGCCCAAATTTTGAAAAATAATTTTAATGGCACAAAATCACTTAATTAATCTCCTTTAATCACTTCTAATACTTATTTCTCCCCATAAACTCTTCTAATACTCCAAAATTACACTAAAATTTTCATTTGATCCTAAACAAATTTTCACACAAACATAAACTTATATTTCATTAATAACAATCCACACTTAATACAAACTAAAAATTTCTATCCAATCATATTGGATGAAATTCCCCTGTTCATGAGCTCATAACACATTACATAAACACAATATTACATCATTATGATGTAACAAGCATCAAATTAAAGTGCAACAAAACAAAAACATAAATCATAAACACAAAACACTAAAAACAGAAAACCAAATTACAAGACTACACTTAATTTAATTCCAATCTCCTGCAGATGGATTATATCCAAAATCACCATTATTTCCATTTAAACCATCTAGAATATAAATATGATAAAACAGAAGATGATTAAAAATTCTTACATCTTTCTTATCTAACTATTTGTTTTTTAGATACATCACTCTATTTGCTTCTTCCACATGACTTGTATGACTGAATTGCACTTTGAGTTGTCATCCAATATGTGCCAAATGAGCGTTAGTTTCTCTTACCTTTATTTCAATTGATTCCACATCATCTTCAATCTTTCCAATCCTTTTTGCAATTCCTTGAATACTAACTGCTAGGAATCCGTTAAATAACTCTTGCGCACATTCACTAATAAATTTCTTCTTGTTAGCTTCCTCCTTAATCTTAACCTCGCTCTCCCAAGAAGATATTTTTGCACTTAAAATACTCTTCTTTAGACTCAGGAATGAAAATAAGAACTAGGGCAAGTATATCTTTAATTTAGAGCCTTTTCAAAGACTTGGGAAGGCTTAAAACTGACCCTAGACGTGCTAAAACTCTCAAATAACTCCCAAATTTACTTCCCCATGACTTAGGCATCTAGAAACCATTTTTTCACGTCTTTTGTAACTCCGGCGCCTAAGCGCCAGTTTGCGACACATAACCGCCAGTGCTGAATTTTGGACAGGTCTGCTAAACGTCCAAATCTTCATTCTGACTCCTCTAAGTCATCAACCACTAAAACATAAAATCTTCAAGATACTATCACATAATCATAAAAAAAGCACACACATCAAACATAAAACAAAGCTCACTGATAACTATGGGTTACCTCCCACAAAGTGCTTGGTTTATCGCCTTCTGCCTGACATACCCAGAGCTTATTATGAGTGACCCAACATCAAATTATTATTAGGTTTAAGTTGATCGACTGAAAATATGGTTTAATTCTACAACCATTAACTTTAAATATTTTTCTAGATTTAGAATCTTGAATATCCACAGCTCCATAGGAATAAACTTTCATCACAATAAATGGGCTCGTCCACCTGGACTTAAATTTTCCAGCAAATATTTTCAATTTAGCATTATACAGCGAAACGTTTATCCTAGCTTAAGATTTTTAGTAAGAAGTTTTCGATCATGCCACAACTTTCTTTATAAATCTTAGCATTTTTATAAGATTCATTCCTTATCTCTTCAAACTCATTTAATTGCAATAATCTCTTTTCCTCAGCATCTTTCAAATTATAATTGAACTCTTTAATAGCCCAATATGCTTTATGCTCAGGTTCAATTGGTAAATGATAAGCTTTTCCAAAAATTAGCCTATGTGGGGACATTCCTATATGAGTTCTAAGCAGTCCTATAGGCCCATAAAGCATAATCCAGTTTAATTGACCAATCCTTTTTGTTTGGATTAACAGTCTTTTCTAATAATCTTTTAATTTCATGATTAGATAATTCAACCAAATCACTTGTCTGCGGATGACAAGCACAAGCAATCTGATGGTTAATATGATTTTTAATTTTTTAACTTTTCCATAATCGCATTTCTAAAGTGACTTCCCCCATCAATTATGATTACTCTTCGTATTTCAAATCTACAAAATATATTCTTTCTTAAAAACATTACAAACTTTTGAGCATCACATCGAGGTAAAGAAACAGCTTCTATCCATTTGGATACATAGTCTACTGCTATCAAAATATATATATTTTCGAAAGATGGTATAAATGGTCCCACAAAATCTAATCCCCAGACATCAAATATTTCAACCTCCAACATATAATTGAGGGGCATCTCATTTCTTCTAGAAATATTGCCTACACGTTGACATCGATCACAATTTTTAATATATTCATTAACATCCTTAAAATTTTTAGGCTAATAAAATCCTGATTGTAAGATTTTATATGCAGCTTTATCAAATCCAAAATGTCCCCCATAATCAAAATTATGACAATTTTGAATAATTTTATAAGTTTCTTCTAACAGCACACATCTTCGAATGATTAAATCCTTTCCTTGTTTATATAAAAATGGGTCATCCAAAAAATAAGTCTTATCTTGAGATACAAATTTCTTCCTCACCTGGTATGTCAAACCATAGTGTAAAATATCAATAACAATAAAGTTTATAATGTCGACATACCACAAAACACGCCACTCATTAATAGTGAACAATCTTTCATCAAGAAAATTTTCATTAATTTCTTGAACATCACAGAGAGATTTTTCAGTTTTAAGCTTGGATAGATGACCAGCAATTTGATTATCAGTACCCTTCATATCTACTATCTCAAAATCAAATTCTTGCAATAGAAAAATCCATCTTATCAGTCTTGGTTTTGCATCTTTCCTTTTCCTTAAATATTTAATAGTAGAATAATCATTATGCACCACACATTTAGTTCCAATTAAATACGATCTGAATTTATCAAAAGCAAATACTATAGCTAATAACTTTTTCTCAGTAGTGGTATAATTAATTTTAGCTTCATTAAGAGTTTTACTAGCATAGTAAATTACTTTGAAAATCTTATCTTATTTCTGACCTAAAATAACTCCAATAGCATAATCACTAGCATCACACATTAATTCAAAAGCATTTTCCCAGATTGGTGATATTATAACAGGTGTAGTGATTAATATTTCTTTTAATATTTCAAAAGCTTTTAGGCATTCATCATCAAAATAAAAAAAATTACATCTTTTCCCAGTAAATGACATAAAGGTTTCGAAATTTTTGAAAATTCTTTAATATAACGCCTGTAGAATTCAACATGTCTTAAAAAACTTCTAATTCCCATTACATTAGTTGGGCAAGTTAAATTAGAGATCACTTGAATTTTTGTAGAATCTACCTCCATACCTTTTTCTTATATACAATGCCCCAAAATTATTCCTCCTCCTACCAAAAATTGGTATTTTTCCCAATTAAGGACCAAATTAGTTTCTTCATAAAATTTTAGAATGTTTGGTAGATATTCTAAACATGATTCTAATGAAATTCCTAACATTGAAAAGATCTCTATAAAAACTTCAATTCCTTTTTCAACTAAATCACAAAAAATTGCCATCATATATCTCTGAAAGTAGCAGGGGCATTACATAAACCGAAGGACATTCTTCTAAAAGCAAATGTACCACAAAGACCGGTAAACGTTGTTTCTTTTGATCCTCAGGAGCAATTTGTATTTGGTGTTAACCAGTATATCCATCCAGAAAATAAAAATATTTATGCTCAGCTAGTCTATCCAACATATGATCTAGAAAGGGAAGTGGAAAATGGTCTTTCCATGTAGCAAGGTTTAATTTTCTATAATCAATACATATTCTCCATCCTGTAACTTGTCTTGTTGATATAGTCTCATTCTTTTCATTAACTGTCATAGTAACTTCTCCTTTCTTAGGAACACAGTGAATAAGACTAACCCATGCACTATCTGAAATATGGTAGATAATTCCAGCATCCAACCACTTTAAAATTTCTTTTTTAACAACTTCTTTAATGATAGGGTTTAATCTCCTTTTAGGATTAGTCCGAGGTTTGTAGTTATCCTTCATAAGAATTCTATGCATACAAATTGAAGGACTGATTCTTTTAATATCAGCTATTGTCCATCCAAAGGTTTTCTTATATTTCTTTAAAATTTCAAGCAAACTCACTTCTTCTTTCTCAGTTAGTTGATATGAAATTATAACTGGCAAAGTTGAGCAATCACCTAAAAAGGATACTTCAAATGATTAGGAAGAAATTTTAAACCAAGTTTAGGAGGTTTTTCAGTTGATGGACCAAAAGATTCATCTTTTTTAGTCATTTCCAATAATTCAAGATTTTCATGAACATAATTTAAATATTCCTCATGAAAATCTTTAGAATGTTGTAATTTCTTTTCTTACTCGTGTTCCATTTCTTCATTTTTAGATTTCTCTTCATAAAATGATTTGATATGACATTCACTCAAATATCTGATAACATCCATCCTATAGCAATCATCATCTTTACCTCTTACAGGATATTTCATTGATTTTGAAATATTGAATGTAACAATTTGATTATTGACTCTCATTGTTAATTCCCCTTTTTGCACATCTATCATTGCTCTACCTATGTCTAGGAAAGGTCTCCCTAAAATTATAGGTATCTCTTTATCTTCCTCCTTATCTAGTACAATGAAATCAACAGGAAAGATCAATTGATCTACTTTCACCAAAACAACATCTATAACTCCTTTAGGATATGTTATTGAAAGATCCGCTTATTACAGAGTTATAGTAGTAAGGGTTATTTCTCCTAATCCCAGTCTTTTGAATATTGATAATGGCATAAGGTTAATGCTTGCACCCAAATCACATAAAGCTTTTCCATAAAATCTGTCTCTTATCGCACATGGAATTATGAAACTACCGGAATCTTTAAACTTTTCAGGAAGCTTTTCTGCACTGCACTCTTCACTAAGTGCAACAGATTCCTTATCTTCAAACTTCCTTTTTCTGTAGAGAATATCCTTCATAAATTTCACATAGCTTAGCATTTGTTCTAAGGCTTCAGCAAATGGAATGTTGATTGTAAGCTTCTTAAATATCTTTAAGAACTTTAAAAATTGCTTATCCAACTTTTGTTGACAAAGTCTCTGAGGAAATGGAGGTGGTGGCTTTTCTAAATCAATCTTAAGTAGATAAATATGTCTTCCAAACCTTTCAGAGCATCCTCTTTTGGCTTTTCAATTTCTTATTTCTCAACTTCAATCTCTTTTTGAACTCTACATTCTAACTCTCTTCCACTTCTCAGTTAAATTGCTTTTACTTACTCTTTATTCTTATCTCTTGAATTTACTTTAGTATTACTTGGAAGCATTCCTTGGGATCTATTACTTAATCAATTGGCAATTTGTCCCAATTGATTCTCAATATTTCTGATTGTAGCTCCATGACTTTGTAATTGATTTCCCATTTGTAACACCACTTCTTCAATAGAAAACTTCTTCTCCATAAATTCTAAAGTATTATTAAATACTGGAAGATAGGTTGGTCTATAATTATTATTCCCTTGGTTGTTCCAGTTCCCTAATGGGTTTACTTGGTTGTTCCCCTATTGTTGATTACTACCACCTTGATTATTATTATTCTAGTTAAAGTTTGGATGGTTTTTCCAACATGGGTTATAATAATTGGAATATGGGTTTTTGTGCTTACTTATATCAATCAAAGTTCTTGGTGAAGTTTGAGAATCGACCATTTAGCCTAATTAATTTTATTCAATCATGGAAATTGATTGAGAAAAATTCATTCCAAATTGGTCTATCTTTCTTGAAATTGCAGCAACTTGATTTGCTAGCATTGTAAAAGCATCATTATCATGAATATTGGCTATCTTTTTAGGATTTAACCTTTCAGAAGGCCATTGAAAATTATTAGTAGTCATTTCTTCAATTAAAGAATAAGCATCAGCAAACTGTTTAGACATTAATGAACCACCAACAGTGACATCGATAATAGATCTAAAAGATCTAACTAATCTATTATAAAAATTCTGAATTATTAACCAATATGGTATCGAATGATATGGACACTTTCTTAAGAGATCTTTAAATCGTTCACATGCTTCATAAATTGATTCACCTTCAAACTGACAAAAGGATGTGTTATCATTTCTAAGCTTCGCAGTCTTTGATGGTGGAAAATATTTAGCAAGGAATTTTTATGCTAAATCACTCCAAGCTCTGATAGATCCAAGTGCTAATGAGTTTAACTATATCTTAGCCTTATCCCTTGGTGAAAAGCAAAAAGTTTAAGTCTAATAGCATCTTCAGAAACAACATCATATTTAAAAGTAGCACACAATTCTAGAAAATTGGCAAGATGTAAATTAGGATCTTCAGTTGGTGCTCCCCCAAATGGATTATTGGATACCATTTGGATAATAACTGGTTTAAGTTCAAACGAACTAGCAACTACAGCAGGGTGTTGAATACTACCATAATGTTCATCCACTGTAGGGTGAGCATAATCCCTTAAAGGTCTGAATTCTTGATGGATGTTAACATGCTGATTTTCTTGATTTGCCATTTCTTGAATATTTTTATCTTTTACAGTATTTTTAATTTTTTTAATTTTTCTGATAGCTCTTTCTAATTTAGAATCGTAATACAAAAATAAAATAAGATAAAGTAAAACACACTAACAAAAGCAAAGAAAAGTAAAAATTTTAATTTTTCTTAATCTTCTTTATATGAAATTTTAATTAATTTCTCTGGCAACGGTGCAAAAAAATTGATCCCTGAATATTTGTGCTTATGTTTTCACTTTATATTTATTTATAATGATATTATCTCTTACTTTGCAATGACACCAAAAACAAATCAGAAATATATTTTAATTATTTTATAATATGAGATTCTACGCAAGTATACGTCTCGTTTATCAAATAATATATGACTTTTTGATTAAGCCCTGAGATCTTGAACTCACAAGGAAATGTCTAAAAATATAAAAAAAATAAGAAAATTAACTTTTTTACTTTTTAAATTGATTTTGTAAATTATGTTTAAAAATAGATAATTTGAAATTTTTTTTGATGTTTTTTAATAAAAGGTAAGTAAGCAACTAATATTAATAAGACTATTAAATGATATGAAAGCAATGAGAATAAAATATTTTTTTCCTCTTTTCATGAATCAGTAATAATTATGAAATTTCATTGTAGAAGTATTTAATTGCGTTGAAACAAATAGGAGAAATTATATTCTTTACCTTTACTTAGTTCTATAAAGAAAATTGGTTAATTTGAAGCTTTGAAATTTTGTAGATGGGTTAGGCAGGGAATATACTAGCTCTCACTCTAGAGTTACATCTATTCCCTCCTCCTGAGGGCTAACATCTCATAACAAAATTTTTCTCCTCAAACCAAATTAGGGGACTTTAGCCTGTCACTCTAAAGTCCTCTAATTTTACTCCCTATTAAAAACATATATCCCTATTTATTTGCATTCAATTATATGGACTGCAATTCTCATCCATACAATTGTATGTGATTCTTTCCACTTGTTGCTTCAGACAATAACACACTGTATCTTTCATAATCTCACAAAAAATTTTAACATCTTAATTGGCTAAATCAAGAAATAAATTAAGTGAAAGGAAATAAATCACCACAACTTCTTCCAACTTTAAACTTATATACTTCACACAGCTTCCTTTCATAATTTAATTACTTTATCAATTAAAAGGAAAAATACAAAGAAAACTACTCAGAATTTATGGAGAAAACACAAACACAACTTGATTTGAAAGTAGTAATCATAGTGAAAACACAACAAGTTTTACTTAAAAACAAAATGTAAAAACAAAGATAAATACTTATCTGAAAAATCTCTCCACAAGACTCTAGAAGTTCCTCTAAAATTTTGCTTTCCACCAAAAGAATCCACAGAGGTTGGCACCCAACTCTGTTGACTCCAACTCTGACTTTAAAATCCAAAACAAACTAGATAAATGGATGGAAGAAAATTGGTGAGAAGAAGGCTTCACACCAACCCCTTTCTCCTTTAAAACTCTCTTAAACTAAAAAGATTAACTAATTGACTCTAAACGATAAAAAGAAGACTCAAAAAACACTTAGAAGGACTCCAAGAAGAAGAGTTTAAACTAATTTTATGTCTTCATTTTTAATAATTCTCTAAAATGTGCTTTGGTATTTCTTCAAAAAATTATGTCCAGATTCAATGTATCCACGAAAGAATGCATCTTTTCATTCAAATCTGCCACCCAAAGTAAGTGAAGGAAATTACCACCAAACGTTTCTTCCAAAAATCCCTGAAAAAGATGCCAAATTTGATTTAATTCATATTTTTAAACTGCAGCGCCTATGCGCCAACCATGCGGCGCTTAGCCGCCACAGGTTAAATTTTCACATAGCCCATTTTTGCTCCAAATTTGATCCTCTTTTGCTCCTTTTTATCATAATCAGTCATTTTAATCACACCTGCAAGGAAAACACAAAAATAAATCACATTAAAGTGCAATATCTTTAAAATTATTTATAAAAATGTGCATAAAAATACTATATATTTTAGGTGTATCAGTTGACCTGGTGGTCAATTTTGTGGTCATTGGGTCCAAAATTGACCATTTTGACCAAGTTTGATAAAGTTGACTAACGTTGACCATTTTGACCAAAATTGAGCAATTTAGTGTTTAGGTTGACCTAGTGTTCAATTTTGACCAATTCGGTGTCTGGATTGACCAAATGGTTTAATTTAACTAAGTTTCACCAAAGTTAACCTTTTTGACCAGGGTTGACCGATTTGATCAAGTTGGCCAGTTTGACCAGATTTGACCTATTGGGTTAATTGAATGTTTGTATTGATCAAGTGGTTATTTTGGTAACTATTAGGTCATTTTAACAATATTTTGGCCTGTTAGGTCATGGTCGAACTTGGTGGTCTATGTGGTGGTCATTGGGTCTGAAATTGACCAGTTTGACCATGTTTGACTAATCTAACCAAAGTGACCAGTTTGACCAAAGTTGACCAATTTAGTGTTTAGGATGACCAAATGGTCCATTTTGACCATTTTGTTCCCTAAGTTGACTGTCCGGCTTATTTTTAGGTTGAGTGTTGTATTTTGAAAAGGGGTTGCCTATAGAAATTATCGGCGAATTTTTAATTTAATTTAAATATATAATTTGAAAAGTAGTATTTAATTTTTTAAAAATAATTTTAAGTTTGAAAATTTTAAGATATGAAATCAAACCGATCTCAAATCCCAAATAGTTTATATAAACGAGCACCGCATCACAAACCGTGTATCTATCCCGAAGAATAGACACTTGATAATGGGGCTCAATTAAATAAACTAGAAGATTTGTGACATCCGTTTGGTCTGCGAACCAATTTTATAAGCCGACAAGTTCCCCTGCTTAATATAAAGGAATTAAGTAGGGTTTATATTACCTGGGTTCTTAAAGTTCCCTATAAGGGCAAGCCCCTAAAGTTAATTACATCCTAAGTGACGGGAATCACTTAAGAAAACTCTCGATAATGATGAGTGGTTTTGCTCTCAAGAATTTCAAAGTTTAAGGTTTTCAAAAGATTGAATTTTGGAACTTTCAATAGGAAATGGATCAAATTTGGAACAGTTTATTTTAAAGAGTCCAAAGGAAGAGAAGTAGGAGAAGCTGAGGATCCAAGAAGAATCTTGGCCACTTCCCAGACTATCCTATTGTTTGGCTTCAATTTGGGAGTTTATTTAATGTTGCAATCTTGCCAATTTTAATTAATTAGGACTTATATTTATATGACAAGATCATATAAATAGCCTCGAAGATGTTAGGGTTTATGTCGTACCAAACAACTACCTCGGAATCCTAAGACAGGTTAGGACTTAATTTGCATAAAATGATTATACAAGTGCCTAACGAAAAGTTGAGGATTTATGTTGCACTAAGCAAACTACCTCGAAATCCTATGGCTTGGTTATTTAATTCTAAGAAAGGTTTTGCTGATGTAGACCCGAGTTTTGCTGATGATGATGGTCGTGCTGCCCACTATGCTCCAAGTTCCTTGTTGTTGTAGAGGTTTAGTTCTAGAAGTCATAAATCAAAGGATGAGAGAAGTGTTTTGGTTTATAGAAATCTTAAAATCCAAATGTCTTTAATGTTTTATTTGGGAAATCTTAAAGTTGATTATAACAACACCAGTTAAGATCCCACGGTTCCATCCTTCCGGCATCGTTATTTTTATCGGATTCACTTAGTCCAGATGAATTTGCTAAACTCAACTGAATGAGTACCACACTTTCATTTAGACCGTGGGAAATCCCGTTAGCAACACGTAGGTTACATCATCCGAGGTATTCCAGATCATCCAACAAGACGTTTTAATTTAGTTAAAGTAGTAGTTTTGTTGTTATGTTTGTGGTTAGATTTTTAGTTGTTTTATATTTTCAAAGTTGTGGTGGTGGATTTTATCTTGTAGTTACTTTTAATTTAGTTTTGGTTTCAGTTAAGGGACTATCCTAAAGGTTTTGGTTTTCATGCAACAGTCTTGTTTAACATGCAAGAAAATTAAAGCGCAGTGTAGGTAAAGAAAATGCAATAAAGTAAGCTGCAATAACATAAAAGCGTGCCTAAAGGGTCTTCCCGTCATCCCAGGCTACACTTTAAAGCACATATTAAAGCATTTAAATACTTCAACAAGTACCTAGGTAAAGACTAAAGGAAGGGTTTTGGTTGTCTACCAGAATCCTAATCCCATAGCTAGTCATTTCCTATGACGTCTAAGTTCTTGATTTTGGTTAAGGATAATTTTCTTCACCAAAGAACAATTAAGTTCAGTTGTTCTTAAAAACTACCCATCGTATTGAGGAAGTTCTTAGAACAAATTCTAAACATCTTTTCAATACCTCTGGGACAGTTTTGAGTCTAAGTGAATTTAATTACACAGGTGAATTAATTATCCAAGGGTTTAGTTAAGTTTTGTTCCCTTGCTTAGTGAACTAGGATATTTGATTATCCTATGAGTGAAGTGACATTTCACTTAACGCTCCATTTAATAGTTATAATAATTTAAAGCTTTCAGAGGCAAGTTAATATGTTAAAGATTTTAATGATTCAAAGTTAAAATTGATGATTTACTTTAATGTGATTTAATTATGAAATTTTAATCAATGATTTTTAAGTTTGGAACGATGTTTGATTCATTTAAGTTGAAATTTTTATAAATGATATCAATATTTGATGTTAATTTAAATTTTTAGATTAATTTAGGTCAAAAGAGGTGTTCAAATTATTTATTAAATGTTGATGATTTAATTTGGATTAATTATATTAATTAATTTAATTTTTACATTATGTTTTAAAGTAAGTTGTCATAAAATTATTTAAAATTTGCAAATTTTGATTTAAGTTTGTTTTGAAATGATTTTAGATTAGTTTTAAATATTTTAATTTACTTTTTAATTATTTAGCATTTTAGGTTTTAATGAATTGTTAAATTATTTAATGATGTAGGTTTTAATTAAGTTATTTATTTTTAATCATTTAATTATTAGTTCCATCTATCCTCTTAAGTTTAAGAGTTAAGTATTATTAAGTGATTTATTTAAGGATTTTTAAATTAAGGAATTAATATCCTCTTAAGTTATATCCCCATTTCAATAATCCAATTTCAATTAATCTTCCAAAATTTAAATTATTTAATTAGATAAAGTTTCATTTTTGGTTTATTAAAGTGATTAATGGGTTCATACCCTTTGATTTCCCAAGGTTTCAATCATCTGAGAGAAAATTAAAATCAGATATTTTACCCCCATTTTGATTAAACCAAAAGTTTTAATTATGGGTTAAAATCTTTTAATTACCTTTATGCCCCTTTGAGCTTATTTATTTTATAACTCATTAAATTAAGCTTAAATGAACTTAAAATTTTTATGCCACTTCATTCACATGTCAATTAAGACATTAGAGGAGAAAATGTGATTTTTCTGAATTTAATTTATTTATATAATTATTTTTAATGGAAAATAGGGATTTTCAAAGAAAATTCACCAACCCGACCAAGGTAAAGTTTCTATCCTTAAGAAAATTATGGGAGGTTTCTAATGACTAGAGGACCACTTAGACCAATTTTGATTATTTTTTTGCATTATATTTTATTTATTATAATTATTTTAAGTTTTGGAGTGTTAATTAATTATAAATTAAAATAAAAGTTGAAAAATAAATTTTATATTTTCCAAAAATCTCTTTGACCTCAAGAAATTCAGAGAAATAAATTTTACATTTTTATGATTTTTCTTTGATTTATTAGAATTAATTTAGTGGGAAGGCTAGAAAATACATTTTTTAATTTAAAAATATGTTTTAAGGCTTTAAAATTAAATATCTTAACCTAGAGACTTAGGAAAAATATTTGATTGGTTCCTAAGTGATTAGGGGACCAAACATGACATTTTTATGATTTTTATTATTTTTGTGATTTTTATTATTTTTTAATTATTAAAAATATTAAAATATGCTTAAAAATGAAAATTTTTAGAAAATTCCAATTTTATTTTTCATAGACTCCTATGATATTAGAGAAGTCCCAAAATCAATTTGGTGAATTTTTGAAATGTATTTTTGAAGTTATGAATTTTTATAGTTTAATTTTGATTATGTGGCTTAATTGATCCATTTAATAAGATTAAACATTTCCAATTGACTTTAAATTTTTATGTGAGGTTCCCTGATCCTAAAGATCAGTGGAGATTTATTTTCAAGTCATTTTAATGTGTGATTAACTCTAATTAATTAAAGTTCAATTTAGAGTGATTAGGCCAATTAGGATTATTTTTATGGAATTAATTTAAACCATAATTTTCCTAGGATCCTCTTGTCCAAAGATACTTAACCAAATTTTCCTGGAATTTTTAAAGCAACATGCTCATTTTTGGAATTAAAATATTAAAAATAGTGACATAAACTTGAAAAATACATAACTTGTCATAGGGTTGGCCTCTGACCTTGAAAAATTTAGAGAGTGTTCCGCAAGTTAGAGGCTTCAAAATCCCTATGGTCTCATGCCATGGTGAAATGTTTATGCAAATGGAGAAATGAAATACCAAAGTAAGTAAATAATTAATTAAAAATAAAATACTCATCAAATTAACTCAATTCTTTTTGCACATTATTTTCCTCTGTTCACTGAGCAAGAGGGTATTTTTCTTTTATTTTTGTGATTTTTATATGCAAAGATATGAATTTTTTAAATTCTGCCAATTTTATTAAATCAGAAAAAACCTTTTTTCCTACTTATCCACGTCGGCGCCGCGTCAACCTACGGCGGATCGAACTCCACGCATCATCTTATGGTTCGGCACCGCCATCCGACTCAGCTGCCACGCAGTCCGCGGTTCACGTTCCATCTCCTCGTCCGACGCCATCTGAGTCGTTCGTTCGATACACGCGCAATCCGACGGCGGTCGATCATCGTCTCCGACTGGTGTGCGCCCGTGACCATCGACCTTCTAACCCTAATATCTCCCTCGATTCTCAATGAATTCTCGAGTTCTTATTCTCTATGGATTCGTCTTGAGAAGACGAACACATCCATACGGTAAACAAGCCACAAAATTAAGCCAAACTAAATGGAGGATTCACAGAAGCTCGGGAGGAAGGTAGAGTTCATACCTTGGTTCTGAGAGGTGAAGCCTCAAACAGAGATGCTTGACACATTCGTTGGGGTCCAAGGAGGCTAGGGATGAAGCCCAGAGTTGTGGTGAAATGTCTAGACTTGACTTCCACCAGGCCCGATCACAAAGCTTGGAAGGTGGAACAACTGGGTGGCCTGGAGAGGGGGATTTCACTGGGGAACTCCTTCTCTACCTTTGGTGAAGGTGTGGGAAGAGTTAATTTGGATTTGGTGAACTTTCAGAGAGTGTCCTATTTTTTGGACTGAGATTGACTCAGAAATTGAGTTCAACCAATGGGGGAGGAGGCAGGAAAGCAGTAGGGCTGAGCTTCTCTTAGCTAGGAGGAGCTCTGGGAACAATTTGGAGAGCTTCTGCTGAGAAAAATTTCAACACCTCTCTCAGGACCGAGAGGTGGTGTTTAAATGGCTAGGGCCATTTGGCTGAGCTAGGGCTCAATTGAAGGGTGGATTCAATTGCTTAGGTGGAGGGCAGAGAGGCTCCAATGTTTAATTTGGCTAAGGTGGTCATTTGGTGGGGTTTGGGTGTGTTTGGGTAGATGGTGGCTCTCGGTTTTGACCCCCTCAGGCAGCTAGGCCCGCCGGCAAGGATAGGGGAGCTGACCCCTGAGGTCAGGTGAGTCATGGAGAGGTTTAATGGTGATTAGGAGTTGTGGGGATGCTTTGGGGTAAGGTAAAAGAGGATTTATCCACTTAAGGAAAGAGATCCCTTAAAATGGGGAACCCTTGGTCCATGGCTCACTTAGCTTGGGTTAGGTGGATCTAGGGTGGTTCCTAAGGTTCACTTGCTGGCTGTGGAAAGGTTGGTTTAGCCACATTTGGTTCAATTTGGTTTGATTAGGCCATAGGTTCAAATTGGCTCACTTGGGTTTGGGTTAGGCTAACTTGGGTTTGGGTTTGATTTAGGTCTAAGTGTCTTGAGCAACATTATAGAAATGATTGCCATGAAAACCTTTCATGAAGACATGGAATGGTTTTGACTTCAATTGGAAGGTCAATTTGTTGGATATTGGTATTTTGGTTAATTTAGGGAAGGTTGAATCAACTTGGGTCCAAGTTGGGTGAAGGTGGTATTTAGACCCAATTGAAAGTTTCAAATGGTATAGGGGAATGTATTGAAGAGTTCCCAACATCAATTGGGAAGAAATTTTAGGGTTTGGCTAATCAATTTGGTAGGTTTAGGGCATGGATTCACCTTAGGCAAAAATGGGGGTATTTTGGTTTTCAAATAGATTTAGGTTAAGCTTAGGCTCAAATTAGGGCAATTGAAGGTTGCATAGGTTTCATGGGCATGTTATGGAAAGTTTAGGATTGAAATTTGGGGGAAAAAAAGTTGGTATTAGGTTAATTGGGGGTTTTGGATTAATTAGGCAAAATTGGGGATTTTGGATTTCAAATGGAATTGAACTCAAATATGAATCAAATTGGGCTTAGATTTGGTTTAGATTGATAGTAATGATGTTGAATTAAAGTTTAGAATTGAAATTGGGCAAAATTGAGGTCAAATGGGTTGGTTTGGTGTGACATTGGGTCCATTTAGGTTAAAAATGGTTCAATTTGGGGATTTTGATAAAAGTTGGTTATTTTGGTAAAATTGGGCTATGGTGTAGTTGAACAAAAATGAAATTGGGAATATTTGGGATTTTTTGGAATTTTTTGGGAATTTTTGGAATTTTGTGCCAAAAGGTTATTTTAGGGTATCAAGAGGTTATTTGGAGGATATTGGGGTATTTTGGTGAATTTAAAAGGTTGGGGTTGTTTCGAAATGATCTTTAGGATTTTTGGGAATTTTGGATAATTTTTGGAAGTTTTGGAATATTTGGGGCAATTAGGTTATTTTAGGTAGGTTTGAAGGACCCAATGTCAAAACTAGGCGTTTTGGCAAAAGTTGAATTTTGATCATGATGAAGCTTAAAGTGAGCCATGGACTAAGAAATGTCCACCCTGAACATCTCATGGGTTGTTCCCAACCCTCTTAGCCAAAGAGTTAGGGGTTTCGACTTAGCCACATGAGTGCTCAAATGAACCAGGGGGAAGAATTGGGTAAGGATGGTGTGTGTGAGAGTGCAGTGTGTGTAAGCCAGACCTCACCAGGACCAGGCCACCCAGGGTGGTCCTAAGGCTTGAACAACCTTATAGGAGCTCACTATTGGTTCTCCATATGGTGGTCTTAACCTTCTAAGGTGATTTAGAGGTTTGCAACCATCCAAGTGGGATCCCAAGAGGTGTCAAGAAGTAGCTGAATTGCTAAAGGGTGGGTCCCAATTCTAGTCCTCTAAGATAGTTAAGGAGAAACCTTATGCCTAGATCTAAGAACTAAGGAGAGAAGAAAAGTCCTCACCAAAAATTAGGTCAACAAATAGACCCCCAATAGGTTTGGTGTGCTGACGGAGCACACCGCGCGTATTAGCGTTGACTGAAGAGATCAACAAAACCAACAAAGGCGTCCCAAGTGACACACTCAGAACAAAGCGAAGAAAACTTTCCGTTGGGGAGTAGCAGGTAGATCTGTAAGACTGAAGATCCTTGAAATCTCGCTGGGGAAGAAGGAGGTGAATTCCAAATCACAAGACTTGGAGAGATTAGATTTTGGATTCATTTCAGTTTTATTTCAAGTTTCAATTTTGAGTTTGAGTTCCAAATTGATTTGAGTTTCAATTTTAGTTAAAGTTCGGTTTAAGATTGATTTCAAGGTGGACTTCGTTGAGATTCAGAATTTGGAATGAGAATCGGAACCTAGGTTCTAACCTCGGAATTTGAAAGAGAACTAGAATTTAGGCTCTAGTTTCGACGAAGAGATTTGGAATTTAGGCTCCAACCTCGGAAAGAAGATCAGAATTTAGGTACTGATCGAAAGGGATGAGGACCAGAATTTAAGTACCAGCCTCGGAGAGAGAATTGGAATTTAGGTACCGACCTCACAAAGGATGAGAATCAGAATTTAGGTACTATCTGGAAAGAGTGAGAATTGAAATTTAAGTATCAATCTAAAAAAGAGAGTCAGAATTTAGGTACAGACCTCACAAAGGATGAGAATTAGAATTTAGGTACTGATCTCGAAAGGGATGAGGACCGAAATTTAAGTACCAACCTCGGAGAGAGAATCGACATTTAGGTATCGACCTCACAAATGATGAGAATCAGAATTTAGGTACTGATCTTGAAAGAGTGAGAATTGAAATTTAAGTATCAATCTCAAAAAGAGAGACGAAAATTAGGTACCGACCTCGAAAGGAGAGAACTGGAATTTAGGTACCAGTCTCGAAAGAGATGAGGACCAGAATTTAAGTACCAGCCTCGGAGAGGGAATCGGCATTTAGGTACCGACCTCACAAAGGATGAGAATCAGAATTTAGGTACTGATCTCGAAAGAGTGAGAATTGAAATTTAAGTATCAATCTCAAAAAGAGAGTCGGAGTTTAGGTACCGACCTCACAAAGGATGAGAATCAGAATTTAGGTACTGATTCGAAAGGAGAGAACTGGAATTTAGGTACCAATCTTGAATGAGATGAGGACCAAAATTTAAGTAACAGCCTCAGAGAGAGAATCGGCATTTAGGTACCGACCTCACAAAGGATGAGAATCAGAATTTAGGTACTGATCTCGAAAGAGTGAGAATTGAAATTTAAGTATCAATCTCAAAAAGAGAGTCGGAATTTAGGTACCGACCTCGAGAGGAGAGAACTGGAATTTAGGTACCAGTCTCGAAAGAGAATTGAAATTTAGGTATCGATCTCAAAAAGAGAGTGGGAATTTAGGTACCGACCTCGAAAGGAGAGAACTGGAATTTAGGTACCAGTCTCGAAAGAGAAGAGGACCGGAATTTAATTACTAGCCTCAAATAGAGAATCAGCATTTAGGTAGCAACCTCACAAAGGATGAGAGTCAGAATTTAGGTACTGATCTCGAAAGAGTGAGAATTGAAATTTTAGTATCAATCTCAAAAAGAGAGTCGGAATTTAGGTACCGACCTCGAGAGGAGAGAACTGGAATTTAGGTACCAGTCTCGAAAAGGAGAGAACTGGAATTTAGGTACCAGTCTCGAAAAGGAGAGAACTGGAATTTAAGTACGAGTCTCGAAAAGGGGAGAACTGGAATTTAGGTACCAGTCTCGAAAAAGAGAGAACTGGAATTTAGGTACCAGACTCGAAAAGGAGAGAACTGTAAATTAAGTACAA
The DNA here is from genome assembly GCA_022702705.1 of Papilionanthe hookeriana x Papilionanthe teres. Taxonomy (NCBI): domain Eukaryota; kingdom Viridiplantae; phylum Streptophyta; class Magnoliopsida; order Asparagales; family Orchidaceae; genus Papilionanthe; species Papilionanthe hookeriana x Papilionanthe teres. The sequence goes on along the minus strand of CM040424.1, from coordinate 132,244,667 downwards.
GTCTCGGAAGGTTGACGATTGATTCGTGAAGATTTCAATGATTAGAAGCGTAGTAGAAGATTGGAATGGGACATGAAAGTGTTTCACGTCCCGAAGGATTTCATCAAAGGTTAAAAGTTTGGCAAAGGAAGTGAATCCACGCCATCAGAACCAAATCGAGAATCTCGTAGTTCTGTATCAGTAGACTCAGCGACCTTCTCAAAAGTGGGGAGAAATCACGGAGAGTCGAAAAGACTTCGAGAACAGCCAGAGGCTGGGAATATCGGATTCGGAGCTTCGTTTTCATTATTCATTGCTTTTAGTGATTTGATTTTTTTTTAAGTTTCGTTTTCGATTGAAATTTCACTTTGATTCAGATTTTAATTGATTTACTTGGTTCACATCTTGAAGTTTTATGTTGGTCTGTTTCGAGTTTTGGTTTGTGTTTTATTCAAACTTTGAATTCAAATTTTATTTTGTTGTTATTATTTCATTCACATTGTTATTTGTCAAACTTTCTTTTTAAACAGAGTTAAACTCAGATCTGGTGGCGTTTGCAGTAAATTGCACAAAACTGAAGGTAAAACACAAAGTTCATCTCCACTAAAATGTCGAAGATACATCAGGTGATTCCATCAAAACATTTTTCGATGATATCCTTCTGAAAAAAAAACTTTTACAAAAGTTCATATATATATCTGAACACAGACTGCATTGATATTTCTGTGTACTCTGACAAAATTGTCTGTTTGATTCATCCATGTCTGAAAAGTAAACTACATAGGTAATAACATCACCTTCTAAGCCACTTTCCGGAGGAGAATCCCATGTAAGTGTATTTTAGAGGTGTGCTACTACTATGTAGCCTACAACTCGTAGGGCTACAAATTCTCTAGTTACGGATCTGGCTGGAAGTAGACCGGAATTTTACTCTCATCCATCCTTCTGAGGGTGATGGAGACTCGCTCGTAGGGAACTCCCGGTATGTAGTGCTTCGCTACATCTGCACCATTTCCTTGTAGTACGAGAATAGAGCCTACCGGTAGAGGTATCTCCACCGGCCCTCAGAATTCTCTGGGGCCAACTATCCAGAGTTCTGTCCCGAACATAATGTTGCAGTGATTGATGAAGGAAACGGTACAAAAGGGCCTTACAAAATCATGATGATCTGTGTGAGGCGGAATGCAGTCTCCTTCTACATAGATGTTGATAATACAGTTGTTCGGTATGCAATCAGCGGGTAGAACTCACCAAGCCACCATCCTTTTTATCATTTTCTTAATTAAAACTAGCATTGGATCCACCTCATCGTAGTGGAGTATCCCTGGCGGATTTCCTTTCCTGTCATCAGCGAAGTTGTAACAGCATCCAAATTGAATAGTAATCCTCCCCTTACCTCTTTTCCATTTCTTTGGCTCGGAGTAGGTCCTGCTAGGTAACCGTTCTGCATGACCTAGTTTCTTCAGCTCATTAACGTAGTCTAAAATCTCACTCTGCTCATAGTGAGAGAAAACATCTGTATGTAACTCTAGTCCTTCCAGGATGTTGACATATCTGCCTCTGATTCTCTGAAAGTATTCAAAATTCTGCTTCCGCACCCTCTGGATCATCTCCAATTCGTGCTCTGAAATTATCTGCAGCTGTCGGGGTCTTGTGATGTATTGTGGGATATATGGCTCCACACCGTCACACTCTCCTGGGATCGTCACTATCTCAGGTGTAGGCTCTATAGTAACCTTCTCCGGAACAACCTCTGCTATGGTGCTCCTGAGGACTGGCCTCCTTGGGGTAACTGCTACGGCCGTCGGGGTTTCTTTTTTGTTCTGTTCTTCTATTAATTTCTTCTGCATCTTGGCGATACGGTGATTCTTGTTTCTTCTCTGAGTTGGGGTCAGGGTGGCTCTCCTCTCTCCCTGAATCTCGGTAGGAGCAGCCACTGACAAGCTTTCCTCCTGCGGACGTTATCACTGATTTCATCTTGTTTTCCTCGATCATATTGATCTTCCTCTTCTTGTTTGCAGCTTGGGGAGCCTTCTTGTTGAGCCTCATCACTGTCTTCCCACGGAACTGCTCGGGATCCACAGGAGTCCAAGAAGTTTTCTCATATTCCAATTCCAGCTGTGCAAGGTTCGAGCCAACCTCTATCACAGCATAAGCTTTCAGCTCTTCTTTGTTAAGTGCAAGACTTACGCCATCCTTAAAGTTCAGGAACAACCGCCCGTTCGACATTTCCCTGAAAAGTATACAAGGAAACGACTAGGGGTTGTACTTAGGACGAGAACAATAAGAAAATATACTTATTAAAAAAGAAACTTCTTATTTAATTATTTCAAATTTTATAAGATTAAGAGAAGATAAGAAATGATCATGAGTGTGCTCATCTTGAAAGGAAGAGTCAAAATTTTATTATTACTTCAATTGCATATGTTTTCCTTTAACACATTTTTTTTATCATTCATTTTCTTTTTCATTTTATTTCTGGTTCGAACCCAGTTATAAGTGATCACTCTACCCGTGCTTCTAGGAATGAAATTTCATTCTTCGAAACATCAGGTTGCGTAATATTTCTTCAAATATTGTCCATTGATTGGAAGCATAAATCGTTCTCCACGGCAATTCACAAGCTGGTAAGAACCTCCTGAGTAGACTGTCTGGACCACGAACGAACCCTCCCAAGTCAGCTCAAATTTACCTCCTATCTTGCAGTGTGCAAGAATAGGTCTCTTGAGAACTAGAACCAAATCACCGACTTTGAACGTCCTCGGGCGGACCAGTTTATCGTGGGCCTGGATCATCTTGGCTTGATACAGCTCCAAATTTTGTTGCGCTCTAAGTTGTTTTCCTTCCAAGTTTTCCAATTCTTCCAGTCGTAGTCTCGCATTTTCTTCTGTAGTGATCCTGTTCGCAACTGCAATTCTGAGTGATGGGAGCTGAACTTCCAAGGGTAGAACTGCCTCGGACCCGTACACTAAAGCGTAGGGCGTAGACTGAGTAGGAGTCCTGAAAGTCGTTCTGTAGGCCCATAAGGCTTCCAACAATTTCTCGTGCCAATTCCTTTTATTATCATCCAAAGTGTTCTTTATGATTTGGACGAGAGTTTTATTAAAAGCCTCAGCCAAGCCGTTTGCTCTTAGGTAGTAGATCATTGAATAACGCCAATCGATCCTGTGTCTTCTGACAAAACTATTGATCTTAGTACTTCTGAACGCGGACCCATTATCTGAAATGATTCTATGCAGTACCCCGAAGCGATAGACGACCTGATTTTTGAAGAACTGTAGCACGTGATGTGCCTTCACTTCCCTGAGCGGTACTGCTTCTGCCCACTTGGAAAAGTAGTCTGTAGCTGCAAGAATGAAGCGATGTCCTCTTGAAGAAGGTGGTTCTATCGGACCCACAATATCTGTGCCCCAACATTCAAATGGCCACGACGCGATTGTCAGATGTAGCACATTTGGAGGTTGATGTAGAACCACTCCATGCACTTGGCACTGGTGACAACTCTTGGTGACCTTCATGCAGTCGGTCATCTTTGAGGGCTAGTAGTGCCCTAGTCTTTTAATCTTAATTTTCATTTTCAGACCTGACTGATGAGCGCCACAAAGTCCTGAGTGTACTTCTTTAACGATTTCATGAGCCTCGACCCGCTCAGGCACCTTAGCCACATCTGGTCAAAAGACCTTCTGTATAACGTATTGTTTATTAATGCGTAAGACATAGTTCTTTTCTTGATTTGATGGGCTAATGACTTATCTTCCGGTAGATTTCCTGTTTGTAGATAATCTATTAATGGTTGCCGCCAATCTTCTGCATTTTCTCATTCTGCCGCAGTCGATTCTTCTTCTTCTTCTGATCTGTGTATTGTATCCATGCTGAGCTGCGAGAGAATCTGTCGTCCCTGAACTGATACTTCAATTGATTCATCTTGTAAGCAGGCAAACTCTTTTCCGAGGCGGGCTAACGCATCTGCAAGAGCATTTTCTTTTCTGGGAATATTGTAGATTGTTACATTCAAAATTTGCTCTAATAGTTTCATGGCATACTGAAAGTATTGCTCGAGCCTCAGTTTCAGAATTCTAAACTAACCGGCGATCTGCTGAATGATCAACTACGAATCTCTGTAGATGTTGATATCTGTTATACGCATCTGAATAGTTAATTCCAATCCTGTAATGAGGGCTTCGTATTTTTCTTCGTTATTTGTGCACGATTTTGTTATGTGGTAGAAGTATTTTAACATCCCCCGCTCTAGTGTTATAAAGATTAGTCTGATTCCTACCTTACCGGGCACTACCATTTGCGATTCTCTGTCTTTCTGTGCTGATGATGCTCCATCGAAGTACAATTTCTAACGCTGATCATCGGGATCTTGTAAGCTCATTATCTGCTCATCTGGCAAATCGTCATTGAGAGACGATTCTGCCGGTAAAGGGTGTGCTGTGAGGAAGTCTGCTAGGACTTGTCCCTTTACGGAATGAAGAGGAACGAAAGTTATATCGAATTGCAATAGTATCATTGACCATCTGGCAAGTCTGCCGGAAAGCGTCGAGCGAGTCATCAAGTATTGTAATGGATTAACTTTCGAGATAAGGTTGACCTTATGAGAAGGCATGTAATGCCTGAGCTTTTTAGTGGCGAAGATCAGGGCCAAACAATGCTTCTCAATTGGAGGGTACATTACTTCCGTCAGAATCAGACGACGACTTAAGTAATAGATAGCATTTTCTTTTCCCTCTTCATTGACCTGAGCTAACAGGGCTCCAAGGGAGTCTTCTAAAGTCGCGGTATAAACTATCAACGGTCTACCCGAGACTGGGGCTGCTAAAACAGGAGGTGTCATTAAATATTGCTTAATGTCCTTGAAGGCCCGCTGGCATTTCACTTCCCAAACGAATTTGGCGTCCTTTTTAACCAATGCCGAGAAGGGCTGACACCTACCTGACAAATTCGAGATAAAGCGTCAAAGATATGCCAATTTTCCTTGAAAGGATTGTAATTGCTTCAAGGTTTTGGGAGGCGGCATTTCTAAGATAGCTTTAATCTTCTCTGGATCGATTTCAATTCTGCGATGTCGAACAACAAATCCTACGAATTTCCCAGAGGTGACGCCGAAGGCACATTTTAAGGGATTCATCTTAAGATTAAATTGTCTTAATCGCTCGAAAACAATTCTCAAATCATACAAATGATCTTCCTTTAGTTTGCTTTTGATGACCACATCGACCACGTAGCACTCGACTTGGTTGTGAATGAGATCATCAAAGATCTTCGTCATAGCTCTTTGGTAAGTTGCTCCTGCGTTCATCAATCCGAAAGGCATTACTATGTAGCAGTATATTTTGATTAGCGTTCTGAAGGCTGTGAGCTTCTCATCTTCTGGTGCCATCTTTATCTGATTGTATCCCGATGATCCATCCATGAAAGAGAAGATTTCATGTGTCGAAGCTATGTCGATCATCAATTCTAGAATTGGTAGTGGGAATTCGTGTTTTGGGCATGCTTTATTCAAATCTATGAAATCCATGTAGATTCTGATCTGTCCATTCATCTTTCTGTCTGGTACCACATTGGCTAACCAAGTCGGGTATTGTTCTTCACGGACAAATTTAGCGTCTATTAGCTTCTTAACTTCAGCTATAACTTGTTGTTCAATCTCTAGACGCATTCTTCTGGGAGCTTGTCTGACTGGAACGACAGTGGGATCCACTCCTAGCCTGTGAACTGCAACCTCTGGAGCCAGTCCCGGCATTTCTTCGTAACTCCAAGCAAAATAGTCCTTGAATTCCATTAATAGCTTGATCATATCTTCGGAGTCTTCTTTTTTGAGTAAGGAGCTAACAAAGGTTGGCTTAGGCTCTTCACTAGTTCCTAAGTTAACTTCCATTAACGTGTCTATTGTAGATTTAATCTCTTCTTAAAATTCTGGCGGAGCATCTCTGATTGGTAGTTCTTCGAGATCATCTGAGGTTTCCAAGCAGTCTTCATTAGACTCGCAAGTGACAACCAAGCAAAATCCTGTATCATCAACTGATCCTACTGTGCCGAATCCATGACCTTGTTTTGAATTGGGAGGCCGACTGGCATTGTTCCACAATTTTTCGAAGCGCTGTGATTGACCTTTTGACCAATATTTAGGTAAGACACCACGTTGAATTAAATTTTGAACACAGGGAGAATACCACTCAAAAGGCAATTCCATTAATTCAGAAGAAGTAACATCTTCAAATTGTACATCATTTTCAGTTTTGGAAGAAGAAGCACCACGGTAGAATTTGATCGACTTTGAAGAAGCACCACGGTAAAAATATGCACGGAGAACGGTTGCAAATAACCTTTGATACACTGCTCTTGTCCTCCTTCATAGTACTTTATACACTGGTGTACAGACGACGGTACCATCCGGTTCTCATAGATCCATGGCCGGCCCAGTAGAATGTTGAATAATGTCTCAGAATCAATTATGTGGAACTTTGCGGTTGTCTTGTCTAATTCACCGATCTTCATTAACAGTGTTATCGATTCAAGAGCTCTTTCTCCTTTATGGTTGAAGCCTCTTAGCATCATCTTGTCTGCCTCGAGATCACGGGCATCAATCTCTAAATAGGCTAGCGTTCGAAGGTTCATTATATTAATTGACGCTCCTGGATCAACTAACACCCTGGAGAGTGTGAACTTTCCAATACTGACTGAATTGTACAACGGTCGGTTGTGATCTGCTGTTCCAAGTAGTAAATCATCGTCCGTGAAGGTAACACCGCGCTGTCCTTTCAATGAGCAAACTTCGTCCAAGGAATTACCAGCCATTTAAGCTAAGAAAATTTCTGACTCAAGAAAGGCCTTGACCAGAGATTCTCTAATCTCCTTTGACAGGATCAGAGCGTCGTAGATGCTCAGTTTGGCCGGTAGCTTCCTAAGATGGGCTAGAACATTATAGTCCACATTGTTATCAGGTTGTTCAATTACTTCCTGAACGGGCAATTCTTCTGCTGGGGTTGGCTTTTCCTGAGTAACCACCTGCTTTCCCTTGTCCTTTGGACCCAATCTCAGAGGTAGGACCTTTTCGCTTCTCAGATTGACTTCAGTAATTTCCTCTGAATCTACCGGTGTCTCCTCTTAAATCGGAACGACTAGCTCTTCTGATGTTGCCTCGTCGTCTGATAGTTCTAACTCTATCGTGATCGGAGCTCCTCGGAATTCACAAATAGATGCGTCACTTACTGAACTTTCATAGCCATCCTTGTGAATGTCCTCCTCTTCATTGTGGTTATCTAGGTTTTGTATGATTTGAGAATCATTATTCGTATCGAAATCGAGATTCAGATTAGGTTGGTTGTCGTTAGTCACGTAGTCGTTAGAAACAGTCAAAACTTAGCCAACACCAAAACTCTTATCATTATAAGATCCCGCCGGGGCGAGCAAATAATCATATAGAGTCTGAGGTTCGAGGGATTTCTCCCCCTAATCATTAACAACCATCCTAGGATAAGCAGCCCCTAGTCTAGCCTTCGGAGCCTCGGTCTTCTTTTCTTTTACGATCTTCTCCTTCTCCTGGGGCGGTTCTTCAATCACAAGTGATAGTGCTGGCTCGAGAGGTTTCAAACTCTGAGTTGAAGCGCGCACCAAAGTGGTCTTGATGTGATCCAAAATTCTCTTTGAAGACTTTGTCCAAACGGTACTCCATCCATCATTAGTCGTGTACGGGTCGATCGGAACAATAGGCTTCGTCGAGATAACATTGACGGAACCTCCCTTCTGGGGTTCCTTCTTGTATTCCTTTGGGATCATTATGTTTCCTCTCCAAAGATTATCTTCCAGCCATTTTTTGAAGGTGAAGCATTCTTCGATCTTATGTCCGATCATCTGTTGGTAGGGTCAGTAGTTTGGAGGATCCTTCTTGTCGACTTCCTCGGGCTTCCTGGGCTCTGGCAACTGAAAGTCGGACGTCTTCATCAAACTGTGAAACATCTTAGCCACTGCCTCAGTCTTGAAGGGGTATTCTTTGTTCAAAAGTTCCTTCAGGGGACGAAGCGGACGAGGCGGCAGCTGATCGTACCACGACGAATGATAACTCGGTCGAGGCTGAAAACTCTGCTGAGGCTGACAATTCTGCTTAGGGTGTTGATAAGTCTGTTGCAGTGTGTCGGCATATTTTTAGGTTTTGAATTTAATTTAAATATATAAATAATTTAGAAAGTAGCATTTGATTTTGAAAAAAAATTTTAGTTTGAAAAATTTTAAGATATCAAAAATCAAACTGATCTCACATCCCAAATAGTTTATATAAACGAGCATCGCATCATAAACCGTATATCCATCCCGAAGAATAGACACACTGCTTGATGATGGGGCTTGATTAAATAAACTAGAAGATTTATGACATCCGTTTGGTCTGCGAACCATTTTTATAAGCCGACAAATTCCCCTGCTTAATATAAAGGAATTAAGCAGGGTTTATATTACCTGGGTTCTTAAAGTTCCCTATAAGGGCAAGCCCCTATAGTTAATTACATCTTAAATGATCGGAATCATTTAAGAAAACTCTCGATGATGATCAGTGGTTTTGCTATCAAGAATTTTAAAGTTTATGGTTTTCAAAGGATTGAATTTTGGAATTTCAAAAGGGGGTTAGCTCAAATTTGGAACAGTTTATTTTGGAGTCGAATGGAAGAGAAGTAGGAGAAGCTGAGATCGAAGAAGAATCTTGGCAACTTCCCAAACTATCCTATTGTTTGGCTTCAATTTGAGATTTTATTTAATGTAGCAATCCTGCCAATTTTAATTAATTAGGACTTATATTTGTATGATATGATCACACAAATAGCCTCGAAGATGTGAGGGTTTATGTCGTACCAAACGACCACTTCGGAATCCTAAGACCGGTTAGGGTTTAATTTGCATAACATGATTATACAAATGCTTAACGAAATGTTGAGGTTTTATGTTGCACTAGGCAAACTACCTTGAAATCCTATGGCTTGGTTATTTAATTCTAAGAAAGGTTTTGCTGAAGTAGCCACATGTTTTGCTGATGACGATGGCCGTGCTGCCCACTATGCTCAAAGCTCCTTATTATTGTCACAGAGGTTCAGTTTTAGAAGTCATAAATGAAAAGATGAGAGAAGTGTTTTGGTTTAGAGAAATCTTAAAACCCGGATGTCTTTAATGTTTTATTACGGAAATCTTAAAGTTGATTATAACAACACCGGTTAAGATCTCACGGTTCCATCCTTCCGACATCGTTATTTTTATCGAATTCACTTAGTCCAGATGAATTTTCAAAACTCAACTGAATGAGTTCCACTCTTTCATTTAGACCATGGGAACTCCCCTTAGCAACACGTAGGTTACATCATCCAAGGTATTCCCAATCATCCAACAAGACGTTTTAATTTAGTTAAAGTTGTAGTTTTGTTGTTATGTTTGTGATTAAATTTTGAGTTGTTTTATATTTTTAATGTTGTGGCGGTGAATTTTATCTTGTTGTAACTTTTAATTTAGTTTTGGTTTCAGTTCAAGGACTATCCTAAAGGTTTTGGTTTTCATGCAACATTCTTGTTTAACATGCTAGAAAAGTAAAGCGCAGTGAAGGTAAAGAAAATGCAATAAAGTAAATTGCAATAACATAAAAGCGTACCTGGAGGGTCTTCCCGTCATTCCAAGCTACACTTTAAAGCACATATTAAAGCATTTAAATATTTCAATAAGTACCTAGGTAAAGACTAAAGGAAGAGTTTTGATTGTTTACCAGAATCCTAATCTTATAGCTAGTCACTTCCTATGACGTCTAGGTTCTTGATTTTAGTTAAGGATGATTTTCTTCATCAAAAAACAATTAAGTTCAATTGTTCTTTAAAACTACCCATCGTATTGAGGAAGTGCTTAGAAAAAATCCTAAAAATCTTTTCACTACCTTAGGGACAGTCTTAAGCCAAGTGAATTTAATTACACAGGTGAATTAATCATCCATGGGTTTAGTTAAGTTTTGTTTCCTTTCTTAGTGAACTAGGATGTTTGATTATCCTATGAGTGAGGTGACATTTCACTTAACGCTTCATTTAATAGTTATAATAGTTTAAGGCTTTCATGGGCAAGTTAATTTGTTAAAGATTTTAATGATTTGAAGTTAAAGTTGATGATTTACTTTAATGTGCTTTAATTATGAAATTTTAATCAATGATTTCAAGTTTGGAATGGAGTTTGATTCATTTAACTTGAACTTTTTTTATAAATGATAACAATATTTTATGTTAATTTAATTTTTCTTAGATTAATTTAAAAGAGGTTTTCAAATTATTTATTAAATTTTGATGATTTAATTTGGATTAATTAATCATGTTTTAAGATAAGTTGTTTTAAAAATTATTTAAAATTTGTAATTTTTTATTTAAGTTTGTTTTTGAAATTATTTTAGATTAGTTTCAAATATTTTAATTTACTTTTTAATTATTTAACATTTTAGGTTTAATCAATTGTTAAATTATTTAATGATGTAGGTTTTAAATTAGAATTATTTACTTTTAATCATTTAATTATTAATTCCATTTATCTTCTTAAGTTATATCCCCATTTTAATAATCCAATTTTAATTAATCTTCGAAAATTTAAATTATTTAATTAATTAAAGTTTCATTTTTTTTATTAAAGCGATTAATGGATTCCTACCCTTTGACTTCCCAAAGTTTCAATCATCTGAGAGAAGATTAAAATTAGATATTTTACCCCCATTTTGATTAAACCTAAAGTTTTAATTAGGGGTTAAAATTTTTTAATTACTTTTATGCCCCTTTAAGCATATTAATATTATAACCCATTAAATTAAGCTTAAATAAACTTAAAATTTTTATGCCACTTCACTCACATGTCAATTAAGACATTAGAGGAGAAAATGTAATTATTCTGAATTTAATTTATTTATATAATTATTTTTAATGGAAAATAGGGATTTTCAAAGAAAATTCACCAACATGACCAGGGTAAAGTTTCTGCCCTTAAGAAAATTATGGGATGTTCCTAATGACTAGAGGACCACTTGGACCAATTTTCGTGATTTTTTGAATTATATTTTATTTATTATAATTATTTTAAGTTTTGGAGTGTTAATTAATTGTAAAATAAAATAAAAGTTGAAAAATGGATTTTATATTTTTCAAAAATCTCTCTGACCTCAAGAAATTTAATGAAACAAATTTTACATTTTTATGATTTTTCTTTGATTCATTAGAATTAATTTAGTGGGGAAGGCTAGAAAATACATTTTTTAATTAAAAATTGTTTTAAAGCTTTGAAATTAAATATCTTAACCTAGAGACTTAGGAAAAATATTTGATTGGTTCCTAAGTGATTAGGGGACCAAATATGACATTTTTATTATTTTTATTATTTTTATGATTTTTATTATTTTTTAATTATTAAAAAAATATTAAAATATTCTTAAAAATGAAAATTTTTAGAAAATTACAATTTTATTTTTCTTAGACTCCTCCAATATCAGAGAAGTCCCAAAATCAATTTATTGAATTTTTGAAATGTATTTTTGAAGTTATGAATTTTTAAAGTTTAATTTTGATTATGTGGTTTAATTAATCCATTTAGTGGGGTTAAACATTTCCAATTGACTTCAAATTTTTATGTGAGGTTCCCCTGATCCTAAAGATCAGTGGAGAATTATTTTCAAGTCATTTTAATGTGTGATTAACTCTAATTAATTAAAGTTCAATTTAGAGTGATTAGGCCAATTAGGATCATTTTTAGTGAATTAACTCAAACCATAATTATCCTAGGGTCCTTTGGTCCTAAGGAACTTCACTAAATTTTGCTGGAATTTTCTAAGCAACATGCTAATTTTTTGAATTATAATGTAAAAAATAGTGACATAAACTTGAAAAATACATAACTTAACACAGGGATAGCCTCTGGCCTTGGCAAATTCAGGGAACGTTCCCAAGATCAGAGGCAACAAAAGCCCTATGGTCTCACACCATGGTGAAATGTATACATGCATGGAGAATTAAAATACTCAAAATAGTATTAAATTAATTAAAAATGAAGGACACATTAAAATAGATCAATTCCTTTTCCACATTATTCTTCTCTGTTCACTGAGCAAGAGGGTATTTTTCCTTTATTTTTATGATTTTTCTATGCAAAGATATCAATTTTTGAAGTTTCTGGTATTTAAATAAATAAGAAAAATTGGATTTTCCTACTTAAACCAGTCAGCGCCGCGTCAACCTCGGCAACTCCGAAGCCCAACATGCCATGCTCTCATTCGACACTACCTCCTGAGTCAGCTGCCACGCGGCCCGCGATTCACGTTCCATCTCCTCGTCCGACACCATCTGAGCCGTTTGTTCAAAACATGCATTGAAATTGACTTGAATGAAATGATGAATCGCTGGAAGCTCGGGAGGAAGAAGAGAGCAATAACTTGGCTCTGAGAAGTGAATCTTCTATCAGAGAGGCTCGGCACGTTCGTTGGAGTCCAAGGAGACTACGGATTAATCCTCGAGCTGTGGTGAAATGCCTAGGCTTGACTTCCACCAGGCCCGATCACAAAGCTTGGAGGCTGGAACAACTGGGTGGCCTGGAGAGGGGGCTTTCACTGGGGAACTCCTTCTCTACCTCTGGTGAAGGTGTGGGAAGAGTTAATTTGGATTTGGTAAAGTTTCGTAGAGTGTCCTATTTCCGTCCGATTTTTAGCTGAGAAATTGGGCTCGGCTGGGGGGATTCAGGGCAGGAGAATAGTGGGGATGAGCTTCTCTTGGCTAGGAGGAGCTCTGGGAATAGTTTGGAGGGCTTCTGTTGAGAAAAAATTCAACATCTTTCAGTACCTTTCTCATGGCCGAGAAGAGGTGTTTAAATGGCCAGGGCCATTGGGCCGAGCTTGGGCTCAATTGGTGGGTGGATTCTACTGCTTAGGTGGAGGGCAGTGGAGCTCCAAAGTTTAATTTGGTTGAGGTGGCCAATTTGGTGAGTTTGGGGTTGTTTCACTTGGTGGAGGCTCTCGATTTTGTCCCCCTCCGGTGGCTAGGCCGGCTGGCAAGGACAAGGGAGCTGGCCATGGGTCAAGTCAACCAAGGAGTAGGGTTTAATGGTGATAAACTAGGCAAGGGGGATTTGGAGTGAGGCAAATGGTGGATTTGTCCATTTAAGGGAAGAGATTCCTTAAAATGGGGAACCCTTGGTCCATGGCTCACTTAGCTTGGGCTAGGTGGATCTAGGGCGGTTCCTAGGGTTTACTTAGTGGCTGTGGATAGGTTGGTTTAGCCACATTTGGTTCAATTTGGTTTGGTTTGGTCATAGGTTCTAATTGGGTCATTTGGTGTAGGGTTGGGGTAACTTAATTTTGGGTTTGATTTAGGCCCAAGTGTCTTGAGCAAGTTTGAAGAGATGATTGCCATGAAAAACTTTCATGAAGATAAGGAATGGTTTTGAGTTCAATTGGAAGGTCAATTTGGTAGATTTTGGTATTTTGGTTAATTTAGGCAAGGTTGAATCAACTTGGGTCCAAGTTGGGTTAAGGTGGGGTTTAAACTCAATTGAAAGTTTCAAATGGTCTAGGGTAATGTATTGAAGAGTTCCCAACATCAATTGGGAATAAATTGTAGGGTTTGGCTAATCAATTTGATAGGTTTAGGGCATGGATTCACTTTAGGCTAAAAATGGGGGTATTGAATTTCAAATGGAATTGAACTCAAATTTGAATCAATTTGGACTTGTATTTTGTCTATATTGATGATAATGATGTCGAATCAAAGTTTAGAATTGAAATTTGGTAAAATTGAGGTCAAATGGGTTTGTTTGGTGTGACATTGGGTCCATTTAGGTTAAAAATGGGTCAATTTGGGGATTTTGATAAAAGTGGGTTATTTTGGCAAAATTGGACTATGGTGTAGTTGAACAAAATAAAATTGAAAAATTTTGGGATTTTTTGGAATTTTCTGGGAATTTTTTGGAATTTTTAGAATTTTGTGCCAAAAGGGTATTTTAGGGTATCAAGAGGTTATTTTGAGGGTATTGGGGTATTTTGGTGAATTTAAAAGGTGGGGGTTGTTTCAAAATGATCTTGAGGATTTTTGGGAATTTTGGATAATTTTTTGGAAGTTTTGCAAAATTTGGGGCAATTAGGTAATTTTAGGTAGGTTTGAAGGACCCAATGTCACAACTAGGCATTTTGGCAAAAGTTGAATTTTGATCATGATAAAGCTTAAAGTGAGCCATGGACGAAGGATTGTCCACCCTGAACATCTCATGGGTTGTTCCCAACCCTCTTAGCCAAAGAGCTAGGGGTTTGGACTTAGCGACATGAGTGCTCAAATGAACCAAGGGGAGAATTGGGTAAGGATGGTGTGTGTGAGAGTGCAGTGTGTGTAAGCCAGATCTCACTAGGACCAGGCCACCCAAGGTAGTCCTAAGGCTTGAAAAACCTTATAGGACCTCACTATTGGTTCTCCATATGGTGGTCTTAACCTTCTAAGGTGATTTAGAGGTTTGCAACCATCCAAGTGGGATCCCAAAAGGAGTCAAGAAGTAACTGAATTGCTAAAGGGTGGGTCCCAATTCTGGTCCTCTAGGATAGTCAAGGAGAAAACTTATGGCTAGATCCTAAGCACTAAGGAGAGAAGAAAAGACCTCTCCAAAAATGAGGTTAACAAATGGACCCCCAATAGGTGTGGTGTGCTGACGAAGCACACCGCGCGTATTGGCATTGACCGAAGAGATCAACAAAACCAACACAGACGTCTAAGTGACACACCTAGAACAGAGTGAAAAAACTTTCCGCTGGGAGTGTCAGGCATATCTCTATGACTGAAGATCCCTGAACTCTCGCTGGGGAAGAAGGAGGTGAATTCCAAATCAGAAGGCTTGGAGAGATTAGATTTGGAATTCATTTCATTTTTATTCCAAGTTTAACATTTGAGTTTGAGTTCCGAATTGATTTGAGTTTCAATTTTAGTTAAAGTTCGGCTTAAGATTGATTTCAAGGTGGACCTCGTTCAGATTTAGAATTTGGAATGAGAATCGGAACCTAGGTTGTAACCTCAGAATTTGAAAGAGAACTAGAATTTAGGCTCTAGTCTCGACGAAGAGAGTTGGAATTTAAGCTCCAACCTCGGAAAGAAGTTCAGAATTTGGCTACTGATCGAAAGGGATGAGGACCGGAACTTAAGTACCAGCCTCAGAGAGAGAATTGGAATTTAGGTACCGACCTCACAAAGGATGAGAATCAGAATTTAGGTACTGACCTCGAAAGAGTGAGAATTAAAATTTAAGTATCAATCTCAAAAAGAATGTCGGAATTTAGGTACCAACCTCACAAATGAAGAGAATTAGAATTTAGGTACTGATCTCGAAAGGGATGAGAATTGAAATTTAAGTATCAATCTCAAAAAGAGAGTCAAAATTTAGGTACCGACCTCAAAAAGAGATTCGAAATTTAGGTACCGACCTCACAAGGAGAGAATTGGAATTTAGGTACCAGTCTCGAAAGAGAGTCGAAATTTAGGTATCGATCTCGAAAAGAGTGTTGGAATTTAGGTACCGACCTTAGAAGGAGAGAATCGAAATTTAGGTATTGATCTCAAAAAGAGAGTCAGAATTTAGGTACCGACCTCACAAGGGATGAGAATCAGAATTTAGGTACTGATCTCGAAAGAGAGAATCGAAATTTAGGTATCAATCTCGAACAGGAGTGAGAATTGAAATTTAAGTATCAATCTCAAAAAGAGTGTCAGAATTTAGGTACCGACCTCACAAGGAGAGAACTAGAATTTAGGTACCAGTCTCGAAAGAGAGTCAAAATTTAGGTATCGATCTCGAAAAGAGAGTCGGAATTTAGGTACCGACCTCGAAAGGAGAGAACTGGAATTTAGGTACCAGTCTCGAAAGAGAATCAAAATTTAGGTATCGATCTCGGAAAGGATGAGAATCAGAATTTAGGTACTGATCTCGAAAAGAGAGTCGGAATTTAGGTACCGACCTCGAAAGGAGAGAGTTGGAATTTTGGTACCAGTCTCGAAAGGTTGACGATTGATTCGTGAAAGTTTCAATGATTAGAAGCGCAGTAGAAGATTGGAATGGGACATGAAAGTGTTTCACGTCCCGAAGGATTTCATCAAAGGTTGAAAGTTTGGCGAAGGAAGTGAATCCACGCCATCAAAACTAAATCGAGAATCTCGTGGTTCTATGTCAGTAGACTCAGCGAACTTCTCAAAAGAGGGGAGAAATTGTAGAGGATCAAAAAGATCTCGAGAATAGCCAGAGGCTGGGGATATCAGATTTGGAGTTTCATTTTCATTATTCATTTCTTTTAGTGGTTCAATTTTTTTTTTAAGTTTGGTTTTCGATTGAAATTTCACTTAGATTCGGATTTTCATTGATTTACTTGGTTCACATCTCGAAGTTTTTAAGTTGATCCGTTTTGAGTTTTGTTTTGTGTTTATTTTGTTGTTATTATTTCATTCAAATCGTTCTTCATCCAACTTTCTTTTTAGACCGAGTTAAACTCAGATCTGGTGGCGTTTGCAGTAAATTGCACAAAACTGAAGGCAAAACAAAAAGTTCATTTCCACTAAAATGACGAAGATATATCAGGTGATTCCATCAAAACATTTCTGATGACATCCTTCTGAAAACAAACTTTTACAAAAGTTCATAGATATACTGAACACAGACTGCATTGATATCTCCGTGTACTCTTACAAAATTGTCTGTTCGATTCATCCATGTCTGAAAAGTAAACTACAAATGTAATAACATTACCTTCTAAGCCACTTTCCGGAGGAGAATCCCACGTAAGTGTATTTTAGAGGTGTGCTACTACTATGTAGCCTACAGCTCTTAGGGCTGCAAATTCTCTAGTTCTGGATATGGCTGGAAGTAGACTGAAATTTTATTCTCGTCCATCCTCCTGAAGGTGATGGAGATCTGTTCGTATGGAACTCCTGGTATGTAGTGCTTCACTACATCTGCACCATTTCCTTGTAGTACGAGAACAGAGCCTACCGGTAGAGGTATCTCCACCGGCCCTCGGAATTCTCCGGGGCCAACTATTTGGGGTTCTGTCCCGAACATAATGTTACAATGGTTGATGAAGGAAACGGTACAAAAGGGCCTTACAAAATCATGATGATCTGTGTGAGGTGGAATGCGGTCCTCATCGCATAGATGTTGATAATACAGTTGTTCGGTATGCAATTAGCGGGTAGAACTCGCCAAGCAACCATCCTTTTTATCATTTTCTTAATTAAAACTGGCATTGGATCCACTTCATCGTAGCAGAGTATCCCTGGCGGATTTCCTTTCCTGTCATCAGCGAAGTTGTAACAGCATCCAAATTGAATAGTAATCCTCCCCTTACCTCTTTTCCATTTCTTTGGCTCGGAGTAGGTCCTGCTACGTAATCGTCCTGGACGACCTTGTTTCTTCAGCTCATTAATGTAGTCTACAATCTCACTCTACTCGTAGTGAGAGAAAACATCTGTATGTAACTCTAGTCCTTCCAAGATGTTGACATATTTGCCTCTGATTCTCTGAAAGTATTCAAAATTCTGCTTCTGCACCCTCTGGATTATCTCCAATTCGTGCTCTGAAATTATCTTCAGCTATCGTGGTCTACTGACTTACTGTGGGATATATGGCTCCACGCCATCACGCACTCCTGGGATAGTCACTATCTCAGGTGTAGGCTCTGTAGTAACCTTCTCCGAAACAACCTCTGCTATGGTGCTCCTGAGGACTGGCCACCTTGGGGCAACTGCTACGACCGTCGGGGTTTCATTCTTGTTCTATTCTTCTGTTAATTTCTTCAGCATCATGGCAATACGGTGATTCTTGTTTCTTCTCTGAGTTGGGGTTAGGGTGGCTCTCCTCTCCCCCTTAATCTCGATAGGATCAGCACTGACAAGCTTTCCCCCCTGCGGACGTTATCACTGATTTCATCTTGTTTTCTTCGATCATATTGATCTTCCTCTTCTTGTTTGCAGCTTGGGGAGCCTTCTTGTTGAGCGTCATCACTGTCTTCCCACGAAATTGTTCGGGATCCATAGCAGTCCAAGCAGTTTCCTCATATTCCAACTCCAGCTGTGCAAGGTTCGAGCCAACCTCTATGACATCATCAGCTTTCAGCACTTCTTTTTTAAGTGCAAGACCTACGCCATCCTTAAAGTTCAGGAACAGCCGCTCGTTCGACATTTCCCTGAAAAGAAAATAAGGAAAGGATCAGGGGTTGTACTCAAGATGAGAACAATAAGAAAATTTACTTATTAAAAAAACTTCTTATTTAATTATTTCAAATTTTAAAAGAGTAAGAGAAGTTAAGAAAAGATCAGGAGTGAGCTCGTCTCGAAAGGAAGAGTTAAAATTTTATTATTACTTCAATTGCATATGTTTTCCTTTAACACACATTTTTTATTATTCATTTTCCTTTTCATTTTATTTTGGGTTCGGACCCAGTTATAAGCGATTACTCTACCCGTGCTTCTAGGAATGAAATTTCATTCTTCGAAACATTAGGTTGCGTAATACTTCTTCAAATATCGTCCATTGATTGGAAGCATAAATCGTTCTCCACGGTAATTCACAAGCTGGTAAGAACCTCCTGAGTAGACTGTCTCAACCACGAACGGCCCCTCCCAAGTCGGTTCAAATTTACCTCCTATCTTGCGGTGTGCAAGAATAGGTCTTACGAGAACTAGGACCAAGTCACTGACTTTAAATGTCCTCGGGCGGACCAGTTTGTCGTGGGCCTGGATCATCTTAGCCTGATATAGTTCCAGATCCTGTTCCGCTGCAAGTCGTTTTCCTTCCTAGTTTTCCAATTCTTCCAGCCGTAGCCTGGCATTTTCTTCTGTAGTGATCCTGTTCGCAACTGCAATTCTGAGTGATGGGAGCTGAACTTCCAAGGGTGGAACTGCCTCGAACCCGTACACTAGAGCATAAGGCGTAGACTGAGTAGGAGTCCTGAAAGTCATTTTGTAGGCCCATAAAGCTTCTAACAACTTCTCGTGCTAATTCCTTTTGTTGTCCTCCAATGTTTTCTTTAAGATTTGGACGAGAGTTTTATTAAAAGCCTCGGCCAAGCCGTTTGCTCTTGGGTAGTAGATCGTTGAATAGCGCCAATCGACCCCGTGTCTTCTAACAAAACTATTGATCTTCGTGCTTCTGAATGCGGACCCATTATCTGAGATAATTCCGCGTGGTACTCCGAAGCGGTAGACGACCTTAGGTTCTTGAAGAACTGTAGCACGTGATGTGCTTTCACTTCCTTAAGTGGTACGGCTTCTGCCCACTTGGAAAAGTAATCCGTAGCTGCGAGAGTGAAACTATTTGTGCCCCAACACTCAAATGGCCACGACGCGATTATTGGATGTAGCACATTTGGAGGTTGATGTAGAACCACTCCATGCACTTGGCTCTGGTGACAGCTTTTAGCGACCTTCATGCAGTCGGTCATCATTGAGGGCCAGTAGTACCCTAGTCTTTTAATCTTCATTTTCATCTTCAGACCTGACTGATGAGCGCCACAAAGTCCTGAGTGTAGCTCTTTAACAATTTCACGAGCCTCGGACCCACTCAGGCACCTTAGCCACATCTGGTCAAAAGACCTTCTAAATAACGTATTGTTTATTAATGCGTAAGACAAAGTTCTTTTCTTGATTTGATGGGCTAATGACTTATCGTCTGGTAGATTTCCTGTTTGCAGATAATTTATTAAAGGCTGTCTCCAATCATCTGCATTTTCTGTTACTGATGCAACTGATTCTTGTTCTTCTTCTGATCTGTGTATCGTGTTCATGTCGAGCTGTGAGTGAACCTGACGTCCCTGAACTAACATTTCACTGATTCATCCGGTGAGCAGGTAAACTCTTTTGTGAGGCGGGCTAACAAATCTGCAAGAGCATTTTCTTTTCTGGGAATCTTGTAGATTGTTACATTCAGAATTTGCTCTATTAGTTTCATGGCATACTGAAAGTACTACTCGAGCCTCGGTTTCAGAATTCTGTATTGTCCGGCGATCTGCTAACTGATCAACTGCGAATCTCCGTGGATGTTGATATCTCTTATTCCCATCTGAATGGTTAATTCCAATCCTGTTATTAGGGCTTCGTATTCTGCTTCATTATTTATACATGGCTCTGTTAGGTGGTAGGAGTATCTCAACATTCCCCGCTCCGGTGTTATAAAGATTAGTCCGATTTCTGCCTTACCAGGCACTATCGTTTGGGATTCTTTTTCTTTCTATGCTGAAGATGCTCTGTCAAAGTATAGTTCCCAACGCTGATCATCGGGATCTTGTAAGCTCATTATGTGCTCGTCAGGCAAGTCGTCATTGAGGGGTGATTCTGCCGGCAAAGGATGTGCTGCGAGGAAATCTGCTAGGACTTGTCCTTTTACGGCATGAAGAGGAACGAAAGTTATATCGAATTACAATAATATCATCGACCACCTAGCAAGTCTGCCATAAAGCGTCGGGCGAGTCATCAAACATTGCAATGGATTAACTTTCAAAATAAGGTTGACCTTATGAGAAAGCATGTAGTGCCTGAGTTTCTGAGCGGCGAAGATCAGAGCCAAACAATGCTTCTCAATAGGAGGATACTTTACTTGCATCGGAATCAGACGACGGATTAAATGGTAGAGTGAATTTTCTTTACCCTCGTCATTGACCTGGGCTAACAGGGCTCTAAGGGAGTCATCTAAAGCTATGGTATAAAGTATCAACGGTCTACCTGAGCTGGGGCTGCTAAGACAGGAGGTGTCATTAGATATTGCTTAATATCCTCGAAGGCCTGCTGGCATTTCTCTTTCCAAATGAATTTGGCATTCTTTTTAATTAATGCCGAGAAGGGCTGACACATACCTGACAAATTCGAGATAAAGCGTCGAAGATATGCCAATTTTCCTTGAAAGGATTGTAATTGTTTCAAGGTTTTTGGAAGGCGACATTTCTAAGATTGCTTTAAACTTCTCCGGATCAATTTCAATTTCGCGATTTCGGACAACAAATCCTAAGAATTTCCCGAAGGCGACGCCGAAGGCGCATTTCAGGGGATTCATTCTAAGATTAAATTGCCTTAATCGCTCAAAAACAATTCTCAAATCAAACAAGTGATCTTCCTTCAGTTTGCTTTTGATGACCACATCATCCACGTAGCACTCGACTTGGTTGTGAATGAGATCATCAAAAATCCTCATCATTGCTCTTTGGTAAGTTGCTCCTGCGTTCTTCAATCCGAAAGGCATTACTGTGCAGCAGTATATTCCGATTGGCGTTCTGAAGGTTGTGAGCTTTTCGTCTTTTGGTGCCATCTTTAGCTGATTGTATCCTGATGATCCATCCATGAAAGAGAAGATTTCATGTGTCGAAGCTATGTCGATCATCAATTCTGGAATTGGAAGTGGGAATTCATCCTTTGGGCATGCTTTGTTTAAATTTCTGAAATCTATGCAGATTCTGATCTGTCCATTCTTCTTTCTGATCGGTACCACGTTGGCTAACCAGGTTGGGTATTGTTCTTCACAGACAAACTTGGCGACAATTAGTTTCTTAACTTCAGCTATAACTTGTTGTTCAATCTTTAGACGCATTCTTCTGGGAGCTTGTCTGACTGGAACGACAGTGAAATCCACTCCTAGTCTATGAACTGCAACCTCTGGAGCTAATCCTGGCATTTCGTCATAACTCCAAGTAAAACAATCCTTGAATTCCATTAATAGCTTGATCATTTCTTCGAAGTCTTCTTCATTGAGTAAGGAGCTAACAACCTAGGCTCTTCGCTAGTACCTAAGTTAACTTCCACTAATTCGTCTATTGTAGATTTAATTTCTTCTTCAAATTCTGGCGGAGCGTTTCCGATTGGCAGATCTTCGACATCATCTGAGATTTCTAGGCAGTCTTCATCATGCTCGCAAGTGAAAAATAAGAAAAATCCTGAATCATCAACTGATCCTACTGTGCCGAATCCGAGACCATGTTTTGAATTGGGAGGTCAACTGGCATTGTTCCATAACTTTTCAAAGTGCTGTGATTGACCTTTTGACCACTGTTTAGGTAAGATGCCACGTTGAATTAAATTTTGAACACAGGAAGAATACCACTCAAAAGGAAATTCCATTAATTCAGAAGAAGTAACATCTTCAAATTGTACATCATTTTTAGTTTTGGAAGAAGAAGCACCACGGTAGAATTTGATCGACTTTGCACCACCACCATGCACTTCCTTGACCACCATACCCTCGACCTTATTAGAATGGATTGGGGGGTCAGGGTCGTAGTAAGCACATTAGTGGTTAATTTTCTCGTACATTGATTTGTATTCTTCGTTCTTTTCATCTTCGAGAGAGATCTTGAACTGGGGTTTCCTTTGGTTTACTATTAGTGCTTCTTTCTTGATTTCTTCTTCTTCTTCATAGCTATTCTCCCAATCAACATCGATGACCGGCTTCTTCTAATCAATTGTTCCACCGTTTCTTCTTCGACCTCGTCCTCAGCCTCGACCTCGAGTGTGAATTCTGGAGAAACCTTCACCATCTCGTCGTAAGGGAGTGGTGAGTAACTGTTGAACGAGGATTTCAGGTTCATCGTCGTCTCGTGCTTATTTTTCTTGATTTGGTATAGCATTTCTGGAGAAGATTGTTTTCTTTGGAGGTGCATAGTAAGTTGCATCTTTGTGGATTCCTATTTCATGCACGGAGAATGGTTGCAAATCACCTTTGATACATTGTTCTTGTCCTCCTTCATAGTAATTTATACACTGGTGTAGAGACGATGGTACCATCCAGTTCTCATGAATCCATGGCTGACCCAGTAGAGCGTTGAATGATTTCTCGGAATCAATTATGTGGAACTTTGCGGTTGTCTTGGCCAATTCACCGATCTTCATTAACAGTGTTATCGATCCAAGAGCTCTTTCTCCTTTCTGTTTGAAGCCTCTTAGCATCATCTTATCTGCCACGAGATTAAATTAACACGACTTTGTCCAGACGGTACTCCGTCCATCATTAGTCGTGTACAGGTCGATCAGAACAATAGACTTCATCAAGATAACATTGACGGAACCTCCCTTTTGGGGTTCCTTCATGTATTCCTTTGGGATCGTTACGTTCCCTCTCCGATGATTATCTTCCAACAAGTTCTTGAAGGTGAAGCAGTCTTCGATCTTATGTCCGATCATCTGGTGGTAGGGATAGTAATTCGGATGATCCTTCTTGTCTACTTCCTCAGGTTTCCTGGGCTCTGACAACTGAAAGTCGGGAATCTTCATCAAACTGCGAAACATCTTAGCCACTGCCTCAGTTGGGGTATTCTTTGTTCAAAAGTTTCTTCAGGGGACGGAGGGGACGAGACGGCTGTTGATCGTACCGTGGCGACTGATAACTCGGTCGAGGCTGAAAACTCTGGTGAGGCTGATAATTCTGTTGAGGGTGTGATAAGTCTGTTGCGGTGGTTGATAACTCGGCTGTGGTCGCTCTGGCTGTATTTGCACTGGCTGTTTACCTTTGTCCACTGCTGCGACAGTTCCTGATTTTTTCTTAAATGCTTTCGCAGGCTTCTACTTATCGGTTTTATCGATGAAACTTATCTGTTTCGCTTCCTCCTGCAAGCTTCCGACCTTGCTAAGCAACTTCTCGAAAGTCTTAATGGTGAATCCCTTAAGGAGAAGTGCTATCGGGCCATGGATACTCCTAAGCAAGATACTGACCGCATGCTGTTCCTAAAGCTGAGGTTCACACTTCATGCTCAGGTTCCTCCATCAAAGTATGTAATCCACCAAAGTTTCGTTCGGTTTCTGTCGCTCCACCACTAGATCACTAATAGTGATGTGGTGCTGAGCTCCGGCAAACCACTTAACTAAGAGATTTTCCAATTCTGCAAAAGTCTTGACTGATCCATTCGGCAATTCTGTATGCCGGTCGAAGGCGATCCCTGACAAACTACTGACGAACTGATGGAAGAGTAAGGTGTCGCTCCCACCGGCATTGCAGCAAGATCGGCACGAAAATGTGCGACATGTTGTCGGGGGTTTCCCGTTCCATTGAAAGTCTTAAACAGAGGTGGTGCAAAGCCCTTCGGGTATTAGACTGCATCAAATTCTTCGGGGTAAGGTCTACCCGTCTAAATAGATGCTCCGTTCTTGGACTAAGCTAAGGCTTCTCACACCTACTTTTCTACCATGCTCTTAATATCTCTTTCGGGAATCATGTTTTGTGCAGAATCTTTCTTGAGCTGATCATCTCCTTTAACAGATGTAATCTCTTTTCCTCCATCTGTAATATGGATGACCTCCGGGGGTATTTCTTTCTGAGGCTGGGCCCGACTTTGGATAGTGGCTAAGGCGGCAACCATCTCTTTTATCCTTTTCGCCATCTGGGAAATCATATCATCTCTTTCCCAAAGCTGTGCTCTCATTCACTCTGGCTCATCTCTTTCTAAAGCTGGCGAAACTCTCTACGAAGCTGACGATGCTCGTGTCTCAACCTTGTTGACCTCAACATACTCTTCATCCATGAATTCTGACGAATCCACTTCGTCTCTTAATTCTTCTCCTCTTTCTCTTGCTACTCGTCGAATGTCCATTCTTAGTTGCCCTATGGCATCCTCAAGTGGCCTTTTCTGAACGATCTCATGGTTGTTAGGAGACGACTTTTGAACCTCTCTTTCAGGAGTTTCTTTTACTGCGGTACTTTCTTCAGATCTGGGATCTTCAGCGAGACTTCTCTTTCCAGAACGTCCTATTGGTATTGGTTAGATAATAATAGGTCGCCACACCATCCTTCTTAGAGCAGAAGGCCTAGGACCGGCTAGTCTGTCGGCGGTGCGTAAGTAGGTGGTGTCCTCCCTAATATGGAGACCTGATACAACTACAGTTGAGCCTTCCTTGTTAGCTCGCACTTTTTCCTTTGGTCTTTCAGGGACAATAGTAGGCTCTACTCGTGAACCGAGGCGAGACATAACTGGTACTCGTCCCATTCTTCTCAGAATCTCTGATACAGAACATCCTTCTTTTCTGGCTAATTTCTCGACTACCGCACGCAATCGGGTAAGCGGTGTAGCCTTGCTCTTCTTCTTCTTACTGTCACAGTAATATGCAGGTCAGGGTAACGCAGCGACGATCTTTCTGGCATCTATTTCATCAGATGCAGCAGAGAGAGGGTGGAATCTATTTCTTTCCAACAGTGGTAAGTACTCTGACAGTTCTCCCTCTTTCTCTTTGGGGATTTCTTCAAGACAGGCGGCTTCAGCTTCCCTGACCTTCTTGATCTTAGAAAACTTCCTGTTTTTATTCCTCCTTTGTGTCCGGATTAAGGACCTATACTTCAAACCGGACCCTATCTCGAAAACAGACGGTATCGCAGCGAAGTCTGAACCGTCCATGGTGACAGACTCATAACTGACTCGTACCTCCTTTCCTTTTAGTTTGGTAGGAATCGAGGTGGGTGCAGTAATGACCAGACCGGTGGGGGTAGAGACGACAGTTCTGGGGGTAGCAGTCAACTTCCTGTGAACAGCGGTGTTCCCTTCAACTGGGTCCCTCTGCAAGGCAGGGAATTCTTGAGTCGAGTTCAGGTTAAACTCAATCATAGGCTCTTCAGTCTCAGGCACTTAGTTCATCTCTGCAAAAAGAGTAACATCGGCAAACTTAACGTCCGTATTATTAAAACCTTGTCCAAAGCAGATGATTGCATCGCTAGGCAGTTCATCGTGGTAGACAGCTATGTCATGTCCGTTGGTAAAGGAGAATATTAGCTTCGGGGTAGACATCTTCTGCAAGGCAAGTTTCAATTATCAGTCCTGAATTATGCTTCCTTCGTCAGGATAAAAAGAAAGAAATTGAAAAGAGTTTGAACGCAATTTATTTAAGTTTTATTCATGCATTTACGATTTAAAAAAGAGTTTGTTTGTTAGGCGGTTAGTTTATTCGTTAAAAATGAGAGGAGATTGGAGAGGATAAAGGACCCAATCCAGAGCTTAGAAAGGAAGAGAAAAATCTCGCAAGATTTCTCAACTCGAAGGACCGCTCCTAAACTAACATCTATTGGGGGTCCACCTCGCCTCTTCGGAGAGGCATCAAAAAGGAGGATTTCAGAACCTCTCTGTTTAGGAGTGTCTAAACAGTGGCTCGAAAATTCAAGAAGATTTGACTATACACGTTCAAGACAGAAATGAACGTAGTATGCCAATGGAAAGAATGGCAGTTTGGTCCACAAGGGGCATGGACCCGTTGCCGATTTATGAAAGCAAAACCATCTGATCAAAATGGAGAGAGGAACTAGTCCCCAGCAGAGTCGCCAGAAAGTTGTCGGCATATTTTTAGGTTTTGAATTTAATTTAAATATATATAAAATTGAGAGAGTAGCATTTGATTTTGAAAATAATTTTTAGTTTGAAAAATTTTAAGATATGAAAAATCAAACCGATCTCACATCCCGAATAGTTTATATAAACGAGCATCGCATCACAAACCGTATATCCATCCTGAAGAATAGACACACTGCTTGATGATGGGTCTTGATTAAATAAACTAGAAGATTTATGACATCCGTTTTGTCTGCGAACCAATTTTATAAGCCGACAAATTCCTCTGCTTAATATAAAGGAATTAAGCAGGGTTCATATTAACTGGGTTCTTAAAGTTCCTAATAAGGGCAAGTCCCTATAGTTAATTACATCTTAAATGACGGGAATCATTTAAGAAAACTCTCGATGATGATCAGTGGTTTTGCTCTCAAGAATTTCAAAGTTTAAGGTTTTCAAAGGATTAAATTTTGGAATTTCAAAAAGGGGTTAGCTCAAATTTGAAACAGTTTATTTTGGAGTCCAATGGAAAAGAAGTAGGAGAAGCTGAGGATCCAAGAAGAATCTTGGCAACTTCCCAAACTATCCTATTGTTTGGCTTCAATTTGAGATTTTATTTAATGTTGCAATCCTTCCAATTTTAATTAATTAGGACTTTTATTTGTATGATATGATCACACAAATAGCCTCGAAGATGTGAGGGTTTATGTCGTACCAAACGACCACCTCGGAATCCTAAGACCGGTTAGGGCTTAACTTGCATAACATGATTATACAAATGCCTAACGAAAAGTTGAGGATTTATGTTGCACTAGGAAAACTACCTCGAAATCCTATGGCTTGGTTACTTAATTCTAAGAAAGGTTTTGCTGAAGTAGCCACATGTTTTGCTGATGACGATGGTCGTGCTGCCCACTAAGCTCCAAGCTCCTTGTTGTTGTTTCAGAGGTTCAGTTTTAGAAGTCATAAATCAAAAGATGAGAGAAGTGTTTTAGTTTAGAGAAATCTTAAAACCTGAATGTCTTCAATGTATTATTAGGGAAATCTTAAAGTTGATTATAACAACACCGGTTAAGATCCTATGGTTCCATCCTTCCGGCATCGTTATTTTTATTAGATTCACTTAGTCCAGATGAATTTGCTAAACTCAACTGAATGAGTTCCACACTTTCATTTAGACCGTAGGAAATCCCATTAGCAACACGTAGGTTACATCATCTGAGGTATTCCCGATCATCCAACAAGACGTTTTAATTTATTTAAAGTTGTAGTTTGTTGTTTTGTTTGTGATTAAATTTTGAGTTGTTTTATATTTTGAATGTTGTGGCGGTGAATTTATCTTGTTTTGACTTTTAATTTAGTTTTAGTTTCAGTCCTGGGACTATCCTAAAGGTTTTGGTTTTCATGCAGCATTCTTGTTTAACATGCAAGAAAAGTAAAGCGAAGTGTAGGTAAAGAAAATGCAATAAAGTAAATTGCAATAACATAAAAGCGTACCTGGAGGGTCTTCCCGTCATTCCAAGCTATACTTTAAAGCACATATTAAAGCATTTAAATATTTCAATAAGTACCTAGGTAAAGACTAAAGGAAGGGTTTTGATTGTCTACCAGAATCCTAATCTTATAGTTAGTCACTTCCTATGACGTCTAGGTTCTTGATTTTGGTTAAGGATGATTTTCTTCATCAAAGAACAATTAAGTTCAATTGTTCTTTAAAACTACCCATCGTATTGAGGAAGACCTTAGAAAAAATCTTAAACATCTTTTCAATACCTCTCGGACAGTCTTAAGTCCAAGCAAATTTAATTACACAGGTGAATTAATCATCCAAGGGTTTAGTTAAGTTTTGTTTCCTTACTCAGTGAACTAGGATGTTTGATTATCCTATGAGTGAGGTGACATTTCACTTAACGCTTCATTTAATAGTTATAATAGTTTAAAGCTTTCAGAGGAAAGTTAATTTGTTAAAGATTTTAATGATTTGAAGTTAAAGTTGATCATTTACTTTAATGTGATTTAATTATGAAATTTTAGTCAATGATTTCAAGTTTGGAATGATGTTTGATTCATTTAAGTTGAACTTTTTTACAAATGATAACAATATTTTACATTAATTTAATTTTTCTTTGATTAATTTAAAAGAGGTATTCAAATTATTTATTAAATTTTGATGATTTAATTTGGATTAATTAAGCATGTTTTAAGATAAGTTGTTTTAAAAATTATTTAAAATTTGTAATTTTTTATTTAAGTTTGTTTTTGAAATGATTTTAGATTAGTTTCAAATATTTTAATTTACTTTTTAATTATTTAACATTTTAGGTTTAATCAATTGTTAAATTATTTAATGATGTAGGTTTTGATTAAGAATTATTTACTTTTCATCATTTAATTATTAATTCCATTTATCTTCTTAAGTTATATCCCCATTTTAATAATCCAATTTTAATTAATCTTCCAAAATTTAAATTATTTAATTAATTAAAGTTTCATTATTTTATTAAAGTGATTAATGGATTCCTACCCTTTGACTTCCCAAAGTTTCAATCATCTAAGAGAAGATTAAAATCAGATATTTTACCCCCATTTTCATTAAACCTAAAGTTTTAATTAGGGGTTAAAAATTTTTTAATTACCTTTTAGCCCCTTTAAGCTTATTTATTTTATAACTCATTAAATTAAGCTTAAATGAGCTTAAAATATTTATGCCAAGTCACTCACATGTCAATTAAGACATTAGAAGAGAAAATGTAATTTTTTTTTAATTTAATTTATTTATATAATTATTTTTAATAGAAAATAAGGATTTTCAAAGAAAATTAACCAACATGACCAAGGTAAAGTTTCTGTCCTTAAGAAAATTATAGAATGTTCCTAATGACCAGAGGACCACTTGGACCAATATTGGTGATTTTTTTAATTATATTTTATTTATTTTATATATTGTATGTTTTGGAGTGTTAATTAATTATAAAATAAAATAAAAGTTGAAAAATGGATTTTATATTTTTCAAAAATCTCTCTAACCTCAAGAAAGTCAAAGAAACAAATTTTACATTTTTATGATTTTTCTTTGATTTATTAGAATTAATTTAGTGGGGAAGGCTAGAAAACACATTTTTTAATTTAAAATTGGTTTAAAGCTTCGAAATTAAATATCTTAACCTAGAGACTTAGGAAAAATATTTGATTGGTTCCTAAGTGATTAGGGGACCAAATATGACATTTTTATGATTTTTGTTATTTTTGTGATTTTTATTATTTTTAATTATTAAAAAATATTAAAATATGCTTAAAAATGAAAATTTTTAGAAAATTCCAATTTTATTTTTCTTAGACTCCTCTGATATCTGAGAAGTCCCAAAATTAATTTAGTGAAATTTTGAAATGTGTCAATTTAGTGAATTTTGGAAATGTATTTTTGAAGTTATGAATTTTTAAAGTTTAATTTTGATTATGTGGTTTAATGAATCCATTTAGTCGGGTTAAACATTTCCAATTGACTTCAAATTTTTATGTGAGGTTCTTCTGATCCTAAAAATCAATGGAAAATTATTTTCAAGTCATTTTAATGTGTGATTAACTCTATATAAGTAAAGTTCAATTCAGAGTGATTAGGCCAATTAGGATCATTTTTAATGAATTAACTCAAACCATAAGTATCCTAGGGTCCTCTGGTCTTAAGGAACTTCACTAAATTTTCCTGGAATTTTCTAAGCAACATGCTAATTTTTCGAATTAAAATGTCAAAAACGGTGACATAAACTTGAAAATTTTAGGGAATGTTCCCAAGATCAGAGGTTACAAAAGCCCTTTTGTCTCATGCTATGGTGAAATGTATACATGCATGGAGAATTAAAATACTCAAAAAAGTCTTAAATTAATTAAAAATAAAATACTCAACAAAATAGATCAATTCCTTTTCCACATTATTCTCCTCTATTCACCGAGCAAGAGGGTATTTTTCTTTTATTTTTATGCTTTTTTCTATGCAAAGATATCAATTTTTGAAGTTTCTGGTATTTCAATAAATAAGAAAAATCAGATTTTCCTACTTAAACCAGCCAGCGCCGCGTTAACCTCGGCAGCTCCGAAGCCCTACGCATCGCGATCCCATTCGACGACGCCACCTGAGTCAGCTGCCACGCGGCCCGCGGTTCACGTTCCTTCTCCTCGTCCGACGCCATCTGAGCCCTTCGCTCAATACACGCGCAATCCGACGGTGGCCAATCCTCATCTCCGACTGGTGTCCACCCGTGACTGTCAACCTTCTAAACCTAATATCTCCCTCGATTCTCAACGGATTTTCGAGTTCTTATGCTCTATGGATTTGTCTTGAGAAGATGAATACATCCGTATGGTAAATGACACGCCTAAAATATATACGCTTTTTGCTATATCATTTTACTTATTTTTTGATGATATTACACTTTAAAGGAAGGTATTTTTTATGTTCTTTGGTTTTAGGTACAAGAAATGGTGATTGGAGGAAAAGGAAGCAAAAACGGTGCAATTTGGAGCTAAAACGAGCAAGAAATTAAATTCTACCCTGACACCTATCGATAAGTCTTTTGATGCTTAATCTCTTTTACACTTCTTGCATATTTTGGAATGAGATTATAATTTAAAAAAAGATTATTTTTATGCTTATTTTGTAGGGCTATCTGTTACGAACGCAACGCAATTGAAATGGGGCGAAACGGAGTTGAAACGGAGCCAAACGGAACTAAACCGTGGAGCCGCGCTGCAGCCTGCTCGCCGACGGCGAGATCGATCTCGCTGATGGTGAGATTTTCTCGAGACCACCGAAATAAGGCCGAAAAGGCTGCCGTTAGAGGCCTCGAACCCGCCGACAGTGGCCCGGATGACCATGAACCGACATTTGGTGATTTTGGGCCAATATTCGACGTATTTGGACGCTTTTTGGAAGGGGTGCTTAAAAAAACTCTTCAAAATTCATCCATACTCTTTAAAATGGCGAATATATGTTAGAAATGGGTGAGAAACAATAGAGGAAAGGAGAGAAAAACTTTGAGGAATGTTTAGGATTCTTAGATTAAGAGTAGAAATGTAGATTTTTACCCTTTTGGAGAAATTGGAGAGGAGATTTTGAGAGAATTTGTAAGGGATTTTTGCTAGCATTGCATGGATCGCCGGGAGACTTTATGGGAGAGATCTTCGTCTTTCTTTCAAAGGGAAAAAGCTAATTATTGTTCTTCATTATCTTTATTTTGTAAACATTTATTTAGTGGATTTGCTTTTGTTAAATGACGTTTCCTTTATGTTTTCTTCGTGCTTTGTGATGTATCTCTCTTACTTATTCTTCTTCTTTGGAAATAGCGGCATGAGAAGATTATGTCATTATTTTCCTTTTACTTTTCTTTTGTAATGAGTAGAAATCATGTTTAGGATTTTGTGATGCATGGTAGAAGTAAATTTAATTACAAATGTGATGGTTTTTACTTGCACTTCATTTACATTGCAATAAGGGCCCATTGTAGTGTTAAAATTCATTCTAATTGCATCAACCCGAAAGGGCGGTGTAGTTCTCAACAAAATGGAATCACATTCAAATTGCAAGGATGGTGAAGTTCATGGGAATTGAATGCAAATAAATAGGGAAATAATATTAATCGGGCGTAGAATTGGAGATTTTAGAGTGACAGGCTAAAATCCTCAATTCGGTCCTATCGTTTGGGTGCTGAAGCGGAGATGTTAGCCCTCAGGCGAGGGGAACGTGGGAGCTCCGAAGTGAGAGCCGGTATCCTCCCAACCTCGCCACGGATTCAGTAACCAAGCATAGGATTAGTCAATGTTCTTTATGCCTGAACCAAATGGTAAAGAATAGGATTGCTCCCATTTGGCACATACGATATTTAATGCATCTCATTCCTATACAATATCTATTTTATTACATAAGAATTGTAGTTTTTAGTATCTCAAAATTCTCCAAACCAATTCATCCAAAAAGGGTTTTCTTTAGAATTATTATTTGCTTTTAGATATAGTTACTATCTTTACATTTAACACTTACATTTAGGAATAGTTGCTACATAAAACACAATTTTAATCAACATTCTAAACTAAGGACTATTAGCAGTAGACTAGAATTTGACTAAAGACCTCTTACTTCACTTCCTCGTAGGATCGATACTAGGGTTTTTAAAGAAAACTCTCTATTACTTGAGCGATACGTATACTTGCGTAGTACCTCTAGTGTGTAAAATATTTTTTAATTTTTATATCATTTAAGATTTTGTACACTAGCCTCTATTTATAAATCGGGTCAAGTTTTTGGCCATCTTTTGGAAGTTAATTTACTGCGTAATTGTGGGTCGGGTCAAGTTTTTGGCGCCGTTGCCGGGGAAGCTTCGGTAAGAACTTTAGGAGAATTTTAGTTGAAGTAATTAGGTTTAGACTTGGAAAACTGTAGTGTCGTAAAAACTGTTCTGTGTGAAAAGTGTTTTTATATGAAAAAGTGTTGTGAAAAAACTGTTTGTGTGAAAACATGGTGTTCGTGAAAATGTTTGGTAGTGTTGAATATATTTCATCTATTATTTGTTTAATTGTTAATGTATTGTTTGTTGTGTTACGTATGCAAAACAAAGGATCTGCAGGATTTGTACCTTATGATCCCGAGATTGAAGAAAATGAAAAATAAAAATACAGAAAGGACTCGAAAAACTAGAAATGGAAATGGAAAACTTTCAAGATAATAACTTAGAAAATCATCATAAATCATTAAGGGATTACATAAATCCTACGACAGATGAAATTCACTTAAGTATTAAAAACCCTGTGGTAGAAGGTGACTCATTTGAAATAAATCCTGAGATTATCCAACTGGTGCAGAAAAATCAGTTTGGGGGAACTCCTTCGAAGAATCCCTATTTACACTTATCAAATTTTCTAGAACTTTGTGCTACATTTCATTATAATGGCATGTCAAACGACGCTGTCAGGCTAAGGCTTTTTCCCTTCTCCCTAAGGGATAAGGCTAAAATGTGGTTATATTCATTAGCACCTACCTCTATTAAAAATAGAGAGGAGTTAAGTCAGAAATTCATAGCTAAGTATTTTCCACCTTCAAGGATTACTAAACTTAGAAACAATATTATCTCATTTTGTCAATATGAAGGGGAATCAATATACGAAGCCTGAGAAAGATTTAAGGAACTCCTAAGAAAGTGTCCACACCATGATCTGCCTGATTGGTTAATCATTCAAACTTTTTATAATGAGTTAGTAGAATCCCTTAGGTCTATAATTAATGCTGCCGCTGGTGGACCATTAATGTCAAAATCATTTGATGAAACATATGCATTAATTGAAGAAATGGCTGCAAATGAATTTCAATGGTCCTCTGCAATGGTAAATCATAAAAATGTAGCCACTGTTCATGATACGGATACGATTTTAATTCTTGCATCTCAGGTTGTTGCAATATCAAGGAAGTTGGACCAATTTGGACTGAACCAACCTCAATTTACTCTTGTAAGTGAGGAAAGTTCATTAGGGCCTATAATGGATTCTAAATTATTATATGAGACTCTAAATACCATAAACAATCCGTACTCTAACTTTTACTACCCAGATTGGGAGAACCATCCTAAATTTAACTGGAATCATACTACTAATAGTGGAAACCTAAAATGGCAAAATAATCATGCAAATCCTAATGGAAGTTGGAATAATTACGGGAACATAAACTATAGACTTTCGTATCCACCAGACTCTAAAAATGATCAACCATTTGAGGATTAGAAAATGTCTATGGAAGAAGTGGTATTGCAAATGGGAAACTAGTTGCAAAGTCAAAATGCTGTGATTAAAAACATAGAGAATCAACTGGGACAAATTGCTAATTCACTTAGCAATAGACCCCAAGGAACACTTCCTAGCAACAATGAGATCAACCCTAAAGAGAACACTAATGAACGAATAGAAGTTGTCCAATTAAAAAGTGGAAAAGAAATAGAGGATGTGGTTAGAAAAGAGAAAGATGTTGTGAGAGAAACAACGGAAACTAAAAGGCCTGAAGAACATGTTTCTAAGGATCTGGAAAAATTAATATCTCTAACTAAAATCAATTTGGAAAAACCACCACCTCCATTTCCTCAAAGACTTCGACAGCATGAGTTGGATAAAAAATTTTCAAAGTTCATGAAAGTACTTAAGAAGTTAACGATAAATACTCCTTTCACTGAAGCTTTGGAACATATGCCAAGTTATGCAAAGTTTATAAAGGATATATTAAACAAGAAAATGAAATTTGGGGATTATGAGACAGTTGTACTAAGTGAGGAGTGCAGTGCCATACTTCAGAAAAATTTTTCTCGGAAACTTAAAGATCCCGGTAGCTTTACAATTCCTTGTGCAATTGGAAAAAAATTATGTGGAAAAGCATTATGTGATTTAGGAGTGAACATTAATGTGATGCCTCTATCTATATTTAGAAGGTTAGGTTTAATCGATATTTCTCCTACTACAGTAACCCTTCTGTTAGCTGATCGATCTATCTTTTATCCAAAAGGAGTTATAGAAGACGTGCTTGTTAAACTGGATAAATTTATCTTTCCTTTGGACTTTTTTGTATTAGATATTGAGGAAGATAAAGAAATTCCAATTATTTTAGGGAGACCTTTCCTTGTTACTGGACAAGCTATGATAGATGTTCAAAAAAGAGAGTTGACTATGAATATTAATGATCAGGAAGTCACTTTTGATGTGTTAAAGACTATGAAATATCCAGCTGAGAGAAAAAATGATGAATGTTTTTGGATGGATGAAATTGATTATCTAAATAAAGAACATTTCCAAGAAAGTTTTGAGAGTAAGTTAATAAATGAGATTGAAATAGACTTTCATGATAAGTAAAAAATGTTATGTAAAGAGACTGTATGTATGTTCAGGAGAGGTGTGAAATGATGGACACTACTAAAAATAGTAAACTTTTAATTGCATTTGTTGAAAAATCTCATAAACTTAAGATGGATGTACCCCATACAATTTTATAGACTACCTACTTAGGGAATTCATCTACACCACCAGACTTTATATCTTCAGATTTGACTCAATCACAAGAAGAACTTGAATTGAATGATGAACAAGATAAAATTATTGAACTAGGACTTAGAAGAGAATTTGAGGATAAATTTCGAAAGAACTTTGAGTTGATAAAAGAGGATAAGGATATTGGAAGACCATTGGAATAAATTCTTAAGGAATTAAAAAAACATGTTTTCTCAACTAAGATAGATCCTCAATCATTTAATAATTATAAAGGAGAAGAATTGGAAGATAATTTCAAACAGAAGAGTGACATAGAAGAATTTGATCCAGAATCTGAATTATCTAGAGAGAACCTAATCCAAAATTTGGGAGATATTAGAAGTATCTTATAAAGATCCATTTCTTATAAATTTAAAGGATGATTTTAATATGCAAATTCAGAAAATCAATATAAGAATATTGGATCTAGAAAGAAATATTAGGAACAATGATATAAATCCATCTGAAAATGAAGAGCTGAATGAAAAATTAAAATTTGAGGATTTTATAGGAATCCCTGGATCTGAAAATGATTGCGCGATTAATCAAGGGTTACTTAAATGGAATTTTGATCCAGGAGGAATCATTTGTCAGGCTAATGACGTTAAACCAAGCGCTTTATGGGAGGCAACCCATAG
Organism: Papilionanthe hookeriana x Papilionanthe teres; assembly: GCA_022702705.1. Taxonomy (NCBI): domain Eukaryota; kingdom Viridiplantae; phylum Streptophyta; class Magnoliopsida; order Asparagales; family Orchidaceae; genus Papilionanthe; species Papilionanthe hookeriana x Papilionanthe teres. Next base: position 132,208,703 of record CM040424.1, on the reverse strand, counting down.
TTATCAGTGTGCTTTTATTTAGTGTGCTCGAGAGTCATGATTTTTAGTGTTGGAATGTGTTTGATTTAGAGTGGATAGACTTGATCTTTATGTGTCATTATAGACTGATAAGTTTGATTTTTGATTGATAGATGCTTGGATTATTAGTGCTTTGATCTGATCTTTGTTTGTGTTATGAGGAGGTGATTCCTTAACTTCTTATTATGGCTAGAATTGATCTCTTGTAAAGTTGGATTGACGAGTCCACTATAACTTGGGTCTCACCCAGACTTGAGTTTTACAAGAAAAATCATGAATTTCGAACATTGATAGTTTCATCTTAATTTGTTACTTCCTTTCGACAACTTTATTTTCATTAGGTAGGAGTCGCGAACCTATTTGATGAATAACATTAGAATGATCTCACACTATCTTTATAACTGTTAGAGGTGCTTAATTATAAGGTTTAGGTGATGCTTGAGATTACCTAGGAACCAATATATCAGGGATAATCTTATCCTTGGGATTATAATCTATAAATTCTTTTGAAGTGCCTAATTTACTAGTGTAGTGATTCCGTTAGAAATGGGAAGTAAATTAGTGAAATGCGATGAGATAAAGGAAGAATTGACCTCAATTATCATTTGTGATTGTATTTGAATTATGTGTTTATGTTTGTGTTACAACTTTGTTTTGGTATTGAAGAACATTTTTATATTCCCATGCTGATACATGCTACGCTAGTTAGACTTTGGTTTAGTTAATTTCATTCTGGCATGATTAGTTTAGATTTACTTTCTGCTGCATACTGTTCTGTCCTAATGAATACTTGCAAATGATTTTGATAAACATTTGTGGTAGATAGAATTTCTAAATTGTTTTCTTCCTGCTTATATTTTCTGTACTGAATGCTTTATATGTTAAAAATTAAGTTTGGGGGTAGGAAGAAAAATAAAATTTTAATGTGAAAATACTTCCTTTTAGTGTAATTTTATTACAAGCATGTTTTAGGTTAGATTTACTTTCTCCTACAGTCATTCTATCCTGATTATGCATGATATGAATTTGATAGGATGTTGTAGTAGCAAGTAGATTCAACCTTTACTTTTTCTTCCTACTACATTTTATGAAATTAATTGGAAAATATTTTAAAATTTAAGTTTGGGAGGAAGAAAATTATTATCTCTTATTTGTTCTCAATTGTTATATTTTCAAAAATTATTAGCATAACTTCTAGCAATTGAACCTCGCTTGAGATAACTAAAAATTTTTATTTTAGTTGAATATTATGGAAGGATTGGATGAAAGTTTTTAGTAATAATGGTTAATTTTATAAGGGTGAGATATTTGGTATGAAAGAATTTGATTATAGTTAACTGTTTAAAGTAAAGAAAACTGTATTTTTGAAATATTAAGAGACTTAAAGTATTGTATGTTAAGAAGAGATTGTGGCTTTTTGATGAATAATAAAGCTCATACCTAATTATAAAGTAAGGATGTGTTTCAAGTTTGAACTTTAGAAAGAGGAGAGTGAAGTTCAAAATCATTACAGGCTCTCCAGATATAGTAATCCTTATCTTAAAAAGAAGAGAGAAAAAGAAAAGAGAGTAAAAAAAAGGGGACTGCAAGTGATCCCGAAAGAAAAAAAAATATTTATGAGGAGAAGCTTGAGGAGATGCCTAATCAAAAATTGGCTTCACTTGAGTCACCCTAAAGGGAGAACTTGATTTCATTTCTGAATTTATATTTAAAATATTGGCCTACATTCTGATGAAGTTTACATGAACTCCTTTTTCACATAATCTTTCAAGGCACTCTTAATGTGACAAATTATGGTTTATCTTGAAATAAATAGAAGACTAGAACCCTTTGACTTGATTGCTAAATATTCTTATACCTGTAGCGTTAACCTGAGTTACTGAATTTCTTTCTAAAAATCTAACCAATATATTCCTTTGAATGAAAAATTTTAGTGTATTACAGGTGAAAAGTACATTGCCCTGAGTTATATTTTTATGTAGTAAAAGTGTTACTTGAGGACAAGTAACAGTTAAGTTTGGGGGATTTTGACACTCCTAAAGTATATACGCATTTTGCTATATCATTTTACTTATTTTTTATGAAATTACACTTTAAAGGAAGGTATTTTGTATGTTTTTTGGTTTTAGGTACAAAAAATAGTGATTGGAGCAAAAGGAAGGAAAAACGGTGCAATTTGGAGCAAAAACAAGCAAGAAATGAAATTCTGCCCTGACACATTTCGATAAGTCTTTTGATGCTTAATCTCTTTTACACTTCTTGCATATTTTTGAATTAGATTATACTTTAAAGAAATGCTATTTTTATGCTTATTTTGAAGGGCTATCTGTTACGAACGCAACGCAACTGAAATGGGGTGAAAAGGAGTTGAAACGGTGCCAAACGAAGCGAAACCGTGGAGCCGCGCAGCACCTGCTCACCGACGGCGAGATCTATCTCGCCGACGGCGAGATTTTCCTGAGACCACCGAAATATGGCCGAAAAGGCCACCGACAGCGGCCTCAAACCCGCCGACAGCGGCCCGGATGACCATGAACCGACATTTGGCGGTTTTGGGCCAATATTCGACGTATTTGGACGCTTTTTCGAATGAGTGCTTAAGGAAACTCTTCAAAATTCGTCCATACTCTTTAAAATGGAAAATATATGTTAGAAATGGGTGAGAAAAAATAAAGGAAAGGAGAGAAAAACTTCGAGGAATGTATTGGATTCTTAGATTAAGAGTAGAAATGTAGATTTCTACCCTTTTGGAGAAATTGGAGAGGAGATTTTGAGAGAATTTGTAAAGGATTTTTGCTAGCATTGCATGGATCGCCGGGAGACTTTATGGGAGAGATCTTCGGCTTTCTTTCAATGGGAAAAAGCTAAGTATTGTTCTTCATTATCTTAATTTTGTAAACATTTATTTAGTGGATTTGCTTTTGTTAAATGAAGTTTCCTTTATGTTTTCTTCGTGCTTTGTTATGTATCTCCCTTACTTATTCTTCTTCTTTGGAAATAGCGGCATGAGAAGATTATGTCATTATTTTCCTTTTACTTTTCTTTTGTAATGAGTAGAAATCATGTTTAGGATTTTGTGATGCATGGTAGAAGTAAATTTAATTACAAATGTGATGGTTTTTACTTGCACTTCATTTACATTGCAATAAGGGCCCATTGTAGTGTTAAAATTCATTGTAATTGCATCAACTCGAAAGAGCGGTGTAGTTCTCAACAAAGTGGAATCACATTCAAATTCCATGGATGGTGAAGTTCATGGGAATTGAATGCAAATAAATAGGGAAATAATATTAATCGGGCGTAGAATTGGAGATTTTAGAGTGACAGGCTAAAATCCTCAATTCGGTCCTATCGTTTGGGTGCTGAAGCGGAGATGTTAGCCCCAGGAGAGTGAAACATGGGAGCTCTGATGTGAGAGCCGGTATCCTCCCAGCCTAGCCACAGATTCAGTAACCAAGCATAGGATTAGTCAATGTTCTTTATGCCTGGACCAAAGGGTAAAGAATAGGATTGCTCCTATTTGGCACATACAATATTTAATACATCTCATTCCTATACATTATCTATTTCATTACATAAGAATTGTAGTTTTTAGTATCTCAAAATTCTCCAAACCAAATCATCCAAAAAGGGTTATCTTTAGAATTATTATTTGCATTTAGATATAGTTAATATCTCTACATTTAACACTTGCGTTTAGGAATAGTTGCTAGATAAAACACGATTTTAATCGACATTCCAAACTAACGACTATTAACAGTAGACTAGAATTTGACTAAAGACCTCTTACTTCACTTCCTCGTGGGATCGATACTGGGGTTTTTAAAGAAAACTCTATATTACTTGAAGCGAAACGTATACTTGCGTAGTACCCTTAGTGTGTAAAATATTTATTCATTTTTATATCATTTAAGATTTTTCACACTAGCCGCTATTTATAAATCGGGTCAAGTTTTTTGCCATCTTTTGGAAGTTAATTTACCGCGTAATTGCGGGTCGGGTTAGAAAACATGCATTGAAATTGACTTGAATGGAATGAAGAATCGCTGCAAGCTCGGGAGGAAGAAGAGGGCAATACCTTAGCTCTGAGAAGTGAAGCCTCTATCAGAAAGGCTCGACACGTTCGTTGGAGTCTAAGGAGGATAAGGATGAAGCCTGGAGCTGTGGTGAAATGCCTAGGCTTGACTTCCACCAGGCCCGATCACAAAGCTTGGAGGATGGAACAACTGGGTGGCTTGGAGAGGGGACTTTCACTAGGGAACTCCTTCTCTACCTCTGTTGAAGGTGTGGGAATAGTTAATTGGGATTTGGTGAAGTTTCAGAGATGTCCTGTTTCTGGCCTGATTTTCAGATGAGAAATTGGACTCAGCTGGGGGATTCGGGGCAGGAGAACAGTGGGGATGAGCTTCTCTTGGCTAGGAGGAGCTCTGGGAATAGTTTGGAGGGGTTCTGTTGAGAAAAAATTCAACTTCTTTCAGCACCTTTCTCATGGCCGAGAAGAGGTGTTTAAATGGCCAGGGCCATTGGGCTGATCTAGGGCTCAATTGGTTGGTGGATTCCACTGCTTAGGTGGAGGGCAGTGGAGCTCCAAAGTTTGATTTGGCTGAGGTGGCCAATTAGGTGAGTTTGGGCTGATCTTAGGCTGAGGTGGCCGGCAAGGACAAGGAAGCTGGCCATGGGTCAGGTCAACCAAGGAGTAGGGTTTAATGGTGATAAACCTGACAAGGGGGATTTGGGGTGAGGCAAAAGGTGGATTTGTCCATTTAAGGGAAGAGATCCCTTAAAATGGGGAACCCTTGGTCCATGGCTCACTTAGCTTGGGCTAGGTGGATCTAGGGTGGTTCCTAGGTTTTACTTAGTGGCTGTGGATAGGTTGGTTTAGCCACATTTGGTTCAATTTTGTTTGGTTTGGTCATAGGTTCAAATTGGCTCATTTGGGTTTGGGATGGGCTAACCTGAGTTTGGGCTTTATTTAGGCCCAAGTGTCTTGAGAAATTTTGAAGAGATGATTGCCATGAAAAACTTTCATGAAGATAAGGAATGGTTTTGAGTTCAATTGGAAGGTCAATTTGGTGGATTTTGGTATTTTTGTTAATTTAGGCAAGGTTGAATCAACTTGGGTCCAAGTTGGGTTAAGGTGGGGTTTAGACCCAATTGAAAGTTTCAAATGATGTAGAGGAATGTATTGAAGAGTTCCCAACATCAATTGGGAAGAAATTTTAGGGTTTGGCTAATCATATTGATAGGTTTAGGGCATGGATTCACTTTAGGCTAAAAATGGGGGTATTGGACTTCGATTTGGTTTAGATTGATAGTAATGATGTTGAATCAAATTTTAGAATTGAAATTGGGCAAAATTGAGGTCAAATGGGTTGGTTTGGTGTGACATTGGGTCCATTTGGGTTAAAAATGGGTCAATTTGGGGATTTTGATAAAAGTAGGTTATTTTAGTAAAATTGGGCTATGGTGTAGTTGAACAAATTGAAATTGGGAATATTTGAGATTTTCTGGAATTTTTTGTGAAATTTTTGAAATTTTTAGAATTTTGTGCCAAAAGGGTATTTTAGGGTATCAAGAGGTTATTTGGAGGGTATTGGGGTATTTTAGTGAATTTAAAAGGTGGGGGTTGTTTCAAAATGATCTTTAGGATTTTTGGGAATTTTGGATAATTTTTTGGATGTTTTGGAAAATTTTGGGCAATTAGTAATTTTAGGTAGATTTGAAGGACCCAATGTCACAACTAGGCATTTTGGCAAAAGTTGAATTTTGATAATGATAAAGCTTAAAGTGTGCCATGGACCAAGGATTGTCCACCCTGAACATCTCATGGGTTGTTCCCAACCCTCTTTGCTAAAGAGCTAGGGGTTTGGACTTAGCCACATGAGTGCTCAAATGAACCAGGGGGGAGAATTGGGTAAGGATGGTGTGTGTGAGAGTGCAGTGTGTGTAAGCCAGATCTCACCAGGACTAGGCTACCTAAGGTAGTCCGAAGGCTTAAAAAACTTTATAGGAGCTCACTATTAGTTCTCCATATGGTGGTCTTAACCTTCTAAGGAGATTTAGAGGTTTACAACCATCCAAGTGGGATCCCAAGAGGAGTCAAGAAGTAGCTGAATTGCTAAAGGGTGGGTCCCAATTCTAGTCCTCTACGATAGTCAAGGAGAAAACCTATGGCTATATCCTAAGCACTAAGGAGATAAGAAAAGACCTCACCAAAAATTAGGTTAACTCGGTGGTTGATAACTCGGCTGCGGTCGCTCTGGCCGTATTTGCACTGGCTGTTTACCTTTGTCCACCGCTGCGACGGTTCCTGATTTCTTCTCGAAAGCTTTTACAGGCTTCTGCTTATCGGTTTTGTTGATGAAACCTAGCTGTTTTGCTTCCTCCTGCAACTGTCAGCGTATATATTTTTAGATTTAATTTAAATAAATAATTTAAAAAGTAGTATTTTATTTTGAAAATAATTTTAAATTTGAAAATTTTAAGATATGAAATCAAACTAATCTCACATCCCAAATAGTTTATATAAACGAGCACCGCATCACAAACCATGTATCTATCCAGAAGAATAGACGCATTGCTTGATGATGGGGCTCGATTAAATAAACTAGAAGATTTGTGACATCCGTTTGGTCGCGAACCAATTTTATAAGCCGACAAATTCCCCGTTTAATATGAAAACATTAAACGGGGTTTATATTACCGGGTTCTTAAAATTCCCCATAAGGGCAAGCCCCTATAGTTAATTACATCTTACGTGACGGGAATCACCTAAGTAAACTCTCGATAATAATCAGAAGTTCTGCTCTCAAGAATTTCAAGGTTTAAGTTTTCAATGGATTGAGTTTTGGAATTTCAATAGGGAATGGACCAAGTTTGGAACATTTTATTTTGGGAATTCAAAGGAAGAAAGGTAGGAGAAATCACATATTCGAAGCGAATTTCGGTAATTTCCCGACTATCCTATTATTTGGTTTGAATTTGAGAAAGTCCTAATGTTTATTTAGTATTTTGATCTTGCAAATTTTAATTAGTTTGGACTTATATTTGTATGATAAAATCATACAAATAGCCTCGAAGATGTGAGGGATTATGTCGTACCAAACGACTACCTCGGAGTCCTAAGACCGGTTAGGGCTTAATTTACATGCCATGATCATGCAAATGCCTAACGAAGAGTTGAGGATTTATGTTGCACTAGGCAAACTACCTCGAAGTCCTATGGCTTGGTTATTTAGTTCTAAGGAAAGTTTTGCTGAAGTAGACTCAGGTTTTGTTGATGACGATGGCCGTGCTGCCCACCATGCTCCGAGCTCCTTGTTGTTGTAGTGGTTTAATTTTAGAAATCATAAATCAGGAGATGAGAGAAGTGTTTTGGTTTAGAGAAAATCTTAAAATCCAGGTGTTTTTAATATTTTAATTAAACAAATCTTAAAGTTGATTATAACAACACCGGTTAAGATCCCACGGTTCCATCCTTCGGCATCGTTATTTTTATCGGATTCACTTAGTCCGGATGAATTTGCTAAACTCAACTGAATGAGTTCCACACTTTCATTTAGACCGTGGGAAATCCCGTTAGCAACACGTAGGTTACATCATCCGAGGTATTCCCGATCATCCAACAAGACGTTTTAATTTAGTTGTAATTGTAGTTTTGTTGTTACGTTTCGTGATTAAATTTTGAGTCGTTTTATATTTTGAAATGTTGTGGCGGTGAATTTTATCTTGTAATGACTTTTTAATTTAGTTTTGGTTTCGAGTTTTAGGGACTATCCTAAAGGTGTAGGTTTTCATGCAAATGATTGTTTATCATGCAAGAAAAGTAAGTGCAATACGATTAAATAAATTGTAATAAGGTAAATTGCAATAAAATAAAAGCGTACCTGGAGGGCCTTCCCGTCATCCCAAGCTGCACTTAAAACATAGTTAGAATATTTAAGCATTTAAAGTAAGTTCCTAGGTAAAGCTAAGGGAAGGATTATGGTTTTCTACCAAGTTCCTAATCCTATAGCTAGTCATTTCCTATGACATCTAGGTTTTTGTATTTTAGTTTGAGGACGATTTTCTTCATCAAAGAACAATTAAGTTCAGTTGTTCTTATAAATATCCTATCATATTGAGGAAGTGCTTAAGACGAATCTTAAACATCTTTTCAACATTTCTAGGATTGTTTTAAGTCCAAATGAATTTAATTATACAAATGAATTAATCGTCCGGGAGTTTAAGTTTTGTTATCTTGCTCGGTGAATCTAGGACATTTGAATATCCTATAAGTGAAGTAACGCTTCTTTTAACACTCCTTTTTAAGAGTTATGACATCACGAGCTTTCGAGGGCAAATGGATGTTCAAGTGAGTTGTGATTTAATTTTAGTTAATGGATTTAAGTTTGGAATAGTGTTCGAGTTGTTTTAGATTTATTTTGAATTTCTTTATGTCTTAAGTAATGTTATATTTAATTCAATTTAATTTAATTTAACTTAATTTAATTTAATGTGGTTTAATTTAATTTAATTTAATTTAAGTTAATTTAATATAATATGCTTTAGCTTAATTTAATTCAACTTGATTTAATTTAATTTGATTTAGTTTTAATTTAATTTAATTTAATTTAATTTAATTTAATTTAATTTAATTTAATTTAATGTAATTTAATTTAATTTTAATTTAATTTAATTTAATTTGATTTAATTTAATTTGTTTTAATTTAATTTAATTTAATTTAATTTAATTTAATATTTTATTTTAAAGGAATTTGCTTTAAATAATTTAACCTTAACTAATGATTGAGTCTTTTAGCATTTCAAATCTTAAACTTGGATTATCATTTTAATTAGGAATTAAATGTTATTGGGATGATTAATTTAGGGATTCTTAAATTAAAAAGCAAACTTCTTCCTAATAACATCCCTATTTTAATAATTCCAATTTTATTATTCTTCCAAATTTAATTAATTATTTTAATTAAAGTTCATTTCAATTATTGTTGAATTGTTTAATAGGTTTCTACCCTTTAATTATTTAAATTCCAATCATCCAAATCAGATTAAGATCAAATATTTTACCTTTTCATTTTATTAAGCCTAAAGTTTTAATTAAGGGTTAAAATTTTAATTACCATTTTGCCCTTCAAGCTTAATAATTTCATAACTCATTAAATTGAGCTTAAATGAACTTGAAATTTTTATGTGACTTCACTCATATGTCAATAAAGACATGAGAGGAGAAAATGTGATTTTTCTATATTTAATTTATTTGTGTAATTATTTTTGGTGGAAAATAGGGATTTCCAAGGAAAATTCAATAACATGACCAAGGGAAAGTTTCTGTCCTTAAGAAAATTATGGGACATTCCTAATGACTAGAGGACCACTTGGACCAATTTTGGTGATTTTTTGAATTATATTATTTTTATTATAATTATTTTTAATTTTAGAGTATTAATTAATTTAAAAATAAAATAAAGTTTGAAAAATGAATTTTATATTTTTTAAAAATCACTCTGATATCAAGGAAATCAGAGAATCAATTTTTATAATTTTTTGATTTTTCTTTGATTTATTAGAATTATTTTAGTGGAAATGCTACAAATACATTTTCTTTAATTTTAAAATTACCTTAGGGCTTTAAAATTTAATAACTTATCATAGAGACCTAGGAAAAATATGGGGTTTGTTCCTAAGTGACTAAAATTCAAAATATGACATTTTGGTGAATTTTATTATTTTTGTGATTTTTATTATTTTTTAATTATTAAAATATTAAAATAATACAAAAAATCAACTTTTTTATAAAATTGAAATTTTAATTTTCTTAAATTCCCTTAATATCAGAGAGGCTCCAAAACCAATTTGGTGAATTTTTGAAAAGAATTTTGAAAGTTATGAATTTTCAAAGTTTAAATTGGCTAAATGGCTTAATCAACCCATTTGATAGGGCTAACCAAACCCAATTGACTTCAAACTTTTATGGTGGGTTCCTCTGATCTAAAGGTCAGTGGAGAATTGATTTCAAGTCAATTTGATGTATGATTAGCTCTAATTAATTAAGGACCTATTTAGAGTGTTTAAGCCAATTAGGGTTGTTCCAAGTGAATTAATTCAAAACCTATTTTTCCTAGGGTCCTCTGGTCATAAGAAACATCACCAAATTTTCCTATAATTTATTTCACAATATGCTAATTATTGGAATTAAAATACTCAAACTAGCAACCTAGAGTTGAAAAATCAATAACTCTTCATAGGGATGGCCTCTAACTTTGGAAAATTCAGGGAATGTTCCCAAATTCAGAGGCTTCAAAAGCCCTATGGTCTCATGCCATGGTGAATTTCCTATATGCATGGAGAATTAAAACAATGCAGAGGGTAAATAAATTATTAAAAATAAAATACTTGATGAAATTAAATTATTTCTTTTCCACATTATTCTCCTCTGTTCACTGAGCAAGAGGGTATTTTTATTTTATTTTTAGGATTTTTCTACACAAAGTTATGAATTTTCAAAGTTCAGGGAATTAAATAAATTAGAAAAATCCCTAATTTTCTATTTAAAACGGCGGCGCTGACTCATCCTAGGCAGCCCCGAACGCACACACGTCGCCTCCTGATTCGGCGCCGCCTTCTGACTCAGCGCCACGCGGCCCGCTGTTCATGTATCATCTCCTCGTCCGACGCCATCTGAGCCGTTTGTCCGTGCGTGTATTAAATGAACGGCATCCGTTCATCGTCCCCAAGCCTCCTAACTCGAGAACCGTCCACACTAAATCCCTAATATCTCACTCAATACTTAACGGATTTTCGTGTTCTTGTGCTCTATGGATTCGTCTTGAAGAGACGAACACATCTATACGGGGATCATGCATTGAAATTAAAACATTTGAAATGGAGAATCTCCAGAAGCTCAGGATAAAGAGTTAGCTCATACCTTTGCTCAGAGAAGTGTGGCTTCAATCCGAGGGTTGTGTCACCTTCGATTGGATCCCAAGCAAGCTCCAGCATGAAGTCTCCTGGTCTGGTGAATTGCCTAGGTATGATTTCGACCAAGCCCGATCACAAAAGCTTGGAGGCTGGAGCAACTGGGTGGCCTGGAGATGGGGCTTTCAGTGGGAAACTTCTCCTCTTGGTCCATTGAAGGTGTAGGACCAGTCAATTTGAGGATTGGCTCACTGTGGCAAAGTGTCCTGGTTTTGGGTGAAATTTCAGTTGAGAAATTGGATTACGTCGGTGGGGATTAGGGCAAATTGACACCTGGGGATCAACCGCTCTAAGTATGGAGTAGGGTTTGGAACAATTTTGGCGAGTTTCAGCATGGTTTGTGCAACTCTCCTCCATGGCCGTGAGGGGGTCGAGTTTAAATAGAGGTGGTCGGAGAGCCTCGCGGGGATGGCCGAGGGTTGGGATCGTAGCGCTCCGGGCATGGGAAGAACGGCTATGGTGACCATCGGGCATGGGGCGGCTCGACGAGGTGGAATTCCAAAGTTTGGCTCCTCCCGAGGTCTCGGCCATGGTGTTTTCCGGTGACACGGTGGCCGGCCGGCCAGTAACTCGGTCACCATCTTGGTCGAGTGGGTCGTGGCTGGGGTTTAGTGTAGGCGATTGGCAAATGCCATGTGTAAAAGGCTTGGATTAGAATGGAATGGGAGAGGGCTCATTTTGGCTCAAATTGGTCAACCCATCCATTTGTGCTAGGTACACCACCCAAGGCTTGGTTTAGAGCCGAAGAGAAAGTGATTTGGATCGGCTTGATTAGTGGGGTCAAGTCACAATCCAAGTACAATTAAGTTTAAGCATGGTTTAGTGGAGTCATGGAAGTGGTTAATCACTCTTAAGAGAGTATGGAAAGGGCCTCCTCCTCTTGCCATCTTGGGTATGGTGAGGTGGAAAGTAGATTCCATGGCTCTCATGGCTCCCATGTGGCTCATGCATGGCTTCATGGCTCATCTTTGGCTTGGGAAAAGTTAAGTCAATTTCATGGAAATGGATTTAAGAAAAATTTTGGTATTTTGATGGGAATTTGTATGGGGCTTAATTTGGAATGGCTTCATGATGAATTTTCAAACTTAGGGGTTGATTTTAATTAATGGTATAATGAGAAGAATTTGTCATATGGGCTTTAGCATGAAATTTGGGCTTTTAGGAAGGTTTAAGAAGGTGGGCTTTTAGTTTTAAAAAAGTAAATTTATGGATGAGAATTTTGTGAAGGATTGGGCCAAACAAATGTTACAATTGGTTTAGGGATGTTCCATGAATGGTTTGGAGTCAATTTGGTGTGATTTGGAATTGAATTGGTTTGAATTTGGGTTCATTTGGTAAGTGGGCCAATGTAGGTCAAATTGGGCTAATTTGGGCCAATGTTGGGCTAGGGTTGAAATTGATGTAAAATAAATGTTGGGAAATGTTTATGGGAGTGTTTCAAAGAGGTTTTGGCTTTGGTTGGGTTTTGATTTTGAGGTTTGGGCCTATTTGGGTTAGGTTTGGGTTTAGGTCAAAATTGGGCTTTTTGATTTTAGGTTGAATTTGAGTGGGGTTTGGATCTAAACTTTGGGTAAATCATGTTAGTGTTTTGTTTATGGGGATGTTAAGGAAGGTTTAGAAAAGATTTGGGGTTAATTGGAGTTGAATTGGGTGAGTTTGGGCTAAGTTTGGGTCATGGGTCCAAAATGGGCTTTAAGGCCAAAAGTAAAATTGGATCCAAATGTCAATCAAATTGAACTTGGATTTGGTCTAGATTGGTTTTGGGGATGTTGAATTGAAGTTTAGAATTGAATTGGACTAGAATTTGGGTCAATTGGGTAGGTTTGGTTTGACATTGGGTTCATTATGGGTTAAAATGGGTCAAATTGGGGGTTTTGATAAAAGTGGGGTAAGTTGGCAAAATTGGCCCATGGTGTAGTTGAACAAAATGAAATTGGGAATATTTGGGATTTTCTGGAATTTTCTGGGAATTTTCTAAATTTTTGGATTTTTTGGCTAAGAGGGGTATTTTGGGTATTTGGAGGGTATTGGGAGGTATTTTTGGAATTTTTGGTATTTTTGGGTATGGATGATCAATTTGATTGGTGAGGCAATGTTTAGGATTGGTCTTGAGGATTTTTGGGTGATTTAGGTGATTTAGGTGATTTTACAAATTTTGGGTGGTTTCAAGGGTATTGGGTAGGCTAGGCGGGTGTAGGGTCCCGGGGGTCAAAAATTGAAAATTTGGAAAATTGAAGATTGGGTGAATGTAAGTGGAATGAAATCATTTTGGTTGAGCCATGAAGCCATATCAAGCCCACATGAGCCATGAAGGGACTCATTTGAGGCATCCATTATGTTGTTCCTAACCCTCTTGCGAGGGCTTAGGGGTTAAGGACCATCCATGTGAATCACCTTCATGAGTCGAGGAGGTCAAGTTGGGTATGGGTGTGGTTTTAAGAGGTGTGTGAAAGTGTAGTGTATAGGTATAGTGTGTGTGTAAGTCAGCCCCCTTCACCGGACCGGGCCGCCGGTGGCAATCCCAAGGCCGAAGAGTCATATGGGAACTCATCCTATAAACTTCCACATTTGATTTCAACCCTCTAGGTGATTAGGGGTCTACAATCAAGTTTGTGGAGTTTGCGGGGAGTTAAGAAGTAGTTTGAATTTCTAAGTGGTGGGTCCCAATTCTAATCCTCTAGGATAGTCAAAGGAAAAGCCAAAGGCTAGATCCTAAGTACTAAAGAGAAGAAGAGAAGACCTCACCAAAAATGAGGTCAACAGCAACCTCCCAGCCTTGCTAAGCAACTTCTCGAAAGTCTTAATGGTGAATCCCTTAAGGAGAAGTGCTACTGAGACAGGGATACTCTTAAGCAAGATACCGATCGCATGTTGTTCCTGAAGTTATGGTTCACACTTCATGCTTAGGTTCCTCCATCGAAGTATGTAATCCACCAAAGTTTCGTTCGGTTTCTTTCGCTCCACCACTAGATCACCAATAGTGATGTGGTGGTGAGCTCCGACAAACCGCTTAACGAAGAGATTTTCCAATTCTGCAAAATTCTTGACTGATCCATTCGGCAATTCTGCATACCAGTCGAAGGCGATCCCTGACAAACTGATGACGAAATGACGGAAGAGTAAGGCGTCGCTCCCACCGGCATTGCAGCAACTGGCACGAAAATGTGCGACATGTTGTCGGGGGTTTCCCGTTCCATCGAAAGTCTTAAACAGAGGTGGTACAAAGCCCTTCGAGTATTGGACTACATCAAATTCTTCGGAGTAAGGTCTACCCGTCTGAATAGATGCTCCGTTCTTGGACTGAGCTAAGGCTTCTCGCACCTGCTGTTCTACCATGCTCTTAATATCATTTTCGGGAATCATGTTCTGTGCAGAATCTTTCTTCTACTGATCATCTCCGTTAACAGATGTAATCACTTTTCCTCCATCTGTAATATGGATGACCACCGGGGTATCTCTTTCTGAGGCTGGGCCTGACTCTGGAGAGTGGCTAAGGCGGCTGCCATCTCTTCCATCCTTTTCGCCATCTGGGAAATCGTATCATCTCTTTCCCGAAGCTGTGCTCTCATTAACTCTGGCTCATCTCTTTCTAAAGCTGGCGGAACTCCCTGTGAAGTTGACGATGCTCGTGTCTCAACCATGTTGACCTCAGCATACTCTTCATCCATGAATTCTGACAAATCCACTTCGTCCCTTAATTCTTCTCCTCTTTCTCTTGCTAGCCATCGGATGTCCATTCTTAGTTGCCCTATGGCATCCTCAAGTGGCCTTTTCTGAACGATCTCATGGTTGTCAGGAGACGACTGTTGAACCTCTCTTTCAGGAGTTTCTTTTACTGAGGCACTTCTTCAGATCTGGGATCTTCAGCAAGACTTTTCTTTCCAGAATGTTCTGTTGGTATTAGTTCGGCAATAATAGGCCGCCACACCATCCTTCTTGTAGCAGATGGCCTAGGACCGGCTGGTCTGTTAGCGGTGCGTAAGTAGGTGGTGTCCTCCCTAATATGGAGACCCGATACCACAACGGGTGAGCCTCCCTCGCTAGCTCACACCTTTTTCTTCGGTCTTTCAGGGATAGTAGCAGGCTCTACTCACGGACCGAGGTGGGACTTAACAGGCACTCGTCCCATTCTTCTCAGAATCTCTGATACAGGACATCGTTCTTTTCTGGCTAATTTCTCGACTACCGCATGAAATCGGGTAAGCGGTGTAGCCTTGCTCTTCTTCTTCTTAGTGTCATTATAATATGTAGGCCGGGGTAACGCACCGGCGATCTTTCTGGCATCTATTTCATTAGATGCAGCAGGGAGAGGGTGGAATCTATGTCCTTCCAACAGTGGTAAGTATTCTGGCAGTTCTTCCTCTTTCTCTTCGGGGATTTCTTCAAGACAGGCCGCTTAAGCATCTCTGACCTTCCTGATCTTAACAAACATTCTATTTTTATTCCTCCTCTATGTCCGGCATAAGGGCCTATACTTCGAACGGACACTATCTCAAAAACAGACGGTATCGCAGTGGAGTCTGAACCCTCCATGGTGACAGGCTCATAACTGACTTGTACTTCCTTTCCTTTCAGTTTGGCGGGAACCGGGGTACGTGCAGTAATGACCAAACTGGTGGGGGTAGAGACGACGGTTCTGGGGGTAGCGGTTAACCTCCTGTGAACAGCAGTAGTCCTTTCAACTAGGGCCCTCTACAGGGGAGGGAACTCTTGAGTCGACTTCAGGTTAAACTCAAGTATAGGCTCCTCAGTCTCAGGCACTTTGTTCGTCAGTGCGAAAAGAGTAACATCGGCAAACTTAACATCCGTGTTATCGAACCCTTGTCCAAAACGGATGATCCCATTGTCAGACAGTTCATCCTTGTAGACAGCTAAGTTAAGTCCATTGGTAAAGGAGAAAATCAGCTTCGGGGCAGACATCATCTGCATGGCAAGTTTTGATTATCAGTCCTGAATTATGTCTCCTTCATCAGGACGAAAAGAAAGAAATTGAAAAGAGTCCGAAAAAAATTTATTTAAGTTTTACTTATGCATTTATGATTTAAAAGAGTTTGTTTGTTAGGCGGTTAGTTTATTCATTAAAAATGAGAAGAGATTGGAGAGGGTAAAGGACCCAATCCAGAGCTTAGAAAAGAAGGGAAAATCTCATAGGATTTCTCAACTCGAAGGACCGCTCCTAAACTAACACCTATTGGGGGTCTACCTCACCTCTTCGGAGAGGTATTAAATGGAGGATTTAAGAATCCCTCTGTTTAGGAATGTCTAAACAGTGGCTCCAAAATCCAAGAAGAGTTGATCATACTTGTTCAAGACAGAAATGAACAAGATATGTCAATGGAAGAATGGTAGTTTGATCCACTAGGGGCATGGAATTACTACCGATTTATGAAAGCTAAACCATCCGATCAAAATGGAGAGAGGAACTAGGCCCCAACGGAGTCGCCAGAAGTTGTCCGGCTTATTTTTAGGTTGAGTGTTGTATTTCGAAAAGGGGTCGCCTACAGAAATTGTTGGTGAATTTTTAATTTAATTTAAATATTAAATTTGAAAAGTAGTATTTGATTTTTTGAAAATAATTTTATGTTTGAAAATTTTAAGATATGAAATCAAACCGATCTCACATCCCAAATAGTTTATATAAACAAGCACCGCATCACAAACCTTGTATCTATCCCGAAGAATAGACCCACTGCTTGATGATGGGGCTCGATTAAATAAACTAGAAGATTTGTGACATCCTTTTAGTCTGCGAACCAATTTTATCAGCCGATAAGTTCCCCTGCTTAATATAAAGGAATTAAGCAGGGTTTATATTACCTCGGTTCTTAAAGTTCCCTATAAGGGCAAGCCCCTATAGTTAATTACATCCTAAGTGACGGGAATCACTTAAGAAAAATCTCGATAATGATCAGTGGTTTTGCTCTAAAAAATTTCAAAGTTTAAGGTTTTCAAAGGATTGAATTTTCGAAATTTCAATAGAAATGGATCAAATTTGGAACAATTTATATTAAAGAGTCCAAAGGAAGAGAAGTAGGAGAAATTGAGAATCCAAGAAGAATTTTGGCCACTTCCCAGACTATCCTATTGTTTGGCTTCAATTTGGGAGTTTATTTAATGTTGCAATCTTGCCAATTTTAATTAATTACGACTTATATTTATATGACATGATCATATAAATAGCCTCGAAGATGTGAGGGTTTATGTCGTACCAAACAACTACCTTGGAATCCTAAGACCGGTTAGGACTTAATTTTCATAAAATGATTATACAAGTGCCTAACGAAAAGTTGAGGATTTATGTTGCACTAGGCAAACTACCTCGAAATCCTATGGCTTGGTTAGTTAATTCTAAGAAAGGTTTTGCTGATGTAGACCCGAGTTTTGCTGATGACGTTGGCCTTGCTGCCCACTGTGCTCCAAGCACCTTGTTGTTGCAGAGGTTTAGTTCTAGAAGTCATAAATCAAGGGATGAGAGAATTGTTTTGGTTTAGAGAAATCTTAAAATCCAAATGTCTTTAATATTTTATTAGGGAAATCTTAAAGTTGATTATAACAACACCGGTTAAGATCCCACGGTTCCATCCTTCCAACATCGTTATTTTTATCGGATTCACTTAGTCCAGATGAATTTTCTAAACTCAACTGAATGAGTTCCACACCTTCATTTAGACCGTGGGAAATCCCATTAGCAACACATAGGTTAAATCATCCAAGGTATTCCCAATCATCCAACAAGAAGTTTTAATTTAGTTAAAGTTGTAGTTTTGTTATTTTGTTTGTGGTTAGATTTTGAGTTGCTTTATATTTTGATTGTTGTGGCGGTGGATTTTATCTTGTAGTGACTTTTAATTTAGTTTTGGTTTCAGTTCAGGGACTATCCTAAAGGTTTTGGTTTTCATGCAACAGTATTGTTTAACATGCAAGAAAAGTAAATCGCAGTGTAGGTAAAGAAAATGCAATAAAGTAAGCTGAAATAACATAAAAGCATACCTGGAGGGTCTTCCCGTCATCCCAAGCTACACTTTAAAGCACATATTAAAGCATTTAAATACTTCAACAAGTACCTAGGTAAAGACTAAAGGAAGGGTTTTGGTTGTCTAACAGAATCCTAATCCTATAGTTAGTCATTTCCTATGACGTCTAGGTTCTTGATTTTGGTTAAGGATGATTTTCTTCACCAAAGAACAATTAAGTTCAAATGTTCTTAAAAACTATCCATCGTATTTAGAAAGTGCTTAGAACAAATTCTAAACATCTTTTCAATACCTCTGGGACAGTTTTGAGTCCAAGTTAATTTAATTATACAGGTGAATTAATCATCCAAGGGTTTAGTTATGTTTTGTTCCCTTGCTTAGTGAACTAGGATATTTGATTATGCTATGAGTAAAGTGACATTTCACCTAACGCTCCATTTAATAGTTATAATAATTTAAAGCTTTCAGGGGCAAGTTAATTTGTTAAAGATTTTAATGATTCGAAGTTAAAGTTGATGATTTACTTTAATGTGATTTAATTATGAAATTTTAATCAATGAATTCTAAGTTTGGAATGATATTTGATTCATTTAAGTTGAACTTTTTATAAATGATATCAATATTTCATGTTAATTTAAATTTTTAGATTAGTTTAGGTCAAAAGAGGTGTTCAAATTATTTATTAAATTTTGATGATTTAATTTGGATTAATTATATTAATTAATTTAATTTTTACATTATGGTTTAAAGTAAGTTGTCTTAAAATTATTTAAAATTTGCAAATTTTGATTTAAGTTTGTTTTAAAATGATTTTAGATTAGTTTTAAATATTTTAATTTACTTTTTAATTATTTAACATTTTAGATTTTAATCAATTGTTAAATTATTTAATGATGTAGGTTTTAATTAATAATTATTTATTTTTAATCATTTAATTATTAGTTCCATCTAACCTCTTAAGATTAAGAGTTAAGTATAATTAAGTGATTTATTTAGGGATTTTTAAATTAAGGAATTAATATCCTCTTAAGTTATATCCCCATTTCAATAATCCAATTTCAATTAATCTTCCAAAATTTAAATTATTTAATTAATTAAAGTTTCATTTTTGGTTTATTAAAATGATTAATGGGTTCCTACTCTTTGATTTCCCAAAGTTTCAATCATCTGAGAGAAAATTAAAATCAGATATTTTACCCCCATTTTGATTAAACCTAAAGTTTTAATTAGGGGTTAAAATCATTTAATTACCTTTATGCCCCTTTAAGCTTATTTATTTTATAACTCATTAAATTAAACTTAAATGAACTTAAAATTTGTATTCCACTTCACTCACATGTCAATTAAGACATTAGAGGAGAAAATTTGATTTTTCAGAATTTAATTTATTTATATAATTATTTTTAATGGAAAATAGGGATTTTCAAAGAAAATTCACCAACATGACCAAGGTAAAGTTTCTGTCCTTAAGAAAATTATGGGATGTTCCTAATGACCAGAGGACCACTTGGACTAATTTTAGTGATTTTTTTTGCATTATATTTTATTTATTATAATTATTTTAAGTTTTGGAGTGTTAATTAATTATAAAATAACTTAAAAGTTGAAAAATGAATTTTATATCTTTCAAAAATCCCTCTAACCTCAAGAAAGTCAGAGAAACAAGTTTTACATTTTTATGATTTTTCTTTGATTTATTAGAATTAATTTAGTGGTAAGGCTTGAAAATACATTTTTTAATTTAAAAATATATTTTAAGGCTTTGAAATTAAATATCTTAACCTAGAGACTTAGGAAAAATATTTGATTGGTTCCTAAGTGATTAGGGGACCAAACATGACATTTTTATGATTTTTATTATTTTTGTGATTTTTATTATTTTTTAATTATTAAAAATATTAAAATATGCTTGAAAATGAAAATTATTAGAAAATTCCAATTTTATTTTTCCTAGACTTCTCTGATATCAGAGAAGTCCCAAAATCAATTTGGTGAATTTTTGAAATGTATTTTTGATGTTATGAATTTTTAAAGTTTAATTTTGATTTTGTGGCTTAATTGATCCATTTAATAGGATTAAACATTTCCAATTGACTTTAAATTTTTATGCGAGGTTCCCCTAATCCTAAAGATCAGTGAAGAATTATTTTCAAGTCATTTTAATGTGTGATTAACTATAATTAATTAAAGTTCAATTTAGAGTGATTAGGCCAATTAGGAGTATTTTTAAGGAATTAATTCAAACCATAATTTTCCTAGGATCCTCTGGTCCTAAGATACTTCACCAAATTTTCATGGAATTTTTCTAAGAAACATGCTAATTTTTGAATTAAAATGTCAAAAACAGTGACATAAACTTGAAAAATACATAACTTGTCATAAGGTTGGCCTATGACCTTGAAAAATTCAGGGAATGTTCCCCAAGTCAGAGGCTTCAAAATCCCTATGGTCTCATGCCATGGTGAAATGTCTATGCAAATTGAGAATTGAAATACCAAAATAAGTAAATAATTAATTAAAAATAAAATACTCATCAAATTAACTCAATTCTTTTTTTACATTATTCTCCTCTGTTCACTGAGCAAGTGGGTATTTTTCTTTTATTTTTGTGATTTTTATATGCAAAGATATGAATTTTTTAAATTCTGGCTATTTAATTAAATCAGAAAAAACCTATTTTCCTACTTATCCACGTCGGCGCCGCGTCAACCTATGGCGGATCGAACTCCACGTGTCGTCTTCTGGTTCGGTGCCGCCATCCGACTCAGCTGCCATGCGGTTCGCAGTTCACGCTCCATCTCCTCGTCCGACGCCATCTGAGCTGTTCGTTCGATACACGCGCAATCCGACGGCGGTCGACCATCGTCTCCGACTTGTGTGCGTTCGTGACCGTCGACCTTCTAACCCTAACATCTCGCTCGATTCTCAATGAATTCTCAAGTTTTTATGCTCTATGGATTCGTCTTGAGAAGACGAACACATCCATATGTTAAACACGCCATGAAATTAAGCCAAAATAAATGGAGGATTCACAAAAGCTTGGGTGGAAGGCAGAGTTCATACCTTGGTTATGAGAGGTGAAGCCTCAATCAGAGATGCTCGACATGTTCGTTGGGGTCCAAGGAGGCTAGGGATGAAGCCTGAAGTTGTGGTGAAATTTCTAAACTTGACTTCCACCAAGCCCGATCACAAAGCATGGAGGCTGGAACAACTGGGTGGCCTGGAGAGGGGGCTTTCACTGGGGAACTCCTTCTCTACCTCTGGTGAAGGTGTGGGAAGAGTTAATTTGGATTTGGTGAAGTTTCAGAGAGTGTCTTATTTTTTAGCCTGAGATTGAACTCAAAAATTGTGTTCAACCAATGGGGGAGGAGGCAAGAAAGCTGTAGGGCTGAGCATCTCTTGGCTAAGAGGAGCTCTGGGAACAATTTGGAGGGCTTCTGTTGAGAAAAATTTCAACACCTCTCTCATGGCCGAGAGGTGGTGTTTAAATGGCTAGGGCCATTGGGCTGAGATAAGGCTCAATTGAAGGGTGGATTCAGTTGCTTAGGTGGAGGGCAGAGAGGCTCCAATGTTTAATTTGGCTGAGGTGGTCATTTGGTGGGGTTTGGGTGTGTTGTGGTAGATGGTGGCTCTCGGTTTTGACCCCCTCCGGCAGCTAGGCTAGCCGGCAAGGACAGGGGAGCTGGCCCCTGAGGTCAGGTGAGTCATGGAGAGGTTTAATGGTGATTAGCAGTTGTGGGGATTCTTTGGGGTAAGGTAAAAGAGGATTTATCCACTTAAGGGAAGAGATCCCTTAAAATGGGAAACCCTTGGTCCATTGCTCACTTAGCTTGGGCTAGGTGGATCTAGGGTGGTTCCTAGGATTCACTTGGTGGCTGTGGAAACGTTGGTTTAGCCACACTTGGTTCAATTTGGTTTGATTAGGCCATAGGTTCAAATTGGCTCACTTGGGTTTGGGTTAGGCTAACTTGGGTTTGGGTTTGATTTAGGTCCAAGTGTCTTGAGCAACATTATAGAAATGATTTCCATGAAAAACTTTCATGAAGACATGGAATGGTTTTGAGTTCAATTGGAAGGTCAATTTGGTGGATTTTGGTATTTTGGTTAATTTAGGGAACGTTGAATCAACTTTGGTCCAAGTTGGGTTAAGGTGGGATTTAGACCCAATTGAAAGTTTCAAATGGTCTAGGGGAATGTATTGAAGAGTTCCCAACATCAATTGGGAAGAAATTTTAGGGTTTGCCTAATCAATTTGGTAGGTTTAGGGCATGGATTCACTTTTGGCAAAAATGGGGGTATTTTGGTTAAGCTTAGGCTCAAATAAATTTTGAGTTGTTTTATATTTTGAATTTTGTGGCGGTGAATTTTATCTTGTTGTGACTTTTAATTTAGTTTTGGTTTCAGTTCAGGGAATATCCTAAAGGTTTTGGCTTTCATGCAACATTCTTGTTTAACATGCAAGAAAAGTAAAGCGCAGTGTAGGTAAAGAAAATGCAATAAAGTAAATTGCAATAATATAAAAACGTACGTAGAGGGTCTTCCGGTCATTCCAAGCTACACTTTAAGGCACATATTAAAGCATTTAAATAATTCAATAAGTACCTAGGTAAAGACTAAAGGAAGGGTTTTGATTGTCTACCAGAATCCTAAACCTATAGCTAGTCACTTCCTATGACGTCTAGGTTCTTGATTTTAGTTAAGGATGATTTTCTTCATCGAAGAACAATTAAGTTCAATTGTTCTTTAAAACTACCCATCGTATTGAGGAAGTGCTTAGAACAAATCCTAAACATCTTTTCAATACCTCTGGGACAGTCTTAAGTCCAAGTGAATTTAATTATACAGGTGAATTTATCATCCAAGGGTTTAGTTAAGTTTTGTTTCATTGCTCAGTGAACTAGGATGTTTGATTATCCTACGAGTGAGGTGACATTTCACTTAACGCTTCATTTAATAGTTATAATAGTTTAAAGCTTTCAGGGGCAAGTTAATTTGTTAAAGATTTTAATGATTTGAAGTTAGAGTTGATGATTTACTTTAATGTGCTTTAATTATGAAATTTTAATCAATGATTTCAAGTTTGGAATGATGTTTGATTCATTTAAGTTGAACCTTTTTATAAATGATAACAATATTTTATGTTGATTTAATTTTTCTTAGATTAATTTAAAAGAGGTA
Source organism: Papilionanthe hookeriana x Papilionanthe teres (assembly GCA_022702705.1). Taxonomy (NCBI): domain Eukaryota; kingdom Viridiplantae; phylum Streptophyta; class Magnoliopsida; order Asparagales; family Orchidaceae; genus Papilionanthe; species Papilionanthe hookeriana x Papilionanthe teres. The sequence continues at coordinate 132,185,559 of CM040424.1, read as the reverse complement.
TTCAAATTATTTATTAAATTTTGATGATTTAATTTGGATTAATTAATCGTGTTTTAAGATAAGTTGTTTTAAAAATTATTTAAAATTTGTAATTTTTTATTTAAGTTTGTTTTTGAAATGATTTTAGATTAGTTTCAAATATTTTAATTTACTTTTTAATTATTTAACATTTTAGGTTTATTCAATTGTTAAATTATTTAATGATGTAGGTTTTAATTAAGAATTATTTACTTTTAATCATTTAATTATTACTTCCATTTATCTTCTTAAGTTATATCCCTATTTTAATAATCCAATTTTAATTAATCTTCCAAAATTTAAATTATTTAATTAATTAAAGTTTCATTTTTTTTATTAAAGCGATTAATGGATTCCTACCCTTTGACTTCCCAAAGTTTCAATCATCTGAGAGAAGATTAAAATCAAATATTTTACCCCCATTTTGATTAAACCTAAAGTTTTAATTAGGGGTTAAATTTTTTTAATTACTTTTATGCCCCTTTAAACTTATTTATTTTATAACTCATTAAATTAAGCTTAAATAAACTTAAAATTTTTGTGCCACTTCACTCACATGTCAATTAAGACATTAGAGGAGAAAAGGTAATTTTTCTGAATTTAACTTATTTATATAATTATTTTTAATGGAAAATAAGGATTTTCAAAGAAAATTCACCAACTTGACCAAGGTAAAGTTTCTGCCCTTAAGAAAATTATGGGATGTTTCTAATGACCAGAGGACCACTTGGATCAATTTTTGTGATTTTTTGAATTATATTTTATTTATTATAATTATTTTAAGTTTTGGAGTGTTAATTAATTGTAAAATAAAAAAAAAGTTGAAAAATGGATTTTATATTTTTTAAAAATCTCTCTGACCTCAAGAAAGTTAATGAAACAAATTTTACATTTTTATGATTTTTCTTTGATTCATTAGAATTAAGTTAGTGGGGAAGGCTATAAAATACATTTTTTAATTAAAAACTGTTTTAAAGCTTTGAAATTAAATATCTTAACCTAGAGACTTAGGGAAAATATTTGATTGGTTCCTAAGTGATTAGGGGACCAAATATGACATTTTTATGGTTTTTATTATTTTTATGATTTTTATTATTTTTAATTATTAAAAAAATATTAAAATATGCTTAAAAAAGAAAATTTTTAGAAAATTCCAATTTTATTTTTTTTAGACTCCTCTGATATCAGAGGAGTCCCAAAATCAATTTATTGAATTTTTGAAATGTATTTTTGAAGTTATGACTTTTTATAGTTTAATTTTGATTATGTGGTTTAATTAATCCATTTAGTGGCGTTAAACATTTCCAATTGACTTCAAATTTTTATGTGAGGTTCCCCTGATCCTAAAGATCAGCGAAGAATTATTGTCAAGTCATTTTAATGTGTGATTAACTCTAATTAATTAAAGTTCAATTTAGAGCGATTAGGCCAATTATGATCATTTTTAATGAATTAACTCAAACCATAATTATCCTAGGGTCCGCTAGTCCTAAGGAACTTCACTAAATTTTCCTGAAATTTTCTAAGCAAAATGCTAATTTTTCGAATTAAAATGTCAAAAACAGTGACATAAACTTGAAAAATACATAACTTACCACAGGGATAGCCTCTGGCCTTTAAAAATTCAGGGAATGTTCCCAAGATCAGAGGTTACAAAAGCCCTATGGACTCATGCCATGGTGAAATGTATACATGCATGAAGAATTAAAATACTCAAAACAGTATTAAATTAATTAAAAATAATAGACTCAATAAAATAGATTAACTCCTTTTCCACATTATTCTTCTCTGTTCACTGAGCAAGAGGGTATTTTTCTTTTATTTTTATGATTTTTCTATGCAAAGATATCAATTTTTGAAGTTTCTAGTATTTAAATAAATAAGAAAAGTCGGATTTTCCTACTTAAACCAGTCAGCGCCGCGTCAACCTCGGCAGCTCCGAAGCCCTACGTGTCGTGCTCTCATTCGACACCGCCACCTGAGTCAGCTGCCACGCGGCCCGCGGTTCACCTTCCAGCTCCTCGTCCGACGCCATTTGAGCAGTTCATTCAATACACGCGCAATCCGACGGTGGCCGATCATCGTCTCTGACTGGTGTGCACCCATGACCGTCGACCTTCTAAACCTAATATTTCCCTCGATTCTCAACGGATTTTTGAGTTATTATGCTCTATGGATTTATCTTGAGAAGAAGAATACATCCATACGGAAAAACATGCATTGAAATTAACTTGAATGAAATGATGAATCGCTGGAAGCTCGAGAGGAAGAAGAGAGCAATACCTTGGCTCTGAGAAGTGAAGCTTCTATCAGAGAGGCTCGGCACGTTCGTTGGAATCCAAGGAGACTAGGGATGAAGCCTGGAGCTGTGGTGAAATGCCTAGGCTTGACTTCCACCAGGCCCGATCACAAAGCTTGGAAGCTGGAACAACTGGGTGGCCTGGAGAGGGGGCTTTCACTGGGGAACTCCTTCTCTACCTCTGGTGAAGGTGTGGAAAGAGTTAATTTGGTAAATTTTCAGAGAGTGTCCTATTTCTGGCCTGATTTTCAGCTGAGATATTGGGCTCGACTTGGGGGATTCAGGGCAGGAGAACAACGGGGACGAGCTTCTCTTGGCCAGAAGGAGCTCTGGCAATAGTTTAGAGGGGTTCTGTTGAGAGAAAATTCAACATCTTTTAGCACCTTTCACATGACCGAGAAGAGGTGTTTAAATGGCCAGGACCATTGGGCTGAGCTAGGGCTCAATTGGTGGGTGGATTCCACTGCTTAGGTGGAGAGCAGTGGAGCTCCAAAGTTTGATTTGGTTGAGGTGGCCAACTGGGTGAGTTTGGGTTTGTTTCACTTGGTGATGGCTCTCGGTTTTGACCCCCTCTGGCGGCTAGGCCCACTGGCAAGGACAAGGGAGCTGGCCATGGGTCAGGTCAACCAAGGAGTAGGGTTTAATGATGATAAACTAGGCAGGGGGGATTTGCGGTGAGGCAAAAGGTGGATTTGTCCATTTAAGGGAAGAGATCCCTTAAAATGAGGAACCCTTGCTCCTTGGCTCACTTAGCTTGGGCTAGGTGGATCTAGAGTGGTTCCAAGTGTTTACTTAGTGGCTGTGGATAGATTAGTTTAGCCACATTTGGTTCAATTTGGTTTGGTTTGGTGATATGTTCAAATTGGGTCATTTGGTTTTGTGTTGGGCTAACTTAAGTTTGGGTTTGATTTAGGCCCAAGTGTCTTGAGCATTTTTGAAGAGATGATTTCCATGAAAAACTTTCATGAAGACAAGGAATGGTTTTGAGTTCAATTGGAAGGTCAATTTGGTAGATTTTGGTATTTTGGTTAATTTAGGCAAGGTTGAATCAACTTGGGTCCAAGTTGGGTTAAGGTGGGGTTTAAACCAATTGAAAGTTTCAAATGCTCTAGGGGAATGTATTGAAGAGTTCCCAACATCAATTGGGAAGAAATTTTAGGGTTTAGGTAATCAATTTGATAGGTTTAGTGCATGGATTCACTTTAGGCTAAAAATGGGGGTATTGGATTTCAAATGGAATTGAACTCAAAATGTGAATCAACTTTGACTTTGATTTGGTTTAGATTGATATTAATGTTGAATCAAAGTTTAGAATTGAAATTAGGAAAAATTGAGGTCAAATGGGTTGGTTTGGTGTGACATTGGGTCCATTTAGTTTAAAAATGGGTCAATTTGGGGATTTTGATAAAAGTGGTTTATTTTGGAAAAATTAGGCTATGGTGTAGTTGAACAAAATGAAATTAAGAATATTTAGGATTTTTTGGAGTTTTCTGGAAATTTTTTGGAATTTTTAGAATTTTGTGCCAAAAGGGTATTTTAGGGTATCAAGACGTTATTTGGAGGGTATTGGGGTATTTTGGTGAATTTAAAAGGTGGGGGTTGTTTCAAAATGATCTTTAGGATTTTTGGGAATTTTGGATAATTTTTTGGAGTTTTGGAAAATTTGTGGCAATTAGGTAATTTTAGGTAGGTTTGAAGGACCCAATGTCACAACTAGGCATTTTGGCAAAAGTTGAATTTTGATCATGATAAAGCTTAAAGTGAGCCCTGGACCAAGGATTGTACACCCTAAACATCTCATGGGTTGTTCCCAACCCTCTTAGCTAAAGAGCTAGGGGTTTGGACTTCGTGACATGAGTGCTCAAATGAACCAGGGGGAGAATTGGGTAAGGATGGTGTGTGTGAGAGTGCAGTGTGTGTAAGCCAGATCTTACCAGGACCAGGCCACCCAAGGTAGTCCTATGGCTTCAAAAACCTTATAGGAGCTCACTCTTGGTTCTCCATATGGTGGTCTTAACCTTTTAAGGTGATTTAGAGGTTTACAACCAACCAAGTGGGATCCCAAGAGGAGTCAAGAAGTAGCTGAATTGCTAAAGGGTGGGTCTCAATTCTAGTCCTCTACGATAGTCAAGGAGAAAACATATGGCTAGATCCTAAGCACTAAGGAGAGAAGAAAAGACCTCACCAAAAATGAGGTCAACAAATGGACCCCCAATAGGTGTGGTATGCTAACGAAGCACACCGCGCATATTGGCGTTGACCGAAGAGATCAACAAAACCAACACAGATGTCTAAGTGACACACTTAGAACAGTGGGAAGAAAACTTTCCACTGGGGAGTGTCAGGCATATCTCTACGACTGAAGATCCCTGAACTCTCGCTGGGGAAGAAGGAGGTGAATTCCAAATCAGAAGGCTTGGAGAGATTAGATTTGGAATTCATTTCATTTTTATTCCAAGTTTCGTTTTTGTGGTTGAGTTCCAAATTGATTTGAGTTTCAATTTTAGTTAAAATTCAGTTTAAGATTGATTTCAAGGTGGACCTCGTTCAGATTCAAAATTTGGAATGAGAATCGGAACATAGGTTGTAACCTCAGAATTTGAAAGAGAACTAGAATTTAGGCTCTAGTCTTGACGAAAAGAGTTGGAATTTAAGCTCCAACCTCGGAAAGAAGATCAGAATTTGGGTACTGATCGAAAGGAATGAGGACCGGAATTTAAGTACCAGCCTCGGAGAGAGAATTGGAATTTAGGTACCGACCTCACAAAGGATGAGAATCAGAATTTAGGTGCTGACCTCGAAAGAGTGAGAATTGAAATTTAAGTATCAATCTCAAAAAGAGAGTCGGAATTTAGGTACCGACCTCACAAAGGATGAGAATTAGAATTTAGGTACTTATCTCGAAAGGGATGAGAATTGAAATTTAAGTATCAATCTCAAAAAGAGAGTCGGAATTTAGGTACCGACCTCAAAAAGAGATTCAGAATTTAGGTACCGACCTGACAAGGAGAGAACTGGAATTTAGGTACCAGTCTCGAAAGAGAGTCGAAATTTAGGTATCGATCTCGGAAAGGATGAGAATCAGAATTTAGGTACTGATCTCGAAAAGAGAGTCAGAATTTAGGTACCGACCTCGAAAGGAGAGAGCTGGAATTTAGGTACCAGTCTCGGAAGTTTGACGATTGATTCGTAAAAGTTTCAATGATTAGAAGCGCAGTAGAAGATTGGAATGGGACATGAAAGTGTTTCACGTCCCGAAGGATTTCATCAAAGGTTGAAAGTTTGGCAAAGGAAGTGAATCCACACCATCAAAACTAAATCGAGAATCTCGTGGTTCTATGTCAGTAGACTCAGCGACCTTCATAAAAGAGGGGAGAAATCACAGAGAATCGAAAAGATCTCGAGAACAGCCAGAGGCTGGGGATATCGGATTCGGAGTTTCATTTTCATTATTCATTGCTTTAAGTGATTCGATTTTTTTTTAAGTTTGGTTTTCGATGGAAATTTCACTTTGATTCGGATTTTCATTGATTTACTTGGTTCACATCTCGAAGTTTTTAAGTTGATCCGTTTTGAGTTTTTTTTTGTGTTTTATTCAGACTTTGAATTCAAATTTTATTTTGTTGTTATTATTTCATTCAAATCATTCTTCGTCCAACTTTCTTTTTAGACCGAGTTAAAATCAGATCTGGTGGCGTTAGCAGTAAATTGCACAAAACTGAAGGCAAAACACAAAGTTCATTTCCACTTAAATGTCGAAGATATATCAGGTGATTCCATCAAAACATTTTTGATGACATCCTTCTGAAAACAAACTTTTACAAAAGTTCATATATAGATCTGAACACAGAATGCACTGATATCTCAGTGTACTCTGACAAAATTGTCTATTCGATTCATCCATATCTGAAAAGTAAACTACATAGGTAATAACATCACCTTCTGAGCCACTTTTCGGAGGTGAATCCCACGTAAGTGTATTTTAGAGGTGTGCTACTGCATTGTAGCCTACAGCTCGTAGGGCTGCAAATTCTCTAGTTCTGGATCTGGCTGGAAGTAGGCTGGAATTTTACTCTCGTTCATCCTCCTGAAGGTGATGGAGATCCGTTCGTATGGAACTCTTGGTATGCAGTGCTTCGCTACATCTGCACCATTTCCTTGTAGTATGAGAACAGAGCCAACCGGTAGAGGTATCTCCACCGGCCCTCAGAATTCTCCGGGGCCAACTATCTGGAGTTCTGTTCCGAACATAATGTTGCATTGGTTGATGAAGGAAACGGTACAAAAGGGCCTTACAAAATCATGATGATCTGTGTGAGGTGGAATGTAGTCTCCTTCTGCATATATGTTGATAATACAGTTGTTCGGTATGCAATCAGTGGGTAGAACTCGCCAAGCCACCATCCTTTTTATCATTTTCTTAATTAAAACTGGCATTGGATCCACTTCATCGTAGAGGATTATCCCTGGCGGATTTCCTTTCCTGTTATCAGCGAAGTTGTAACAGCATCCAAATTGAATAGTAATCCTCCCCTTACCTCTTTTCCATTTCTTTGGCTCGGAGTAGGTCCTGCTACGTAATCGTCCTGCACGACATTGTTTCTTCAGCTCATTGACGTACTCTACAATCTCACTCTACTCGTAGTGAGAGAAAACATCTGTATGTAACTCTAGTCCGTCCAGGATGATGACATATCTGCCTCTGATTCTATGAAAGTATTCAAAATTCTGCTTACACACCCTTTGGATCAACTCCAATTTGTGCTCTGAAATTATCTGTAAATGTCGTGGTCTAGTGACGTACTATGGGATATATGGATCCACGCCATCACGCTCTCTTGGGAACGTCACTATCTCAGGTGTAGGCTCTGTACTCACCTTCTCCGGAACAACCTCTGCTATGGTGCTTCTGAGGACTGGCCACCTTGGGGCAACTGCTACGACCGTCGGGGTTTCTTCCTTGTTCTCTTCTTCTGTTAATATCTTCAGCATCATGGCGATACGGCGATTCTTGTTTCTTCTCTGAGTTGGGGTCAGGGTGGCTCTCCTCTCCCCCTTAATCTCGGTAGGAGCAGCACTGACAAGTTTTCCCCCTGAGGACGTTATCACTGATTTCATCTTGTTTTCTTCGATCATATTGATCTTTCTCTTCTTGTTTGTAGCTTGGGGAGCCTTTTTGTTGAGCCTCATCACTGTCTTCGCACGAAACTGTTCGGGATCCACAGCAGTCCAAGCATTTTCCCCATATTCCAACTCCAGCTGTGCAAGGTCCGAGCCAACCTCTATTACAGCATCAGCTTTCAGCTCTTCTTTGTTAAGTGCAAGACTTATGCCATCCTTAAAGTTCAGGAACAGCCGCCCGTTCGACATTTCCCTGAAAAGAAAACAAGGAAAGGATCAGAGGCTATACTCAGGATGAGAACAATAAGAAAATTTACTTATTAAAAAAACTTCTTATTTAATTATTTTGAGTTTTAAAAGAATAAGAGAAGATAAGAAAAGATCAGGAGTGAGCTCGTCTTGAAAGGAAGAGTCAAAATTTTATTATTACTTCAATTGCATATGTTTTCCTTTAACACACATTTTTTATTATTCATTTTCTTTTTCATTTTCTTTCGGGTTCGGACCCAGTTATAAGTGATTACTCTACCCGTGCTTCTAGGAACGAAATTTCATTCTTCGAAACATCAGGTTGTGTAATACTTCTTCAAATATCGTCCATTGATTGGAAGCATAAATCGTTCTCCACGGCAATTCACAAGCTGGTAAGAACCTCCTGAGTAGACTGTCTCAACCTGGAATGGCCCCTCCCAAGTCGGTTCAAATTTACCTCCTATCTTGCGGTGTGCAAGAATATGTCTTCTGAGAACTAGGACCAAGTCACTGACTTTGAATGTCCTCAGGCGGACCAGTTTGTCGTGGGCCTGGATCATCTTAGCCTTATACAGTTCCAGATCCTGTTGCGCTGCAAGTCATTTTCCTTCTAAGTTTTCCAATTCTTCCAGCCGTAGTCTGGCATTTTCTTCTGTAGTGATCCTGTTCGCAACTGCAATTCTGAGTGATGGGAGCTGAACTTCCAAGGGTAGAACTGCCTCGGACCCGTACACTAGAGCATAGGGCGTAGACTGAGTAGGAGTCCTGAAAGTCATTCTGTAGGCCCATAAAGCTTCTAACAACTTCTCATGCCAATTCCTTTTATTGTCGTCCAATGTTTTCTTTAAGATTTGGACGAGAGTTTTATTAAAAGCCTCGGCCAAGCCGTTTGCTCTTGGGTAGTAGATCGTTGAATAGCGCCAATCGATCCCGTATCTTCTGACAAAACTATTGATCTTCGTGCTTCTGAACGCGGACCCATTATGTGAGATAATTCTGCGTGGTACTCCGAAGCGGTAGACGACCTTAGGTTCTTGAAGAACTGTAGCACGTGATGCGTTTTCACTTCCTTAAGCGGTACAGCTTCTTCCCACTTGGAAAAGTAATCCGTAGTTGCGAGAATGAAACGATGTCCTCTTGAAGAAGGCGGTTCTACCGGACCCACAATATCTGTGCCCCAACACTCAAATGGCCACGACGCGATTGTTGGATGTAGCACATTTGGAGGTTGATGTAGAACAACTCCATGCACTTGGCTCTGGTGACAGCTTTTAGCGACCTTTATGCAGTCGGTCATCATTGAGGGCCAGTAGTACCCTAGTCTTTTAATCTTCATTTTCATCTTCAGACCTGACTGATGAGGGCCACAAAGTCCTGAGTGTACCTCTTTAATAATTTCACGAGCCTCGGACCCACTCAGGCTAATGACTTATCGTCTGGTAGATTTCCTATTTGCAGATAATCTTTAAAGGTCGCCGCCAATCTTCTGCATTTTCTGTTACTGTTGTAACTGATTCTTCTTCTTCTTCTGATCTGTGTATCGTGTTCATGTCGAGCTGTGAGAGAACCTGACGTCCCTGAACTAACATTTCAACTGATTCATCCTGTGAGCAGGCAAACTCTTTTGTGAGGTGGGAGAACGCATCTGCAAGAGCATTTTCTTTTCTGGGAATCTTGTAGATTGTTACATTCAGAATTTGCTCCAATAGTTTCATGGAATACTGAAAGTACTGCTCGAGCCTCGGTTTCAGAATTATGTATTGTCCGGTGATCTGCTGAATAATTAACTGCGAATCTCCGTAGATGTTGATATCTCTTATACCCATCTGAATGGTTAATTCCAATCCTGTTATGAGGGCTTCGTATTCTGCTTCATTACTTGTACACGGCTCTATTAGGTGGTAGGAGTATCTCAACATCCCTCGCTCCGGTGTTATAAAGATTAGTCCGATTTCTGCCTTAACGGGCACTATCGTTTGGGATTCTTTGTCTTTCTGTGCTGAAGATGCTCCGTCGAAGTATAGTTCCCAACGTTGATCATCGGGATCTTGTAAGCTCATTATCTGCTCGTCTGGCAAGTCGTCATTGAGAGGCGATTCTGCCGGCAAAGGATGTGCTGCGAGGAAATCTGCTAGGACTTGTCCTTTTACTACATGAAGATGAACGAAAGTTATATCGAATTGCAATAATATCATCGACCACCTGGCAAGTCTGGCAGAAAGCATCGGGCGAGTCATCAAATATTGCAATGGATTAACTTTCAAAATAAGGTTGACCTTATGAGAAAGCATGTAGTGCCTGAGTTTCTGAGCGGCGAAGATCAGGGCCAAACAATGCTTCTCAATAGGAGGATACTTTACTTCCATCGGAATCAGATGACGGCCTAAGTAGTAGAGTGCATTTTCTTTACCCTCGTCATTGACCTGGGCTAACAGGGCTCCAAGGGAGTCATCTAAAGCTGCGGTATAAAGTATCAACGGTCTACCTGCGACTGGGGCTGCTAAAACAGGAGGTGTCATTAGATATTGCTTAATATCCTCGAAGGCCCGCTGGCATTTCTCTTCCCAAAAAAATTTGGCATCCTTTTTAATTAATGCCGAGAAGGGCTGACACCTACTTGACAAATTCGAGATAAAACATCGAAGATATGCCAATTTTCCTTGAAAGGATCGTAATTGTTTCAAGGTTTTTGGGAGGCGACATTTCTAAGATAGCTTTAATCTTCTCCGAATCGATTTCAATTCCGCTATGTCGGACAACAAATCCTAAGAATTTCTCAGAGGCGACACCGAAGGCGCATTTCAAGGGATTCATCTTAAAATTAAATTGTCTTAATCACTCAAAAACAATTCTCAAATCATACGGTGATCTTCCTTCAATTTGCTTTTGATGACCACATCATCCACGTAGCACTCGACTTGGTTGTGAATGAGATCATAAAAAATCCTCGTCAATGTTCTTTGGTAAGTTGCTCCTGCGTTCTTCAATCCTAAAGGCATTACTCTGTAGCAATATATTTTGATTGGCGTTCTGAAGGCTGTGAGCTTTTCATCTTTTCGTGCCATCTTTAGCTGTTTGTATCCTGATGATCCATCCATGAAAGAGAAGATTTCATGTGTCGAAGCTATGTCGATCATCAATTCTGGAATTGATAGTGGGAATTCATCCTTTGGGCATGCTTTGTTTAAATTTCTGAAATCTACGCAGATTCTGATCTGTCCATTCTTCTTTCTGACCGGTACCACGTTGGCTAACCAGGTTGGGTATTGTTCTTCACGGACAAACTTGGCGTCAATTAGTTTCTTAACTTCAGCTATAACTTGTTGTTCAATCTCTAGACGCATTCTTCTACGAGCTTATCTGACTAGAACGACAGTGGGATCCACTCCTAGTCTATGAACTGGAAACTCTGGATCTAATCTTGGCATTTCATCATAACTCCAAGCAAAACAATCCTTGAATTCCATTAATAGCTTGATCATTTCTTCAGAGTCTTCTTTATTGAGTAAGGAGCTAACAACTTAGGCTCTTCGCTAGTACCTAAGTTAACTTCCACTAACTCGTCTATTGTAGATTTAATTTCTTCTTCAAATTCTTGCGGAGCGTCTCCGATTGGCAGATCTTCGAGATCATCTGAGGTTTCCAAGCAGTCTTCATTATGCTTGCAAGTGACAACTAAGCAAAATCTTGAATCATCAACTGATCCTACAGTGCCGAATCCGAGGCCATGTTTTGAATTGGGATTTCAACTGGCATTGTTCCATAACTTTTCAAAGTGTTGTGATTGACCTTTTGACCACTATTTAGGTAAGAAGCCACGTTGAATTAAATTTTGATCACAGGGAGAATACCACTCAAAAGGAAATTTCATTAATTCAGAAGAAGTAACATCTTCAAATTGTACATCATTTTCAGTTTTGGAAGAATAAGCACCACGGTAGAATTAGATCAAATTTGCACCACCACCATGCACTTCCTTGACCACCATACCCTCGACCTTATTAGAATGGATCGGGGTCAGGGTCATAGTATGCACATAGTGGTTAATCTTCTCGTACATTGATTTGTATTCATTGTTCTTTTCATCTTCGAGAGAGATCTTGAACTGGGGTTTCCTTTGGTTTACTGTTGCTGCTTCTTTCTTGATTTCTTCTTCTTCTTCAGAGCTATTCTCCAAATCAACATCGATGATCGGCTTCTTATAATCAACTGTTCCACCGTTTCTTCTTCGAACTCGTCCCCGGCCACGACCTCGGGTGCGAATTCTGGAGAAACCTTCACATCTCGTCGTAAGGGAGTGGTGAGTAACTGTTGAATGAGGATTTCAAGTTCTTCGTCGTCTCGTGCTTCTTTTTCTTGATTTGGTATAGCATTTCTGGATAAGATTGTTTACTTTGGAGGTGCATAGTAAGCTGCATCTTCGTGGATTCCGATTTCATGCACGGAGAATGGTTGCAAATCACCTTTGATACATTGTTCTTGTCCTCCTTCATAGTAATTTATACACTGGTGTAGAGACGACGGTACCATCTGGTTCTCATGGATCCATGGCTGGCCTAGTAGAGCGTTGAATGATTTCTCGGAATCAATTATGTGGAACTTTGCGGTTGTCTTGGCCAATTCACCGATCTTCATTAACAGTGTTATCGATCCAAGAGCTCTTTCTCCTTTCTGGTTGAAGCCTCTTAGCATCATCTTATCTGCCACGAGATCACGGGCATCAATCTCTAAATAAGCTAGCGTACGAAGGTTCATTATATTAATTGATGCTCCTGGATTGACTAGCACCCCAGAGAGTGTGAACTTTCCAATACTGACTGAAATGTACAACGGTCGGTTGTGATCTGCTGTTCCAAGTAGTTATCAATGCCCATGAAGGTGACACCGCACTGTCCTTTCAATAAGCAAACCTCATCGAAGGAATTACCAGCCGTTTGAGCTAAGAAAATTTCTGGATTAAGCAAGGCATTAACTAGAGATTCTCTCATCTCCCTTGACAGGATCAGAGCGTCGTAGATGCTCAGTTTGGCTGGTAGCTTCCTAAGATGGGCTAGCACATTATAGTCCACTTTGTTACCAGGCTGTTCAATTTCTTCCCGAATGGGCAATTCTTCCGCTGGGGTTGGCTCTTCTTGAGCAACCACTTGCTTTCCCTTGTCCTTTTGACCCAATCTCGGAGGTAGGACCTTTCCACTTCTCAGTTTGACTTCAGTAATTTCCTCTGAATCTACCGGTGTCTCCTCTTGAATTGGAACGACTGGCTCTTCTGAAGTTACCTCAGCCTCTGATAGTTATAACTCAATTGTGATCGGAGCTCCTCAGAATTTACAAATAGACTCGTCACTTACTGAACTTTCGTAGCCATCCTTGTGAATGTCCTCCTCTTCGTCGTGGTTATCTTGGTTCTCTATGATTAGATAATCGTTATTCGTATCAATATTGAGATTCAGATTAGGTTGGTTGTCGTTAGTTACGTAATCATTAGAAACAGTCAAAACGTAGCCAACACCAAAACTCTTATCATTATAAGATCCCGCCAGGGTGAGCAAACAATTATACAGAGTCAGTGGTTCGAGGGATTTCTCCCTCAAATCAGAAACAACCATCCTAGGATAAGCATTCCCTATTCTAGCTTTCGGAGCCTCGATCTTCTTTTCTTCCATGATCTTCTTCTTCTCCTGGGGCGGTTCTTCAATCGCAAGTGATAGTGTCGGCTCGGCAGGTTTTAAACTCTGAGTTGAAACGCGTACCGAAGCAGTCTGGATGTGATCCAAAATTTTCTATGATGACTTTGTTCAGACGGTACTCCATCCATCATTAGTCGTGTACGGGTCGATCAGAACAATAGGCTTCATCGAGATAACATTGACGGAACCTACCTTTTGGGGTTCCTTCATGTATTCCTTTGGGATCATTATGTTCCCTCTCCGAAGATTATCTTCCAACCAGTTCTTGAAGGTGAAGCAGTCTTTGATCTTATGTCGCATCATCTGGTGGTAGGGACAGTAATTCGGATGATCCTTCTTGTCGACTTCCTCGGGTTTCCTGGGCTCTGGTAACTGAAAGTCGGGATTCTTCATCAAACTGTGAAACATCTTAGCCACTGCCTCAGTCTTGAAGGGGTATTCTTTGTTCAAAAGTTCCTTCAGGGGACGGAGCGGACGAGACGGCTGTTGATCGTACCGCGGTGACTGATAACTCGGTCGAGGCTGAAAACTCTGCTGAGGCTGATAATTCTGCTGAGGGTGTTGATAAGTCTGTTGTGGTGGTTGATAACTCGGCTGCAGTTGCTCTGGCTGTATTTACACTGGCTGTTTACCTTTGTCCACTGCTCCGACGGTTCCTGATTTTTTCTTGAATGCTTTCACAGGCTTCTGCTTATCAGTTTTATCGTTGAAACTTAGCTGTTTTGCTTCCTCCTTCAAGCTCTCGGCCTTGCTAAGCAACTTCTCGAAAGTCTTAATGGTAAATCCCTTAAGGAGAAGTGCTATCGGGACATGGATACTCCTAAGAAAGATACTGACCGCATGCTGTTCCTGAAGCTGTGGTTCACACTTCATGCTCAGGTTCCTCCATCGAAGTATGTAATCCACCAAAGTTTCATTCGGTTTCTGTCGCTCCACCACTAGATCACTAATAGTGATGTGGTGCTGAGCTCCGACAAACCTCTTAACGAAGAGATTTTCCAATTCTGCAAAAGTCTTGACTGATCCATCGGCGATTCTGCATACCAGTCGAAGGCGATCCCTGACATACTGCTGACGAACTGACGGAAGAGTAAGGCGTCGCTCTCACCGGCATTGCAGTAATTGGCACGAAAATGTGCGACATATTGCCGGGGGTTTCCTGTTCCATTGAAAGTCTTAAATAGAGGTGGTACAAATCCCATCGGGTATTGGACTGCATCAAATTCTTTGGGGTAAGGTCTACCCGTCTGAATAGATGATCCGTTCTTGGACTAAGCTAAGGCTTCTCACACCTGCTGTTCTACCATGCTCTTAATATCCTTTTTGGGAATCATATTCTGTGCAGAATCATTCTTCAGCTGATCATCTTAGTTAACAGATGTAATCTCTTTTCCTCCATCTGTAATATGGATGACCTCCGGGGGTATTTCTTTATGAGGTTGGGCCTGACTCTGGAGAGTGGCTAAGGCAGCAGCCATCTCTTCCATCCTTTTCGCCATCTGGGAAATCATATCATCTCTTTCCCGAAGTTGTGCTCTCATTAACTCTGGCTCATCTCTTTCTAAAGCTGGCGGAACTCCCTGCGAAGCTGACGATGCTCGTGTCTCAACCATGTTGACCTCAGCATACTCTTCATCCAAGAATTTTGACGAATCCACTTCGTCTCTTAATTCTTCTCCTCTTTCTCTTGCTAGCTGTCAGATGCCCATTCTTAGTTGCCCTATGGCATCCTCAAGTGGCCTTTTTTGAACGATCTCATGGTTGTCAGGAGACGCCTGTTGAACCTCTCTTTCAAGAGTTTCTTTTACTGCGACACTTTCTTCAGATCTGGGATCTTCAGCGAGACTTCTCTTTCCAGAACGTCCTGTTGGTATTGGATCGGCAATAATAGGTCGCCACACCATCCTTCTTAGAGCAGAAGGCCTAGGACCGGCTAGTCTGTCGGCAGTGCGTAAGTAGGTGGTGTCCTCCCTAATATGGAGACCCGATACAACAACAAGTGAGCCTTCCTCGCTAGCTCGCACATTTTCCTTTGGTCTTTCAGGAACAATAGTAGGCTCTACTCACGAACTGAGGTGAGACATAATTGGCACTCGTCCCATTCTTCTCAGAATCTCTGATACAGAACATGCTTCTTTTCTGGCTAATTTCTCGACTACCACACGCAATCGGGTAAGCAGTGTAGTCTTGCTCTTCTTCTTCTTACTGTCACTGTAATATGCAGGATAGGGTAACGCAGCGACGATCTTTCTGGCATCTATTTCATCAAATGCAGCAGAGAGATGGTGGACTCTATTTATTTCCAACAGTGGTAAGTACTCTGACAGTTCTTCCTCTTCTCTTCGGGGATTTCTTTAAGATAGGTACGCTTCAGCTTCCCTGACCTTCTTGATCTTAGCAAATTTCCTATTTTTATTCCTCCTCTGTGTCCGGGCTAAGGGCCTATACTTCAAACCGAACCCTATCTCGAAAACAGACGGTATCGCAGCGAAGTCTGAACCCTCCGCGATGACAGGCTCATAACTGACTTGCACCTCCTTTCCTTTCAGTTTGGCAAGAATCGAGGTAGGTGCAGTAATGACCAGACCGGTGGGGGTAGAGATGATAGTTCTAGGGGTAGCAGTCAACTTCCTGTGTACAGCAGTGTTCCCTTCAACTGGGGCCCTCTGTAGGGGAGGGAATTCTTGAGTCGACTTCAGGTTAAACTCAATCATAGGCTCTTCAGTCTCAGGCACTTTGTTCATCAGTGCGAAAAGAGTAACATCGGCAAACTTAACGTCCGTATTGTTAAAACCTTGTCCAAAGTGGATGATTGCATCGCTATGCAGTTCATCCTGGTAGAAAGCTAAGTCATGTCCGTTGGTAAAGGAGAAAATTAGCTTCTAAATTATGCTTCCTTCGTCAGGAAGAAAAGAAAGAAATTGAAAAGAGTCCGAACACAATTTGTTTATGTTTTATTCATGCATTTACGATTTAAAAAAGAGTTTGTTTGTTAGGTGGTTAGTTTATTCGTTAAAAATGAGAGGAGATTGGAGAGGGTAAAGGACCCAATCCAGAGCTTAGAAAGGAAGGGAAAAATCTTGCAGTATTTCTCAACTCGAAGGACCGCTCCTAAACTAACATCTATTGGAGGTCTACCTCGCCTCTTCTGAGAGGTATCAAAAAGGAGGATTTCAGAACCTCTTTGTTTAGGAGTGTCTAAACAGTGGCTCAAAAATCAAAGAAGAGTTGACTATACCCGTTCAAGACAGAAATGAACGTAGTATGCCAACAGAAAGAATGGCAGTTTAATCCGCAAGGGGCATGGACCCATTGCCGATTTATGAAAGCAAAACTATCTGATCAAAATGGAGAGAGGAACTAGTCCCTAGCGGAGTCGCCAGAAAGTTGTCGGCATATTTTTAGGTTTTGAATTTAATTTAAATATATATATAATTTAGAAAGTAGCATTTGATTTTAAAAATAATTTTTAGTTTGAAAAATTTTAAGATATGAAAAATCAAACCGATCTCACATCCCGAATAGTTTATATAAACAAGCATCGCATCACAAACCGTATATCCATCCCGAAGAATAGACACACTGCTTGATGATGGGTCTTGATAAAATAAACTAGAAGATTTATGACATCCGTTTGGTTTGCGAACCAATTTTATAAGCCGACAAATTCCTCTGCTTAATATAAAGGAATTAAGCAGGGTTTATATTACCTGGGTTCTTAAAGTTCCCTATAAGGGCAAGCCACTATAGTTAATTACATCTTAAATTACGGGAATCATTTAAGAAAACTCTCGATGATGATCAGTGGTTTTGCTCTCAAGAATTTCAAAGTTTAAGGTTTTCAAAGGATTGAATTTTGGAATTTCAAAAAGGGATTAGCTTAAATTTGGAACAGTTTATTTTGGGGTCCAATGGAAAAGAAGTAGGAGAAGCTGAGGATCCAAGAAGAATCTTGGCAACTTCCCAAACTATCCTATTGTTTGACTTCAATTTGAGATTTTATTTAATGTTGTAATCCTGCCAATTTTAATTAATTAGAACTTATATTTGTATGATATCATCACACAAATAGCCTCGAAGATGTGAGGGTTTATGTCGTACCAAACAACCACCTCGGAATCCTAAGACCAGTTAGGGTTTAATTTGCATAATATGATTATACAAATTCCTAACAAAAAGTTGAGGATTTATGTTGCACTAGGCAAACTACCTCGAAATCCTATGGCTTGGTTATTTAATTCTAAGAAAGGTTTTGCTGAAGTTGCCACATGTTTTGCTGATGACGATGGTCGTGCTGCCCACTAAGCTCCAAGCTCCTTGTTGTTGTTTCAGAGGTTCAGTTTTAGATGTCATAAATCAAAAGATGAGAGAAGTTTTTTGCTTTAAAGAAATCTTAAAACCCGAATGGCTTCAATGTATTATTAGGGAAATCTTAAAGTTGATTATAACAATACCGGTTAAGATCCCACGGTTCCATCCTTCCGGCATCGTTATTTTTATCTGATTCACTTAGTCCAGATGAATTTGCTAAACTCAACTGAATGAGTTTCACACTTTCATTTAGACTGTGGGAAATCCCATTAGCAACTGAGGTATTCCCGATCATCCAACGAGACGTTTTAATTTAGTTAAGGTTGTAGTTTTGTTGTTCTGTTTGTGATTAAACTTTGAGTTGTTTTATATTTTGTATGTTGTGGCAGTGAATTTATCTTGTTGTGACTTTTAATTTAGTTTTGGTTTCAATTCAGGGACTACCCTAAAGGTTTTGGTTTTTGTGCAACATTCTTGTTTAACATGAAAGAAAAGTAAAGCGCAGTGTAGGTAAAGAGAATGCAATTAAGTAAATTACAATAACATAAAAGTGTACCTGGAGGGTCTTCCCGTCATTCCAAGCTACACTTTAAAGCACATATTAAAGCTTTTAAATATTTCAATAAGTACCTAGGTAAAGACTAAAGGAAGGGTTTTGATTGTCTACCAGAATCCTAATCCTATAGCTAGTCACTTCCTATGACGTCTTGGTTCTTAATTTTGGTTAAGGATGATTTTCTTCATCAAAGAACAATTAAGTTCAATTGTTCTTTAAAACTACCCATCGTATTGAGGAAGAGCTTAGAACAAATCCTAAACATATTTTCAATACCTCTGGGACAGTCTTAAGTCCAAGCAAATTTAATTACACAGGTGAATTAATCATCCAAGGGTTTAGTTAAGTTTTGTTTCCTTACTCAGTGAACTAGGATGTTTGATTATTCTATGAGTGATGTGACATTTCACTTAACGCTTCATTTAATAGTTATAATAGTTTAAAGCATTCAGGGGCAAGTTAATTTGTTAAAGATTTTAATGATTTGAAGTTAAAGTTGATGATTTACTTTAATGTGATTTAATTATGAAATTTTAGTCAATTATTTCAAGTTTGGAATGATGTTTGATTCATTTAAGTTAAACTTTTTTATAAATGATAACAATATTTTACGTTAATTTAATTTTTCTTAGACTAATTTAAAAGAGGTATTCAAATTATTTATTAAATTTTGATGATTTAATTTGGATTAATTAATCATGTTTTAAGATAAGTTGTTTTAAAAATTATTTAAAATTTGTAATTTTTTATTTAAGTTTGTTTTTGAAATGATTTTAGATTAATTTCAAATATTTTATTTTACTTTTTAATTATTTAACATTTTAGGTTTAATGATGTAGGTTTTGATTAAGAATTATTTACTTTTAATCATTTAGTTATTAATTCCATTTATCTTCTTAAGTTATATCCCCATTTTAATAATCCAATTTTAATTAATCTACCAAAATTTAAATTATTTAATTAATTAAAGTTTCATTTTTTTTATTAAAGGGATTAATGGATTCCTACCTTTTGACTTCCCAAAGTTTCAATCCTCTGAGAGAAGATTAAAATCAGATATTTTACCCCCATTTTGATTAAACCTGAAGTTTTAATTAGGAGTTAAAAATTTTTTAATTACCTTTATGCCCCATTAAGCTTATTTATTTTATAACTCATTAAATTAAGCTTAAATGAGCTTAAAATATTTATGCCACGTCACTTACTTGTCAATTAAGACATTAGAGGAGAAAATGTAATTTTTCTGAATTTAATTTATTTATATAATTACTTTTAATTGAAAATAAGGATTTTCAAAGAAAATTAACCAACATGAACAAAGTAAAGTTTATGTCCTTAAGAAAATTAAGGAATGTTCCTAATGACCGGAGGACCAGTTGGACCAATTTTGGTGATTTTTTGAATTATATTTTATTTATTATAATTATTGTATGTTTTGGAGTGTTAATTAATTATAAAATAAAATAAAAGTTGAAAATGGATTTTATATTTTTCAAAAATCTCACTAACCTCAAGAAAGTCAAAGAAACAAATTTTACATTTTTATGACTTTTCTTTAATTTATTAGAATTAATTTAGTGGGGAAGGCTAGAAAATACATTTTTTAATTAAAAATTGTTTTAAAGCTTTGAAATTAAATATCTTAACCTAGAAACTTAGGAAAAATATTTGATTGGTTCCTAAGTGATTAGGGGACCAAATATGACATTTTTATTATTTTTTATTATTTTTGTGATTTTTATTATTTTTTAATTATTAAAAAAATATTAAAATATGCTTAAAAATGAAAATTTTTAGAAAATTCCAATTTTATTTTTCTTAGACTTCTCTCATATCAGAGAAGTCAGAAAATTAATTTAGTGAATTTTTGAAATGTGTCAATTTAGTGATTTTTTGAAATGTATTTTTGAAGTTATGAATTTTTAAAGTTTAATTTTGATTATGTGGTTTAATTAATCCATTTAGTGGGGGTTAAACATTTCCAATTGACTTCAAATTTTTATGTGACGTTCCTCTGATCCTAAAAATCAGTGGAGAATTATTTTCAAGTCATTTTAATGTGTGATTAACTTTAATTAATTAAAGTTCAATTTAGAGTGATTAGGCCAATTAGGATCATTTTTAATGAATTAACTCAAACCATAATTATCCTAGGGTCCTCTGGTCCTGAGGAACTTCACTAAATTTTCTTGGAATTTTCTAAGGAACATGCTAATTTTTCGAATTAAAATGTCAAAAACAGTGACATAAACTTGAAAAATACATAACTTACTACAGGGATAGCCTCTGGCCTTGGAAAATTCAGGGAATGTTTCCAAGATCATAGGCTACAAAAGCTCTATGGTCTCATGCCATGGTGAAATGTATACATGCATGGAGAATTAAAATACTCAAAACAGTATTAAATTAATTAAAAATAAAATACTCAACAAAATAGAATAATTCCTTTTCCACATTATTCTCCTCCGTTCACTGAGCAATAGGGTATTTTTCTTTTATTTTTACGCTCTTTCTATGCAAAGATAATAATTTTTGGAAGTTTATAGTATTTAAATAAATAAGAAAAATCAGATTTTCCTACTTAAACCAGCCAGCACCGCGTCAACCTCGGCAGCTCCGAAGCCCTATGTTTCGCGATCCCATTCGACACCGCCACCTGAGTCAGCTGCCACACGGCCCGCGATTCACGTTCCATCTCCTCGTCCGACGCCATCTGAGTCGTTCGTTCAATAAACGCACAATCCAACAGTGCTGATCATCGTCTCCGACTGGTGTGCACTCGTGACCATCAACCTTCTAAACCTAATATCTCAAACAATTCTCAACGAATTTTCGAGTTCTTATGCTCTATGGATTTATCTTGAGAAGACAAATACATCCATACGGTAAACATGCATTGAAATTGACTTGAATGGAATGAAGAATCGCTGGAAGCTCGGGAGGAAGAAGAGGGCAATACCTTGGCTCTGAGAAGTGAAGCCTCTATCAGAGAGGCTCGGCACGTTCGTTGGAGTCCAAGGAGGCTAAGGATGAAGCCTGGAGCTGTGGTGAAATTCCTAGGCTTGACTTCCACCAGACCCGATCACAAAGCTTGGAGGCTGGAACAACTGGGTGGCCTGAAGAGGGGACTTTCACTGGGGAACTCCTTCTCTACCTCTGTTGAAGGTGTGAGAAGATTTAATTTGGATTTGGTGAAGTTTCAGAGAGTGTCTTGTTTCTGGCCTGATTTTCAGATGAGAAATTGGGCCCGGCCGGGGGATTCGAGGCGGGGAGAACAGTGGGGATGAGCTTCTCTTGGCTAGGAGGAGCTCTGGGAATAGTTTGAAGGGGTTCTGTTGAGAAAAAATTCAACATCTTTCAGCACCTTTCTCATGGCCGAGAAGAGGTCTTTAACTGACCAGGGCCATTGGGTTGAGCTAGGGCTCAATTGGTGGGTGGATTCCACTGCTTAGGTGGAGGGCAGTGGAGCGCTAATGTTTGATTTGGCTGAGGTGGCCAATTGGGTGAGTTTGGGTTTTTTTCACATAGTGGTGGCTCTCGGTTTTGACCGCCTCCAGCGGCTAGGCCAGCCGGCAAAGACAAGGGAGCTGGCCATGGGTTAGGTCAACCAAGGAGTAGGGTTTAATGGTGATAAACCTGGCAAGGGGGATTTGGGGTGAGGCAAAATATGGATTTGTCCATTTAAAGGAAGAGATCCCTTAAAATGGGGAACCCTTGGTCCATGGCTCACTTAGCTTGGGCTAGGTGGATCTAGGGTGGTTCCTAGGTTTTGCTTAGTGGCTGTGGATAGGTTGGTTTAGCCACATTTGGTTCAATTTGGTTTGGTTTGGTCGTAGGTTCAAATTGGCTCATTTGGGTTTGGGTTGGGCTAACCAGAGTTAGGGTATTATTTAGGCCCAAGTGTCTTGAGAAATTTTGAAGAGATGATTGCCATGAAAAACTTTCATGAAGACAAGGAATGGTTTTGAGTTCAATTGGAAGGTCAATTTGGTTGATTTTGGTATTTTGGTTAATTTAGGCAAGGTTGAATCAACGTGGGTCCAAGTTGGGTTAAGGTGGGGTTTAGACCCAATTGAAAGTTTCAAATGGTGTAGGGGAATGTATTGAAGAGTTCCCAATATCAATTGTGAAGAAATTTTAGGGTTTGGCCAATCAATTTGATAGGTTTAGGGCATGGATTCACTTTAGGCTAAAAATGGGGGTTTTGGATTTCAAATGGAATTGAACTCAAATGTGAATCAATTTGGACTTCCATTTGGTTTAGATTGATAGTAATGATGTTGAATCAAAGTTTAGAATTGAAATTGGGCAAAATTGAGGTCAAATGGGTTGGTTTGGTGTGACATTGGGTCCATTTAGGTTAAAATTGGGTCAATTTGGGAATTTTTATAAAAGTGGGTTATTTTGACAAAATTGGGCTATGGTGTAGTTGAACAAAATGAAATTGGGAATATTTGAGATTTTCTGCAATTGTCTGTGAATTTTTTGAAATTTTTGAAATTTTGTGCCAAAAGGGTATTTTACGGTATCAAAAGGTTATTTGGAGGGTATTGGGGTATTTTGGTGAATTTAAAAGGTGGGGGTTGTTTCAAAATAATCTTTAGGATTTTTGGGAATTTTGGATAATTTTTTGGATGTTTTGGAAAATTTGGGGCAATTAGTAATTTTAGGTAGGTTTGAAGAAACCAAAGTCACAACTTGGCATTTTGGCAAAAGTTGAATTTTGATAAGGATAAAGCTTAAAGTGAGCCATGGACCAAGGATTGTCCACCCTGAACATCTCATGGGTTGTTCCCAACCCTCTTAGCCAAAGAGCTAGGGTTTTGAACTTAGCCACATGAGTGCTCAAATGAACCAGGGGGGAGAATTGGGTAAGGATGGTGTGTGTGAGAGTGCAGTGTGTGTAAGCCAGATCTCACCAGGACTAGGCCACACAAGGCAGTCCTAAGGCTTGAACAACCTTATAGGAGCTCACTATTAGTTCTCCATATGGTGGTCTTAACATTTTAAGGTGATTTAGAGGTTTACAACCATCCAAGTGTGATCCCAAGAGGAGTCAAGAAGTAGCTGAATTGCTAATGGGTGGGTCCCAATTCTAGTCCTCTACGATAGTCAAGGAGAAAACCTATGGCTAGATCCTAAGCACTAAGGAGAGAAGAAAAGACCTCACAAAAAATAAGGTTAACACGGTGGTTGATAACTCGGCTGCGGTCGCTCTGGCCGTATTTGCACTGGCTATTTACCTTTGTCCACCGCTGCGACGGTTCCTGATTTCTTTTCGAAAGCTTTTACAGGCTTTTGCTTATCGGTTTTATCGATGAAACCTAGCTGTTTTGCTTCCTCCTGCAACCTCCCAGCGTTGCTAAGCAACTTCTCGAAAGTCTTAATGGTGAATCCCTTAAGGAGAAGTGCAATTGGGCCAGGGATACTCTTAAGCAAGATACCGATCGCATGCTGTTCCTGAAGCTGTGGTTCACACTTCATGCTCAGGTTCCTTCGTCGATGTATGTAATCCACCAAAGTTTCATTTGGTTTCTGTCGCTCCACCACTAGATCACCAATAGTGATGTGGTGCTGAGCTCCGACAAACCGCTTAACGAAGAGATTTTCCAATTTTGTAAAAGTCTTGACTGATCCATTCGGCAATTCTGCATACCAGTCGTAGGCGATCCCTGACAAACTGATGACGAACTGATGGAAGAGTAAGGCTTCGCTCCCATCGGTATTGCAGCAACTGGCATGAAAATATGCGACACGTTGCCGAGGGTTTCCCGTTCCATCGAAAGTCTTAAACAGAGGTGGTACAAATCCCTTCGGGTATTGGATTGCATCAAATTCTTCGGGGTAAGGTCTACCCGTCTAAATAGATGCTCCGTTCTTGGACTGAGCTACGGCTTCTCGCACCTGATTTTCTACCATGCTCTTAATATCCTTTTCGGGAATCATGTTCTGTGCAGAATTTTTCTTCAGCTGATCATCTCTGTTAACAGATGTAATCACTTTTCCTCCATCTGTAATATGGATGACCTCCGGGGTATCTTTTACTGAGGCTGGGCCTGACTCTAGAGAGTGGCTAAGGAGGCTGCCATCTCATCCATCCTTTTCGCCATCTGTTAAATCGTATCATCTCTTTCCCGAAGCTGTGTTCTCATTAACTCTGGCTCATCTCTTTCTAAAGTTGGCGGAACTCCCTGCGAAGCTGATGATGCTCATGTCTCAACCATGTTGACCTCAGCATACTCTTCATCCATTAATTCTGACGAATCCACTTCGTCCCTTAATTCTTCTCCTCTTTCTCTTGCTAGCCGTCGGATGTCCATTCTTATTTGCCCTACGGCATCCTCAAGTGGCCTTTTCTGAACGATCTCATGGTTGTCAGGAGACGACTGTTGAACCTCTCTTTCAAGAGTTTCTTTTACTGCGACACTTTCTTCAGATCTGGGATCTTCAACAAGACTTCTCTTTCCAGAACATCCTGTTGGTATTGGTTTGGCAATAATAGGCCACCACACCATCCTTCTTGTAGCAGAAGGCCTAGGACCGGCTGGTCTGTCGGCGGTGCGTAAGTAGGTGATGTCCTCCCTAATACGGAGACCCGATACCACAACGGGTGAGCCTCCCTCGCTAGCTCGCACCTTTTTCTTCGGTCTTTCAGGGATAGTAGCAGGCTCTACTCGCAGACCGAGGCGCGGCACTCGTCCCATTCTTCTCAGAATCTCTGATACAGGACATTCTTATTTTCTGGCTAATTTCTCGACTACCGCACGCAATCGGGTAAGCGGTGTAGCCTTGCTCTTCTTCTTCTTACTGTCAGTGTAATATACAGGCTGGGGTAACGCAGCGACGTTCTTTCTGACATCTATTTCATGAGATGCAGCAGAGAGAGGGTGGAATCTATGTCCTTCCAACAGTGGTAAGTATTCTGGCAGTTCTTCCTCTTTCTCTTCGGAGATTTCTTCAAGACTGGCCGCTTCAGCATCTTTGACCTTCCTGATCTCAGCGAACTTCCTGTTTTTATTCCTCCTCTATGTACGGGTTAAGGGCCTATACTTCGAACCGGACCCTATCTCGAAAATAGACGGTATTGCAGCGAAGTCTGAACCCTTCACGGTGACGGAGCTCAAAGCCGACTTGTACTTCCTTTCCTTTCGGTTGGCGGGAACCGGGTAGGTGCGATAATGACCAAGCCGGTGGGGGTAGAGACGACGAGTTCCGGGGGTAGCGATCGACCTCCCGTGAACGAGCGGTGCTCCTTTCAGCTGGGGCCCTCTGCGGGGGAGGGAACTCTTGAGTCGACTTCAGGTTAAACTCAATCATAGGCTCCTCAGTCTCAGGCACTTTGTTCATCACTGCGAAAAGAGTAACATCAGCAAACATAACGTCCGTGTTATCGAACCCTTGTCCAAAATGGATGATCCCATTGTCATGCAGTTCATCCTTGTAGATAGCTAAGTCAAGTCTATTGGTAAAGGAGAAAATCAGTTTCGGGGCAGACATCTTCTGCATGGCAAGTTTCGATTATCAGTCCTGAATTATGTCTCCTTCATCAGGACGAAAAGAAAGAAATTGAAAAGATTCCGAACACAATTTATTTAAGTTTAACTTATGCATTTATGATTTAAAAGAGTTTGTTTGTTAGGCGGTTAGTTTATTCGTTAAAAATGAAAAGAGATTGGAGAGGGTAAAGGACCCAATCCAGAGCTTAGAAAGGAAGGGAAAATCTTGTAGGATTTCTCAACTCGAAGGACCGCTCCTAAACTAACACCTATTGGGGGTCTACCTCGTCTCTTCGGAGAGGTATCAAAAGAAGGATTTCAGAATCCCTCTGTTTAGGAATGTCTAAAAAGTGGCTCCAAAATCCAAGAAGAGCTGATCATACTTGTTCAAGACAAAAATGAACAAGATATGACAACGGAAAAATGGTAGTTTGATCCATTAGGGGCATGGAATTACTACCGATTTATGAAATCAAAACCATTCGATCAAAATGGAGAGAGGAACTAGTCCCCAGCGGAGTCGCCAGAAGTTGTCCGGCTTATTTTTAGGTTGAGTGTTGTATTTTAAAAAGGGGTCGCCTATAGAAATTGTCGGCGAATTTTTAATTTAATTTAAATATATAATTTGATAAGTAGTATTTGATTTTTTGAAAATAATTTTAATTTTGAAAATTTTAAGATATGAAATCAAACCGATCTCACATCCCAAATAGTTTATATAAACGAGCATCGCATCACAAACCATGTATCTATCCCGAAGAATAGACACACTGCTTGATAATGGGGCTCGATTAAATAAACTAGAAGATTTGTGACATTTGTTTGGTCTGCGAACAAATTTTATAAGCCGACAAGTTCCCCTGCTTAATATAAAGGAATTAAGCAGGGTTTATATTACCTGGGTTCTTAAAGTTCCCTATAAGGGCAAGCCTCTATAGTTAATTACATCCTAAGAGTCGGGAATCACTTAAGAAAACTCTCGATAATGATCAGTGGTTTTGCTCTCAAGAATTTCAAAGTTTAAGGTTTTCAAAGGATTGAATTTTGGAAATTTCAATAGGAAATGGATCAAATTTGGAACAGTTTATTTTAAAGAGTCCAAAGGAAGAGAAGTAGGAGAAGCTGAGGATCCAAGAAGAATCTTGGCCACTTCCCAGACTATTTTATTGTTTGTCTTCAATTTGGGAGTTTATTTAATGTTGCAATCTTTTCAATTTTAATTAATTAGGACTTATATTTAAATGACATGATCATATAAATAGCCTCGAAGATGTGAGGGTTTATGTCGTACCAAACAACTACCTCGGAATCCTAAGACTGGTTAGGACTTAATTTGCATAAAATGATTATACAAGTGTCTAACAAAAAGTTGAGGATTTATGTTGCACTAGGCAAACTACCTCGAAATCCTATGGCTTGGTTAATTAATTATAAGAAATGTTTTGCTGATGTAGACCCGAGTTTCGCTGATGACGATGGCCTTGCTGCCCACTATGCTCCAAGCTCCTTGTTGTTGCATAGGTTTAGTTCTAGAAGTCATAAATCAAGGGATGAGAGAAGTGTTTTGGTTTAGAGAAATCATAAAATCCAAATGTCTTTAATATTTTATTAGGGAAATCTTAAAGTTGATTACAACAACACCGGTTAAGATCCCACGGTTCCATCCTTCCGGCATCGTTATTTTTATCGGATTCACTTAGTCCAGATGAATTTTCTAAACTCAACTGAATGAGTTCCACGCTTTCATTTAGACGGTGGGAAATCCCATTAGCAACACGTAGGTTACATCATCCGAGGTATTCCCGATCATCCAACAAGACGTTTTAATTTAGTTAAAGTTGTAGTTTTGTTGTTCTGTTTGTGGTTAAATTTTGAGTTGTTTTATATTTTGAATGTTGTGGCGGTGGATTTTATCTTGTAGTGACTTTTAATTTAGTTTTGGTTTCAGTTCAGGGACTATCCTAAAGATTTTGGTTTTCGTGCAACAGTCTTGTTTAACATGCAAGAAAAGTAAAGCGCAGTGTAGGTAACGAAAATGCAATAAAGTAAGCTGCAATAACATAATAGCGTACCTGGAGGGTCTTCCCGTCATCCCAAGCTACACTTTAAAGCACATATTAAAACATTTAAATACTTCAACAAGTACTTAGCTAAAGACTAAAAGAAGGGTTTTGGTTGTCTACCAGAATCTTAATCCTATAGCTAGTCATTTCCTATGACGTCTTGGTTCTTGATTTTGGTTAAGGATGATTTTCTTCACCAAGGAACAATTAAGTTCAGTTGTTCTTAAAATCTACCCATCGTATTGAGGAAGTGCTTAGAACAAATTCTAAACATCTTTTCAATACCTCTAGGACAGTTTTGAGTCCAAGTTAATTTAATTACACAGGTGAATTAATCATCCAAGGGTTTAGTTATGTTTTGTTCCCTTGCTTAGTGAACTAGGATACTTGATTATCCTATGAGTGAAGTGACATTTCACTTAACGCTCCATTTAATAGTTATAATAATTTAAAGCTTTCAGGGGCAAGTTAATTTGTTAAAGATTTTAATGATTCGAAGTTAAAGTTGATGATTTACTTTAATGTAATTAAATTATGAAATTTTAATCAAAGATTTTTAAGTTTGGAATGATGTTTGATTCATTTAAGTTGAACTTTTTATAAATGATATCAATATTTCATGTTAATTTAAATTTTTAGATTAATTTAGGTCTAAAGAGGTGTTCAAATTATTTATTAAATTTTGATGATTTAATTTGGACAAATTATATTAATTAATTTAATTTTTACATTATGTTTTAAAGTAAGTTGTCTTAAAATTATTTAAAATTTGCAAATTTTGATTTATGTTTGTTTTGAAATGATTTTGGATTAGTTTTAAATATTTTAATTTACTTTTGAATTATTTAACATTTTAGGTTTTAATCAATTGTTAAATTATTTAATGATGTAGGTTTTAATTAAGAATTATTTACTTTTAATCATTTAATTATTAGTTCCATCTATCCTCTTAAGTTTAAGAGTTAAGTATTATTAAGTGATTTATTTAGGGATTTTTAAATTAAGGAATTGATATCCTCTTAAGTTATATCCCCATTTCAATAATCCAATTTCAATTAATCTTCCAAAATTTAAATTATTTAATTAATTAAAGTTTCATTTTTGGTTTATTAAAGTGATTAATGGGTTCCTACTCTTTGATTTCCCAAAGTTTCAATCATCTGAGAGAAAATTAAAATCAGATATTTTACCCCCATTTTGATCAAACCTAAAGTTTTAATTAGGTGTTAAAATCTTTTAATTACCTTTATGCTCCTTTAAGCTTATTTATTTTATAACTCATTAAATTAAGCTTAAATGAACTTAAAATTTTTATTCCACTTCACTCACATGTCAATTAAGACATTAGAGGAGAAAATTTGATTTTTCTGAATTTAATTTATTTATATAATTATTTTTAATGGAAAATAGGGATTTTCAAAGACCAAGGTAAAATTTCTGTCCTTAAGAAAATTATGGGATGTTCCTAATGACCAGAGGACCACTTGGACTAACTTTAGTGATTTTTTTGCATTATATTTTATTTATTATAATTATTTTAAGTTTTGGAGTGTTAATTAATTATAAAATAAAATAAAAGTTGAAAAATGAATTTTATATCTTTCAAAAATCCCTCTGACCTCAAGAAAGTCAGAGAAACAAATTTTACATTTTTATGAATTTTCTTTAATTTATTAGAATTAATTTAGTGGTAAGGCTAGAAAATACATTTTTTAATTTAAAAATATGTTTTAAGTCTTTGAAATTAAATATCTTAACCTAAAGACTTAGGAAAAATATTTGATTGGTTCCTAAGTGATTAGGGGACCAAACATGACATTTTTATGATTTTTATTATTTTTTTAATTATTAAAAATATTAAAATATGCTTGAAAATGAAAATTATTAGAAAATTCCAATTTTTTTCCCTAGACTCCTCCGATATCGAGAAGTCCCAAAATCAATTTGGTGAATTTTTGAAATGTATTTTTGAAGTTAAGAATTTTTAAAGTTGAATTTTGATTATGTGGCTTAATTGATCCATTTAATAAGATTAAACATTTCCAATTGACTTTAAACTTTTATGTGAGGTTCCCCTAATCCTAAAGATTAGTGGAGAATTATTTTCTAGTCATTTTAATGTGTGATTAACTCTAATTAATTAAAGTTCAATTTAGAGTGATTAGGCCAATTAGGATTATTTTTAAGGAATTAATTCAAACCATAACTTTCCTAGGATCCTCTGGTCCTAAGATACTTCACCAAATTTTCCTGGAATCTTCTAAGCAACATGCTAATTTTTGGAATTAAAATGTCAAAAACAGTGACATAAACTTGAAAAATACATAAATTGTCATAGGGTTGGCCTATGACCTTGAAAAATTCGAGGAATGTTCCCCAAGTCAGAGGCTTCAAAATCTCTATGGTCTCATGCCATGGTGAAATGTCTATGCAAATGGAGAATTGAAATATCAAAATAAGTAAACAATTAATTAAAAATAAAACACTCATCAAATTAACTCAATTCTTTTTTTACATTATTCTCCTCTGTTCACTGAGCAAGAGGGTATTTTTCTTTTATTTTTGTGATTTTTATATGCAAAGATATGAATTTTTTAAATTCTGACTATTTAATTAAATCAGAAAAAACCTATTTTCCTACTTATCCACATCGGCGCCGCGTCAACCTACGGCGGATCGAACTCCACGCATCGTCTTCTGGTTCGGCGCCGCCATCCGACTCAGCTGCCACGCGGTCCGTGGTTCACGTTCCATCTCCTCGTCCGACGCCATCTGAGCTGTTCGTTCGATACACGCGCAATCCGACGGCGGTCGATCATCGTCTCCGACTGGTGTGCGCCCGTGACCGTCGACCTTCTAACCCTAATATCTTGCTCGATTCTCAATGAATTCTCGAGTTCTCATGCTCTATGGATTCGTCTTGAGAAGACGAACACATCCATATGATAAACACGCCACGAAATTGAGCCAAAATAAATGGAGGATTCATAGAAGCTCGGGAGGAAGGCAGAGTTCATACCTTGGTTTTGAGAGGTGAAGCCTCAATCAGGGATGCTCGGCATGTTTGTTGGGGTCCAAGGAGGCTAGGGATGAAGCCTGGAGTTGTGGTGAAATGTCTTGACTTGACTTCCACCAGGCCCGGTCACAAAGCTTGGAGGCTGGAACAACTAGGTGGCCTGGAGTGGGGGCTTTCACTGGAGAACTCCTTCTCTACCCCTGGTGAAGGTGTGGGAAGAGCTAATTTGGATTTGGTGAAGTTTCAGAGAGTGTCCTATTTTTTGGCCTGAGATTGAACTCAAAAATTTAGTTCAACCAGTGGGGGAGGAGGCAGGAAAGCTGTAGGGCTGAGCTTCTCTTGGCCAGGAGGAGCTCTGGGAACAATTTGGAGGGCTTCTGTTGAGAAAAATTTCAACACCTATCTCATGGCCGAGAGGTGGTGTTTAATTGGCTAGGGCCATTAGGCTGAGCTAGGGCTGAATTGTAGGGTGGATTCAGTTGCTTAAGTGGAGGGCAGAGAGGCTCCAATGTTTAATTTGGCTGAGGTGGTCATTTGGTGGGGTTTGGGTGTGTTTGGGTAGATGGTGGCTCTCGGTTTTGACCCCCTCCGGCAGCTAGGCCGGTCGGCAAGGACAGGGGAGCTGGCCCCTGAGGTCAGGTGAGTCATGGAGAGGTTTAATGGTGATTAGCAGTTGTGGGGATGCTTTGGGGTAAGGTAAAAGAGGATTTATCCACTTAAGGGAAGATATCCCTTAAAATGGGGAACCCTTGGTCCATTGCTCACTTAGCTTGGGCTAGGTGGATCTAGGGAGGTTCCTAGGGTTCACTTGGTGGCTGTGGAAAGGTTGGTTTAGCCACACTTGGTTCAATTTTGTTTGATTAGGCCATAGGTTCAAATTGGATCACTTGGGTTTGGGTTAGCCTAACTTGGGTTTGGGTTTGATTTAGGTCCAAGTGTCTTGAGCAACATTATAGAAACGATTGCCATGAAAAACTTTCATGAAGACATGGAATGGTTTTGAGTTCAGTTGGAAGGTCAATTTGGTGGATTTTGGTATTTTGGTTAATTTAGGGAAGGTTGAATCAACTTGGGTCCAAGTTGGGTTAAGGTGGGATTTAGACCCAATTGAAAGTTTCAAATAGTTTAGGGGAACGTATTGAAGAGTTCCCAACATCAATTCGGAAGAAATTTTAGGGTTTGGCTAATAAATTTGGTAGGTTTAGGGCATGGATTCACTTTTGGCAAAAAAGGGGGTATTTTGGGTTTGAAATAGATTTAGGTTAAGCTTAGGCTCAAATTATGGCAATTGAAGGTTGCATAGGTTTCATGGGCATGTTATGGAAAGTTTAGGATTGAAATTTTGGGGAAAATAGTTGGTATTGGGTGAATTGGGGGTTTTGGATTAATTACGCAAAATTGGAGATTTTGGATTTCAAATGGAATTGAACTCAAATATGAATCAAATTGGGCTTAGATTTGGTTTAGGTTGATAGTAATGATGTTGAATTAAAGTTTAGAATTGAAATTGGTCAAAATTGAGGTCAAATGGGTTGGTTTGGTGTGACATTGGGTCCATTTAGGTTAAAAATGGATCAATTTGGGGATTTTGATAAAAGTGGGTTATTTTGGCAAAATCAGGCTATGTTGTAGTTGAACAAAAATGAAAGTGGGAATATTTGGGATTTTCTAGAATTTTCTGGGAATTTTTGGAATTTTTAGAAATATGTGCCAAAATGGTATTTTAGGGTATCAAGAGGTTATTTGGAGGGTATTGGTGTATTTTGGTGAATTTAAAAGGTGGGGTTGTTTCAAAATGATCTTTTTGATTTTTGGGAATTTTGGGTAATTTTTGGAAGTTTTAGAAAATTTGGGGCAATTAGGTAATTTTAGGTAGGTTTGATGGACCCAATGTCGAAACTAGGCATTTTGGCAAAAGTTGAATTTTGATCATGATGAAGCTTAAAGTGAGCCATGGACCAAGAGATGTCCACCCTGAACATCTCATGGGTTGTTCCCAACCCTCTTAGCCAAAGAGCTAGGGGTTTGGACTTAGCCACATGAGTGCTCAAATGAACCACGGGGAAGAATTGGGTAAGGATGGTGTGTGTGAGAGTGCAGTGTGTGTAAGCCAGACCTCACCAGGACCAGGCCACCCAGGGTTGTCCTAAGGCTTGAACAACCTTATAGGAGCTCACTATTGGTTCTCCATATGGTGGTCTTAACCTTCTAAGGTGATTTAGAGGTTTGCAACCATCCAAGTGGGATCCCGAGAGGAGTCAAGAAGTAGGCCGAATTGCTAAAGGGTGGGTCCCAATTATAGTCCACTAGGATAGTTAAGGAGAAACCTTATGGCTAGATCCTAAGAACTAAGGAGAGAAGAAAAGACCTCATCAAAAATGAGATCAACATTGACCAAATGGTTCAATTTGACCAAGTTTGACAAAACATGACTATTTTGACTAAGGTTGACAAATTTGACCAGAGTTGATCAGTTTGACCAAATTTGACCAACTGGGTCAATTGGATGTATGTATTGACCAAATGGTTATTGTGGTAACTATTAGGCCATTTGACCAAAGTTTTGCTAGTTAGGTCAGGAGTTAACTTGGTCTTCAATGTGGTGGTCATTGGGTCCAAAATTGATCATTTTGACTAAGTTTGATTTATTCGACCAAAGTTGACCAATTTAACAAAATTTGAACAATTTAGTGTTTAGGTTGACCAAATGATCCATTTTGACCAATTTGGTGTCTGGGTTGACCAAATGGTTCAATTTGATGAAGTTTGACTAAAGTTGACCATTTTGACCAGGTTGACCAATTTGACGAAAGTTAACCAGTTTGACCATATTTGACGAATTTGGTCAATTGGACGTCTGCATTGACCAAATGGTTATCGTGGTAACTATTAGGTCATTTTAACTAAAGTTTGACTAGTTAGGTCAAGGGTTGACCTGTTGGTCAATGTGGTAGTCCTTAGGTCCAAAGTTGATCACTTTGACCAAGTTTGACTAAGATGATTAAAGTTGACCAGTTTGGCAAAGTTTGACAAATTTAGTATTTAGGTTGACTAAATAGTCCATTTTAACCTATTTGGTGTCTGGGTTGACCAAATGGTTCAAATTAACCAAGTTTGACTAATGTTGACCCTTTTAACCAGGTTGAGCAATTTAACCAAAGTTGAGCAGTTTGACTAAATCTTATCAATTTGGTAAATTGGATGTCTGTATTGCCCAAATGATTATTGTGGTAACTACAATGTCATTTTAACTGAAGTTTGACCAGTTAAGGGAAGGGTTGACCTTGTCGTGAATGTGGTGGTCATTGGGTCCAAAATTGACCATTTTAACCAAGTTTGACTAATTTAACCAAAGTTGACCAGTTTGACCAAATTAGCGTTTAGGTTGAACAAATGGTCCAATCTGACAAATTTGGTGTCTGGGTTGACCAAATGATTCAATTTAACCAATTTGATCAAAGCTAACCATTTTGACAAGGGTTGACCAATTTGACCAAAGTTGACCAGTTTGACCAAATTTTACTAATTTGGTCTATTCGATGTCTTTCTTCACCAAATGGTTATTGTGGTAACTATTTGGTTTATTTAACTAATGTTTAACAAGTTAGGTCAAGTTTTGACCTGGAGCTAATTTTTGTGGTTATTGGGTCCAAAATTGACCATTTTGACTAAATTTGACTAATTTGACAAAAGTTGTCAGTTTGACAAAAATTGACCACTTTAGTGTTTAGATTGACTAATTTCGCGTCTAGGTTGACCAAGTGATTCAATTTGACTAAGTTTGACCAATTTGGCGTCTGGGTTGACCAATTTGACTAAAGTTGATAAGTTTGACCAAATTTGGCCAATTTGATTAATTGAATGTCTCTATTAACCAAATGGTTATTGTATTAACTATTAGGTAATTTTAACCAAAGGTTGCCTAGTTAGGTGAAGGGTTGAGTTGGGGGTCAATGTGGGGCCGTTGGATGCAAAATTGACCATTTTTACCAACTTTGACTAATTTGACTAAAGTTGACAAGTTTGACTTAAATTTATCAATTTAGTATTTTGGTTGACTAAATAATCTATTTGACCAATTAAGTCAGGGTTGACCTTGTGGTCAATGTGGCATTCATTGAGTCGAAAATTGACCACTTTGACTAAGTTTGACTAATTTTGACCAAAGTTGACCAGTTTGATTAAATTTGACCAATTTAGTGTTTAGGTTGACCAAATGATCCTTTTTGACAAATTTGGTGTCTGGGTTGACCTAATGGTTCTAAGGTTAAACAAGTTGACCAAAGTTGACCAGTTTGACCAAATTTGACCAATTGGGCCAATTGAATGTCTGTGTTGACCAAATGTTTATTGTGTTAATTATTTCGTCATTTTAACGAAAGTTTGACCAGTTAGGTCAAGGATTGACCTAGTGGTCAATGTGGTGGTCATTCGATCCAAAATTGATCATTTTGACCAAGTTTGATTAATATAACTAAAGTTGACCAGTTTGACCAAAATTGAGTAATTTAGTTTTTAGGTTGACCAAATAGTCTATTTTGACTAATTTGATGTCTGTGTTAACCAAATGTTTCAATTTGACCAAGTTTGATAAAAGTTAATTTTTTGACCAGGATTAACCAATATGACCATACTTAACCAGTTTTACCAAATTTGACCAAGTGGGTCAATTGAATGTTTGTATTGACCAAGTGGTTATTGTGGTAACTATTAGGTCATTTTAAGAAAATTTGACCAGTTAGGTCAAGGGTTAACCTGCTGGTCAATGATGTAGTCATTGGGTCCAAAATTGATCATTTTGACCGAATTTGACTAATTTGACTAAAGTTAACCAGTTTGACTAAATTTGACCAATTTAGTGTTTAGGATGACCAAATGGTCCTTTTTGACCAATTTGACGTCTGGGTTGACCAAATTTGACCAATTTGACCAAACACGACCATTTTTACCAAGATTGACAAATTTGTCCAAAGTTGACCAATTTGACCAAATTTGACCAATTGGGTCAATTGGATGTCTATATTGTCCAAATGGTTAATGTGGTAACTATTAGGTCATTTTAACCAATGTTGGACAAGTTAGGTCAAGGGTTGACCTGAAGATCAATGTGGTGATCATTGGGTCCAAAATTGACCATTTGGACCAAGTTTGATTAATTTGACCAAAGTTGTCCAATTTGACCGAATTTAACCAATTTAGTGTTTCGGTTGACTAAACGGTCCATTTTGACCAATTTGGTATCTGGGTTGATAAAATGGTTCAATTTGACCAAGTTTGACCAACTTTGATAATTTTGACTAGGATTAACTAATTTCAACAAAGTTGAGCAGTTTGACCAAATTTGAGCAATTGAGTCAATTGAATTTCTGTATTGACTAAATGGTTATTTTGGAAACTATTAGATCTTTTTAACCAAAGTTTGACCAGTTAGGTTAAGGTTTGATCTGACATTCAATGTGGTGTTCATTAGGTCCAAAATTGATCATTTTGACCAAGTTTGTCAAATTTGACCAAACTTGACCACTTTGACAAATTTTGACCAATTTAGTGTTTAGCTTAACCAAATGTTCCATTTGACCAATTTAGTGTATGGGTTGACCAAATGGTTCAATCTGACCAAATTTGACCATTTTGACCAGGGTTGACCATATTGACCAAAGTGGACCAGCTCGACCAAATTTTACCAACTGGGTTAGTTAAATGTCTGTATTGACCAAATGATTATTGTCGTAACTATTAGGTTATTCTAACGAAAGTTTGTCCATAGTTAACCATTTTGGCCAAAGTTGACCAGTTCGATCAAAGTTTACCAACTCGACCAAATTTGACCAATTGGGTCAATTGGATATTTGCCTTGACCAAATGGTTATTGTGATAACTATTATGCATTTTAACCAAAGTTTAACAAGTTAGGTCAAGGGTTGACCTGGTGGTCAATGTGGTGGTCAGTGGTCCAAAATTGACAATTTTGACAAAGTTTAAGTAATTTGATCGAAGTTAACCACTTTGACCAAATTTAGCCACTTTAGTGTTTAGGATGACCAAGTGGTCCATTTCGATAAATTTGGTGTCTGGGTTGACCAAATGGTTCAATTTGACCAAGTTTGGCCAAAGTTAACCATCTTGATGAGGGTTGACCAAAGTTGACCAGCTTGACCAAATTTAACTAATTTTGTCAATTGGATGTCTCTATTAACCAAATGGTTATTGTGGTAACCATTAAGTCATTTTAACTAAAGTTTGACGAGTTATATCAAGGGTTGACCTGGTGGTCAATGTGGTGGTCATTGGATCTAAAATTGACCATTTTGACAAAGTTTGACTAGTTTTGACCAAAGTTGACCAGTTTGACCAATTTAGTGTTTAAGCTGTCCAAATTGTCCATTTTGTCCAATTTAGCATGTGGTTTATCAAAATGATTTAATTTTACTAAGTTTGACCAAAGTTAACCATTTTGATCAGGATTGACCAATTTCATCAAAGTTGAACAGTTTGACCAAAGTTGACCAATTTGACCAAATTTGACGAATGGGTCAATTGAATGTCAGGGATGACCAAATGGTTATTGTGGTAACTATTAAGTCATTTTAACTAAAGTTTGACCAGTTCAGTCAAGAATTGACCTGGTGATCAATATGGTGGTCATTGGGTCCAAAGTTGACCATTTTGACCCTGTTTGACTAATTTGACCAAAGTTTACCAGTTTGACCAAATTTGACCAATTCAGTGTTTAGGTTAACGAAATGGTCCATTTTGACCGATTTGGTGTCTGGGTTGACCAAATGGTTCAATTTGACAAAGTTTGACCAAAGTTGTCCATTTTGACCAAAGTTGACCAATTTGACCAAAATTAACCAGTTTAACTAAATTTGACCAATTTGGTCACTTGGATGTCTGTATTGACCAAATTATTTTTGTTGTAACTATTAGGTCATTTAGTTAAAGTTTGACCATTTAGGTCAAGGGTTGACCAGATGGTCAATGTGGTGATCATTGGGTCTAAAATTGACCATTTTAACTAAGTTTGACTACATTAACCAGAGTTGATAGTTTGACCAAATTTGATCAATTTAGTGTTTAAGTTGACCAAATGATCCATTTTGGACAATTTTGTGACTAGGTTGACCAAATGGTTCAATTTGACCAAATTTAACCAAAGTTGTCCATTTTGACCAGAGTTGACCAATTTGACTAAAGTTGACCAGTTTGACCAATTTCGACAAATTGGGTCAAGTTGATGACTGTATTGACCAAATGGTTATTGTTGTAACTATTAGGTCATTTTTAACCAAAGTTTGACTAGTTGGGTCAAGGGTTGACCTGGTGGTCAATGTGGCGGTCATTGGGTCTATAATTAAGCGTTTTGACCAAGTTTGACTGATTTAACCAAAGTTGAGCAACTTGACCAAATTTGACCAATTTAGTCTTTAGGTTGACCAAATGGTCCATTTTGACCAATTTCGTGTCTGGGTTGAAAAAATGGTTCAATATGACCAAGTTTAACCAAAGTTGACCGTTTTGATCAAGCTTGACCAATTTGAACAAAGTTGACCAGTTCGGCCAAATTTGACCAATTAAGTCAACTGAATGTCTGTATTGACCAAATGGTTAATGTGTTAGCTGTTATGTTATTTAACTAAAGTTTGACCTATTAGGTCAAGTGTTGACCTAGTGGCATGTTGTGGTAAATGTGTTCAAAATTGACCATTTTAATCAAGTTTAACTAATTTGACTATAGTTGAGTAGTTTGAACAAAATTCACCAATTTAGTGTG
This sequence comes from Papilionanthe hookeriana x Papilionanthe teres, assembly GCA_022702705.1. NCBI lineage: Eukaryota > Viridiplantae > Streptophyta > Magnoliopsida > Asparagales > Orchidaceae > Papilionanthe > Papilionanthe hookeriana x Papilionanthe teres. The sequence goes on along the minus strand of CM040424.1, from coordinate 132,146,966 downwards.
TAGGTTGACCAATTGGTCAATTTTGACAAATTTGGTGGTTGGTTTAACCAAATGGTACATTTTGACCAAGTTTGACCAAAATTACCCTCTTTGAACAAGGTTAACCAATTTGAATAAAGTTGAACATTTTGACCAAATTTGACCAATTGGGTTAATTGAATGTCTGTATTGACCAAGTGGTTATTGTGGTAACTATTACATCATTTTAACCAAAGTGTGACATGTTTGGTCAAGGGTTGACCTGGTAATCAATGTGGTAGTCATTGGGTCCAAAATTGACCATTTTGACTATGTTTGACTAATTCTTTTTAAGTTGACCAGTTTTCTCAAATTACTGTTTAGGTTGACCAAATTGAGCAATTTGATAAATTCTGTGTCTTGGTTGACTAAATAGTTCAATTTGACCAATTTGACCAAAGTTAACCATTTTGACCAAGGTTGACTGACCAAAGTTGAAAAGTTTGACCAAATTTTACCAATTTGGTCAATTCGATGTCTGTATTCACCAAATGGCTATTGTGGTAACTATTTAGTCGTTTCAACCAAAGTTTGACCAGTTAGGTCAAAGGTTGACCTGGTGGTAAATGTTGTGGTCATTGGGTCCAAAATTGACGATTTGACTAAGTTTAACTAATTTGACCAAAGTTGACCAATTTGACCAAATTTGATAATTTTAGCATTTAGGTTGACCAAATGGTCCATTTTAACCAATTTAGTGACAAGTTTGACCAAATTTGATTAAATGGGGGTCAATTAATTGTCTCTATTGACTAAATGATTATTGCTGTAACCATAAGGTCAATTTAACCAAAGTTTATCCAGTTAGGTCAATGGTTAACCTAATAGTCAATGTGGTGGTCATTTGGTCCAAAATTTGACCATCTTGACCAAGTTTGACTAATTTTACTAAAGTAGACTAGTTCGACCAAAATTGACCAAGTTAGGTTTAGGTGGATCAAATGGTACATTTTGACGAATTTGGTGTCTGAGTTGACCCAATGGTTCAATTTAACCAAGTTCGACCAAAGTTAACATTTTCGACCAAGGTTGACCAATCTGACAAAAGTTGACCAGTTTGAACATATTTAGCCATTTGGGTCAATTCAATTTCTGTGTTGACCAAGTGGTTATTGTGGTAACTATTAGGTCATTTGAACTAAAGTTTGATCAGTTAGGCATGGGTGGACCTGGTGTTCAATGTGGTGGTCATTAGGTCCAAATTTGACCATTTTGATCAAGTTTGATTAATTTGACCAAAGTTGACTAGTTTGATCAAAATTGACAATTTAGTGTTTAAGTTGACCAAATGGTCCATTTTGACCAATTTGGGGTATGGATTCACGAAATAGTTCAATTTAACCAAGTTTGACCAAAGTTGACCATTTTGATCAGGCTTGACCAATTTGACCAAAGTTGACCATTTGGACCAAATTTAACCAATTGGGTAAATTGGATTTTTGTATTGACCAAAAGGTTATTTTAGTAACTATTAGATTTTTTTAATCAAAGTTTGACATGTTAGGTCAAGGGTTGATCTGGTATTCAATGTGGTGGTCATTTGGTCCAAAATTGATCATTTTGAACAAGATTCTCAAATTTGACCAAACTTGACCAGTTTGACTAATTTTGACCAATTTGGTGTTTAGGTTGACCAAATTTTCCATATGACCAATTTAGTATATGGGTTGACCAAATGGTTCGCTCTGACCAAATTGACCAAAGTTGACTAGCCGACCAAATTTGACCAACTAGGTTAGTTGGATGTCTGTATTGACCAAATGATTATTTTCGTAACTATTAGGTTATTTTAATGAAGGTTTGACCTTAGTTAGCCATTTTGAACAAAGTTGATTGATACACCTAAAATATATAGTTTTTTATGCACATTTTTATACCTATTTTTAATGATATTGCACTCTAATGAAAGGTATTTTGTGTTTTTCTTCCAGGTATATTGAAAATGGATGGTCATGATGAAAGGAAAAAAATTGGATCAAAATTGGAGCAAAAAAATGAAAAATCAAAATTTTGGCACTGCGGCTAAGCGCCACTTGAGCTGGCGCTTAGCCGCTTGCAGTTAAAAATTGAGATTAAATTGAATTTGGCACCATTTTCAAAGGGGATGGGATGCAACTCTTGGTGGTAACTTCCATAACTTCCTTTGAGCGGCAAGTTTGAATGTAGAAGTGCATTCTTTGGTAGATACTTTGAATCTTGACACATTTGAGGAGACACCGAGGCACCTTTTGGTTTAATATTTAAATAGAGTTTTAGGAAAGATTAGGGGGCTCTTCCTTTGCATTTTGAAGGGTTCTTTCTTTCTTTTGCTCTTCCACTTACATTTTGAAGAGAGTTTTTACAGTATTTTACTTTTATTTTGTGAGAGTTTTTATTAAGACTAGGAGTAGAGAGTAGAAAGGAGAAAAGGGTCGGAGTGAAGTCTTCTTCTTCCCACTTATTTTTTTTCTTTTAGTTTAGTTTATATTAAAGTCTGTAGTTTATTCTGAGTCATCAGAGTTGGGAGATCTGCTCTGAGGAGTAGTTTAGTGAAGAGTTAATGTTTCAGAGGAACTTCTTGAGTCTTGTGGAGAGAATTTTAAGATAAGTGTTTACTTTTGTTCTTACATGTAGTTTTTTATTTAATACTTGTTTTTGTTTATTATTTTCTTATGATTTTTATTTTCAAATCAATGTGTTTTTGTATTTTCTCAATGCATTCTGAGTAGTTTACTTTATCTTTTTCTTTCTTAATGGAGAAGTAATTAGAATATGGAGAATTGTTGTGGAAAGTATAAGTGTTTAAAGTTGGAAAAAGTTGTGAATATTGATTTTGAGAACTTTCTTTATTTCTTAATTTGGCCTATTAAGTTGTAGAATTTCTTGAGATTACGTAAGATTCAATGCGGTATTGTCTCATAAAAGTTACTAAGAATCACATGCAATTATATTGGTAAGAATTGTAGTCCATATAATTGAATGTAATATTAGAAGATATTTTTATGGAAGGGAGTAAAATTTGAGGATTTTAGAGTGACAGGCTAAAACCCCATAATTTGATTTGAAGTATTGAGTTTTGTTATGAGAAGTTAGCCCCCAGATGGTGGGAATCGAGGGAACTAGACTAAGAGACTGGTATCTTCCCTGCCTAACCATGTTCAAAATGATAAAAATTTCAAATTAACCTATGTTCTTTATAGAACCAAGTAAGGGTAAAGAACACATTTTATTCTATCAGTTACAACAAATTTAAATACTTCCATAACAATACTTTAATAATTATTACTACTTCATAAAAGGAAAGAAAAAGATAATCTAGTTAATAGTGTTTTACATACAGTGTTATTAGTTATTATAATTTTAATTTCTTCTTTAACATTTTATTAAGGAAATTTCAAAAGACAAATCAACTTTCAAGACTTTTCAAAATCAAGACATACTTTTCAAAAACTATTAAAAAAGTAAAAAGATAATTTTCTGATACCTTTAATGATTTTCATTCTTTCCTTGTGGGTTCGATATCTCGGGGCTTAATCACAAAGTCCTATATTACTTGATAAACAATACAGATACTTGCGTAGTATCCACATTATAAATCAAAATCATAAGCATATATATATCCAGCGGGATCAAGTTTTTGGTGTCATTGCCAATTTTCATATCATATTTGTAAGTATAAATATCGGCGCAGAGTCAAGTTTTTGGCGCCGTTGTCGGGGAAAGAAAAATAATTGCATTTTAAAGAGAATTAAGAAATTTTAGATTTTTATTTTTCTTTGTTTTTGTTAATGTGTTGTGTTTTGTTTTGTTTTATTGTTGTATGTGTAGTTCAGGTTCTGAGGGACTTGTGTCTTACGATTTTGAATTAGAAAGAACTATCAGAAAAGTCAAAAAAATTAAAAATACAGAAAAAGATAAAAATATTCATAAAATGGCAAATCATCATAATCAAAATGTTGGCATCCATCAAGAATTAAGACCTTTAAGAGATTATGTTAACCCTACAGTAGATGAACTTCGTGGTAGTATTCAAAACCTGCTTGTAGACTGCTAATTCTTTTGAGCTTAAACATGCTTATTATCCAAATGGTGTCTAATAATCGGTTTGGGGAGCAACAATCGAAGATCCTAATTTACTTCTTGCTAATTTTCTAGAGTTGTGTGCTATTTTTAAATATAATGGTGTTTCAGATGATGCTATTAGACTTAGACTTTTTTCTTTCTCACTAAGGGATAAAGCTAAAATATGGTTAAATTCGTTATCACCTGGATCAATAAGAACTTGGGGTGAACTGTCACAAAAATTCTTTGCTAAATATTTTCCACCATCTAAGACTGCTAAGTTGAGAAATGATATAACATCTTTTTGTCAGTTTGAAGGGGAATCAATATATGAAGCATGGGAAAGATTTAAAGATCTCCTCAGGATATGCCCACATCATGCGATACCAGATTGATTAATAATTCAAACTTTTTATAATAGATTAGTTGAATCTCTTAGATCAATCATCGATCCTGCTGCTGGTGGATCATTAATGTCTAAACAACTTTCTGATGCTTATGCTTTAATTGATGAAATGGCTACTAATAATTTTCAATGGCCTTCTGAAAGGTTAAATCCTGAAAAGGTAGTCAGTGTTTATGAAAATGATGCTTTTACAATGTTAGCAAATCAAGTTGCTGCTGTATTAAGGAAGATAGACCAACTTAGGATGAATTTTTCTCAGCCAAATCTCATGATTGAAGAAAAATCATTAGGCCAAATGGTTGATTCTTATTCTTCACCAGAAACTGTGAATGCTATAATCAAACCTAACAACCTATATTCCAATTATTATAACCCAGGTTGGAAGAATCATCCAAATTTCAACTGGAATAACAATAATCAGGGTGGTTTTAATCAACAATGGGGGAACCACCAGGTAAACCCATTAGGGAATTGGAACAACCAAGGTAATAATAATAATAGATTAACTTGTCCTTCAGGTTATAACAGTGCTTCACAATTAAAGGAGAAGAAGTTGTTTATGGAAGAAGTAGTATCACATATGGGAAATCGTTTACAAATTCAAGGAGCAACCATCAGAAATATTGAAAATCAATTGGAACAAATTGCAAATTCCTTAAGTAATAGATCCCAAGGAATGCTTCCAAGTAATACTGAAGTGAATCCAAGAGAAAAGAATAAAGATTAAGTAAAAGCAATTCAACTGAGAAGTGGAAAAGAATTAGAAGGTAGAATTCAAAAAGAAGCTGAAGTAGAGAAAGAAGAGAATGAAAGACTTAAAGAGGACGCTCCAAAAGGTTTTGAAAGACCTATTTCTCCGCCTAAGGTTGATTTAGAAAAACCACCACCTCCATTTCCTTAGAGACTTCGTCAACAAAAGTTGGATAAGCAATTTTCAAAATTCTTGGAGATATTAAAGAAGCTTACCAATAATATTCCATTTCTGTGAAGCCCTAGAACAAATCCCAAGCTATGCAAAATTTATGAAGGATATTCTTAATAAAAAGAGGAAGTTTGAAGAAAATTAGACTGTTGCACTTAGTAAGGAGTGAAGTACGATAATTCAAAAAAAGCTTCCTGAAAAACTTAAAGATCCTCGTAGTTTCACAATTCCATGTGCAATCGGAGAAAGATTATGTGGAAAAGCTTTATCTGATTTGGGTACAAGCATTAACCTTATGCCTCTATCAATATTCAAAAGACTGGGACTAGGAGAAATAACCCCAACTACTGTAACTCTGCAATTAGTAGATCATTCGATCACATATCCTAAAGGAGTTATAGAAGATGTTTTGGTAAAAGTATATCAATTTATTTTTCCTGTGGATTTCATTGTGTTAGATATGGAAGAAGATAAAGAGATACCCATAATTTTAGGGAGACCTTTTCTAGTTACAGGCAGAGCCATGATAGATGTGCAAAAGGGGGAATTAACGATGAGGGTTAATTATCAGACTGTTACATTTAATATTTAAAAATTGATGAAATATCCTGCTAGAGGTAAAGAAGATGAGTGTTATAGGATGGATGTTATTGAATATTTAAATGAATGTCATTTCAAATCAACTTATGAAGAGAAAGCTGAAAGAGAAGAATGTGAATATAAGCAAGAAGAGGAGTTATTTGATTCTGAAGATTTTCAAGAGGAAGATTTAAAGTATGTTCATGAAAGTTTTGAATTGTTGGATATGACTGAGAAAGATGAATCTTATGGTCCATCAATTGAAAAACTTCCTGAACATGAGTTAAAAATGCTTATTGATCATTTGAAGTATGTTTTTCTAGGTGAATCCTCAACCTTACCTGTTATAATTTCCTCTCATTTAACTGAAAAAGAAGAAGAGAGTTTGCTTAAAATTTTGAAGAAGCACACGAAAGCCTTTGGATGGACAATTGCTGTTACTAAAGAAATCTGTCCTTCAATTTGTATGCACAGAATTCTTATGGAAGATAATTTCAAACCACGGGTTGATCCCCACAAGAGAATAAATCCTATCATGAAAGATGTTGTTAAGAAAGAAATTTTAAAATGGTTGGATGATGGAATTTTCTACCCTATTTTAGATAGTGCATGGGTTAGTCCTATTCACTGTGTTCCTAAGAAAGGAGGAGTAAATGTGACTGTTAATGAAAAGAATGAAATGATACCAACAAGACAAGTTACAGGGTGGCAAATATACTTTGATTATAGAAAATTAAACCTTGCCACAAGGAAAGATCGTTTTCCACTCCCTTTTCTAGATCAAATGTTGGATAGAATGGCTGGCCATAAATACTTTTGTTTTCTGGATGGATATACTGGTAACCACCAAATTCAAATTTCTCCTTAGGATCAAGAGAAAACTATGTTTACCAGTCCTTATGGTACTTTTGCTTTTAGAAGAATGCCTTATGGTTTATATTATGCCCCTGCTACATTTCAGAGAAGTATGATGGCTATTTTTTGTGATTTGATTGAAAAAGGGATTAAAGTTTTTATGGATGACTTTCAGTGTTTGGAATTTCATTTGAATCACGTTTAAAACATTTATCTAAAGTTCTAAAATGCTGTGAAGAAACTAATTTGGTCCTTAATTGGGAAAAATGCCAATTTATGGTAGCAGGAGGAATTGTTTTGGGACGTCGGATTTCAGAAAAAGGTTTGGAGGTAGATCCTGCAAAATTCAAGTTATATCTAATTTACCTTTCCCAACCAATGTAAGGGGAATTAGAAGTTTTTTAGGACATGCTGGATTCTACAACCGTTACAACAAAGATTTTTCGAAGATTACAAAACCTTTATGCCGTTTACTGGAAAAGGATGCAATTTTTAATTTTGATGATGACTGCCGTAAAGCCTTTGAAACATTAAAAGAAAAATTAATCACTGCACTTGTAATAATTTCACCAAATTAGGAAAAACCTTTTGAATTAATGTGTGATGCTAATAATTATGCTATTGGTGCTGTTTTAGGTCAGAAATATGATAAAATTTTCAAAGTAATTTATTATGCTAGTAAAACTCTTAATGAAGGTCAAATTAATTATACCACTATTGAGAAAGAGATATTAGCTATAGTATTTGCCTTTGATAAATTTTGATTATATTTAATTTGAACTAAATGTGTGGTGCATACTGATCATTCTGCTATTAAATACTTAATGAAGAAAAAAGATGCAAAACTGAGACTAATAAGATGAATTCTTCTTTTGCAAGAATTTGATTTTGAGATAGTAGATAGAAAGGGTTCTGATAATAAAATTGCTGATCATTTGTCCAGGCTTGAAATTGAAGAATCTTTCTGTGATATTGAAGAAATTAATGAACATTTTCCTGATGAAAAACCGTTCACTGTTAAAGAATGGTGTGTTCCGTGGTATGCAGACATAGTAAACTTTATTGTTAGTAATATTATACCCTATGGTTTGACATATCAAGAAAAGAAGAAATTTTTGTCTAATGCTAAGACTTATTAAACAAGGAAAGGATCTTATAATTCGAAGATGTGTACCTTTGGAAGAGACTTATGAAATTATTCAAAAAAGTCATGATTCTGATTATGGGGGACATTTTGGAAGTGATAAAATTGCATATAGAATATTACAATCAGGATTTTATTGGCCTGCAATTTTTAAGGATGTGAATGTTTATATTAAAAATTGTGATAGATGTCAGCGTGTAAGAAATATTTCTAGAAGAAATGAGATGCCCCTCAATTAGATGTTGGAAGTTGAAATATTTGATGTTTGGGGCCTAGATTTTATGGGACCATTTACACCATCTTTCGGAAATGTTTATATTTTGATAGCGGTAGACTATGTTTCCAAATGGATTGAAGCTATTGCTTTACTTCGATGTGATCCACATAGTGTTGCAAAGTTTTTAGAAAAGAATATATTTTGCAGATTTGGAATACCAAGAGTAATCATAACTGATGGGAAAGTCATTTTAGAAATGCGATTATTGGAAAGTTAGCAAAAAAATATCATATTAATAATCGCATTGCTACTGCTTATCATCCGCAGACAAGTGGTTTGGTTGAATTATCTAATCGTGAAATTAAAAGAATATTGGAAAAAACTGTTTATCTAAATAGAAAGGATTGGTCAATCAAACTAGATTATGTTTTGTGGGCCAATAGGACTGCTTGCAGAACACCTATAGGAATGTTCCCATATAGACAGATTTTTGGAAAAGCTTGTCATTTACCTTTTGAACTTGAGCACAAAGCTTATTGGGCTATTAAAGAGTTCAATTATAACTTAAAAGATGTTGCTGAAAAGAGATTATTACAATTGAATGAGCTTGAAGAAATAAGGAATGAATCTTATGAAAATGCTAAGATTTATAAGGAAAAGATAAAGTTATGGCATGATCGGAAGATTCTTACTAAAAATCTTGTACCAGGACAAAAAGTTTTACTATATAATGCTAGATTGAAAATATTTTCTGGAAAACTTAAGTCCAGGTGGATGGGTCCAATTATTGTGATAAAAGTTTATTCTTATGGAGCTGTAGATATTCAACATCCTAAGACTGAAAAAATATTTAAAGTTAACGGACATAGACTTAAATCATATTTTTCACTCAATAAATCTAAATCTGATAATAATTTGATGTTGGGTCACTCAGAATGAGTTCTGGGTATGTCAGGCTGAAGACGTTAAAACAAGCGCTTTGTGGGAGGCAACCCATAATTGTTGGTGTGCTTTGCTTAATGTTTGTTTAGTGTGCTTTGTTTGCTTGGTTTGGTTTGTTTTTATGTTTTTAGTGGTAGTAATTTGGAGTTTTTAAACTATAGTAGAGTTTATTTGGCCTTATTTGATGACTTAGAGGAGTCAGAATGAAAATTTGGACACTTAGCAGACCTGTGCTAAATTGAGCTCTGGCGGCTAAGCGCCAACTGGATGGCGCTTAGGCTCCGTAGTTATAAAAAATGTGAAAAATGAGGTTCTAGATGCCTAGATCGTGGGGGAGTAGTTTTGGAAGTTATTTTGGAGTTTTAAAACGTCTTGAGGCTGTTTTAGCACTTCCGAAGTCTATAGAAAGGACTTGTTTTAAGAGAAACACTTGCCCCAAGTTTTTTTTTCATTTCTGAGTCTTAAGATGAGAGTTTTGAGTGCATCATGTCTTCCTGGGAGAATGAGATTAAGAAGAAGCAAGATTCTAACAAGAGTAAGTTCGTTAGTGATACTGCTAAAGAGTTATTCAATGGATATCTCGCTGTTTGTATTCAAGGGACTGCTGAAATGATTGAAAAAATTGAAGCCCGAGTGACTTCAATGGAAGCAAAAAATCCATGAAAGTAATCTGCATTTGGAGCACATGGGATGGCAACTCAAGATGCAATTCAGTCATTCAAGGTACGTGGAAGAAGCGGATATGGCGATGTTTCTGAAGAGCAAATGGATTGAAGAAGAAGATGTAAGAATGAATAATTTTCACCCATTTTATCAGATTTATATTCCAGAAGGGTCAAATGAGAATCATAATGGTTCAGAATATAATCCGCCTAATGGAGAATGGAATTAAGAGTGCTTTGTTCCTATTTGTTTAGTGTTCTTATGTGTTATGTTTAATGTTCAAGTGTGTTATGTTTGGTGTGTTTAGTGTTTATATTTAAGTATTAACTAAGCCTGATGATGTGATAGTTACATCCTAGAGATGTATACTTATCAATTTGAGAATAAAGCCTCTTATAATTAGAGAAATTCATCCTTTATGTGTGGATATAAATTCTAGAATTGTATAAAGTGTTATGTTTGTTTTAATATAAGTTTGTGTTTGTGTGGTATTTGTGTGGAATCAATGGATATTAAATTTAGATTTGGAATATTGGAAGATTTATGTGGGGAGAAATAATAATTTGGAGTAATTAAGGGTGATTAACAAAGTGATTTAGTGCATATACCTTAATTGTGAAAATCTGGGTACTGGCGGCTAAGCGCCAGAGTGTCGGCGCTTAAGCGCCAAATTTCGCGGCTAAGCCCCGAGTAGTTCGCGCTTAGGCGCCAGTTCAGGAAAATTGGTTCCTAGCAGTTAAAAACCCAAAAATGGCCATTTTTTAACCACCCCATCATCTTCAACCTTCGGCTTATCGTGAAAGTGGAGCCTAATGCATCATATTGTGGATCATTTAAGAGCCGATCTCAACAAAAATTGTTAGATTTGGATTCCTTGAAGTAAGAGCACTACTCCTAAGAAAATTTTTTTTTGATTTTCACCATGTATTTTGAGTACATTTTGGAAAATCTTAAAATCACTATTCATGGTGAAAATTTGAGGAAAAACTTGAGAAATTGCTTGGATTTAGTGAAAATGTCTTTTGGAAGATCATTTAGCAAGTTTAGTTTGATTTTGTAATTTATGGTGAATTTTTTGTGAATTTTTTAGAGATGGCTTCAAAGTCAAAGCGTGCGAGATAAAAGGCCAGATTTGATTTTGACAAATTTGTTAGCATGAGGGTTGAGGATTGATACGTTGATGCACTGCAGTCACGTATGTTGATTCCTGAGCGCGTATTTAGTAAGCCAGGAGCAGTAATTGAAGATATGATTGCTTGAAGGAACTGGGAGAAATAGTGTTGTTTCTCCGCTGTTGCTGTTGTTTCTGTGGTCAGAGAATTTTAAGCAAATTTGCCTGCCGCAGAAGAGAATCAAGTGATGGTTATGAGGCATGAGGTCAACTTTTATTCAGGGGTAATCAACACTTTTTATGGACTACCTCCTGACATGTTCTGTTTTTATTCTAACTATCATCCTACGGAAGGGGAATTAGATGAGATCATGGAATTTCTGACTGATGGAAGAGGATTATGGAAAATAACAAATGATATAAGAGTGAACTTTCCTGCTTCCAAATTGAATTCCACTTCTAAGGCGTGGCATTATTTTATCTCATCTAAATTGTTACCTTCGAGTCATACTAGTTAAGTAACGAGAGAAAGAGCTGTGTTGAACAATTGCATTCAGCAAGGGAAGCCTATTGACATTGGAGGTATAATTTATGATTATGTTTTGAACTGTGCTATAGCAACCACTACTGCAAGTATGGGATTTCCTTCCTTGATTCATTCATTATGTGAACGATCTGGAGTGAAGTTTGAAACCTGGGAAGAGGTACTTCAACAATTGAGACCAATTACCAGTGTCAACGTTGGTGCTTACACTGTACATTCAGATTTTAGTTGGAGAAGAGGATTTGGTAGGGCTTCTACTGCTTCTGCTTCTGCTGCATCTACTTGTCGTGATACTACTTCACGTGCTTCATCATCTACTGATTCACAAAGTGGATTATTAAGAAATATTTTGAAGAAAGTGAGTCTTACTCGAGAGCATATAAAAGATATGGATGGTAAAGTTGATAATGTGGAGAGATATATTTTAAAACATGATGAATATGCGGAGAGTTATCAGCAATATTTAGATAGACTGATTAGAGGTGATCAGAGTGCTGAGATGCCCCCTCATCCCTTCTACATACCTTATGTGCCATCCAGGGATTGGAACGAGCAGGATGATGATGATGATGGGGATGAAGAGTAGATGTATGTTGTTCGTTTTAGTTATTGTGTTGTTATGCTGTGTTATTGTGTACTTTATCTAGTATTTTGTTTGATGATTGTGTTGTGATGTGAATTCTGATAGTATGCAGATTGTAGTTGTACTATTTATCTGTTATGCATTTTCAGATGTATTGTTGTTGTTGTATTGATGATTTATATCTTGCTTTGAGTGTAGTGTGTGTGGCAGTAAATGTTTTAATGTGTATCTTATGTCAGAGTTTTTAGTAGTGTGTACTTTAATTCAAAAAAAAAAACTGTTAGGAGATTATAAACCACTATTGGGAACTTCTACTTAGGAAACTACATGTTTAAAATTTTTCAAATTGTACTATCAGCTATTATCAGTATCAGTGTATTATTTTAGTTGGTGTGTATTTACTTTGAAAACCTCCACTACTGTAGAAGTCTTTTTGAAATTTTTACTTTTCTTGTTATAAAAAGAAAATTGTTTTGAAAAAACTGAATTTGATTTCATTTTACTCATGTTATTTAAATTGTTATACTTGCATGTTAAGATATTAAATATTCCAGCAAGCATGTTATGTTAGTCTTTAATACTCACTCATGTATCATTTCTTATGCTTAAATGTTTTATCTTAACTAAAAATAAAAGTTTGGGGGGTATTTTAAAAACAAAGATTTTCAAAAACCTAAAATTTTATTTGATTCTCAAGAATACTTAAAATAAATCTTATTTTTTATTGAGAAAAATTATGTACATGAAGTTATATTAGGGGAATATAAATTTTGAATATAGAAATGAATAAAAAAATTTAGTTAAAATATATAGTAATCATGAAAAACATAAAGTTAAAATTTTCTTAATGAAGAGGTGTTAAACAAAGTTAAACTATCCTTAGTAAGAAGTTTTGTATTTTTGGATAAATAGAAGATTTTACTTTTATTCTTCAAAGCTCAAATTTCTTTTATTGAAGAATAATTTTCAAATACTATTATTATGATTTTTAAGTGAAAGATGTATATCTGACTTTTATTTTAAATGGAAGGGTGGAATTCAAAATCATTAAAGGCCTATCCAGATATAGTAATCCTTGCCTTATAAAAAATAAAAAAAAAAGAAAAAAAAGAAAAAAAAGGAAAAAGAAAAGAGGAAGTGAAAAATAGTATATAAAAAGAGAGGAGAAGCTTGAGGATTTAAGGGCCTAATCAAAAATTGGTTTCATACCTTAAGTTTAAGATAGAAGTTCAGAGAAAAGCTAAAGCATAACGTTATAATATAGTAAGTAAATTACTTTCAAATAAAGATTTTTAAGTGAAAAAAATAAGTATTTGAGTCCTATATTTTGAAAATCTATAAATATTTCTGAATTAGATAGAAACTTATATTTGTCATTTTCCTTTACTTAAGAACTTTCAAAACTTTAAGTTGGTTTTAATTACTAAAATTTTTTTCTAAATTGGACTATTCCATTTCTAGAACAAAATTTTAGTATCTTCCTAAGAAACTCTTTACATAATTTGCAAGCTAAATTTTTTTATAAGATTAGCTGTCACTTGAGAACAAGTAACATTTTAAGTTTCGGGGATTTCGATACACCTAAAATATATAGTTTTTTTATGCACATTTTTATACCTATTTTTAGTGACATTACACTTTAATGAAAGGTATTTTGTGTTTTTCTTGCAGGTATGATGAAAATGGATGGTCATGATGAGAGGAGCAAAATTGGATCAAATTTGGAAGAAAAAAAATGAAAAATCAGAATTTTGGCACTGGCGGCTAAGCGCCGATGGGCTAGCGCTTAGCTGCCACAGTTAAAAATCAAGATTAAATTGAATTTGGCGCCATTTTCAAAGGGTATGGGATGCAACTCTTGGTGGTAACTTCTATAACTTCCTTTGGGCGGCAAGTATGAATGAACGGGTGCATGCTTTGGTAGATACATTGAATCTGGACACATTTAAAGAGACACCAAGGAACCTTTTGGTTTAATATTTAAAGAAAGTCTTAGGAAATATTAGGGGGCTCTTCCTTCGCATTTTGAAGGGTTCTCTCTTTCTTTTGCTCTTCCACTTGCATTTTGAAGAGATTTTTTACAGTATTTTACTTTTATTTTGTGAGAGTTTTTATTAAGAGTAGGAGTAGAGAATTGAAAGAAGAAAAGGGTCGGAGTGAAGTCTTCTTCTTCCCACTTCTTTTTTTTCTTTTAGTTTAGTTTCTATTAAAGTCTGAAGTTTATTCTGAGTCATCGAAGTTGGGAGATCCGCTCTGAGGAGTAGTTTAGTGAAGAGTTAAAGTTTCAGAGGAACTTCCTAAGTCTTGTGGAGAGAATTTTTAGATAAGTGTTTACCCACCCTATAACATGCAAAGCAAATCTAAATGAAACTTGTCTTCATCCTGCAAAGAAAATATTGTCAAAAATAATGTCATAAAAATGTTTAAATCACCTGGTAAAAATGTTTGTTGTTTCAGAGTTGTCGGATGTCCAAGTTTGGTTGAAATGTCGATTTAGATTTATGTCAATTTATGTTTAATTTTTTATTTGTCTTGAATGTCGATTTGGGTTGAATTTTAGATTTTATGTCAATTTATGTTGATTTAGATTTCATTTTGGATTTTATGTCGATTTATGTTGATTTGAGTTTGATTTTGGATTTGATGTTATTTTATATCAATTTAAGTTTTATTTTGGGGTTTTGTATTGATTTATGTTTAATTTTATGTCAAGTTAAGCTCGATATGGATCGAACATAAAGATTATGTCATCTTATGTTGAGTTTGATATAGGTCAAACATAAGGATTATGTCGGTTTATGTCATGTTAAGTTTGATTTTGATCGAACTTATGTCAGTTTATGTCCAATCCTGTCGATTTATGTCAAATTATATTGAGTTAAGTTTGAAATGTTAATTAATGTCGAATTATGTTAAGAATGTCGATTTGTGTCAAATTAGATTGAAAAATATCAATTTATGTTGAATTATGTTGAGTTAAGTTTGAAATATCAATTTATGTTGAGTTATATTGTGTTTGGTTTAGAATGTCGATTAATGTTAATTAATGTCTGATTACGTTTGGAATGTTAATTAATGTCGAATTAATGTCGAATTATGTTGAGTTTTGTTTGAAATGTCGAATTTATGTCGGTTATGCTGATTTTTGTTCGAAATGTCGGATTTATATAGGTTATGTCAATTTTTGTTTAAAATGTTGGATTTACGTTGATTTTTATTTGAAATGTCAGATTTATGTTGATTATGTTGATTTCTTTTTTGAATTGTTAGATTTATGTCGATTTTTGTTTAAAATGTCATATTTATGTCGATTTTTGTTTGAAAGGTTAGATTTATGTTGATTATGTCGATTTTTGTTTGAAATGTCAGATTTATGTTGAATTATGTTCAAGTTATGTTTGAAATGTCGATTAATATCAAATTATGTTGATTTGAGTTCAATTTTGTTGATCCTAAGGCTTATGTCGATTTAGATTCAATTTTGTCGATTTAGGTTCAATTTGGGTTGAACCTAAGGTTTATGTCAATTTAGGTTCAATTTGGGTTGAACCTAAGGTTTATGATTTAGGTTCAAATTGGTTTGAACCTATAGTTTATGTTGATTTAGGTTCAATTTGGGTTGAATCTAAAATTGATGTTGATTTAGGTTCAATTTGGGTTGATCCTAAAGTTTATGTTGATTTAGGTTCAATTTGGGTTGAACCTAAAGTTTAGGTTTAGACTTAACTTCAATATGGGTTGAATTTAAGTTAGGTTTAGGTTAGATTTTGGTTCATGTTAGGTTGAACCTTTGTATGGTTTGACTTAAGACTAATGTGGGTTAGATTTGAGTTGGGTTTAGGTTAGACTTTGGTTCATGTCAGGTTGAACCTAAGTATGGTTTGACTTAAGTCTAGTATGGGTTAGACATATGTTAGGTTTAGGTTAGACTTAGGCTCAAGTCAGGTTGAACCTAAGTATGGTTTGACTTAAGTCTAATATGGGTTAGACTTAAGTTTGGTTTAGGTTAGACTTAGGTTCATGTTAGGTTGAACCTAAGTATGGTTTGACTTAAGTCTAATGTGGGTTAGACTTGAGTTAGGTTTAGTTTGAAGTTAATTAAACCTAATTTGGATATGGTTTAATCGATTAATTAGACTTATCTTTGTTTAAGTTTAATTGGTTTAAGGTTAATTAAACCTAATTTGGATAAGGTTTAATTGATTAGTTGGACTAATTTTGGGTTAAGTTTAATTAGGGTTAGGATTAATTAAACCTAATTTGTATAAAGTTTAATCGATTAATTAGACTTATTATGGGTTAAGTCTAATTAGGATTTATGGTTTAATTAAACCTTCTTTTATAAGGTTTAATTAGATTAATTAGACTTAATTGGGGTTAAGTCTAATTAGGGTTTATGGTTTAATTATGTTTAATATGTTTCCAATAGAATTTGATTAAGGATAAACCTAATGCAATTAGGAATTGAGTAGTTAATTAAGTCTAATTTGTCTTTTAAACTTAATTAAGGATTATTTATGTCTTAAACCTAATGTGATTAGGGTTTAGATAGTTAATTAAGTCTAATTTTGTCTTTAAACTTAATTAGGAATTGTTTATGTCTTAAATGCAATGTAATTTAGGATTTAGATAATCAATTAAGTCTAATTTGTCTTCTTAGACTTATTTTGGAGTCTGATTGGTTAAACCTAATGTGATTAAGGTTTAACTTTGTTTTGTTAAGTTTAATTTGTCATCTTAGACTTAATGTAAGTTTGAACTTAACATTCTAGGTTTTGACTTTGTGTATATAAGGGTCAGACCCAGTAGTCCTGAGGTGATAAGTAATACCCTATGTCAATTAGGGTTTGAGTTTAACCTAGATCTAACCAGACCTAAAGCTAAAGATTTGGTCAATCCTAAATGTCATTTGAAGCTAACTTTAGGATTTAAGTTATTTTAATGTTTGAATTGTAAATTTAAAATTTATTATTTTTAACCCTAAAGGAGAAAATTATCATTTTGAAAGCTAAGTGTTTATGTAATCATTAAATTTAAGTAAACACTTAAATTTAATATAAACGGGAGGGCCTATCGATATTGGTCAAAATGGACCATTTGGTCAACCTAAACACTAAATTGTCAAAAAGTTATGTGTTTTTTTTTGAAAAGGGGGTCGCCTACAGAAGTCGTCGACGAATTTTAAATTTTATATTTAATTTAAATATATATATATATAATTTAGAAAATTGCATTTGATTTTGAAAATAACTTTAAATTTGAATGTTTTAAGATATAAAATCAAACCGATCTCAAATCCCGAATAGTTTATATAAACGAGCACCACACCACAAACCGTGTATTTATCCCGAAGAATAGACACACTGCTTGATGATGGGGCTCGATTAAATAAACTAAAAGATTTGTGACATCCTTTGGTCTGTGAACCAATTTTATATGCCGACAAGTTCCCCTGCTTAATATAAAGGAATTAAGCAGGGTTTATATTACCTGGGTTCTTAAAGTTCCATATAAGGGCAAGCCCTTATAGTTAATTACATTTTAAATGACAGGAATTATTTAAGAAATTCTCGATAATGATCAGTGGTTTTTCTCTCAAGAATTCAAAGTTTAAGGTTTTCAAAGGATTGAATTTTGGATTTTCAATAGGGAATGGATCAAACTTAGGACAATTTATTTTAGGAATTCAAGGGAAGAGAAGTAAGAGAAGTTGAGGATCCAAGAAGAATTTTGGCAACTTCCCAAACTATCCTTTTATTTGGCTTCGAGTTTAAGAAAATTATTTAATGTTGCAATCCTGCCAATTTTAATTAATTAGGACTTATGTTTGTATGACATAATCACACAAATAGCCTCGAAGATGTGAGGGTTTATGTCGTATCAAGCGACTACCTCGGAGTCCTAAGACCGGTTAGGGCTTAATTTGCATAACATTATTATACAAATGCCTAACGAAAAGTTGAGGATTTATGTTGCACTAAGCAAACTACATCGAAATCCTATAGCTTTGTTGTTTAAAATTAGGAAAGCTTTTGCTGAAGTACATTCAAGTTTTGCTAATGATGATGGCTGTGCTGCCCAGCATGCTCCAAGCTCCTTGTTGTTGCAGAGGTTTAGTTTTAGAAGGTGAAAATCTGGGGATGAGAAAAGTGTCTTTTTATAGAGAAAATATTAAAATCCAAGTGTTTTTAATGTTTTAATTAAAACAAATCTTAAAGTTGATTATAACAACACCGGTTAAGATCCCACGGTTCCATCATTCCGGCATCGTTATTTTTATCAGATTCACTTAGTCCAGATGAATTTGCTAAACTCAATTGAATGAGTTCCACACTTTCATTTAGACCGTGGGAAATCCAGTTTGCAACACGTAGGTTACATCATCCGAGGTATTCCCGATCGTCCAATGAGATATTTTGATTTAGTTGTAATTGCTGTTTTGTTGTTTTGTTTGTGATTAAATTTTGAGTTGTTTTATATTTTGGGATGTTGTGGCGGTGAATTTTATCTTGTGATGACTTTTAATTTAGTTTTGGTTTCAGTTTTGTGGCTATCCTATAGGTTTTGGTTTTCATGCAACAGTTGTTTTACCATGCAAAAAAAATTAAAATGCAACACATGTAGGTAAATTGCAACAAAGTAAAAGCGTACCTGGAGGGTCTTCCCGTCATCCCAAGCTACACTTAAAACACATGTTAGAGCATTTAAACATATTTTTGCAAGAAATACCTAGGTAAAGCTAAGGGAAAGGGTTTTGGTTGTCTACCAGAATCCTAATCCTATTGCAAGTCATTTCCTATGACGTCTAGGTTGTTGGTTTGGTTTAAGGATGATTTTCTTCACCAAAGAATAATTAAGTTCAATTATTCTTATAAAACACCCCATCGTATCGAGGAAGTGTTTAAGACGAATCTTAAACATCTTTTCAATACTTCTGGGATTATTTTGAGTTCAAATGAATTTTATTGTATTGGTGAATTAATCATCAAAGAATTTTAATTTTGTTTTGTTTCTTGCTCAGTGAACTTAAGACATTTGAATATCTTATGTGTGAAGTGACACTTCACTTGATGCTTCATTTAAGAGTTATAACAAAAAAAAGCCTTTTAAGGGCAAAGTAATAAATATTTTAATGATTTAATTTGATTTGATTTAATTATAAAAATTAATTAATGATTATTAAGTTTGGAATAGGGTGGGGTTCGAGTTATTTTAGATTTAATTTAAATCTTTACACTTTAACTGATATTATATTTCAGATTAACCTTTTATGTTTTAGATTTACTTATATTGAAAAAGGTGTTGAAATCTTTCATATGTTTTGATTTAACTCTTAATGTTTTCATTTAGGTTTGTTGTTAAGTGATGTTAATTTAATTTAATTTAATTTAATTTAATTTAATTTAATTTAATTTTAATTTAATTTTAATTTAATTTTAATTTAATTTAATTTAATTTAATTTTAATTTAATTTAATTTTAATTTTAATTTAATTTTAATTTAATTTAATTTTAGTTTCAATATTTTAAATTTAATTTAATTTAAACTTTTACCTCACTTAATTTAGTTTAATTTAATTTAACTCCAAGATTTTAAATTTGATTTTAATTATTGGACCATTTAACATTTTAAGCTTTAATTCATTTATGGGTTATCTTCTTTTAATTTTTAATTTATTTAGTTTGGATTATTATTTTAATTTTTAATTAAGAACTAAATATTATTGAAGTGATTTATTTAGGGATTTTTAGATTAAAGAATAATTATCGTCTTAATAATATCCCCATTTTAATAATCCAAATTTTAAATATATTCTTTCCAAAAATTAAATTATTTAATTAATTAGAGTTTCCTATTGATATTTTCAAAGTGTTTAATGGGTTTCTACCCTTTTAATTTCCCTAAGTTTCAATAATCCAAGAGAAAGTTAAAATCAAATATTTTACCCTCCATTTTGATTAAACCTAAAGTTTTAATTAAGGGTTAAAATTCTTTAATTACCTTCCAGTCTCGGAAATTTAGAATTTAAATTTGGTATCAATTCGAAAGAGAGTTAGAATTTGGTACCGACCTCGAAAGGAAGAGAACAGGAATTTGGTACCAGTCTCGTAAATTTATCTGTATGAAGAGGGACCCTGTCTTATGCCATCAAAACAAAAT
This sequence comes from Papilionanthe hookeriana x Papilionanthe teres, assembly GCA_022702705.1. Lineage (NCBI taxonomy): Eukaryota > Viridiplantae > Streptophyta > Magnoliopsida > Asparagales > Orchidaceae > Papilionanthe > Papilionanthe hookeriana x Papilionanthe teres. Next base: position 132,126,781 of record CM040424.1, on the reverse strand, counting down.
CGAACAAAGTTCGTGGCTCTGTGTCAACAGAACTAGCCAATCCTCTAAAACACAGAGGAAAGTGAACTGAAAGGAACTGGTAAGCGTACCAAGATGAAAAGACTCTATTTAACGACAAGTTGAAGAGAATATTCAAATTTCAAAAGAGTTTCCAACAGATTTCGATGGAGGAAAGAACTGAAAGGTTTGAATCAAAGGTTTGAGATCGAAATTCAATTCGGAGTTTAGATTCGTTTTGTTTGTCCTTTAACGATCCCATTTTATTTTTTGTTGTTTATTTAGTGTTCATGTGAATTTGAAGTTCATTTTAATATTTTGAACTCCATGAAATATCCCTCAACAGAAAAAAATGGCGAACGCTTTTGAATGGAAAGTTGTGATTATTTGAGAGATGATCATTTTAAATAAATGTTTGAAGGGAAAATAGAATATGAAAATTTGAAATGTGAGGATGATAATGAAATAGAAGATGATTTTGAGGATATGAAGATTGGAGATTTAGATTATGTTCAGAAAATAATTGAAATATTGGATACTATGGAAAGTGATGATAAAACTTTAATTCCATCTATCATAAAACCTCAAGAACTTGAAATAAAAAGTCCTCCTAATCATTTGAAATACATGTTTTTAGTAGAATTATTTACTTTACAAGTCATTGTATCATCAGATTTGAATGAATATCAATAAAAAAATTATTAGATACATTAAAAAGATACAAAAGGCTTTTGGTTAGACATTAGCTGATATTAAAGGAAGCAATCCATCAATCTGTGTGCATAAAATTTTGTTAGATGAAAACATAAAACTAGAGTTGATCCATAAAGAAGACTAAATCCAATGATGAAATAAGTATTTAAGAATGGTATTTTAAACTAGCTTGATGCTATAATCATTTATCCTATTTCAGACAGTGCTTGGGTAAGTTCAATTCATTGTGTCCCTAGGAAAGGAGTGACAGTTGATGCGAATGAATGGAATGAAATTATACCAACAAGACAAATTAATGGCTGGCGAATTTGTATCAATTATAGAAAATTACATGCCGCCATTAGGAAAGATCACTTTCCTCTTCCTTTTTAGATCAAATGTTGGATAGACTTGTTGGGCCTAAGTACTATTACTTTATGAATGGATATACCGGTTATCATCAAATACCTATTGCTCTTGAGGATCAAGAATGGACTACATTTACTAGCTCATATGGAACTTTTGTTTTTAGATAAATGCCTTCTCGATTATGTAATGCACCTGCAACATTTCAAAGATGTATGATGTCTATTTTTAGTAATCTGATCAATAATGGATTAGTAGTATTTATGTATGATATTTATATATTTGGAACTTCTTTTGACATATGTTGAATAATTTAGAAAAAAGTGATAGAGCTTTGCGAAAGAACAAATTTAATTCTAAATTTGCAAAAATGTCAATTTATGGGCAGGAGGAATTGTACTTGGGCATAAAATTTCTGAACTTGGTATGGAGGTTGACCCTGAAAAAATTCAGATTATTGAGAAATTATCACCTCCTACTACAGTGAGAGGGGTAAAGAGTTTCTTAGAACATGCTCAGATTTACAAGCGTTATATTAAAGATTTTTCAAAAATTACTAGCCTTTGTGCAAACTATTGGAAATGAATAAGAAATTTGACTTTAATGAAGAATGTTTAAATGCCTTTAAACTATTAAAAGAAAAGCTAATCACTACCCCTATAATTGTTTCAGTTGATTGGGAGAAGTCATTTGAACTTATGTATGATGTTAGTGATTATGCGATTGGAGTTGCTTTAAGGTAAAGGTATGATAAAATGTTTAAGGTTATTTACTACGCTAGTAAAACTCTTAATGAAGCTCAGATCAATTATACCACTACAGACAGAAAATTATTAGCTATTGTGTATGCTTCTGAAAAATTTATACTGTATTTGATTGAAACTAAATGTATAACGCATACGAACCAATCAACTATCAAATATTTTATGCAAAAGAAGGATGTCAATCCAAGATTAATAGATGGATACTTTTAATGCAAGAATTTGATATTTTGATAGTTTATAGAAAAAGGAACTAATGAACAAATTGCTGACCATTTTTCTAGACTGGAGTACAATAAATTATCCGAATTTGAGAAGGAAATTATAGAAACTTTCTCTAATGAACAACTTTATAACATTAAGGAAAGGAATTTGCCTTGGTATGCTGATATTGGAAATTATATAGTGAGTGATAATTTGTCACCTGGTTTAACAAGGCAACAACAAAAGAAATTTATTTACGACGCTAAATTTTTCTTTTATGATGAGCCATACTTATAAAAACAGTGTAAGGATCTTATTATTATAAGATGTGTGCCATATGAAGAAATTGAACCAATTATTCAGAGTTGTCATGGTTCAGAACTTGGAGGACATTTTGGAAATGATAAAACTACTTATAAGACTTTACAATCTAGATTTTATTGGCGTACTCTTTTTAGGGATGTTTATAGATATATAAAATCATGTGATTGATGTCAGATAGTAGGTAATATTTATAAAAGAAATGAAATGCGTCCAATTTTAACATTAGAAGTTGAGATTTTTAATGTATAGGGATTGGATTTTATGGGACCATTTACTCCTTCATTTGGAAATTTATATATATTGGTTGTTGTTGATTATGTCTCAAAATGGATCAAAGCAATTGCTTTAGCAAGATGTGATACTCGAATTGTTTCAACATTTTTAATGAATAATACTCTAACAAGATATGGAATGCCAAGAGTGATCATAACTGATGGTGGATCTCATTTTAGAAATAATCTAATTTAGAGATTGGTTGTAAAATATAATGTTATTCATAGAATCTCTACTTCCTATCATTCCCAAACTAGTGGTCTAATAGAAGTGTATAATCGTGAAATTAAAAGATTTTTAGAGAATATTGTGAATCATCACAAATAAGATTGGTCTACGAGATTAGATATTGCATTAAAAGCATATAGGACTGCTTACAAGACCCTTATTAGAATGTCTCCTTATAGACTAGTATTTAGAAAGACTTACCACTTATTTGTAGAATTGGGGCATAAAGCATATTGGGCGATAAAAGAGCTAAATTTCAATTTAAAGATTGCTGGTGAGAAGAGATTTGTGTAATTGAATGAATTGGAAGAAATTAGAAATGAATCTTACGATAATGACATAATTTATAAGGATAATGTGAAATTATGGCATGATCGGAAGATATTATAAAAATATTTGAACCTGGATATAAATTTTTACTACGTAATACAACATTGAAATTATTTTCTAGAAAATTGAAGTCTAGGTGGATAAGACCTCTAACTGTTATAAAATTTTCTTCATTTGGAACTGTTGATAACGAGCATCCTCAAACTGGAAGGATATTTAAAGTTAATGGGCATGGATTAAAGCAATATTTTAAAGGGTTTCGAAAAATTTTTAAAGAGGTTTTAAAGTTAAGTCATCCTGAATAACTGAATGTTCATCGGGTTAACGACGTTAAACCAAGCACTTTATGGGGGCAACCCATAATTATCTTTAATGGATTAGCTTGCTTGTGTTAATTTTGGTAGTTGTGCCTGTAGTTAGTAATATATGAGTCCTACTCACCCATAAATATCATAGAGAATGAAAATTATTAGATTGTATCGTAGAATTGAAATATTTTGGACCAAAATGAATTTAGGTGCACTTTTGAACACAGGCACCTATGGCTCCAAAACGGGTGCCGTCAGTGCCCAATTCCAGAGAATGCACCAACAATTCAGAGTTTGGGCGCCAACGGCTCCCAATCCAGCGTCGGCAGCGCTGACGAACCAGAGACAAATTTTTGGAGTTTTAAATTTCAATTTTTGGCAAATTTAGGTGGGATTTCATCCTAGTAACTTCCTAAAACTTATTTTTAACCCACAAAACTCTAGAAAAATGAAAGGATTCATTCTAAATAAGCATCCAATGGATTCCAAATCCATAAAAAGCCTGAGAATGAGAGTTTTCAACCAAGGAAGGTTCATCAGTTTTGAGGCGCAAAAATTATTCAACAAAGTGATGATGAATAATAGGATTATCAAAGAAAGAGACCATGTGAATCGAGGTATGCATACTTCAAGTACTTAAGTAGAAGAGATTATTATGCAGAGGCATTAGGAACTGTTATGCTACACTACAGCCGCTGTAGTCAGTCCTGTTGTGAAATAGTTTTATGCAAATCTTCATGGAATCAACCAAGGACTTGTATATGTGTGAGGCAGGTATGTACCATTCACTCCTATAAAGATTAATGACTTGTTCATAATTGAAAAGATGCCTATCTGGCATTATATGAATTTTGATGTGACGAGAGACAACATGAATGAGATTATTGATATTTAACAAATGAAAGTGAAGATTAGGAGAAAAAAGACAACATATTTGTAAGTTTTTCTACTACATTTTTAAATCTGATGTCAAAGCAATGGCATTATTTCATATCTGCGAAGCTACTCCCAACAATGAAAATAAGTAAAGTGAGAAAGAAAAGTGCAATTTTAAATTACTATATTCAAACGGGAGGGCCTATCGATATACATATAAATTTATTTAATATTATTTTTTTATTTTAAATATTTTAAGTATAATATATTATTTTTAAATATAAATTAATTAAAAAAATGTTTAATAGTTAGCAAAATTATAAATAACTAAATAAATATATTCATATATATATATATAATTTTATTTAATATTATTTTTTTATTTTAAATGTTTTATGTATAGTTTATTATTTATAAATATAATTTAATTATAAAAATATTTAATAGTTTAGTAAATTATAAATAAAAATATATATAAGTATATATATATATATATATATATATATATATATATATATAATAAATAAATAATATATATATATATATATATATATATATATATATATATATATATATATATATATATATATATATAATTTTATATAATTTTATTTTTTTTAATTTAAATTTGTGAAGTATAGTATGATATTTATAAATATAATTTAATTATAAAAATATTTAATAATTAAATAAATTATAAATAAATATATATATAGGTGTAAATATATATATATATATATATATATATATATATATATATATATATATATATATATATATATATATATATATATATAATATTATTTATTTTTTATTTTAACTATTTTAAATATAGTATATTATTTATAATAGTTAAAAATAAAAGATTGAATGAGTTCAGATCAAATTATAACTTCAATTTTACCTAATCTTCTAATTTCATTTTGTACGATTTGACTGAATGCTTACTCTAGTGGAACACTAATCTTTGCCCCTTTCATATGTTGATAAATGGTATGGATAATAAGGTATAAAATTAGAAGTACAAGTTTTATTTTGCAAGGGTGATTGGGAGATCTTGACCACTCTCAAATCATATGTGGAAAAGAATATGTCTGGTGTTTCTGAACTATCTTAGACGAAATCATTTGGTTAACAGTGCCTCAAGGGGAAGGCATTGAATGTAAAAGTCTTCATTGTGGAAAATTATCTGAATAGGATATTTTTTAGTGAGTATTAAGTTATTATACTTAAAATAGTTAAAATAAAAGGAAAAAGATTTTAGGGTTTGGCTAATCAATTTGGTAAGTTTAGGGCATGGATTCACTTTTGGTAAAAATGGGGGTATTTTGGTTTTCAAATAGATTTAGGTTAAGCTTAGGCTCAAATTAGGGCAATTGAAGGTTGCATAGGTTTCATGGGCATGTTATGGAAAGTTTAGGATTGAAATTTGGGGGCAAAAAGTTGGTATTAGGTTAATTGGGGGTTTTGGATTAATTAGGCAAAATTGGGGATTTTGGATTTCAAATGGAATTGAACTCAAATATGAATCAAATTGGGCTTAGATTTAATTTAGGTTGATAGTAATGATGTTAAATTAAAGTTTAGAATTGAAATTGGGCAAAATTGAGGTCAAATGGGTTGGTTTGGTGTGACATTGGGTCCATTTAGGTTAAAAATGGATCAATTTGGGGATTTTGATAAAAGTGTGTTATTTTGGCAAAATTAGGCTATGTTGTAGTTGAACAAAAATGAAAGTGGGAATATTTGGGATTTTCTGGAATTTTCTGGGAATTTTTGGAATTTTTGGAAATTTGTGCCAAAAGGGTATTTTAGGGCATCAAGAGGTTATTTAGAGGGTAATGGTGTATTTTGGTGAATTTAAAAGGTGGGGGTTGTTTCAAAATGATCTTTAGGATTTTTTGGAATTTTGGGTAATTTTTGGAAGTTTTGAAAAATTTGGGGCAATTAGGTAATTTTAGGTAGGTTTGAAGGACCCAATGTCAAAACTAGACATTTTGGCAAAAGTTGAATTTTGATCATGATGAAGCTTAAAGTGAGCCATGGACCAAGAAATGTCCACCCTGAACATCTCATGGGTTGTTCTCAACCCTCTTAGCCAAAGAGCTAGGGGTTTGGACTTAGCCACTTGAGTGCTCAAATGAATCACGGGGAAGAATTGGGTAAGGATGGTGTGTGTGAGAGTGTAGTGTGTGTAAGCAAGACCTCACCAGGACCAGGCCACCCAGGGTAGTCCTAAGGCTTGAACAACCTTATAGGAGCTCACTATTGGTTCTCCATATGGTGGTCTTCTAAGGTGACCTAGAGGTTTGCAACCATCCAAGTGGGATCCCAAGAGGAGTCAAGAAGTAGCTGAATTGCTAAATGGTGGGTCTCAATTCTAGTCCTCTAGGATAGTTAAGGAGAAACCTTATGGCTAGATCCTAAGAACTAAGAGAGAAGAAAATACCTCGCCAAAAATGAGGTCAACATTGACCAAATGGTTCAATTTGACCAAGTTTGACAAAACATGACTATTTTGACTAAGGTTGACAAATTTGACCAGAGTTGATCAGTTTGACCAAATTTGACCAACTGGGTCAATTGGATGTATGTATTGACCAAATTGTTATTGTGGTAACTATTAGGCCATTTGACCAAAGTTTTGCCAGTTAGGTCAGGAGTTAACTTGGTCGTCAATGTGGTGGTCATTGGGTCCAAAATTGATCATTTTGACCAAGTTTGATTTATTCGACCAAAGTTGACCAATCTAACCAAATTTGAACAATTTAGTGTTTAGGTTGACCAAATGATCCATTTTGACCAATTTGGTGTCTGGGTTGACCAAATGGTTCAATTTGATGAAGTTTGACTAAAGTTGACCATTTTGACCAGGTTGACCAATTTGACGAAAGTTAACCAGTTTGACCATATTTAACCAATTTGGTCAATTGGATGTCTGTATTTACCAAATTGTTATCTTGGTAACTATTAGGTCATTTTAACTAAAGTTTGACTAGTTAGGTCAAGGGTTTACCTGTTGGTCAATGTGGTAGTCCTTGGGTCCAAAGTTGATCACTTAGACCAAGTTTGACTAAGATGATTAAAGTTGACCAGTTTGGCAAAATTTGATAAATTTAGTATTTAGGTTGACTAAATAGTCCATTTTAACCTATTTGGTGTCTGGGTTGACGAAATGGTTCAAATTAACCAAGTTTGACTAATGTTGACCCTTTTAACCAGGTTGAGCAATTTAACCAAAGTTGAGAAGTTTGACAAAATTTTATCAATTTGGTAAATTGGATGTCTGTATTGACCAAATGATTATTGTGGTAACTATAATGTCATTTTAACCGAAGTTTGACCAGTTAGGGGAAGGGTTGACCTTGTCGTCAATGTGGTGGTCATTGGGTCAGAAATTGACCATTCTAACCAAGTTTGACTAATTTAACCAAAGTTGACCAGTTTGACCAAATTAGCATTTAGGTTAACCAAATGGTCCAATCTGACAAATTTGGTGTCTGGGTTGACCAAATGGTTCAATTTAACCAATTTGACCAAAGCTAACCATTTTGACAAGGGTTGACCAATTTGACCAAAGTTGACCAGTTTGATCAAATTTTACTAATTTGGTCTATTCGATGTCTTTCTTCACCAAATGGTTATTGTGGTAACTATTTGGTATCTTTAACTAATGTTTAACAAGTTAGGTCAAGTTTTGACCTGGAGCTAATTTTTGTGGTCATTGGGTCCAAAATTGACCATTTTGACTAAATTTGACTAATTTGACAAAAGTTGTTAGTTTGATAAAAATTGACCACTTTAGTGTTTAAATTGACCAATTTCGCGTCTAGGTTGACCAAGTGAGTCAATTTGACTAAGTTTGACTAATTTGGCGTCTGGGTTGACTAATTTGACTGATGTTGATAAGTTTGACCAAATTTGGCCAATTGGATTAATTGAATGTCTCTATTAACCAAATGGTTATTGTATTAACTATTAGGTAATTTTAACCAAAGGTTGCCTAGTTAGGTGAAGGGTTTAGTTGGGGGTCAATGTGGGGCCGTTGAATGCAAAATTGACTATTTTGACCAACTTGGACTAATTTGACTAAAGTTGACAAGTTTGACTTAAATTTATCAATTTAGTGTTTTGGTTGACTAAATAGTCTGTTTGACCAATTAGGTCAGGGTTGACCTTGTGGTCAATGTGGCATTCATTGAGTCCAAAATTGACCACTTTGACTAAGTTTGACTAATTTTGACCAAAGTTGACCAGTTTGATTAAATTTGACCAATTTAGTGTTTAGGTTGACCAAATGATCCTTTTTAACAAATTTGGTGTCTGGGTTGACCTAATGGTTCTAAGGTTAAACAAGTTGACCAAAGTTGACCAGTTTGACCAAATTTGACCAACTGGGCCAATTGAATGTCCGTGTTGACCAAATGTTTATTGTGTTAATTATTTCGTCATTTTAACGAAAGTTTGACTAGTTAGGTCAAGGATTGACCTCGTGGTCAATGTGGTGGTCATTTGATCCAAAATTAATCATTTTGACCAAGTTTGACTAATATAACTAAAGTTGACCAGTTCGACCAAAATTGACCAATTTAGTTTTTTGGTTGACCAAATAGTCCATTTTGACTAGTTTGATGTCTTTGTTAACCAAATGTTTCAATTTGACCAAGTTTGTCAAAAGTTAATTTTTTGACCAGGATTAACCAATATGACCATACTTAACCAGTTTTACCAAATTTGACCAAGTGGGTCAATTGAATGTCTGTATTGACTAAGTGGTTATTGTAGTAACTATTAAGCCATTTTAAGAAAAGTTTGACCAGTTAGGTCAAGGGTTGACCTGCTGGTCAATGATGTAGTCATTGGGTCCAAAATTGATCATTTTGACCAAATTTGACTAACTTGACCAAAGTTAACCAGTTTGACTAAATTTGACCAAATTAGTGTTTAGGATGACCAAATGGTCCATTTTGACCAATTTGACGTCTGGGTTGACTAAATTTGACCAATTTGACCAAACATGACCATTTTTACCAAGATTGACCAATTTGTCCAAAGTTGACTAGTTTGACCAAATTTGACCAATTGGGTCAATTGGATGTCTATATTGACCAAATGGTTAATGTGGTAACTATTATGTCATTTTGACCAATGTTGGACAAGTTAGGTCAAGGGTTGACCTGAAGATCAATGTGGTGATCATTGGGTCCAAAATTGACCATTTGGACCAAGTTTGATTAATTTGACCAAAGTTGTCCAATTTGTCCGAATTTAACCAATTTAGTGTTTCATTTGACTAAACTGTCAATTTTGACCAATTTGGTATCTGGGTTGACAAAATGGTTCAATTTGACCAAGGTTGACCAACTTTGATAATTTTGACTAGGGTTAACTAATTTGAACAAAGTTGACCAGTTTGACCAAATTTGAGCAATTGAGTCAATTGAATTTTTGTATTGACCAAATGGTTATTTTGGTAACTATTAGATCTTTTAACCAAAGTTTGACCAATTAGGTTAAGGTTTGATCTGACATTCAATGTGGTGTTCATTAGGTCCAAAATTGATCATTTTGACAAAGTTTGTCAAATTTGACCGAACTTGACCACTTTGACCAATTTTGACCAATTTAGTGTTTAGCTTAACCAAATGTTCCATTTGACCAATTTTGTGTATGGGTTGACCAAATGGTTCAATCTGACCAAATTTGACCATTTTGACCAGGGTTGACCATATTGACCAAAGTGGACCAGTTAGACCAAATTTGACCAACTAGGTTAGTTGAATGTCTGTATTGACTAAATGATTATTGTCGTAACTATTAGGTTATTTTAAAGAAGGTTTGACCATAGTTAACCATTTTGGCCAAAGTTGACCAGTTCGATCAATGTTTACCAACTCGAACAAATTTGGATATTTGCCTTGACCAAATGGTTATTGTGATAACTATTATGCATTTTAACCAAAGTTTAACAAGTTAGGTCAAGGGTTGACCTGGTGGTCAATGTGGTGGTCAGTGGTCCAAAATTGACAATTTTGACCAAGTTTAAGTAATTTAATCGAAGTTAACCACTTTGACCAAATTTAGCCAATTTAGTGTTTAGGATGACCAAGTGGTCCATTTCGATAAATTTGGTGTCTGGGTTGACCATATGGTTCAATTTGACCAAGTTTGGCCAAAGTTAACCATCATGATGAGGGTTGACCAAAGTTGACCAGCTTGACCAAATTTGACTAATTTGGTCAATTGGATGTCTCTATTAACCAAATGGTTATTGTGGTAACGATTAGGTCATTTTAACTAAAGTTTGATGAGTTAGATCAAGGGTTGACCTGGTGGTCAATGTGGTGGTCATTGGATCTAAAAATGACCTTTTTGACAAAGTTTGACTAGCTTTGACCAAAGTTGACCAGTTTGACCAATTTTGACCAATTTAGTGTTTAAGCGGTCCAAATTGTCCATTTTGTCCAATTTAGCGTGTGGTTTATCCAAATGATTCAATTTTACTAAGTTTGAATAAAGTTAACCATTTTGATCAGGATTGACCAATTTCATCAAAGTTGAACAGTTTGACCAAAGTTGACCAACTTGACGAAATTTGACCAATTGGGTCAATTGAATGTCCGGGATGACCAAATGGTTATTGTGGTAACTATTAAGTCATTTTAACCAAAGTTTGACCAGTTCAGTCAAGGGTTGACCTGGTGATCAATATGGTGGTCATTGGGTCTAAAGTTGACCATTTTAACCATGTTTGACTAATTTGACCAAAGTTTACTAGTTTGACCAAATTTGACCAATTCAGTGTTTAGGTTAAAAAAATGGTCCATTTTGACTGATTTGGTGTTTGGGTTGACCAAATGGTTCAATTTGACCAAGTTTGACCAAAGTTGTCCATTTTGACCAAAGTTGACCAATTTGACCAGTTTAACTAAATTTGACATTTTTGGTCACTTGGATGTGTGTATTGACCAAATTATTTTTATTGTAACTATTAGGTCATTTAGTTAAAGTTTGACCATTTAGGTCAAGGGTTGACCAGATGGTCAATGTGGTGATCATTGGGTCTAAAATTGACCATTTTAACTAAGTTAGACTACTTTAACTAGAGTTGATAGTTTGACCAAATTTGATCAATTTAGTGTTTAAGTTGACCAAATGGTCCATTTTGGCCAATTTGATGACTAGGTTGACCAAATGGTTCAATTTGACCAAATTTAACCAAAGTTGTCCATTTTGACCAGAGTTGAACAATTTGACTAAAGTTGACTAGTTTGACCAATTTCGACAAATTGGGTCAAGTGGATGACTGTACTGACCAAATGGTGATTGTTGTAACTATTAGGTCATTTTTAACCAAAGTTTGACTAGTTGGGTCGAGGTTGACTCAGTGGTCGATAATGGCGATCATTGGGTCTATAATTAAGCGTTTTGACCAAGTTTGACTGATTTAACCAAAGTTGACCAACTTGACCAAATTTGACCAATTTAGTATTTAGGTTGACCAAATGGTCCATTTTGACCAATTTGGTGTCTGGGTTGAACAAATGGTTCAATTTGACCAAGTTTAACCAAAGTTGACCGTTTAATCAAGCTTAACCAATTTGATCAAAGTTGACCAGTTCGGCCAAATTTGACCAATTAAGTCAATTGAATGTCTGTATTGACCAAATGGTTAATATGTTAGCTGTTATGTTATTTTAACTAAAGTTTAACCTATTAGGTCAAGTGTTGACCTGGTGGCTTGTTGTGGTAAATGTGTTCAAAATTGACCATTTTAATCAATTTGCCTAATTTGACTATAGTTGAACAGTTTGAACAAAATTCACCATTTTGGTTTGTAGGTTGACCAATTGGTCAATTTTGACAAATTTGGTGGTTGGTTTGACCAAATGGTTCATTTTGACCAAGTTTGACCAAAATTACCCTCTTTCAACAGGGTTAACCAATTTGAATAAAGTTGACCATTTTGACCAAATTTGACCAATTGGGTTAATTGAATGTCTGTATTGACCATGTGGTTATTGTGGTAACTATTACATCATTCTAACCAACGTGTGACAAGTTTGGTCAAGGGTTGACCTGGTAATCAATGTGGTAGTCATTGGGTCCAAAATTGAGCATTTTGACTAAGTTTGACAAATTTTTTTTTAAGTTGACCAGTTTTCTCAAATTACTGTTTAGGTTGACAAAAAGGAGCAATTTGACAAATTCTGTGTCTGGGTTGACTAAATAGTTCAATTTGACCAATTTGACCAAAGTTAACCATTTTGACCAAGGTTGATTGACCAAAGTTGAACAGTTTGACCAAATTTTACCAATTTGGTCAATTCGATGTCTGTATTCACCAAATGGCTATTGTGATAACTATTTGGTCGTTTCAACCAAAGTTTGACCAGTTAGGTCAAAGGTTGACCTGGTGGTAAATGTTGTGGTCATTGGGTCCAAAATTGACGATTTGACTAAGTTTAACTAATTTGACCAAAGTTGACCAATTTGACCAAATTTGACAAATTTAGCATTTAGGTTGACCAAATGGTCCATTTTAACGAATTTAGTGACAAGTTTGACCAAATTTGATCAAATGGGTCAATTAATTGTCTCTATTGACTAAATTATTATTGCTGTAACCATAAGGTCAATTTAACCAAAGTTTAACCAGTTAGGTCAAGGGTTGACCTATTAGTCAATGTGTTGGTCATTTGGTCCAAAATTTGACCATCTTGACCAAGTTTGACTAATTTTACTAAAGTAGACTAGTTCGATCAAAATTGACCAAGATAGGTTTAGGTTGATCAAATGGTACATTTTGACCAATTTGGTGTCCGAGTTGACCCAATGGTTCAATTTGACCAAGTTCGACCAAAGTTAACATTTTCGACCAAGGTTGACCAATCTGACAAAAGTTGACCAGTTTGAACATATTTAGCCAATTGGGTCAATACAATTTCTGTGTTGACCAAGTGGTTACTGTGGTAACTATTAGGTCATTTGAACTAAAGTTTGACCAGTTAGGTCAAGGGTGGACCTGGTGTTCAATGTGGTGGTCATTAGGTCCAAATTTGATCATTTTTATCAAGTTTGATTAATTTGACCAAAGTTGACTATATTGATCAAAATTGACAATTTAGTGTTTAGGTTGACCAAACAGTCCATTTTGACTAATTTGGGGTATGGATTCACGAAATAATTCAATTTAACCAAGTTTGACCAAAGTTGACCATTTTGATCAAGCTTGACCAATTTGACCAAATTTAACCAATTGGGTCAATTGGATTTCTGTATTGACCAAATGGTTATTTTGGTAACTATTAGATCTTTTTAACCAAAGTTTGACATGTTAGGTCAAGGGTTGATCTGATATTCAATGTGGTGGTCATTAGGTCTAAAATCGATCATTTTGACCAAGTTTCTCAAATTTGACCAAACTTGACCAGTTTGACTAATTTTGACCAATTTGGTGTTTAGGTTGACCAAATGTTCCATATGACCAATTTAGTATTTGGGTTGACCAAATGGTTCAATCTGACCAAATTGACCAAAGTTGACTAGCCGACCAAATTTGACCAACTGGATTAGTTGGATGTCTGTATTGACCAAATGATTATTTTCGTAACTATTAGGTTATTTTAATGAAGGTTTGACCATAGTTAGCCATTTTGAACAAAGTTGACTGATACACCTAAAATATATAGTTTCTTTATGCACATTTTTATACCTATTTTTAATGATAATGCACTTTAATGAAAGATATTTTGTGTTTTTCTTGCAGGTATAATGAAAATGAATGGTCATGATGAAAGGAGAAAAATTGGATCAAAATTGGAGCAAAAAAATGAAAAATCAAAATTTTGGCACTGGTTTATGTCAATTTAGGTTCAATTTGGGTTGAACATAAGGTTTATGTCAATTTAGGTTCAATTTGGGTTGAACCTAAGGTTTATATCGATTTAGGTTCAAATTGGGTTGAACCTATAGTTTATGTTGATTTAGGTTCAATTTGGGTTGAACCTAAATTTTATGTTGATTTAGGTTCAATTTGGGTTGATCCTAAAGTTTATGTTGATTTAGGTTCAATTTGGGTCGAACCTAAAGTTTAGGTTTAGACTTAAGTTCAATATGGGTTGAATTTAAGTTAGGTTTAGGTAAGATTTAGGTTCATGTTAGGTTGAAGTTTTGTATGGTTTGACTTTAGTCTAATGTGGGTTAGACTTGAGTTGGGTTTAGGTTAGACTTAGGTTCATGTCAGGTTGAACCTAAGTATGGTTTGCTTAAGTCTAGTATGGGTTAGACTCATGTTAGGTTTAGGTTAGACTTAGGCTCAAGTCAGGTTGAACCTAAGTATGGTTCGACTTAAGTCTAATAGGTTAGACTTAAGTTCGTTTAGGTTGGACTTAGGTTCATGTTAGGTCGAACCTAAGTATGGTTTCGACTTAAGTCTAATGTGGATTAGACTTGAGTTAGGTTTAGTTTCAAGTTAATTAAACCTAATTGGATATGGTTTAATCGATTAATTAATCTTATTTTTGTTTAAGTTTAATTGGTTTAAGGTTAATTAAACCTAATTCGGATAAGGTTTAATTGATTAGTTGACTAATTATGGGTTAAGTTTAATTAGTGGTTAGGATTAATTAAACCTAATTTGTATAAAGTTTAATCGATTAATTAGACTTATTATGGGTTAAGTCTAATTAGGATTTATGGTTTAATTAAACCTTATTTTTTAAGGTTTAATTAGATTATATGTAACTTAATTGGGGTTAAGTCTAATTAGGGTTTATGGTTTAATTATGTTTATTATGTTTCCAATAGAATTTGATTAAGTCTAAACCTAATGTAATTAGGAATTGAGTAGTTAATTAAGTCTAATTTGTCTTTTAAACTTAATTATGGGTTATTTATGTCTTAAACCTAATGTTATTAGGGTTTAGATAAATAATTAAGTCTAATTTTGTCTTTAAACTTAATTAAGAACTGTTTATGTCTTAAATTCAATGTAATTTAGTATTTAGATAATTAATTAAGTCTAATTTGTCTTCTTAGACTTAATTTGGAGTCTGATTGGTTAAACCTAATGTGATTAAGGTTTAACATAGTTTTGTTACATTTAATTTGTCATCTTAGACTTAATGTAAGTTTGAACTTAACATTCTAGCTTTTGACTTTGGGTCTATAAGGATCAGAACCCAGTAGTCCTGAGGTGATAAGTAATACCCTATGTCAATTAGGGTTTGAGTTTAACCTCGATCTAACCAGACCTAAAGCTAAAGATTTGGTCAATCCTAAATGTCATTTGAAGCTAACTTTAGGATTTAAGTTATTTTTATGTTTGAATTGTAAATTTAAAATTTATTATTTTTAACCCTAAAGGAGAAAATTATCATTTTGATTTTTCTTTGATTGAAATATATCTTTTAGAGTTTAATTCCAATTTTGATTTGATTCAGGAAAGGATAGGCCAATTTGGGTGAAAAAGGTGTTCTTAAGGGTTTAAATTATTAAATTTTAATAAATTTTAACCTTTAATTCAAAATATGTCATTTAATGTTATTTAATGGCCTAAAGGTTTATTTTTAGGTTCCATGTCAGCCACCTTATATTCTCTAACCATTTTTAGCTTTATTTTCTTAATTTTAGTTTTTTATAATTATTATTTGAAATAATTAAAAAATTTCTTGAAAATTAGAAAAAGTTGTCTTATAAGAGTTTTCTCGTCCTAGGAAAAATCATGTAAGGTCCTTAAAGCCCTAAAGATCAATCCATCAAAGTTTCAGATTTTTCTAATTTATAAAGAATTTTTAATAAATAAAATACTCCAGAGAGTATTTAATTATTTAAAAATTAAATACAAAGAATAAAATTATGATTTTAATTTCATAATTTTTTTCTCTTCAAGTGCTTTCGAGAGGTATTTTTATTTTCTTCTCCGAAACACAGGAACAGGCGGCTGGGATTTAATCCCAATAATTTGGAATATTTTTGAGCCATCCAACATCTAAGTTCAATATCTCACTCATTTCTCCATAGAATTGAATGATTTTTGACCTTATGGAATCATCTAGAGATGTAAATCACATTTATAAGGTGATCGGGAAGTTCTGGACTAGTTTACCCAATGAATTTCCATCTTCAAGAGTTATTTTGAAATAAAAGATCCATACCTTGGCCACAATGATCTTGAGCTTGAGGAAACTTGTTGGTCAGTCTTTAGTGGTCCCAGAGAAGTTCTTTGTCACTTCAATTTGGACTTATACAAAGTCTTGGTGGAAAATTTTGAAAAGATGGCTCAATTCCTATATAGGCTCAGTTTGGGCCAAATTGGCTTCATAGGGTCAGTTCTATGGCTGAACTTTGGTTGGGTTCGATTGCTCTGGTCCTATGTAACATATTTCATGTAGGAAATTTTTGGATTGGAGCACTCTATGGAATTGAAAACATTCCTCTTCGTCTCTTGGCTTAAGGCTCTCAAGTAGCCTTTTTTGGCTTGATTTGGTGGAGCCTAGGGGCTAGCTGAGTGCTGGATTTTGGTAGGGATGGATTGCTAAGGTCCTTAGCATGGTTTCTTATGTTTAAAGCTGTAGGATTTGAGCAATATTTTGAGAGCTATGGGTCACATTTTCTCTCTTTTTTTCCTCTCAGGTTTTGCTCTATTCATAGCCATCAATGGCCATGGGAAAGCTTGTCTGAGCTTTAGGATGATTTGGGGGAGTTACTAACTCTCCTATTAATGTCTAAGTGTAGGGTTTCAGCTATGAAAATGATAGGTTGAGCAATTCCATGCTTAACTACCTTGCTTAACCATGGTGAAGGAGATGGTGGTTGGCTTGGATTTTCCCATGACCTCACCCATTGTGGAGTTTGGAGGTGATTGGAACTGGTTCATTTTGCATTAGATCAGCCTCCCCCATGCAAATTTTTAGCACCTACCAATGAACAAAGGGGAGAAGGCCACAAAACCTAGATTTTCCTCATTCCCATGCCATGGTAATGATTGCCTTCCAATGGTTATAATGAGCTCCAAATTCCATGAAATTATTTTTTCTCCTCCCTATTGGAGAGAGGGAAGGTTAGTGATGAGTCAAGGAAGCCAAGGCCTTCATATTTCTCCACCTCATTTAATTTTTCATGAGGGGATGACACATGCCCCATATTTTCCTTAAATATTCAAAATTTGATTTATGATGTCATCTTATGATGTAATGATGGTGCAAATTTACGCTTTCTCCTACTAGTTAAGAGTTTTGGTGATGAATGAGTCACCATATACTCTCTTGAGGTTGCATGAGGGAGTGACACCTCATCTCCTCTTAATGATGAAAATGTCATTATTCACTTTAACCAAGGTTTAGGTTTAAATTCTTCATTCATGTGTATTGTCATCATGAGTCTTTTGATGAGTTAATTAATCCTTCATGAGTCATATAGGTTATGTGAAACCTATATGGTGCCATCCTGATGTCATAAGAGGGTTTAAAAAATCAATTATTATGTCATAATTGATTTTAAAGGGTTAAATGTCATTTTACCCCCCCCCCCCCGTTTTAATTTAATTTCGTTTTAATTAATTAAAATTAAATAATTAAATAAAAAGTTTGAAATTTTATTAATTAAATTATTAATTCACAAAATTTTTAGAATAAATTATTTAATTAATTTCATGTCCTTTTGATAAGAAAATGGAATTTTGTGTTATTTTATGACTTTTTAATTTTTATTTTAATTAATTATGTCGTTAATTAAAATATAAAAATTAATTTATTAGTCAATTAACTTAAAAAAATAATTTTCGAATTAATTATTTGATTAATTACATTATTTTTAATCAAAATTATGCATTTTATCATTTCATGGCTTTTAATTTAATTTTTCATTTAATTAATTATGTCATTAATTAAAATTTAAAAAATTAAATTATTGATTAATTTATTAATAAAAAATAATTTTTAAATTAATTATTTGATTAATTTTATTATTTTTATTTCATTTTGATGTATTTTGTCATTTTATGATTTTTAGTTTAACATTTATTTTAATTATATATGTCATTAAGTAAAATAATTAAATTATTAGTTAATTTAATTAATTAAAATAATTTTGAAATTAATTATTTGATTAATTTTTTCATTTTTATTTCTTTTATTATTATTTTTTCTTTTTTTTATCATTTTTTTATCATTTTTTGTTCAAAATTGTGTGTTTTGACCAAAATTGATTAGTGTTGACCATGGTTGACTAATGTTGACATAGGTTGACCCAATTTAACCTAAACTGGTCAATTTTAGTTTCAAGATGTCCAATGTGACTTTTTCAACCTTGTCATGGTCGATTTAATCACAATATTTGTCATTTTGTCATTTTGGGGTCTAAATACGTCATGTTGACCAAATTTAGGGTTTAAACTAATTCAAAAGTCAATATGGTGACTTTTGAATTAAAATTTTGATCAATGCCAATTTGATCATGTCAAGATTTTTCTTTAAGTTCAATTTTGTGGTCAAGAAGATTTTCTCAAGGTTTTACCCTAGGTCTTAGGGTTTATTATTTTTAGGAGGTCAATGTTGGTAGACTTCCTTTCTCAAGGTGTTTGGTGAATGATTTTGATAAAAAGTGAGGTCAACATCTATATTGACCAAGTGATTATTGTAGTAACTATTACATCATTTTAACTTTAGTTTGACCAGTTAGGTGAAGGGTTGACCGAGAGGTCAATGCGTTGGTCATTGGTTCAAAATTGATCATTTTGACCGAGGTTGACCAATTTGTCCAAAGTTGACCAATTTGATGAAAATTGACCAATTGGGTAAATTGGATGTCTCTATTGACCAAATGGTTATTGTGGTTATTATTAGGTCATTTTAACCAAAGTTTGACCAGTTAGGTGAAGGTTGACTTGGGGGGAGATCCAAAATTGACCATTTTGACCATGTTTGACAAATTTGATAAAAGTTGACCACTTTAACCAAATTGGACCAATTTAGTGTTTAGGTTGACCAAATAGTCTATTTTGACCAATTTGGTGTCTGGGTTGAACAAATTTTTCAATTTGACAAAGTTTGACTAAAGTTAACTATTTTGACCAAAGTTGACCAGTTCGATCAAAGTTGACCAGCTAGACTAAATTTGATCAATTGCGTTAATTAGATGTCTTTGTTGACCAAATGATTATTGTGGTAACTATTAGGTCACTTTAACCAAAGTTTGACCAGATAGGTCAAGGGTTGACCTAGTGGTCAATGTGGTGGTGATTGGATTCAAAATTGACCATTTTGACCAAGTTTGACTAATTTGACCAAAGTTGATCACTTTGACCAAATTTGATCAATTTAGTATTTAGGTTGACCAAATGGTCCATTTTGACCAATTTGGTGTCTGGGTTGAATAAATTATTCAATTTAACCAAGTTTGACCAAAGTTAACTTTTTTTACCAGGGCTGACTAATTTGAGCAAAGTTGACGAGTTTGACCAAATTTGACAAATTGGGTCAATTGAATGTATGTATTGACCAAGTGGTTATTGTGGCAGCTATTAGGACATTCTTGCCATAGTTTGACCAAATTGATCAAAGGTTGACCTTGTGGTCAATGTGGTGGACATTGGGTCCAAAATTGACCATTTTAATCAAGTTTAACTACTTTTACTAAAGTTGACTAGTTTGACCAAATTTAACCAATCTAGTGTTTAGGTTGTCCAATTAGTACATTTTGACAAATTTGGTGCTTGGGTTGACTAAATGGTTCAATTTAACTATGTTTGACCAAAGTTGCACATTTTACCAGGGCTGACCAATTTGAACAAAGTTGAGCAGTTATACCAAGTTTGACCAATTGAGTCAATTGGATGTCTGTATTGATCAAATTGTATTGTGGTAACTTTTAGGTCAATTTAACTAATGTTTGACCTGTTAGGTCTAGGGTTTACCTAGTGATCAATGTGGTGGTCATTGGGTCCAAAATTGACCATTTTGACCAGATTTGACTGATTTGACCACAGTTGACTAACTTGACCAAATTTGACCACTTCAGCATTTAGGTTGACCAAATGGTCAATTTTCACCAGTTGGGTGTTTGGGTTGACTAAATGTTTCAATTTGACCAAGTTTGACCAAATTTAATAAATTTGAATTGGGTTGACCAATTTGACCAAACTTGACCAGTTTGACCAAATTTGACAATGGTCAATTAGATATCTGTATTGACCAAATGGTTATTGTGGTAACTATTACGTCATTTTAACTAAAGATTAATTACTGAGGTGAAGGGTTGACTTGGTGGTCAATGTGGTGGTCATTGGTTAAAAATTGATCATTTCGACCAAGTTTGACTAATTCAACTTAAAGTTGACCAGTTTGACCAAAATTCACCAAATTTAGTTTTTAGGTTGACAAAATGGTCCATATCGACCAATTTGGTGTCTGGGTTGGCCAAATGGTTCAATTTAACCATGTTTGACCGAAGTTAACCTTTTTGATCAGGGTTGACCCATTTGATAAAAGTTTGACGAGTTTGACCTAACTTGATCAATTGATTTAATTGAATGTCTGTATTGACCAAGTGGTTATTGTTGTAACTATTAGGTTATTTTAACCATAGTTTGACCAGTTAGGTCAACTATTGACCTAGTGGTCAATGTGTTGGTTATTGGGTCCAAGATTGACAAGTTTTACCAAGTTTGACTAATTTGACCAGAGTTGACTAGTTTGACCAAATTTGACAAATTTAGTGTTTAGGTTGAGTAAATGGTCCATTTTGACCAATTTAGGGTCGTGGTTGACAAAGTGTTTAATTCAACCAAGTTTGACCAAAGTTAACCTTTTTGACAAGGGTTGACCAATTTGATTAATGTTGACCAATTTGACCAATTTTGACGAATTTGGTCAATTAGATATCTGTATTGACCAAATGGTTATTGGGGTAACTACTGTGTCAGTTTAACCAATGTTTGACCAATTAGGTTAAGGGTTGACCTAGTTGTGAATGTGGTGCTCATTGGGTCCAAAATTGACCATCTTGACAAAGTTTGACTAATTTTACCAAAGTTAGTCAGTTTGACCAAATTTGACATATTTAGTGTTTAGGATTACAAAATGATACATTTTGACCAATTGGTGCTTGAGTTGAACAAGTAATTTAAATTGACCAAGTTTGACCAAAGTTGACCATTTTGACAAGGGTTGACCAATATGACCAAAGTTGACCAGTTTGACCAAATTTAATCAAAGTTGACCACTTGGATCTCTGTTTTAACCAAATCGTTATTATGGTAACTATTAGGTCATTTTAAGAAAAGTTTGACCAGTTAGGTCAAAGGTTGACCTGGTGGTCAATGTGGTGGTCATTTGTTCCAAAATTGACCATTTTGACCAAGTTCGACTAATTTTACCAAAGTCGATCGCATTTGACAAATGACCAAATGGTCCATATTGACTAATTTGGTGTCTGTGTTGACCGAATGGTTCGATCTGACAAAGTTTGACTAAACATGACCATTTTGACCATGGTTGACCAATTTGACTAGTTTGACCAAGTTTAACAAATTTGATCAATTGAATTCCTATATTCATCAAATGGTTATCGTGGTAACTATTTGCTATTTTTAACCAAAGTTTGAACAGTTAGGTCAATGGCTGACCTGGTGGTAAATGTTATGGTCATTGGGTCTAAAATCAACCATTTTGATCAAGTTGAATAATTTGACCAAAGTTAACTAGTTTGACCAAATTTTTCTAATTTACTGCATAGGTTCACCAAATGGTACATTTTGGCTAATTTGGTGTCTGGGTTGACCAAATAGTTCAATTTGACCAAGTTACCAAAGATGACCATTTTGATCATGGTTGACCAAATTAACCAGTTGACCAGTTTGATCAAATTTAACCAAAGTTGACCAGTTGGATGTCTGTATTGACCAAATCTTTATTGTGGTAACTCTTATGTCATTTTAACAAAGGTTTGATTTGTTCGGTCAAAGGTTGACCTGGTGGTCAATGTGGTGGTCATTCAGTCCAAAATTGACCATTTTGATTATGTTTGACTAATTTTACCGAAGTTGGCCAGTTTAACCAAATTTGAGCAATTTAGTGCTTAGGTTGACAAAATGGTCTATTTTGACTAATTTGGTGTCCGGGTTAGACAAATAGTTCAATTTGACCAAGTTTGACCAAAGTTGAACATTTTGACCAGTGTTGCCCAATTTGACAAAAGTTGACCAATTTGACCAAATTTAACCAAAGTTGACCAGTTGGATGTCTGTATTGACCAAATGGTTATTGTGTTAACTATTAGGTATTTTTAACTAAATTTTGGTCAATTAGGTCAATGATTGGCTCGATGGTCAATGTGGTGGTCATTGGGGCCAAAATTGAACATTTTGTCCAAGTTTGACTAATTTGACAAAAGTTGACCAGTTTGACCAAATTTGACCAATTTAGTGTTTAGGTTGACCAATTTTGACCAATTCAGCATTATTGAGAGTTTTACTAGCATAGTATATGACTTTAAAAATTTTATCATATCTTTGTCCAAGAATAGCTCCTATAGCATAATCACTAGCATCACACATAAGTTCAAATGGTTTCTCCCAATCAGGGGAAACTATTATAAAGCTGTGAATAATTTATCTTTTATTAATTCAAAAGCATTTAAGCATTCTGTTGTGAATTCAAATTTCTTGTCCTTTTCTAAAAGTTGGCATAGAGGTTTAGTAATTTTTGAAAAATCTTTTATGTAGCGTCTATAAAAATCGGCATGTCCAAGAAAACTTCTTACCCCTCTCACTGTAGCAGGAGGTGGTAATTTAGCTATAACTTGAATTTTTGCATGATCTACTTCCATGCCATTTTCTGAAATTTTATGCCCTAATACAATTCCTCCTACAACCATAAATTGACATTTCTCCCAATTTAGAACTAAGTTAGTTTTCTCGCATACTTCTACAACTTTTTTTAGATGACTCAAGCATACGTCAAATGATGTTCCAAATACCGAGAAATCATCAATAAATACCTCCATTCCATCATCAATTAATTTGCTAAATATAGACATCATACATCTCTGGAATGTTGCAGGTGCATTGCATAATCCAAAAGGCATTCTTCGAAAAGCGAACGTTCCATAATAACTGGTAAATTTAGTTTTTTCTTGATCCTCAAGAGTAATAGGAATTTGATGATAACCTATATATCCATCTAAAAAACAAAAATATTTATGTCCGGCTAGTCTATCCAACATTTGGTCTAGAAATGGTAAAGGGAAGTGATCTTTCCTGGTGGCTGCATTTAATTTTCTATAGTCAATACATATACGCCATCCAGTAACTTGTCTTATAGGTATTAAATCATTATTTTCATTAGCTTTAACAGTCATCCCTTCTTTCTTAGGAACACAGTGAATTGGGCTTACCCAAGCACTGTCAGAAATAGGATATATAATACCATTATCTAACCATTTTAATATTTCTTTCTTGGTTATCTCTTTCATAATCAGGTTTAATCTCCTTTGGGGATCAACTCTTGGTTTGTGTTCGGTATCTAAAATAATTCCGTGCATACAGATTGATGGACTAATTCCTTTAATATCTGCTAAAGTCCAGCCAAAAGTTTTCTTATATTTTTTTAATTTATCCAAAAGTTTTTGCTCTTGTGATTCATTTAAATCTGCTGATTTAATAACTGGTAAAGTTGAAGAGTTACCTAAATAAGCATACTTCAAATGGGTAGGTAATATTTTTAATTAAATTTCAAGAGGTTTAATAATTGACGAAACTATATTATTTTCAGCATTTTCTGTATTATCCAACAATTAAAATCTTTCTTGTATATATTCTAATTCTTCATTTTTTATTTCTTCAATTAAGTCACTATCTTCTATTTTGAGTTTTTCTTCAAAGTATTCTTTAAAATGTTCATTTTGTTGATGTTCAATAATTTTCATTCCAAAACATTCATCTTCTTTTTCTAGAGCCGGATATTTCATTAATTTTGCAATGTTGAAGGTAACTTTTTGATCGTTTACTCTCATAGTTAATTCTGCTTTTCTAACATCAATCATAGCTTTTCCAGTAGCTAAGAAGGGTCTTCCTAATATTATTGGTATTTCTTTATCTTCCTCCATATCTAAAACAATAAAGTCTACTGGGAAGATAAATTTATCCACTTTTACTAACACATCTTCAATAACTCCCTTATGATAAGTAACATAATGATCAGCTAATTGAAGAGTTACTGAAGTAGGTGAGACTTCTCCTAATCCTAATCTTTTAAAGATTGATAGATGCATTAGATTTATGCTGGCTCCTAAATCACATAATGCTTTTCCAAAAAAATTTCTCCAATAGCGCAAGGTATAGTGAAACTACCAGGATCTTTTAATTTTTCAGGAAGCTTTTTCTGAATAATTGCACTACACTCTTCGCTAAGTGCAACAGTTTCATTATCTGTGAATTTTCTTTTTTATTTAAAATATCCTTCATAAATTTCACATAATTGGGCATTTGTTCCAATGCTTCTACAAAAGGAATGTTTACCTTTAATTTCTTCAAAATCTCAAGAAATTTAGAAAATTGCTTATCTTTTTTATGTTGCCTTAGTCGTTGAGGAAATGGTGGTGGTGGTTTATCTACAGAAATTTTCATATGTATTAATGAATCTTCTAGATTTTGATCTTTCTGATCCTTTTCTTTTTCGATCTCCACCTCCACATTCTGACTTTCTGTTTCCTTCTGTATTCCTGTTTCTAATTCTTTTCCACTTCGTAACTGTATCGCTTTAATTTGTTCTTGTCCTTGATCTTTAGGATTTATTTCCACATTACTCGGAAAAGTTCAGGGCTTCTATTATTATGTGCAGTAGCGATATGTCCAAGTTGAATTTCAATATTTTTAATTGCTGTTCCTTGAGTTTGTAATTGGTTTCCTTGAATTTGTAACTGACTACCTTGATTCTGTAAATGTTGACCGATATTTATTATTAATTCTTCCATAGATAACTTCTTATCCTTATATTTAGAGTTATTATTAAATTCAGGTGGATAAGAAGGTTTAAAATTAGTATTTCCTTGGTTAGATGGATTTCCTACTGGGTTAACTAAATTATTCATCCATTACTGATTAGCAGATTTGTTATTCCAATTAAAATTTGGCTGATGTTTCCATCCAGGGTTATAATAATTTGCACAAGGATTATTAGATCTATTGTTAACAGCATTTATAGTTTCATATGAAGATTGAACATCTATAAGTTGTCCAGTTAAATTTTCTTATGTTTTATTAGGAGAATAATTCATTCCAAAATTATCTAATTTCTTAGATATAGCAGTAATTTGAGAAGCTAACATAGATATTGCATCAGAATCATGCATACTAGCTATTTATTAAGGATTTATCCTTTCAGAAGGCCATTTAAAATTATTAGTAGCCATTTCTTCAATTAATGAATAAGCTTCATCAAAATGTTTTGACATTAATGAACCTCCAGCAGCAGCATCAATGATTGATCAAAAAGATCCTACTAAACCATTATAAAAAGTTTGTATAATTAACCAATCTGGTAATGCATGGTGTGGGCATTTTCTAAGAAGATCTTTAAATCTCTCCAAAGCTTCATATATTGATTCTTCGTCAAATTGACTAAAAAATTTTATATCATTATGAAGTTTTGCAGTTTTTGAGGGAGGAAAATATTTAGATAGAAATTTTTTTGATAATTCTCCCCAAGTTTTAATTTATCCAGGTGCTAATGAATTTAACCACATCTTAGCCTTATCCCTTAAAGAAAAAGGAAATAGCCTAAGTCTAACGGCGTCATTAGATACTCCGTCATATCTAAAAGTAGCACATAACTCTAAAAAACTCGCAAGATGTAAATTAGGATCTTCATTTCGTGAACCACTAATTTGATTATTCTGTACCATTTGGATAATTGCAGGTTTAAGCTCAAATGAGTTAGCCGCTACATCAGGGTTTTGAATAATTAAGTGAATTTCATCTAATGTAGGGTTAGCGTAATCTTTCAAAGGACTTGGTTGGTTTTTATTTTCAATTTCTAGATTATTTGCCATTTGATTTAATTTTATGATTTCTCTTTTTTGTTTTCTAATTCTTTTAATAGTGCGCTCTAATTCTGAATAGTAAGGTATTAAACTTTCGGTTCCGAATTTACGCATACACAACTAACAATAATAATAAAATAGTCCGTTACTCTAGTAATTATAATTATATATTTATATATATTTTTAATTGAATAATTAATTTACTTCCCCGGTAACGGCGCTAAAAATTTGACCTCCGGCTGCAAATATAATAATTCAGCCTTAGAGGAGAGTAGGGTAGTAATTAGAAGGATGTATATAATGGTTAAGCTTAATAAAGTTGTAAATGTTTTTCAAAGTAAAATAGCAATTGTACTCCCTCCCCTTTAATCAACGCAAGTATATGTATCGCTCAAGTAATAAAGGGCTCTATTGGAGTCCTAGATATCGATCCCACAGGGAAGTTAGAGATTTAAAGACTAATTTTTAGTAACATAAAATTACTAATCTATTTTAGTTTAATATACGAAAAATTGAAGAACGCTTAAACTTAAAACTAACACTTAAAAAACAGATTATATAAGTCAATTTAGAAAATTATCTTTCTCCTTGTTAAGAGGATTAAGTGAATAAATAATTAAATGAGTTTAAAATTATATTGTGCCAAATAGGAGCATTCCTATTCTTTACCCTTTGGTCCAAGTGCAAAGAACATTGACTAATCCTATGTTTGGTTACTGAATTTGTGGCTAGGCTGGGAGGATACTGGCTGCCACTTCAGAGCTCCCACCTTCCCCTCGCCTGAGGGCTAACATCTACACTTCAGGTCCCAAACAATAAGATCGAATTGAAGATTTTAGTCTGTCACACTAAAATATTCAATTCTTCGTCAGATAATTAATATTTCCCTATTTATTTGCACCCTCCTTCCAAGGCTTTTGAATTCCCTGAATCTTGGATGTAATCTTTACTATAGTTGATAATTCAACATATGTTAACAATTCAATTGGCCAAATTGAAGGTAAATTAAGATTTAAGTAAAAGATTATCACAATCTCTATTTAATATTATTAGGAACAACTCATTTTAATTCTTCATTTCACAAAATCTCAACAACAAGGAGAAAGATAAAGAAAACTACTCAGAACGTATGGGAATATTAACACAGATTATGGATTTCATTTAAAGTTATAAAACAATAAATAAATATACTTATCTCAATTCTTCTCTCCAAGCAGATTCCTCAAGTTCCTTTGACTCTTCCTTCTTTTACAACACACTTAGAACTCACCAAGACACTAAACACTAACTCTTACTACAAAAGGAAACACTAATTTGACACTAACTAACACACACCAATACATAAAATTGTCAATATTTATAGAAGGAGTCAAATTTCCAAAGTTTGCTTAAGCACCTCTTCAAAACGCGTCCAGATTCATCGTATTTGGCTTGAATCAACTGTCTCGCCGTCGGCGGGCTCAATCTCGCCGTCAGCGGGCTTCTAGAAGCAAGGCTAATAGTTCAGGCTCACTCTCGGCGGGCTCTATTATAATATATTAAAAACTTTCAGGAAAATCTCTCCGTCGGCGGCTTAAATCTCGCCGTCGGCGGGACAGTTCAATTTTAATAATTTTTAGTCCTTTTTGCTCCAGATTCGCGCCTTTTTGCTCTATCTGCTTTCAGCACCTATAAATCTTCATTCCTGCAATAAGACACTGAAAATACTTCTCTTTAAAGTGTAATTTCATATGAAATTGGTATGAATTTCTCAATATATTTTCTTGTGGTCACACACAACTCTAGAAAATTAGCAAGATGCAAATTAGGATCTTCTGTTGTTGCTCCCCCAAACTGATTATTAGACACCATTTGGATAATAGCAGGTTTAAGCTCAAATGAATTAGCAGCTACAATAGGGTTTTGAATACTAGCACGAAGTTCATCTAATGTTGGGTTAACATAATCTCTTAAAGGTCTTAATTCTTGATGGATGCCAATATTTTGATCTTGATGATTTGCCATTTCTTGAATATTTTTATCTTTTTCTGTATTTTTAATTTTTTTGATAGTTCTTTCTAATTCAGAATTTTAAAGCACAAGTCCTTCAAAACCTGGACTACGCATATAACAATAAAAAAAACAAAACACAACACACTAACTAAAACAAAGAAAAGTAAAAATTTAAAATTTCTTAATTCTCTTTAAAATGCAATTTAAATTAATTTTCCCCAAAGAACGACGCCAAAAACTTGATTCCCGATAAATGTCATGGCACCAAAAACTTGGTACCATCCGGTAAATGTACTGATGATTTTAGATATGCAAATTAGGATTTTATAATATGGGATACTACGCAAGTATATGTATCGTCTATCAAGTAATATAGGACTTTCTGGTTAAGTCCTGAAATATCGAGCCCACAGGGAAAATATGAAAATTTTTAAAGAAATCAGAAAATTATATTTTTTACTTTCTTTAATTGTTTTTGAAAAAGTATGTTTTAATTTTGAAAAGTTTTGAAAGTTGATTTGTCTTTTAAAATTTCCTTAATAAAATGTTAAGCAATGAAATTAAAATTATAATAACTAATAACACATGATGTAAAATACTATTAACTAGAATATCTTTTTCTTTCCTTTTATGAAGTAGTAATAATTCTTAAAGTATTGTTGTGAAAGTATTTAAATTTGTTGTGACAGATAGAAGCAAATGTGTTCTTTACCCTTACTTGGTTCTATAAAGAACATAGGTTAATTTGAAATTTTTATTATTTTGAACATGGTTAGGCAGGGAAGATACCAGTCTCTCACTCCAGTGTTCCCTCGATTCCCACCACTTGGGGGCTAACTTCTCATAACAAAACTCAAAATTTCAAACCAAATTAGGGGGTTTTAGCCTGTCACTCTAAAATCCTCTAATTGTACTCCCTTTCATAAAATATCTTCTAATATTACATTCAATTATATGGACTACAATTCTCACCCATATAATTGCATGTGATTCTTACTAACTTTTATGAGACAATACCACATTGGATCTTACATAATCTCAAGAAATTCTACAACTTAACAGGCCAAGTTAAGAAGTAAACGAAGTTTTCAGAATCAATCTTCACAACTTCTTCTAATTTTTTAACACTTATACTTTTCACAACAATTCTTTATAAATTAATTACTTCTCCATTTAAGAAAGAAAAAGATAAAGTAAACTACTCAGAATGCAATGGGAAAGTACAAAAACACATTGATTTGAAATTTAAAATAATAAGAAAAATAACAAGCGAAAGCAAGTATTAATAAAAAGATTAAAAGTAAACACTTACCTGAAAATCCTCTCCACAAGACTAAGGAAGTTCCTCTGAAACTTTGACTCTTCACTAAACTACTCCTCAGAGCAAGTCTCCCAACTCTGATGACTCAGAATACAAACTTTAGACTTCAATAAAAACTAAACTAAAAGAAAGAAAAGAAGTGGGAAGAAGAAGACTTCACTCCGACCCTTTTCTCCTTTCTACTCTCTACTCCTACTCTTAATAAAAACACATAAAATGCAGTGGAAGAACAATGGAAGTACCCTTCAAAACGTAGTGGAAGAGCATCCTAAAGCCTCTCCTTCAAAACTCAGTGGAATAGCCTCCTAAAGCCTCCCCTAACCTTTCCTAAGACTCTCATTAAATAGTAAACCAAAAGGTGCCTTGGTGTCTCTTCAAAATGTGTCCAGATTCAATGTATCTACCAAGGAATGCACCCCTTCATTCAAACTTACCGCCCAAAGAAAGTTATGGTAGTTACCACCAAGACTTGCATCCCACCCCCTTCAAAATTGGCATCAAATTCATTTGAATTTCAATTATTTACTGTGGCAGCTAAGCGACGGCCCAACAGCGCTTAGCCGCCAGTGCTAAAATTTTAATTTTTCATTATTTTTGCTCCAAATTTGATCCAATTTGCTCCTTTCATCATGACCATCCATTTTCATCATACCTGCAAGGAAAACACAAAATACCTTCCCTTAAAGTGCAATATCATTAAAAATAGGTATAAAAATGTGCATAAATATATTATATATTTTAGGTGCATCACTTGGCCACAATGATATTGAGCTTGATGAAACTTATTGTTCGGCCTTTAGAGGTCCCAGAGAAGTTTTTTGTTACTTCAATTTGGACTTATACTAAGTCTTGGTGGGAAAGTTTGACAAAATGGCTCAATTTCTATATAGGCTCGGCTCGGGCCAAATTTGCTCGATAGCGTCAGTTATGTGTCTCAACCATGGGTGGGTTTGATTGCTCTGGTCCTAAGCAACAAATTTCATGTAAGGAAATTTTTGGATTGAAGCACTCTATGGAATTTTACAAATTCCTCTCCCTCTCTTGGTTTAAAGCTCTCAAGTAGCCTTATATGGCTTGATTTTGTGGAGCTTAGGGGCTAGCTGAGGGCTGGATTTTGGTTGGGATGGATTGCTAAGGTCCTTAGCAAGGTTTTCTATGTTGAAAGCTGGAGGATTTGAGCAATATTTTGAGAGCTATGGGTCACTTTTTCTCTCTTTTTTTCCTCTTAGGTTTTACTCTATTTATAGCCATCGATGGCCATGGGAAAGCTTGCCTAAGCTTTAGGATGATTTTGGGGAGTTACTAACTCTCCTATTAATGTCTAAGAGTAAGGTTTCAGCTATGAAAATGATCGGTTAAGCAATTCCATGTTTAACTACCCTACTTAACCATGTGAAGGAGATGGTGGTTGGCTTGGATTTTCCCATGACCTCACCCATTGTGGAGTTTGGAGGTGATTGGAACTGGTTTATTTTGCCTTAGATCAGCCTCCTCCATGCAAATTTTTAGCACCTACCAATGAACAAAGGGGAGAAGACTACATAAGCTAGATTTTCCTCATTTTCATGCCATGGTAATGATTTCCTTCCAATGGTTATAATGGACCCCAAATTCCATGAAATTATTTTTTCTCCTCCCTATTGGCTAGAGGGGAGGTTAGTGTTGAGTAAAGGAATCTATGGCCTTCATATCTCTCCACCTCATTAAATTTTTCATGAGGGGATGACACATGCCCCTTATTTTCCTTAAATTTTCAAAATTTGATTTAAGATGTCATCTTATGATGTAAGGATGATGCAAATTTATGCTTTCTCCAACTGGTTAAGAGTTAAGGTGATGAATGAGTCACCATATACTCTCTTGAGGTTGCAAGAGGGAGTGACACCTCATCTCCTCTTAATGATGAAAATGTCATTATTCACATTAACCATGGTTTAGGTTAAAATTCTTCATTCATGTGTATTGTCATCATGAGTCTTTTTATGAGTTAATTCATCCTTCATGAGTCTTATAGGATATTTGAAACCTATATGGGGCCATCATGATGTCATAAGAGAGTTTGTAAAATCAATTATTATGTCATAATTGATTTTAAAGGGTTAAATGTCATTTTACCCCCCCCCCCCCCTTTAATTTAATTTCCTTTTATGTAATTAAATTTAATTAATTAAATAAAAAGTTTGAAATTTTATTAATTAATTATTAATTCACTAAATTTTTAGAATTAGTTATTTAATTAATTTCATGTCATTTTGATTAGAAAATGGAATTTTATCTTATTTTATGACTTTTTGATTTAATTTTTATTTTAATTAATTATGTTATTAATTAAAATTTGAAAATTAAATTATTAGTCAATTAACTTAAAAAAATAATTTTGGAATTAATTATTTCATTAATTCCATTATTTTTAATCAAAATTATGCATTTTATCATTTCATGGCCTTTAATTTATTTTTTCATTTTAATTAATTATGTCATTAATTAAAACATTGAAAATTAATTTATTGGTCAATTAATTAATAAAAAATAATTTTAAAATTAATTATTAGATTAATTTTGTCATTTTTATTTCATTTTGATTTTTTTTGTCATTTTATAACATTTAATTTAATTTTTATTTTAATTAATTATATCATTAATTAAATTATTGAAAATTAATTTATTAGTCAATTTAATTAATCAAAATAATTTTGAAATTAATTATTTGATTATTTTTTTCATTTTTATATTATTTTTATTATTTTGCTCATATTTTATCATTTTTTATTCAAAATTGTGTGTTTTGATCAAATTGATAAGTGTTGACCATGGTTGACAATGTTGACCTAGGTTGATTCAAGTTAACCAAAATTGGTCAATTTTAGTTTCAAGTTGTTTAATGTGACTTTTTCAACCTTGTAATGGTCGATTTGATCACAATATTTGTGATTTTGTCATTTTGGGGTCTAAATAGGTCATGATGACCCAATTTAGGGTTTAGACTAATTCAAAGGTCAATATGGTGACTTTTGAATTAAAATTTTGTAAATTTTGATCAATGTCAATTTGATCATGTCAATATTTGTCTTTAAGGTCAATTTTGTGGTCAAGAAGATTTTGTCAAGGTTTTACCCTAGGTCTTAGGGTTTATTATTTTTAGGAGGTCAATGTAGGTAGACTTCCTTTCTGAAGGTGTTTGGTGAATGATTCTCACAAAAATTGAGGTAAACAAATGGGCCCCCAATATGTGTGGTATATTGTAGAGATATGTCGCACATATTTACGTTGACTGAAATGGTCCCAATGTCATAGTTATGAGTGTCTCATATCAATATTTGTAGTTTAGAATAGATGTCATAAAATGTCAAATATCAATGTGTTTTTTATGATCTTTGTATCAGAAAGATATTTAGAAAGAGAAATCGGATGTCATATTCAATTTCTTGGAATATCGAATGTCAAATATCTCTGTCGAGCTAAAGGAATGTCATAATTTTCGTGTTAGGAAATAGAGAATGGATGTCATATTCCATTTCTCAAAATGTCAAATGTCAATGTTGAGTTAAAGGAATGTCATAGTTTTTGTGTCAGGAAAGGACTTACATCCAATAACTGAAAAGAGAAAATGGATGTCATATTCCATTTCTCAAAATGTCAAATGTAATTGTCATGTCAAAGGAATGCCATTTTCGTGTCAGGAAAGGACTTACATCCGATAACCGGAAAGAGAAAATGGATGTCATATTCCATTTCTCAAGATGTTGAATGTCGATGTCATGTTAAAGGAATGCAATTTCCATGTCAGGAAAGGACTTACATCTGCTAACTGGAAAGAGAAAATGGATGTCATAATCTATTTCTTAAGATGTCGAATGTCGATGTAGTGTTAAAGGAATGTCATTTCCGTGTCAAGAAAGCACTTACATCCAATAACTGGAAAGAGAAAATTGATGTCATATTCCATTTCTCAAGATGTCGAATGTCGATGTCGTGTTAAAAGAATGCCATTTGCGTGTTAGAAAGAGACTTACATCTGAGAACTGGAAAGAGAAAATGGATGTCATATTCCATTTCTAAAGATGTTGAATGTCGATGTCGTGTTAAAGGAATGTCATTTCCATGTCAGGAAAGGACTTACATCCGATAACTGGAAAGAGAAAATGGATGTCATAATCTGTTTCTCAAGATGTCAAATGTCAATAAAAAATGGCGTACTCGAAGGGGATTTGATTTTTTTATATAGGTCGGGAAATAATTCTCATGTTAATTTCACAGAGATTTCATTTATCATTATTTTTATTTTTAAGGAATTCATTTTGGCACTATAAGACATGCCGATTTGTCATGGACAATAAGGAATATTTTTCAATACTTCATTTCCATAATGTACAATGCACACAAAAGTCACTAGCACATATTATTAAGGAAAATAAAGTCAACTATATTTATATGTACATCACACACGGGATGCACGCAACAAACTATCAATACATATCGGAAAGAGGATGACTTCCATGTCATTGTCTATCATCTGCATAGTCTTGGACATTGTTAGACCGTATTTAAACATCTAAAACTCCATGACGCTGTCTGTCACATGTCCTAGGTGTTTGGATGTTAATAAGGTTGTGGTTACTCCAGGATCTGTAAACCTTCAAGTTCTGGAATGGGTTGATATCCGACAGGTCGCTTGTCTGGCTTCATGCGTCGCAATGTAATCGAGATACAAGGCCTGTAAACACTGGGTATACAATGCTTTACAAAATCTGCACCATTTCTCTGAAATAAGAGAACTGATCCTCGAATTAAAAGGATGCAGCATGTCCCCTCTAATTCTCTAGGTCCCAGAATCTGTATTTCTCCTCCAAATACGATGGAACAATGATTCATTAAGGTCACCATACAAAATTGCCTCTCAAAATCGTGGTTGTTGATATGGGGAAAGTTACAATCCCATTTATCGTAATTGTTGATAATACATCTATCAAGAACACAGTTTGTGGGCATGACTCCCCAAGTAACAAGGCACCTAATATCTGAATTATTATAGTGGGCAATGGGTACACCTGTTCATATCGTAAAATTTCGGGAAGTTCCCCTCCCTGCCTCTTGCATAATTATAACAACACCCATATTGGATGGTCTGCCTGCCCTTGCCACGGATCCATTTATTGGACTCAGAATATGTCTTTCTTTTAATATGTCCAGCCCTACCCTGATTCAGTGCTTTTATTATATGATCAATAATAGCGGTCTACTCATCTTCATCAAATAGTCTGGTGAATAGTTTAAGGCCATCCAGAATATTTATTGTTCTTTTGTTCATAAGCTTATATTGTTCAAAGGTCCTATATTCAATAGCGTGAATTCACCGTGCTTCTTCTCTAGAGTGATATTTTCTGTTAACCTCTCTACCTGACACCTTCAGATTTTGGGCAGATATGGGCGAGGGTGAGGAGATGGCTACCTTTTCCTCCTGGCTTCCCTTTACAAAGTCTAGATTTGTCATCTCCGATGAAGAGTAAATTTCCTCAAATGGAGTTTCAATGGCCTAAAATTTTGATTGGCTAATGTCCTCAATGTTTTATCTTTCTTATAATTGTTTCTAATGCTTCGACCGTTTATTACGGTTCCGTCTTTGTGATCAGGTGAGTCCTGTTGTCATATCTTTTTATACCAGATGAAGAGGCTTTTGTAATCCCCTGTACTGAAGTAGTCATAATTTCTTTCTTGTCTGAGCTGTCACTGATTTCGAAGTCATACTCCTCGGGCTGTCGGAGTTTGAATTCTATCGAAGGCATTTGTATCTTAATCTCATTCTACTTAACCAGATAGAGTAATGACCCGTGGTATATAGATTCAACTTGCAATGGATCAAATTTGAAATGAAATCTAGTCCCTTCTTCCTTGTGTCGGCGGTCCAAGGCTAAAGTTATATTATTTTGAAATGTGAAAAATAGTCTGTCTTCAGACATTCTTCCAGTAAATAACAGGGTGATATGTCAGACTAAATTTCATTTTCAAGGATAAATTATGCTTATAAGTAAGAGAAAGTGAAACAAATTCAGATTTGCATAAAGAGAAAAAGAGAAAGTTATTTTTTTTATTTATAATGTTTTTCCAGTTCATAAACAAGTCATGACACATAATATTTCTTTAAAAAGCACCCATTAATTGGGGCAAAATTCTATCTCCGTGGCAATCCACCAACTGTTAAGATCCCCTGGAATATGTCTTTTCAATTACATATGGGCCCTCCCATATTGGTTCAAATTTTCCTCCTATTTTGCGACGAGAAAGAATAGGTCTTCAAAGAACTAAAAGTAATTCCTATGCGAAATTTCCTGGGACAAACTAATTTATCATAAGCTCGTGCCATTTTTGCTTGATATAACTCGAGATTTTGTTGAGCTTGTATGTTTAACTTAATATTTTCTTCTTCTGTGATTTTTTTGCGATAGCAACTCGGAGAGAGGGAATTTGTATTTCAAGTGGCAAAATGGCCTCAGAACCATATACCAAAGCAAACGGTGTTGACCGTGTCGGTGTTCGGTATGTAGTCCTATAAGCCCATAAAGCTTCTATCAATTTTTCATGCCACTGTCTCGGACTGTTTGTCAATGTTTTTTCAAAATTTGTACCAATTTTTTATTGAAGGCTTCAGTTAAATTATTGGCCTTAGGATAGTAGATTGTAGAATATATCCAATCTATTCCATGTCTTTGGAAAAAATTATTCATTTCTGTATTTTTGAAAGCTAGTCCGTTATCTAATATGATTCGCCGAGCAATCCCAAATCTGTAGAAAATTTGTGTTTTAAGGAAATGAAGAACTTGTTCTGCTTTAACTTCTCTGAGCAGTATTGCCTCTACCCATTTAGAGAAAAAATTTGTAGCTGCCAAGATAGAACGATGGCCTTTAGACGATGGAGGGTCTATAGGGCCCACTATGTCTGTACCCCAGCACTCAAATGGCCAGGATGCAACAGTCGGGTGCAATACATTTGGTGTTTGATGTAAGAACACTCCATGTACTTGACATTGATGATATTTCTTTGCAATTTCATGACACTCAATCATCATTTTCGGCCAGTAAAATCCCATTCTTTTAATTTTAATTTTTATTTTATGTCTCGATTGGTGTGCTCCACATAGAATTGAATGAATTTATTTGACAATCTTTTAATGCTCTGATGGTCTAAGCATCCTAACGACATCAGGTCAAAGGATAATTTATAATAGCATCATTTAACATAGCATAAGATAATGCTCATTGTTTAATATGATTTGCAATGGAACTATTTTTGGGTAATTTTCCAGTTTGTAAATATTGAATAATCAGTTGTCGTCAATCATCTTGTTCTTCGTTAATTATTTTCACTATCGTGTTTTTACCAATTTTGTGCATATTTTTCATGTCAATTTGAGAAAGAACTTGTCATCTTTTATAGAAATTGGTATGTCTTCTTCTTCTAGGAAAGCAAATTTTTTTGTAAATTTTGCCAAAGCATCTGCTAAAGAATTATCTCCTCTCGGGAATAAAAAAATGTCACATTAGGAATTTGTTGAAGTAGCTTCAGAGTGTAACGAGAATATTGTTCAATTTGAGGTTTTAGAGTCTTATATTTGCCATCTATTTGATTGATAATCAACTGAGAATCTCCATAGATGTCAATATTTTTAATTTCCATTTGTATTGTCTATTCTAGACCAGTTATGAGCGCTTCATACTCAGCTTCATTATTTGAGCATGGTTCGGTCAGATGATAGGAAAAAGGCATCATTGCTTTATCTGGAGTGATGAAAATCAATCCTACTCCAGCTTTTGCCCGGTATAATTGTTTGTTTATCTTTATCTTTCTGTGCAGATGATGCTCCATCAAAGTACAGTTCCCATCATTGCACATTTTGAACTTTTTATTTCTGATATTTGTTCATTAGATAAATCATCATTGAGAGGTGATCCTTCTGGAATTGGGTGTGTTGCTAAGAAATCTGCCAAGATTTGTCCTTTGACAACACATAATAGTACAAATTTTATGTCAAATTGGAGTAATATCATTGCCCACCTTGCTAATCATCAAGAGAGTGTGGGTTATGTCATTAAATATTGAAGCGACATTAACACCTGAAATAAGGGTTATTTTGTGAGATAGCATGTAGTGTCTTAGTTTTTTAGTTGCAAATATTGAAGCTAAACAATGCTTTTCAATTGTCGAGTATTTTATTTCAGCTGAGAGTAAACAATGACTCAAATAATATAATGCATTTTCTTTCCCATCGTCATTTACTTAGGCTAGTAATGCTCCAAGAAAATTGTCCAGTGCAGCAGTATAAAGTATTAGAGTTTTTCCTAACACAGGGGCTGTGAAAACAGGAGGTGTTGTTAAATATTGTTTGATATCATCAAAGGCTTGTTGTCATTTGTCATCCCATACGAATTTAGTATCCTTTCTAGTCAAAGCAGTGAGTGGTCGACATCTACCAGAAAGATTGGATATAAATCGTCGTATGTTTGCCAATTTTCCTTGAAAAGACAGCAATTGGGTTAGATTTTTAGGAGGGGGTAGATTTAAGATGGCTTCGATTTTAGAAGGATCAATTTCAATTCCATGATGTCGAACGAAAAATCCTAAAAATCTCCCTGAAGTAACGCCGAAAGCGCATTTTAAAGGATTCATTTTAAGATTGTATTGTCGTAATCGATCAAAAACAATTCTCAAGTAGTACACATGATCATTTTTTTGTTTGCTACTAACAACCAAACATTTGACTTTGTTATGTATAAGTTCGTCAAAAATTAGTATCATAGCTCTTTGGTATGTAGCACCAGCATTATTTAATCCAAATGGCATTACTTTTCAACGGTATATGCCTATGTGTGGTTTAAAGGCTGCATTGGATTCATCTTCCGAAAACATTTTAATTTGGTTATATCCTAATGATCCATCCGTGCAAGAAAATATGGCATGTGTGGATGCTATGTCTATCATTAGTTCTGCAATTAGTAAAGGAAATTTTTCCTTTGCACAAGCTTTATTCAAATCTCAAAAATCCACACATACTCTAATTTGTCCATTCTTCTTTTTTGCTGGCACTATATAGCCAGCCATGTCGATTAATTTTCCTCACATATGAAGCTAGCTTCAATTAGTTTCTTGACTTCGGTGATGATTTGTTACTCTATTTCAACACACATCCTTCTTGGAGCTTGTTTGACAAGAATTACAATTTGGTTTATTTGAAGTTTATGGATTGCAACTTCTGGGGCTAGCCTAGACATTTCGTCATAAGTCAAGGCAAAACAGTCTTTAAATTCCTTTAATAATTGAATGATTTCCTTAGCTTTCGTGTCGTTAAGGAATGAACTAATGACAGTTGATTTTGGATTTTCATCAGTCCCTAAATTTATTTCTCTTAATTCATCAATTGTCGCTTTTATTTCTTCTTCCAATTCAGGTGGGGCATTTTCAACTAAAAGATCTACAGTTTGTTCAAAGTCATCATCTTCAGTAATGACTAGTCAAAATTCTTTATTGTCCAAAGGTTCCACGGTGCCAAAACCAATGCTTTGTATGGATTTATGACTTTTTTATTGTTATTCTACATTTTCTTAATGAAATCGGGTTGTCTTGTAGACAATTGTGTAGGTGATATGCTTTTTCAAACAAAATTTTGTGAGTAAGGAGAATACAATTCAAAAGGGATATTTATTGATTTCAAAACATTTTCATCATCTAGTTTACATCAGTTTCAAGATTAGAAGAAGAAGAAGAGTCAAGTCTAAACTTAATTGGCATCTTGTTATCATTATATACCTCTCTGACCACTATATCTTCATTTCTAGGAGTAGAAATTGGAGTTAAGGTCATAGTTTGTATATAATGATAGATTTTATCATACATAGATTCAAGCGGTTTTCCTTCGTCTTCCTCTTTAAGAGGTATCCTAAATTGAGGTTCTTTTGAAATAACCGATGTCATTTCTCCCTTCATCTCTGTTTCAGAGTCCAGGTGAATTTTGAATTTTGATGGCTTTTTCATTTTGACAGTTGAATTTTGTTTCCCTCGCCCTCGTCCTCGGTCTCAACCTCGAGTGCGAGTTTGATGGAAATTATTACCACTTGTCTGTATTGGAAAAGAACCATCTTGTTTCTTTTCAATGTCTTATTCTTTAATATTCACCATGGCTTCTCTGGAAAATACTGTTTGTTTCATCGTGGAGTAGTATGCGGCATCCTCTTGTATTCCGATTTCATGCACCGAGAATGGTTGTAGATCCCCCATAATACAATATTCTTGTCCGTTCTGTAAATATTTTATGCATTGATGTAATGATGATGGAACCAATTTATGCTCGTGGAGCCATGGTCTACCAAGCATTGCATTAAACGAAGTGTCAGAATCAATAATAAGGAATTTTGCCTTAGTTATTAAATCATCCATTTTCAGGAGTAATGTTTTTA
Organism: Papilionanthe hookeriana x Papilionanthe teres; assembly: GCA_022702705.1. Taxonomy (NCBI): domain Eukaryota; kingdom Viridiplantae; phylum Streptophyta; class Magnoliopsida; order Asparagales; family Orchidaceae; genus Papilionanthe; species Papilionanthe hookeriana x Papilionanthe teres. The sequence continues at coordinate 132,086,621 of CM040424.1, read as the reverse complement.
ACTCTAGGGCTCGTTCCCCTTGTTGGTTTAATGCTCGTAGCATCATTGTATCCCTTGATAGTTGAGATGCATTAATATCCAAATATGCTAGAGTTTTTAGATTCATTATATTGATTGAAGCGCCTGGGTCAATAAGCACCCTTGAGAGTGTCGTATAATTTATATTTACTGTAATGTACAAAGGACGATTGTGTTCGGTTGACCCAAGTAACAAGTCATCATCGGAAAAGGTAATCCTTGCTTGTTCCTTTAATGAGTTAGCCTCACTCTAGCTACTGTTAGTAAGTTGAGTCAAGCAAATGTCTGGATCCATGAAGGCTTTTATCAATGATTCCTTCATTTCTTTTGAAAGTATGAGAGCATCATAAATGCTTAATTTTGCTGGTAATTTTCTCAGGTGGGCTAATACATTATAATCCACCTAATTGTGAGGATCATCATTTTGTGGATGTATCGAAGGAACAATTTCCTTTGTTGTTATTGTTTGTTTCTCCTTGTGAAGTTGTGCTGGGAGTTAAAATTTTCCCACTCCGTAGAATAGTTTCGGTTATTTCCCTTGATCTGTCATTTGACTCTTTCGTCTCTGAGTCTGAAGATTCCAATTTTATGGAAATTGGAATTTCTTGCAATAAGAGTGTGATATCGTCGTCGGGATCAATATCAATATCAGTTTGGTTGTCATTAAATTGGTCGGTTTCGCGTACGATTTGAGTATTGTCTTTAGGATTGAAATAATTATTCTCAGAAGTATAATAAAAAATGGACAAAATGTAAACAGAATCGGAAATATTATTATGTTCCATAATGCTAAAAAGCTAGTCATACAAAGTTATCGGTTTAAGGGATTTTCTCCCTTTGTCCGATTCAACTATCCCAGTAGAGGACCTAGGATTGTAAGAAGTGGTAGATACAAAAGGGATAGTATTCCATGTGCTAGGATAACCTCTCATTCTTTTTCTTTCTTTGTTCTTTTTCTTGGCTGTTTTTGAAGGGGTCTCTTCAGTAGATCTCCCTGAAGTGATGTTATTCTTATCTTGTTTGTCAGGATCGAGAACGTGTTTTTCAATTGAAATCATAATAACTGAACCTTTTCTAGATTCTTTCATACAATCTTTTGGAATTGTTATATTCCCTTCATTAAGATTGCGCTCTAACCAGTCTTTGAAGACAAAAAAATCTTCAATTTTATGGTCAAGCATCCTGTGATAAGGACAATAATTGGGACTGTCCATCATGTCAATTTCTTTTAGCCTTTTAGCTTTAGGCAGTTTAAATTCTGACATTTTCAATAGGCTTTGAAATATCTTGCCAATGGCCTCGGTCTTGAATGTATATTCCTTATTTGTTCGTTCAACCATCGTTTTCTTATTCGCTTGTGCTGATTTTAGTTGTTGGATCTGAGAAGATTTCTGTTGTGACATTTGATTTTTTTTGTTTATTTTATTCAGGCTAGACATGCATTATCTGCTTATCCTTTTCTGTTGTTTTTCCTGATTTCTTTTCAAATGTCTTGACGACCTTCTTCTTTTCAACATTTTCCATTACACTCATCTGCTTAGCTTCTTCTTGAAGATTTGCAGCTTTACTGAGTAATTTTTCAAAGGTTTTGATTGTAAAGCCTTTGAGCATGAATACTATAGGTTCATGAATATTTTTAAGTTATATTTCAATGCATGTTGCTCTTAAAACTGTGGTTCACATTTCATGCTGAGTTTTCTCCAGCGTAAAATGTAATCCACTAAGTTTTCTCCGGGTTTTTACTTTTCAACCACTAAGTCACCCATTGTCGTATGATGTTAGGCCCCAGCGAAACGTTGAATAAATAAGCTTTCTAGTTCCACAAAAGTTTTTATGGATCCGTTAGGAAGCTTCGTATACCAGTCAAAGGAAACTCATGTAGAACTATTAACAAATTTTTGAAATAAAAGAGCATCATTTCCTCCTGCATTACATTAACTAGCACTAAAATGTGCTAGATGTTGACGAGGATTACCAGTTCCGTCAAACATTTTGAAAACAGGAGGGACAAAACCCTTATGGTACTGGATAAAATCAGATTCCTCTAGATAAGTCCTACCTTTTGGAATTATTGATCTAGCTTTTACTTGCGCCATTGTTTCTTTTATTTTTTGTTGAACCAATTGTGTAATTTCTTTGTCTAGAATTCTGCTTTGAGTGGGTTCCTTTTTCTTTTGTGTACTTTTTTCTATAGGTTCTTTTTTGTCTTCTACAATGTGTATTGCTTCTGGTTTGATAATTTCAACAGCTGGTACTGAGCTAATTGGTGGATGTTGTAGAGTTGTCATTAATTCAGCTAATTTTTCCTCAAGACGATTGATTTGTTCGTCTCGCTGTCGGATAACCGTTTATGGTTCTTCAGTTGTATCTTCTTCACTTAATTCCTTTACTGCAATAGTGGATCGTGTTTCCATCATATGAATTTCAACAATATTTCCACTAGAACGACTTGAAGAACTTTTCGTTTTCCACATTGGAAATTTTTTAATTTTTTCTTTCAACTTCTTTAGTCTTTCTTCAAATGATTTTGAAGAATTTTCTTCATAAGCTCTTTCTTGTGAACTGTTTGTAGGGGTGATTTCAGTGTCTGAATTTTCTCCTGACGATCCTCGTTTCCATACACTATTTCTAAGTACAGGACAAAAACATCCAGGTGGTGTATTATATTGTGTGCAAGGACAGTTTGCTTTTCGTAACATTTGGACTAGATCTGATATTTTAGCAGTTCTATTTTCTGCTTCTGATATCAGTTCATCATATTTTGCCTTAACTTTTCTAACTATTGCATATATTATTCTAGGGCCCGGTCGAAATTTTACTGGTACTCAAACACAATGCTCATCAGTTGGGGACTAATAGCCAATTTCTTGATAGTCCGGATTTTCCATTGCCAAAATTCTCCTTTTCTTGGTGTCAGAGACTGCACAACCCATTTTGCTCATTAATCAAGAGAGTGAACTTTTTTCCTTTCATGCTGGTCTCTTAAATACAAAATATACAGCACAAAGTGATGGAGAATTTTTAGGTTGGAATATATTGTCAGGGTATTCAATTGGTATTGGAATATATCAATTTTCATTTAAGAAAGAAGGATTTTCAAATACATTTTGTTGAAACTCAAGACTTTCGAAGTTGTCATTTTAATTCCATTTCATTCTTTTAAGAGGATGACTTTATTTCTTCGTTGGATTTTATGTAAGTTGAAGGTAATACGTTGTCTTGGTCATCACAAAATGCTTTACCCTTTTGGTCAATTTCCATTTCTTCTTAGGTGCTTTGGTCCATGAGGATGTCTTGGGGTATATCCTCTATAAAATTAAGAAAATCCTCATAAGGCTGTTGATTGAATTCTCCAAAATATTGTAAATTAGTTTGATATGAATCATTTAGTATAAAGTCAAATTCATCAAATAATCTAAAATCATTCTAATAATAGTAAATGCCTTCATTTACTAGAGTATTAAAGTCTTGAAAGAAAAAAAAAAGGATGAATTTGGGGATCCCATTACAATTTCACTGCAAAGAGGACAAGAATGTCATAGACTCATTTATGAACTAGAAAAACATATACATCTTTTATTATTTTTAGGAAACAAGTAAAATTAATAAGAGATGAGAAGAAAAACTCTATCCCCAGTGGAGTCGCCACTCTCTTGATGGCGATGATTTGTCAATGCTTATATCATGTCAATTGTCAAGGAGTCGCCACTCTTTCTCTATCTATTACCCTAATTTATATTCTCCCTAGACTTTAATTTCAAAAATCTTGGGTGAATGTGAAGAAAAAGAGGCTTGATTTCAGTAGAGATTGAGAGAAAGAAAATGAGGTTCACATATAAAACTCATCTGACAGTTTTGACTAACCAGAGTTCCAAGTTATGTGGTTTCCTATAAGGGCAAGCCCCTATAGTTAATTACATTTTAGATAACTATCTAAGAATAATTCTGATTAATGTTAAAGTACTTGTTTTGTAGGGGGTTTTCTATGAATAAGGGATAGAATATCAGTACTCAATCACAAAAGATGTTTTGTTTAGTCAATGTCGATGTCATTTGTCGATGACGTTGTTTTGATGTTATGTCAACACCAATGTCATATCAATAGTTATGAATGTCGGTATTTTGCTATGTTTAATGTCGAAGTTTTTATTGATTTTGTCTTTTATTTATCATGCCACTGTGCCATTATTTTCGATGTCATATTGGTTTACTAATATCATATTGATGTTTAGTTTTCTTATCAAATTTGTTTTCTGGTTTTATGACTATCCTAATAGTCCGGTTGCCTTTATCATGATGTCATATTTTGTTTTATTTTTGTTGAAAGTTTAGGTTTTGTGGCTAACATAAAAGTTCTGGTTTTATTTTGTTTTCATGTTTTGTCGTCGACGTCATGCAAAATAGAGTTAGCACACCGTATTACATGCAAAGAAAATCTAAACAAAATTTGTCTTCATCCTGCAAGGAAAATATTGTCAGAAATAATGTCATATAACTGTTTAAATCACCTGGTAAAATTGTCTGTTTTTTCAGAGTTGTAGGATGTCCAAGTTTCGTTAAAATGTTGATTTAGATTTATGTCAATTTATGTTTAATTTTTTGTTTCTCTTGAATGTTTATTTGGTTTGAATTTTAGATTTTATGTCAATTTATGTCGATTTAGATTTGATTTTGGTTTTTATGTCGATTTATGTTGACTTGAGTTTGATTTTTGATTTGATGTTTATTTATATCAATTTGAGTTTTATTTTGGAGTTTTGTATTGATTTATGTTTAATTTTATTTCAAGTTAAGCTCCATATAGATTGAGCATAAAGATTATGTCATCTTATGTTGAGTTTGATACAAGTCAAACAAAAGGATTATGTCGGTTTATGCCATGTTAAGTTTGATTTTTGTTGAACTCTTGTCGTTTTATGTCAAATCATGTCGATTTATGTCAAATTATATTGAGTTAAGTTTGAAATCTTCATTAATGTTAAATTATGTTAAGAATGTCGATTTGTGTCAAATTAAATTGAAAAATATCAATTTATGTTGAATTATGTTGAGTTAAGTTTGAAATATCAATTTATGTTGAGTTATATTGAGTTTGGTTTAGAATGTCGATTAATGACATTTAATGTCTGATTATGTTTGGAATGTTGATTAATGTCGAATTAATGTCGAATTATGTTGAGTTTCTTTTGAAATGTAGAATTTATGTCGGTTATGCCCATTTTTGTTAGAAATGTCAGATTTATATCGGTTATGTCGATTTTTGTTTAAAATATCAGATTTATATTGATTTTTGTTTGTAATGTCAGATTTATGTTGATTATGTCAATTTTTGTTTGAAATGTTAGATTTATGTCGATTTTTGTTTAAAATGTCGGATTTATGTCGATTTTTGTTTGAAATGTTAGATTTATGTATATTATGTCAATTTTAGTTTCAATGTCAGATTTATGTTGAATTATGTTTGAGTTATGTTTGAAATGTCGACAAATGTCAAATTATGTTGATTTTGGTTCAATTTTGTCGATCTTAAGGCTTATATCGATTTAGATTCAATTTTGTCGATTTAGGTCAAATTTAGGTTGAACCTGAGGTTTATGTCAATTTAGGTTCAATTTGGGTTGAACCTAAGGTTTATCTCGACTTAGGTTCAATTTGGGTTGAATCTATAGCTTATGTTGATATAGGTTCAATTTGGGTTGAACCTAAAATTTATGTTAACTTAGGTTCAATTTGGGATAAACCTAAAGCTTATGTTGATTTAGGTTCAATTTGGCTTGAACATAAGGTTTAGGTTTAGATTTAAGTTCAATATGGGTTGAATTTAGGTTAGGTTTTGGTTAGATTTAGGTTCATGTTAGGTTGCACCTAAGTATGGTTTGACTTAAGTCTAATGTAGGTTAGACTTGAGTTGGGTTTAGGTTAAACTTAGGTTCAAGTACGGTTGAACCTATGTATGGTTTGGCTTAAGTCTAATATAGGTTAGACTTATGTTTGGTTTAGGTTAGATTTAGGTTCATGTCGGGTTGAACATAAGTATGGTTTGACTTAAGTCTAATTTGCGTTTGATTTAAGTTAGTTTTAGGTTATACTTAGGTTCAGGTCTGGTTGAACATAAGTATGGGTTGACTTAAGTCTAATGTGGGTTAGACAAGTTAGGTTTGGGTTAAACTTAGGTTCATGTCAGGTTGAACCTAATTATGGTTTGACTTAAGTCTAATATGAGTTAGAATTAAGTTGGGTTTAGGTTAGACTTAGGTTCATGTTAGGTTGAACCTATGTATGATTTGACTTAAGTCTAATGTGGGTTAGACTTGAGTTAGGTTTAGTTTGAAGTTAATTAAACCTAATTTGGATAAGGTTTAATTGATTAATTAAACCTATTTTGGCTTAAGTCTAATTGGTTTAAGGTTAACTAAACCTAATTTGGATAAGGTTTAATTGATTAATTAGACTTATTATGGGTTAAGTCTAATTAGGGTTAGGATTAATTAAAACTAATTTGTATAAGGTTTAATTGATTAATTAGACTTATTATGGGTTAAGTCTAATTAGGATTTATGGTTTAATTAAACCTTGTTTTGTAAGGTTTAATTAGATTAAGTAGACTTAATTTGGGTTAATTCTAAGTAGGGTTTATGGTTTAATTATGTTTAATATGTTTTCATTAGAATTTGATTAAGTCTAAACCTAATATAATTAGAAATCGAGTTGTTAATTAAGTCTAATTTGTCATTTAAAGTTTATGAAGGGTTATTTATGTCTTAAACCAAATGTGATTAGCATTTTAGATAGTTAACAGAGTCTAATTTTGTCTTTAAACATAATTAAGAATTTTTTATGTCTTAAATTCAATGCAATTTAGGATTTAGATAATTTATTAAGTCTAATTTGTCTTCTTAGACTTAATTAGGAGTCTGATTGGTTAAACCTAATGTCATTAACGTTTAACTTAGTTTTATTAAGTCTAATTTGTCATCTTAGACTTAATGTAAGTTTGAACTTAACATTGTGGGTTTTGACTTTGGGTCTATAAGGGTCCGACCCACTAGTCCTGAGGTAATAAGTAAAACCCTATGTCAGTTAGAGTTTGAGTTCACCCTAGATCTAACACGACCTAAAGCTTAAGATTTGGTCAATCATAAATGTCATTTGAAGCTAAGTTTAGGATTTAAGTTATTTTTAGGTTTGAATTGTAAATTTAAAATTTACTATTTTTAACCCCAAAGGAGAAAATTGTCATTTTGAATTTTTATATGATTGAAATATATCTTTTAGAGTTTAATTCCAATTTTGATTTGATTTTTTAAAGGATAGGTCAATTTGGGTTAAATGGTGTTTTTAAGGGGTTAAATTATTAAATTTTAATAAATTTTAACCCTTAATTCAAAAGATGTCATTTAAAGTTATTTAATGGCCTAGAGGTTTATTTTTAGTTTCCATGTCATTCACCCTATATTCTCTAACCATTTTTAACTTTATTTTTCTTAATTTTCTTTTTTTATAATTATTATTTGAAATAATTACCAAATGTCTTGAAATTAGAAAAAGCAGTTTTAAAAGAGTTTTCTGTCCTAGGAAAAATAATGTAAGGTCCCTGAAAGCATAAAAATCAATCCCTCAAAGTTTCATATTTTTCTAATTTATAAATAATTTTTAAGAATTAAAATACTCCAGAGAGTATTTAATTATTTAAAAATTAAATACGGTGAAAAAAATTATGATTTTAATTTCATAATTTTCTTCATTTTAAGAACTTTCCAGAGGTATTTTTATTTTATTTTTAGGACCTGTTTACAAAAAGTTATAAATTTTTTATTATTTTAAGGTTGTTTGGAATTAAATGGCTTTAAAAAATCCAGCTGCTACCGCGTGTCCTCATACCGTCGAATGGGCGGGCTGATCCGCTGCATAGATCCGGACAGCGAACACAGTGTAGTTCGATCAGAGCCGTCTGTTTCGAAACAGGGGAACAAACGACCGGGATTTAATCCCAATAATTTGGAATATTTTTGAGCTATCGAACTTCTAAGGTCAATATCTCACTCATTTCTCCATGGAATTGAGTAATTTTTTATCCTATGGAATCATCTGGAGATGTAGTTCATGTCTATACGGTGATCAAAAAGTTCTGGACCAGTTTAGGCCACAATTTTCCAACTTTTTAAATTATTTTGAAATAAAAAATCCATACCTTGGTGATCCCCGATAAATGCAACGGCGCCAAAAACTTGGTACGGTCTTGTAAATGCGCTGATGATTTTAGATATGAAAATTATGATTTTATTATATGGGATACTATGTAAGTATATGTATTGTTTATCAAGTAATATAGGACGTTCTTATTAAGTCCCGAAATATCGAACCCACAGGGAAAATATGAAAATTTTTAAAGAAATCAGAAAATTATCTTTTTACTTTCTTTAATTGTTTTTGAAAAAGTATGTCTTGATTTTGAAAAGTTTTAAAAGCTCATTTGTCTTTTAAAATTTCCTTAATAAAATGTTAAGCAATGAAATTAAAATTATAATAACTAATAACACTGGATGTAAAATACTATTAACTAGAATATCATTTTTTCCTTTTAAGAAGTAGTAATAATTCTTAAAGTATTGTTGTGGAAGTATTTAAATTTGTTGTGACATATAGAAGCAAATATGTTCTTTACCCTTACTTGGTTCTATAAAGAACATAGGTAAATTTGAAATTTTTATTATTTTGAACATGGTTAGGCAAGGAAGATACCAGTCTTTAACTTTAGAGTTCCCTCGATTCCCACCACCTGGGGGCTAACTTCTCATAACAAAACTCAAAATTTCAAACCAAATTAGAGGGTTTTAGCCTGTCACTCTAAAATCCTCTAATTTTACTCCCTTTCATAAAAAATATCTTCTAATATTACATTCAATTATATGGACTACAATTCTCACCCATATAATTGCATGTGATTCTTACTAACTTTTATGAGACAATACCGCATTGGATCTTACATAATCTCAAGAAATTCATCAACTTAACATGCCAAATGAAAATGTAAACAATGTTTTCAGAATCAATCTTCACAACTTCTTATAACTTTTAAACACTTATTCTTTTCACAACAATTCTTTATAAATTAATTACTTCTCCATTTAAGAAAGAAAAAGATAAAGTAAACTACTCAGAAAGCATTGAGAAAATACAAAAACACATTAATTTGAAATTAAAAATAATAAGAAAAATAACAAACGAAAGAAAGTATTAATAAAAAGATTAAATGTAAAAACTTATCTGAAAATCCTCTCCACAAGCCTAAGGAAGTTCCTCTGAAACTTTGACTCTTCGCTAAACTACTCCTCAGAGAAAGTCTCTCAACTCTGATGACTCAGAATACAGACTTCAGACTTTAATAAAAACTAAACTAAAAGAAAGAAAAGAAGTGGGAAGAAGAAGACTTCACTCCGACCCTTTTCTCCTTTGTACTCTCTACTCCTACTCTTAATAAAAACTCTTAAAATGCAGTGGAAGAACAATGGAAGTACCCTTCAAAACATAGTGGAAGAGCATCCTAAAGCCTCTCCTTCAAAACGCAGTGTAAGAGCCTCCTAAAGCCTCCCCTAATCTTTCCTAAGATTCTCTTTAAATAGTAAACCAAAAGGTGCCTTGGTGTCTCTTCAAAATGTGTCCAAATTCAATGTATCTACTAAGAAATGCACCCCTTAATTCAAACTTGCCGCCCAAAGGAAGTTATGGTATTTACCACCAGGAGTTGCATCTGATCCCCTTTGAAATTTTAGCCAAATTCATTTGAATTTTGATTTTTAACTCTGGCGGCTAAGCACCGGCCCAGCGGCGCTTAGCCGCCAGTGCCAAAATTTTGATTTTTCAGTATTTTTGCTCCAAATTTGATCCAATTTTGCTCCTTTCATCATGACCATCCATTTTCATCATACCTGCAAGAAAAACACAAAATGTCTTCCCTTAAAGTGCAATATCATTAAAAATAGGTATAAAAATGTGCATAAAAATACTATATATTTTAGGAGCATCAAAATCCCCAAACTTAAAATGTTACTTGTCCTCAAGTGACAGTTAATCTCATAGAATATTTTAGCATGCAAATTATGTAATGATTTTCTTAGGAAGATAACAAAATTTTGTTCTAGAAATGGAATGGCCCAATTTAGAAAAAATTCCAGTAATTAAAACCAACTTAAAGTTTAGAAAGTTCTTAAGTAAAGCAAAATGACAATTATAAGTCTCTATCTATTTCAGAAATATTTGTAGATTCTTCAAAATATATGATTCAAACATTTATTTTTCTCACTTAAAAATCTTTACTTTAAAAATAATTTTACTTACTATATTATAACCTTAAGTTTTAGATTTTCTCTAAACTTATATCTTAAACTTTAGGTATGAAACCAATTTTTGATTAGGCCATTAAATCCTCAAGCTTCTCCTCCCTTTTCATTTATTATTTTCACTTTTTCTTTTCTTTTTATCTTTGTCTTTTGTTTCTTATAAGACAAAGATTACTATATCTGGATAGACCTTTAATGATTTTGAATTCCATCCTTCCATTTAAAATAAACATCAGATTTTTGTCTTTCACTTAAATATCATAATAATAGTATCTGAAAATTACTTGTCAATAAAAGAAATTTAATCTTTGAAGAATAAAAGTCAAATCTTTTATTTATCCAATAAATAGAAAACTTCTTACTAAAGATAATTTAACTTTATTTAACACTTCTTCATTAAAAAAATTTTAACTTTAATTTTTTCATGATTACTACAAATTTTAACTAAATTTTTTTATTCATTTCTATATTCAAAATTTTGTTCCCCTAATTTTGTTCCCCTAATTTTGTTCCCCTAATATAACTTCAAAATTTTGTTCTCAATCAAAAATAAGATTTATTTTTAAGTATTCTTGAGAATCAAAAAAAATTTTAGGTTTTTGAAAATCTTTGTTTTTTAAAATGCCCCCCAAACTTTAATTTTTTAATTAAGATAAAACATTTAAGCATAAGAAATGATATATGGGTGAGAAATAAAAACAAACATATCATGCTTCCAGGAATTTTTAATATCCTAATATGCAAGTATAACAATTTAGATAACAGAAGTAAAATGGAATCAAATTTAGTTTTTTCAAAACAATATATATATATATTTCAAAAAGTAAAGTGTGCCTATTCTTCGGAATAGACACGCGGTTTGTGGTGCGGTGCTCGTTTATATAAACTATTTGAGATGTGAGATCGGCTTGATTTCATATCTTAAAATTTTTAAAATTATTTTCAAAATCAAAATACTACTTTCCAAATTATACATATATGTAAATTAAATTTAAAATTCGCCGACAATTTTTGTAGGCGACCCCCTTTTCAAAACACATAACCTAAAAATAGACGACAGTGTTTTGTTTGATGATTGTGTTGTGATGTGAACCTTGATAGTATGCAGATTGTAGTTTTACTATTTATCTGTTATGCATATTCACATATAGTTGTTGTTTTATTGTGGATTTATATGTTGCTTTGTGATAGTGTGTAATAGTAAATGTTTTTTTATGTGTATGTTATGTTAGAGTTTTTAATAGTGTGTAACTCAATTCAAAATCTGTTAGGAGATTATAAACCACTATTAGGAACTTCTACTTAGGAAACTATAAGTTTAAAATTTTTTCCAATTCCACTATGATCTGTTATCTGTATCAGTGTGTTATTTTAGTTGGTGTGTATCTGCTTTGAAAGCATTAAACAGGGTTTATATTACCTGGGTTCTTAAAATTCCCTATAAGGGCAAGCCCCTATAGTTAATTACATCTTAAGTGACGGGAATCACCTTAGAAAACTCTCGATAATAATCAGTAGTTTTGCTCTCAAGAATTTCAATGTTTAAGTTTTCAAGGGATTGAATTTTGGAATTTCAATAGGGAATGAATCAAATTTGGAACATTTTATTTTGGGAATTCAAAGGAAGAAAGGTAGGAGAAATCACAGATTCGAAGCGAACTTCGGTAATTTCCGACTATCCTATTGTTTGGCTTGAATTTAGGAAGGCCCTAATGTTTATTTAATGTTTTGATCTTGCCAATTTTTAATTAATTAGGACTTATATTCGTATGATGTGATCACACAAATAGCCTCGAAGATGTAAGGGTTTATGTCGTATCGAACGACTACCTCGGAATCCTAAGACCGGTTAGGGCTTAATTTGCAATGCAAATGCCTAAAAAAAGGTTGAGGATTTATGTTGCACTAGGCAAACTACCTCGAAGTCCTATGGTTTAGTTATTTAATTCTAAGAAATGCTTTGTTACAGTAGATCCGAGTTTTGCTGACGATGATGGCCGTGTTGCCCACTATGCTCCGAGCTCCTTGTTGTTGCAGAGGGTTTAGTTTTAGAAATTATAAATCAAGAGATGAGATAAGTGTTCTGGTTTAGAGAAGGTCTTAATTTCCAAGTTTTTTTTATGTTTTAATTAAAACAAATCTTAATGTTAATTATAACAACACCGGTTAAGATCCCACGGTTCCATCCTTCCGGCATCGTTATTTTTATCGGATTCACTTAGTCCAGATGAATTTGCTAAACTCAACTAAATGAGTTCCACACTTTCATTTAGACCGTGGGAAATCCCGTTAGCAACACGTGGGTTACATCATCCTAGGTATTCCCGATCATCCAACAAGCGTTTTAATTTAGTTGTAGTTGTAGTTTTGTTGTTCTGTTTGTGATTAAATTTTGAGTTGTTTTATATTTTGAAATGTTGTGGCGGTGAGTTTTATCTTGTAATAATTTTTAATTTAATTTTGGTTTCAGTTTAGGAACTATCCTAAAGGTTTTGGTTTTCATGCAACAGTTGTTTATCATGCAAGAAAAGTAAGTGTGATGCGATTAAGTAAATTGCAATAAAATAAAAGCGTACCTGGAGGGTCTTCCCGTCATCCCAAGCTGCACTTAAAACACATATCAGACCATTTAAGTATTCCAACAAGTACCTAGGTAAAGCTAAGAGAAAGGTTTTGGTTGTCTACCAAAGTCCTAATCCTATAGCTAGTCATCTCCTATGACGTCTAGGTTCTTGTGTTCTGGTTTAAGGACGATTTTCTTCATCAAAGAACAATTAAGTTCAATTGTTCTTATAAATATCCTATCATATTGAGGAAGTGCTTAAGACGAGTCTTAAACATCTTTTCAATACATCTAGGATTGTTTTAAGTCTAAGAGAATTTAATTATACAAGTGAATTAATCATCTAGGAGTTTAAATTTTGTTATCTTGCTCAGTGAATTAGGACATTTGAATATCCTATAAGTGAAGCAACACTTCACTTAATACTCCGTTTAGGAGTTATGACAACAAGAGCTTTTGAGGGCAAATTGATGTTTAAGTGATTTGTGATTTAATTTAATTTTAATTAATGGGTTTAAGTTTGGAATAGTGTTCAAGTTGTTTTAGATCTATTTTGAATTCTTTATGTCTTAGGTGATGTTATATTTAATTCAATTTAATTTAATTTAATTTAATTTAATTTGGTTTAGTTTTAATTTTAATTTAATTTAATATTTTTAATTTAATTTTAATTTTATTTTAACTTGATTTTATTTTTTAATTTAATTTAATTTAATTTAATATGTTTTAATTTAATTTAATTTAATTTAATTTAATTTAATTTAATTTTAATTTTAATTTAATATTTTATTTTTTATGTTTTAAAGATGATTTAATTTAATTGTTAAAGTATTAATTTAATTGAAATTTTGGAAGGATTTAATTTAAATGTTTTAACTTTAATTTAATTTAATGATTAAGTCTTTTAGCATTTTAAATCTTGAGTTCGGATTATTATTTTAATTAGGAATTAAATATTATTGAGGTGATTAATTTAGGGATTCTTAAATTAAAGAATAAATCTCTTCCTAATAATATCCCTATTTTAATATTTCCAATTTTTCATTACTCTTCCAAATTTAATTAATTATTTAATTAAGGTTTATTTTAATTATTTTCAAATTTTTTGGTAGGTTTCCACCCTTTAATTACCTAAGTTTCAAACATCCAAAATCAACTTAGTATAAAATATTTTACCCACCCTTTTAATTAAACCTAAAATTTTTACTTATAGGTTAAAATTTTAATTACCATTTTGCCCTTTAAACTTACTATTTCCATAACTCACTAAATTGAGCTCAAATGAATTTGAAATTTTTATGTGACTTCACTCACATATCAATCAAGACATTAGAGGAGAAAATGTGATTTTTCTGTATTTAATTTATTTATGTAATTATTTTTGGTGGAAAATACGGATTTTAAAGAAAAATTCAATAACATGACCAAGGGAAAGTTTCTGTCCTTAAGAAAATTATGGGACATTCCTAATGACAGAGGACCACTTGGACCAATTTTGGTGATTTCTTGAATTATATTTTCTTTGTTATAATTATTTTGAATTTTGGAGTATTAATTAATTTAAAAATAAAATAAAGGTTGAAAAATGAATTTTATATTTTTTTGAAAATCTCTCTGATATCAAGGAAACCAGAGAACCAATTTTTATAATTTTCTGATTTTTCTTTGATTTATTAGAATTATTTTAGTGGGAATGCTAGAAAATACATTTTTTTAATTTTAAAATTACCTTAGGGCTTTAAAATTTAATATCGCATCATAGTAGACTTAAGAAAAATATGGGGTTTGTTCCTAAATGATTAAAATTCAAAATGTGACATTTTGGTGAATTTTATTATTTTTGTGATTTTTATTATTTTTTAATTATTAAAAATTTTAAAATAATGCAAAAAATCAACTTTTTTGGAAAATTGCAATTTTAATTTTCTTAAATTCCCCTAATATCAGAGAGGCTCCAAAACCAATTTGGTGAATTTTTGAAAAGTATTTTGAAAGTTATGAATTTTTAAAGTTTAAGTTTGGCTAAATGGCTTAATCAACCCATTTGATAGGGCTAACCAAGTCCAATTGACTTCAAACTTTTATGGTGGGTTCCTATGATCCTAAAGGTCAGTGGAGAATTGATTTCAAGTCAATTTGATGTATGATTAGCTCTAATTAATTAAAGCTCCATTTTGGGTGTTTAAGCCAATTAGGGTTATTCCAAGAGAGTTAACTCAAAACCTATTTTGCCTAGGGTCCTCTGGTCATAAGAAACATCACCAAATTTTCCTAGAATTTATTTCACAACATGCTAATTATTGGAATTAAAATACTCAGAATAGTGATCTAGAATTGAAAAATCAATAACTCTTCATAAGGATGGCCTCTGACTTTGGAAAATTCAGGGAATGTCCCCAAATTCAGAGGCTTCAAAAGCTCTATGGTCTCATGCCATGGTGAATTTTCTACATGCATGGAGAATTGAAAATGTGCAGAGAGTAAATAAATCATTAAAAATCAAATATTCAATGAAATTAAATGATTTCTTTTCCACATTATTCTCCTCTGTTCACTGAGCAAGAGGGTATTTTTATTTTATTTTTATGATTTTTCTATACAAAGATATGAATTTTTGAAGTTTAGGCAATTAAATAAATCAAAAAAATACCCTAATTTTCTATTTAAAACGGCAGTGCTGACTCATCCTAGGCATCTCCGAAACGCCGCGTGTCGCGCTGTCATTCGACGCCGCCACTTGATTCAACAGCCCGGGTCCCGCCTTCCGCGTATCATCCACCGATCCGACCCGATCTGAGCCATCCGTCCATGCGTGTATTGAATGGACGACATCCGCTCATCGTCCCCAGCTGTTCTCACCCGAGAGCCGTCCACATTAAAACCCTAAGAACTCACTCATTTCTCAACGGATTTTCGTGTTCTTGTGCTCTATGGATTCGTCTTGAAGAGACAAACACATCTATATTGTGATCATGCATTGAAATTAAAGCATTTGAAATAGACAATCTCCAGAGGCTCGAGATAAAGAGTTAGCTCATACCTTAGCTCAGAGAAGTGTGTCTTCGATCTGAGGATTGTGTCACCTTCGATTAGGTCCAAGCAAGCTCCAGATGAAGTCCCTTGGCCTGGTGAATTGTCCAGGTATGATTTTGACCAAGCCCAATTTCAACCTTTGGAGTCTGGAACAGATGGGTGGCCTGGAGAGGGGGCTTTCACTGGGGAACTCCTTCTCTTGGTCTTGTGCAGGTGTGGGTGAGTTTAATTTGACTTTGGTGGAGGATTTGGGAGTGTCCTGTTCTGGCCTGAGAATTGAGCTCCAAAATTGAGCTCAATTAGTGGGGATTAGGGCAAGAGAGCAGTGGGGATCAAATGCTCTAGGTGTGGGGGAGAGTCTGGAGTGATTTTGGCAGAGTTTCCTTAAGGTTGGTTCAGCACCTCTTCATGGCCGAGAGGGGTGAGGTTTAAAAAGGAGAGGCTGGAGGGCCTCCCAGGGGGAGTTAGGAACTGGGATCAGCTGCTCTTGGCAAGGGAAGAATAGGTGCAATAGCCACTGGGCATGGGGCAACTCAGCAAGGGAGATTTTCAATGTTTGGCTCCTTCCAAGGTCTCGGCCATTGTGTTTTCCGGCGACCCAGGCGGCTGGTCAGCAGGCATGAGTCACCATCTTGACTAGGGAGGTCAGGGCTTGGCAATGGTGAAGTCAATTGGGTTTGGACATGTGTAAAGGAGTTGGATCAAAATGGCATGGGGGCATGGCATGGGGGCACGGCTTGCATGTGGCTTAAGAGTGGCTTCATGGCTTATATATGGCTTGGGAAAAGTTGGCTTGGTTTCATGAAAGTGGGTTTAAGGAATTTTGGTATTTTAGTGGACAAATTTCATGAAGCTTGACTTGGAACTATTTGGTTATTGATTTTGGAACTTAGGAAGTGTTTTAAATCTTAGGTATGATGAGAGAAATTTCATGTGAGCTTTTGGAATAAGTTTTGAGCTTTTAAATTTGTTTTGGATGGGTTTTTAGGAAGGTTTAACAAAGTGGGCTTTTTAAGCTTGGAAATAAATTGGTGGATGGGGAATTTGTAAAAGTTTGGGCCGAATAATTGTTGGGTTTGATTTAGGGATGTGTCATGAGTGATTTGAAACAAATTTGAGGTGGTTTGGGTATGAATTGGGTTGAATTTGGGCTTTTTGGTAAAGTGGCCAATGGTAGGCCAAATTGGGTTAACTTGGGCTAATGTTGGGATAATGTTGAAATTGGTGTAAAATTAATGTTGAGAAATGTTTGTAGGGCTGTTTCAAAGAGGTTTCAACTTTGGCTGGGTTTGGATTTGGGTTGAATTTGAGTTGGGTTTGGGTTGAAATTTTGGGCAAATCATGTTAGTGTTTTATTTTTAGGGATGTTAGGGAAGGTTTAGAAAAGATTTGGGGTTAATTGGAGTTGAATTGGGTTAGTTTGGGCTAAGTTTGGGTCATGGGTCCAAATTGGGCTTAAAGGTGAAAAGTGAAATTGGATTCAAATGCCAATCAAATTGGGCTTGGATTTGGTCTAGATTGGTGTTGGGGATGTTGAATTGAAGTGTAGAATTGAATTGGACTAGAATTTGGGTCAATTGGGTAGGTTTGGTTTGGCATTGGGTTCACTTTGGGTTAAAATGGGTCAAATTGGGGAGTTTGACAAAAGTGGGGTAAATTGACAAACTTGGCCCATGGTGTAGTTGAACAAAATGAAATTGGGAATATTTGGGATTTTCTGGAATTTTCTGGGAATTTTTGGAATTTTTTGGATTTTGGGTCAAGAGGGGCATTTTGGTAATTTGGAGGGTATTGGGGGGTATTTTTTGAAATTTTGGGTATTTTGGGTAAAAATGGTCAATTTGAGTGGTGGAAGAATGTTTAGGATTGATTTTGAGGAATTTGGGTGATTTTGGAGAATTTTGGAAAATTTGGGTAATTTCAAGGGTTTTGGGTAAGTTAAAGTGGTCCGGGGTCCCGGGGTCAAAAATCGAAAATTTGAAAATCGAAGATTTGGAAAATCGAAGATTTGGAAAATTGAAGATCGGGTAAATGTAAGTGGAATGAAATCATTTTGGTTGAGCCATGAAGCCATATCAAGCCCACATGAGCCATGAAGGGACTCATTTGAGGCATTCACTATGTTGTTCCTAACCCTCTTAGCCAAGGGCTTAGGGGTTAAGGACCATCCATGTGAATCACTTTCATGAGTCAGGAGGTCAAGTTTGGTATGGCTGTGGTTTTAGGAGGTGTGTGAAAGTGTAGTGTATAAGTGTAGTGTGTGTGTAAGTCAGCCCTCACTGCGACTAGTGCCACCTGTAGGGCCCTAAGGCCAAAGAGTCCTATAGGAACTCATCCTTTAAACTTCCACATTTGATTTCAACCCTCTGGGCGATTAGGGGTCTACAATCAAGTTTGTGGAGTTTGCAAGGAGTTAAGAAGTTGTTTGAATTTCTAAGTGGTGGGTCCCAATTCTAATCCTCTAGGATAGTCAAAGGAAAAGCCTAAGGCTAGACCCTAAGTACTAAAAAAGGAAGAGAAGACCTCATCAAAAATGAGGTCAACAAACACTAGTTAAAGTACACAGTAACACAGTATAACAACACAATAACTAAAACAAACAACATACATCTACTCTTCATCCTAATCATCATCATCTTGCTCGTTCCAATCCCTGGATGGCACATAAGGTATGTAGAATGGATGAGGTGGCTTCTCAGCACTCTGATCACCTCTAATCAGTCTATCCAAATATTGCTGATAACTTTCCTCATAGTCATCATGTTTTATAATATATCTCTCCACATTATCCAGCTCACCATCCATATCTTTCATATGCTCTCGAGTAAGACTCACTTTTTTCAAAATCTTTCTTAATAAACTAGTTTGTGAATCAGTAGATGACGAAGCACGTGAAGTAGTAGCACGAGAAGTAGATGCAGTAGAAGCTGAAGCAGAAGAAGCCCTACCAAATCCTCCTCTCCAACCAAACTCTGAATGTACAGTGTAAGCACCAACGTTTACACTGGTAATTGGTCTCAATGGCTGAAGTACCTCTTCCCAGGTATCAAACTTCACTCCAGATCGTTCACATAGTGAATGAATCAAGGAAGGAAATCCCATACCTGCAGTCGTGGTTGATCTAGCACAGTTCAAAACATAATAAAAAATTATACCTCCAATGTCAATAGGCTTCCCTTGTTGAATACAATGGTTCAACATAGCTCTTTCTCTCGTTACTTCACTAGTATGACTCGAAGGTAACAACTTAGATGAGATAAAATAATGCCATACCTTAGAAATGACATTCAATTTGGAAGCAGGAAAGTTCACTCTTCTATCATTTGTTATTTTCCATAATCCTTTTCCATCAGTCAGAAATTCCATAATCTCATCTAAATCCCCATCCGTAGGATGATAGTTAGATTAAAAATAGAACATGTCAGGAGGTAGTCCATAAAAAGTATTGATTGCCTCAAAAGAAAAGTTGACCTCATGCCTCCTAACCATCACTTGATTCTCTTCTATAGTATGAAAATTTGCATAAAATTCTCTAACTACAGAAACAACAGAACAACGGAGAAACAATAGTAATTGTCCCAGTTCCTTTTAGAAATCATATCTTCAATCACCTTTCCTGGCTTACTAATCACACGCTCAGGAATCAACTTACGTGACTGCACTGCATCAACGTATCGTTCCTCAGCCCTCATACTAACAAATTTGTCAGAATCAAACTTCATATTTTCTTGTGAACACTTTGACTTTGGAGCCATCTCTAAAAATTCATGAAAGATTCACCATAAATTCTAAAATCAAACTAATCTTGCTAAATTATCTTCCAAAAGATATTTTCACTAAATCCAAGCAATTTCTCAAGTTTTTACTCAAATTTTCACCATGAATAGTACTTTTAAGATTTTCCATAATGTAGTCAAAATACATGGTGAAAATAAAAAATTTTACTTAAGAGTTGTGCTCTTACCTCAAGGAATCCAAATTTAACAATTTTTGTTGAGATCGGCTCTTAAATGATCCACAATATGATGCTCTAGGCTCCTCTTTCGTGGTAAACCGAAGGTTGAAGACGATGGGGTGGTTGAAAATGGCAATTTTCGGGTTTTTAACATTTGGGAACCAATTTTCGCGAACTGGCGCCTAAGCGCTAACTCTTGGCCCTTAGCCGCGAAATCTGGTGCTTAGCCGCCAATACTCAAATTTTCATAATTAAGGTATATGCATTAAATCACTTGGTTAATCACCCTTAATTACTCCAAAATAATTATTTCTCCCCACAAATTTTTCAATACTCCAAATCAATTTTTAATAACCATTGATTCCACACAAATTTCACAAAAACACAAACATATATTAAAATAAACATAACACTTAATGCAATACTAGAATTTCTATCCAAACATAAAGGATGAAATTCTTTAAATACGAGAGACATTAATCTCAAACTGATAAGTATACATCTCTAGGATGTAACCATCACATCATCAGGCTTAGTTAATATTTAAATAAAAACACTAAACACACCAAACATGAACTCACAAGAACACTAAACATAACACATAAGAATATTAAACAAACAAAACACTCTTAATTTCGTTCTCCATTAGGTAGAATATATCCTGGACCACTATTATTCTCATTTGACCCTTCTGGAATATAAATTTGATAGAACTGGCGATAATTGTTCATTCTTACATCATCTTCTTCAATCCATTTGTTCTTCAGAAACATCACCTTATCTATTTCTTCCACATACCTTAAATGATTGAATTGCATCTTGAGTTGCCATCCCATGTGTTCCAAATGTATGTTAGTATCATTAATCTTCGCTTCCATTGAAGTCACTCGGGCTTCAATTTTTGCAATCATTTCTGCAATACCCTGAATACTTACAACGAGATATCCATTAAATAACTCTTTAGCACTATCACTAATGAGCTCACTTTTGTCAGAATCTTGCTTCTTCTTCATCTCATTCTTCCAGGAAGATATGATGCACTCAAAATTCTCTTCTTAAGACTTCAAAAATGAAAAAAGAACTTGGGGCAAGTGTTTCTCTTAATTCAGATCCTTTTCTATAGACTTGAGAAATGTTAGAATAGCCCCAAGACGTTTAGAAACTCTAAAATAACTCCCAAAACTTCTCCCCCATGATCTAGGCTTCTAGAATCTCATTTTTCATGTTTTTTATAACTGCGGCACCTAAGCGCCAACTAGTCGGCGCTTAGCCGCCAGTGCACAATTTAGCACAGGTCTGCTAAGTGTCCAAATTTTAATTCTGACTTCTCTAAATCATCAATTAAGGTTAAATAAACTCTACTTAAGTTTAAAAACTCTAAATTACTTTCACTAAAAACATAAAAACAAACCAAACAAAACACACTAAACAAACATAAAGCAAAGCACACCGATAAATATGGGTTGCCTCCCACAAAACGCTTGTTTTAACGTCTTCAGCCTGACATACCCAGAACTCATTCTGAGTTACCCAACATCAAATTCTCATCGTATTTAGATTTATTGATCGAAAAATATGGTTTTAGTCTATGTCTGTTAACTTTTAATATTTTTCCAGTCTTAGGATCTTGAATATCTACAGCTTCATAAGAATAAACTTTTATCACAATAAATGGACCCATCCACCTGGACTTAAGTTTTTCAGAAAATATTCTAAATCTAGCATTATACAGTAAAACTTGTTGTCCTGGTACAAGATTTTTGGTAAGAATCTTCTGATCATGCCATAACTTCATCTTTTCCTTATAAATCTTAGCATTTTCATAAGATTCATTCCTTATTTCTTCAAGCTCATTCAATTGCAATAATCTCTTTTCAGCAGCATCTTTCAAATTATAAATGAACTCTTTAATAGCCCAATATGCTTTATGCTAAAGTTCAAAAGGTAAATGACAAGCTTTTCCAAAAATCAGCCTATATGGGGACATTCCTATAGATGTTCTGTAAGCAGTCATATAGGCCCACAAAGCATAATCCATTTTAATTGACCAATCCTTTCTACTTGGATTAACAGCTTTTTTCAATATTCTTTTAATTTCACGATTGGATAATTCAACCAAACCACTTGTCTGCGGATGATAAGCAGTAGCAATGCAATGATTAATATGATATTTCTTTGCTAACATCTCAATAATCGCATTTATAAAATGACTTCCCCATCAGTTATGATTACTCTTGATATTCCACATCTGCAAAATATATTATTTTCTAAAAACTTCGCAACACTTTGAGCATCACATCGAGGTAAAGCAATAGCTTCAATACATTTAGAAACATAGTCTACTGCTATCAAAATATAAACATTTCCGAAAGATGGTGTAAATGGTCCCATAAAATCTAGTCCCCAAAAATCAAATATTTCAACTTCCAACATATAATGAAGGGGCTTCTCATTTCTTCTAGAAATATTGCCTACACGCTGAGATCTATCACAATTTTTAATATAAACATTCACATCCTTAAAAATTGTAGGCCATTAAAATCTTGATTTTAATATTTTATATGCAGTTTTATCCAAAATGTCCCACATAATCAAAATCATGACATTTTTGAATAATTTCATAAGTCTCTTTCAAAGGTACACATCTTCGAATTATAAGATATTTTCCTTGTTTATATAAAAATGGATCATCCTAAAATTAAGTCTTAGCATCAGACATAAATTTCTTCTATTCATGAGATGTCAAACAATAGGGTACAATATTACTAACAATAAAGTTTACTATGTCTGCATACCACAGAACATGCCATTCTTTAACAGTGAACAGTTTTTCATCAAGAAAATGTTCATTAATTTCTTTAATATCACTGAGAGGTCTATTAATTTCAAGCCTGGACAAATTATCGCAATTTGATTTTCAGAACCCTTCCTATCTACTATCTCAAAATCAAATTCTTACAAAAAGAGAATCCATCTTATCAGTCTCGGTTTTGCATCATTTTTCTTCATTAAGTATTTAATAGCAGAATGATCAGTATGCACAGCACATTTAGTTCCAATTAAATATGATCAAAATTTATCAAAGGCAAATACCATAGCTAATAACTCTTTCTCAGTAGTGGTATAATTAATTTGAGCTTCATTAAGAGTTTTACTAGCATAATAAATTACTTAAAAAATTTTATCATATTTCTGACCCAAAACAGCACCAATAGCATAATCACTAGCATCACACATTAATTCAAAAGGATTTTCCCAATTTGGTGAAATTATTACAGGTACAGTGATTAATTTTTCTTTTAATGTTTCAAAGGCTTTACGACAGTCACCATCAAAATTAAAAATTGCATCTTTTTCCAGTAAACGGCATAAAGGTTTTGTAATCATTGAAAAGTTTTTAATGTAAAGCCTGTAGAATCCTACATGTCCTAAAAACTTCTAATTCCCCTTACATTGGTTGGGCAAGGTAAATCAGATATAACTTGAATTTTTGCAGGATCTATCTCCCAACCTTTTTCTGAAATCCGATGTCCCAAAACAATTCCTCCTGCTACCATAAATTGGTATTTTTCCTAATTAAGGACCAAATTAGTTTCTTCACAGCATTTTAGAACTTTAGATAGATGTTCTAAACATGATTCAAATGAAATCCCAAACACTGAAAGGTCATCCTTAAAAATTTCAATCCCTTTTTCAATTAAATCACAAAAAATAGCCATCATACATCTTTGAAATGTAGAAGGGGCATTACATGAACCAAAGGGCATTCTTCTAAAAAAGAAAACTTACCATAAGGACTGATAAAATTAGTTTTCTCTTGATCCTCAGGAGCAATTTGAATTTGGTGGTAACTAGTATATCCATCCAGAAAACAAAAGTATTTATGCCCAGCTAGTCTATCCAACATTTGATCTAGAAAAGGGAGTGGAAAATGATCTTTCTTTGTGGCAAGGCTTAATTTTTTATAATCAATGCATATTCACCACCCTGTAACTTGTCTTGTTGGAATCATTTCATTCTTTTCATTAACAGTCACAGTTACTCCTCCTTTCTTAGGAATACAGTGAATAGGACTAACCCATGTACTATCTGAAATAGGGTAGATAATTCCAGCATCCAACCATTTTAAAATTTCTTTCTTAACAAAGACTTTCATGATAGGATTTAGTCTCCTTTGGGGTTCAACATTGCTAGCTTACGATTATCTTCCACAAGAATTCGTGCATACAAATCGAAGGATTGATTCCTTTAATATCAGCAATTGTCCATCCAAAGACTTTCTTGTGCTTCTTCAAAATTTCAAGTAAACTCTCTTCTTCTTTTTCAGTTAATTGAGAGGAAATTATAACAGCAAGGTTGAGGATTCACCTAGAAAAACATACTTCAAATGATCAGGAAGCATTTTTAACTCAAGTTCAGAAGGTTTTTCAATTGATGGACCATAAGATTTATCTTTTTCAGTCATATCCAACAATTTAAAAATTCCACGAACAAACTTTAAATCTTCCTCTTAAAAATCTTCAGAATCAAATAACTCCTCTTATTGCTTATATTCAAATTCTTCTCTTTCAGCTTTCTCTTCATAAGTTGATTTGAAATGACATTCACTTAAATATTCAATAACATACACCCTATAACACTCATCTTCTTTACCATTAGCAGGATATTTCATCGATTTTGAAATATTAAATGTAACAGTTTGATCATTACCATCATCATTAATTCCCCTTTTTGCACATCTATCATGGCTCTGCCTGTAACTAGAAAAGGCCTCCCTAAAATTAGGGGTATCTCTTTATCTTCCTCTATATCTAACATAATGAAATCCACAGGAAAAATAAATTGATCCACTTTTACCAAAACATCTTCTATAACTCCTTTAGGATATGTGATCGAACGATCTGCTAATTGCAGAGTTACAGTGTTTGGGGTTCTTTCTCCTAGTCCCGGTCTTTTGAATATTGATAGAGGCATAAGGTTAATGCTTGCACCCAAATCACATAAAGATTTTCCACAGAATCTTTCTCCGATTGCACATGGAATTGTGAAACTACCATGATCTTTAAGTTTTTTAGGAATCTTTTTCTGAATTATTGCACAACACTCCTCACTATGTGAAATAGTCTCATTTTCTTCAAACTTCCTCTTTTTATTAAGAATGTCCTTCATAAATTTCACATAGCTTGGCATTTGTTCTAGGGCTTCAGCAAATGGAATATTAATTGTAAGCTTCTTTAATATCTCCAAGAATTTTGAAAATTGCTTATCCAACTTTTGTTGACGAAGTCTCTGAAGAAATGGAGGTGGTGGTTTTTCTAAATCAACCTTAGGTGGATAAATAGGTCTTTCAAAACCTTTTTGAGCTTCCTCTTTAAGTTTTTCAATCTCTTCTTTCTCTACTTTAGTTTCTTTTTGAAATCTACCTTCCAATTCTTTTTCACTTCTCAGTTGAATTACCTTCACTTGTTCTTTATTCTTTTCTCTTGGATTCACTTCAGTATTACTTGGAATCATTCCTTGGGATCTATTACTTAAGGCATTTGCAATTTGTCCCAATTAATTTTCAATATTTCTGATGGTTGCTTCTTGAATTTGTAATTGATTTCCCATATGTGATACTACTTCTTCCATAGACAACTTTTTCTCCTTATTTTGTAAAGCATTATTATAACCTGAAGGATAAGTTAATCTATTATTATTATTACCTTGGTTGTTCCAATTCCCTAATGGGTTTACTTGGGTGTTCACCCATTGTTGATTAACACCACCCTGATTATTGTTATTCTAGTTAAAATGTGGATGATTCTTCCAAGCTGGATAATAATAATTGGAATATGGGTTGTTATGTTTGATTATAGCATTCACAGTTTTTGGTGAAGAATAAGAATCAACCATTTGGCCTAGTAAATTTTATTCAGTCATGAGATTTGGCTGAGAAAAATTCATCCCAAATTGGTCTATCTTCCTTGAACAGCAGCAAGTTGATTTGCTAACGTTGTAAAAGCTTCATTTTCATAAACACTAGCTACCTTTTTAGGATTTAACTTTTCAGAAGGTCATTAAAAATTATTAGTAGCCATTTCTTCAATTAAAGTATAAGCAACAGAAAATGATTTAGACATTAATGATCCACCAGCAGCAGCATCGATGATTGATCTAAGAGATCTAACTAATCCATTATAAAAAGTTTGAATTATTAACCAAACTGGTATCACATGATGTGGACATTTCCTGAGGAGATCTTTAAATCATTCCCATGCTTCATATATTGATTCCCCTTCAAACTGACAAAAAGATGTTATATCATTTCTCAACTTAGAACATTTTGTCCAAGTTTGACTAAGTTGACAAAAGTTGACCAGTTTGACAAAATTTGACCAATTTAGTGTTTAGGTTGACCAATTTCATTTCTTAGTTATCAAAATGGTTCAATTTGTTTAAGTTTGACTAAACGTGACCATTTTGACCAGGGTTGACCAATTTGACCAAAGTTGATAGGTTTGATCCAATTTAACCAATTTGGTCAATTGAATTTCTGTATTGACCAAATGGTTATTGTGGTAACTATTTTCTCATTTTAACCAACATTTGACAAGTTAGGTCAGGGGTTGACTGGTCGTTAATGTTGTGGTCATTGGGTCCAAAATTGACTATTTTGACCAAGTTTTGTTAATTTGACCAGAGTTGACCAGTTTGACCAAATTTGACCAATTTAGTGTTTAGGTTGACCAAATGATCCATTTTGGCTAATTTGGTGTCTAGGTTAACCAAATGGTTCAATTTGACCAAGTTTGACCAAAGTTGACCATTTTGATCATGGTTGACCAATTTGACCAAATTTGACCAGTTTGACCAAATTTGACATTTTGGGTTAATTGAATGTCCATATTAACCAAATGGTTATTTTGTTTACTCTTAGGTCATTTTAACAAAAGTTTAACCATTTAGGTCTAGTGTTGACCTAGTGGTCAATGTGGTGGTCATTGGGTCCAAAATTGAACATTTTGACCAAGTTTGACTAAGTTAACCAGTTTGAGAAAAATTAATCAATTTAGTGTTTAGGTTGTCTAAATGGTACATCTGGACCAATTTGGTATCTTGGTTGACCAAATGGTTAGATTTGACCAAGTTTGACCAATGTTAACATTTTTAACAAAGGTTGACTAATTTGACCAAAGTTGACAAAGTTGATCAGTTTAAAAAAAATTGACCAATTGGGTCAATTAAATGCTTGTATTGAACAAGTGGTTATTGTGGTAAATATTAGGTCATTCTAAACCATAGTTTGACCAATCAGGTTAAGGTTTGACCTGGTGGTCAATGTGGTGGTCATTGGGTCCAAATTGACTATTTTGACCAAGTTTGAGTAATTTGACCAAAGTTGACTAGTTTGACTACATTTGCCCAATTTAGTCTTTAGGTTGACCACATGACCCATTTTGACCAATTTGGTGTCTGAGTTGACTATATTATTCAATTTGACCAAGTTTAACAAAAAATGTCCATTTTGACCAATGTTGACCATTTGACCAAAGTTGACCAATTTAATCAAATTTGACAAATTGGGTCAACTAGATGTCTGTTTTGATCAAATGGTTATTTTGGTAACTATTAGGTTATTTTAACTAAACATTGACCATCTAGGCCAAGGGTTGACTTGATTATCAATGTGGTGGTCATTGGGTCCAAAATTGACCATTTGGACTATGTTTGACTACTTTGACCAAAGTTGTCCAGTTTGACCAAAATTGACCAATTTAGTGTTTTAGTTGACCAAATGGTCCATTTTGACAAATTTAGTGTTTGGGCAACCAAAGGTAGAAACAAAAAAAGGTCCATTAAAGTAGCTAAAAATTCCAAATGGAATTGATAATATCACTGAATTGTCAAAACTATCTCGACCCGATAGATTTTAGTGAAAAAGATCAGAAAATTAAAAGGAAGTGTAGTAAGGTAATATAAGAAAAGTAGAAGTCGATAAAAAAAAGAGATTAAGTAAGAATTTATTGGTTGGTTGTATCATTAACCATTTCTTTTTTTGGTGCGAGGAACTTACCATGAATCCACTTATTTCTGTTGCTTCCGTTATTGCTGTTGGATTGGATGTAGAGCTTGTTTCTATCACCAAGGGTTTCAAGATACTGTTGCGGGCCAAGGTGTAAAATATATTGCGAGATAACCAGAAGCAGAGGGTAAAATATGAGGTACTTTATTGTTTAGTCTAGCTTTTATGGAAGCTTTAACAATTTTTGGACTGGTCATGGCATTAGCTCTTTTATTTGTAAATCCTTTTGTTTAATGTTTAATTTCATTGTAGAATAAATATGTAAAAAATTAAAAATAAAAGTATAAGCATAACTAAGAAATTTGAGAATTCTCAAATTCCATTAATAATAATAAGCGGAGTGATACAAAAAGAACTTTGTTCTTTGTTAGTCCTATCTATAAGGGGAGAACATATGAAAAATGTAACCAATTCTTTTGTTTCCGTGGGGCAATAGCCATCTGCTGAGAGTTTGAATTTTAATACCAATATTTTAGCAATCCAATAAATCTATGCGTAGTGCTGTGTGTATTGATTTTTTTTGGAAAGGTGTGTGTGCGAGTTGTGTATTTCAAGAATAGGTTGGATTTAACCGGCTGCACTTTTTTATATTTATGTATTCTTTTTTATATCTTTATAATTTTATAGTATAAATAGGAAAAAAGGGTGCACAATCTCGACGAATTACTTCAGAATTGGATTTTCTTCATAAATCATACGTAAGAACCATAGCATTTTATGAGTAATTGGTAAATGAACTTTGATTCTCTTCTCTATCAACCAATAATGTTGAGGTCTTTTACATGGTTAAAATGAATTGTTTGAAGTCCAGGTACAGCATAGCATGGTACTCTTTCTATCATTACATTAGTACCAAAAGTACCAAAATGGTTGTGAAATAAGAAAAAAGAAGTAATTAGGAATTTATCCGATGTAGAACACTCATATGGATAAAATTCTTATTTGAGCTCGGTAGAAATAAAATTATTTTCCTTAGGATCCCGAGAGTAGAAAACAAATATGGTACGAAGTAACGAGACTAGAAATATTTGATAAAATTCCCCTCTTCTATAGGGATCATCTAAAAAGCAAGTGTCTTTAGATGCATTCTTAAAAAAAGCTGACATAGATGTTATGGATCTCATTTTTTCTCTAGGGGGAATTCATAGATCTTCCATAAAGGAGCCAAATGAAACCAAAATCTCATGATCGGTTTTGAATTAGAGATGTTAAAAATAATCAACCAACGTTGACTATAACCCCTAGCCTTCCAAGCTAACGATGCAGGTTTGATTCCCGCTACCCGCTCCACTATATACTCATTCCTTGACTTCATATGATATACAAATGCATTATCCTTTTTGATATGCATCTTTTTTTTAGGAAAGGATCTTTTTTTTCCAAAAAAAATGTTAAAATAGGAATGAAGGGCGTCCAATATTTAATGGATAGAATAGAGGTCTTCTAAACCTTTGGTATATGTTCAAATCCTATTGGACACAATTTCTATCAATATATCTATTCTAGATCGAGAGAATATAAATATATAGATATATAAAAGGAACTTTATTTGAGAAAGGATAAGGGTTCTTTTTTGAATGATTCTAATTAGAAATATTTATTAAGAATATAAGAAAAATGATCCCTTTACATTTATGTTTGTTCCTGAAGTAGAAAGAGTTCAATTAGTTCCTGAATAGCTTCTCTCACAAGGGTTTCAGCTTCTTCGGTGAACATCTTGGTAGAAGATAGAATTTCTTGGAGTTTAGGTTTGTTCTTCGTTAAGAAGGTATGCAATCCCACAAGAAGTTTCTTTACATGTCCAATTTCTAAAGCATCAAGATATCCATTTGTTCCGGTATAAATAGTAGCTATCTGTTCTCCTACCGCGAGAGGATCTGATTAGGATTGTTTGAGCAACTCACATAATTGTTGACCTCTTGTCAATTGATTACGATTAGCTTTATCTAGATTAGAAGCAAATCTTGCAAAGGCTTTTATTTCTGTAAATTGAGCTAGTTCCAATTTTGATTTGCTAGCTACTTGTTTCATGGCTTTAATTTTAGCTGCCGATCCAACTCTTAAAATAGAAATACCAAAATTAATAACAGGCCTTAATCCAACAATGAATAGATTGACAGATAAGAATAGTTATCCATTTGTAATAAAAATTACAGTAGTAGGAATATAAGCCGAATCGTCTCCAGATTGAGTCTCCACTGTCGTTAAAGTAGTCATACTTCCTTAACCTAAACAAGAACTTAATTTAGTAGCTCTTTCCATATGTCGTGAATGATAATAAAAAACATCTCTTGGATAAGCTTCACGAACATCTTCTTAATAGAAGAGACATTTGACTATAAGCTTGTGCCTGTTTGGAAAAATCATCATAAATTATTGAAGTATGTTGGACACGGTACATAAAATATTCAGCCAGAGCCGCTCCCGTATAAGGAGCAAGAAATTGTAATGTTGCAGTTGAATATGCTGTTTCAGCTACCACAATAGTGTATTTCATCGCCCCTCCTTCTTGGAAAGTAGTCACTACCTAAGCCACAGAAGATGCTTTTTAACCAAATGATTCAATTTGACAAATTTTGACCAAAGCTGTCCATTTTAACTAGGGTTGACCAATTTGACCAAAGTTGACCAGTTTGACCAAATTTGACCAATATGGTTAATTGGATGTCTGTTTTGACCAAATGGTTATTGTGATAACTATTAGGTGATTTTAACCAATGTTTGACCAGTTAAGTCAAGGGCTGACCCGGTGGTCACTATGGTGGTCATTGGGTCCAAAATTGACCATTTTGACAAGGTTTGACTAATTTGACCAAGGTTGACCAGTTTAACCAAATTTGACCAATCTAGTGTTTAGGTTGACCAAAGGGTCCATTTTAATTAATTTGTTGTTCGGGTTGACCAAATTGTTCAATTTAAGCATGTGTGACCAAACATGACCAATTTGACCAAGGTTGACGAATTTGACCAAAGTTGACAAAATATAATCAATTTGGTCAATTGGATATTTGTATTCATCAAATGGTTATTTTGGTAACTATTTGGTTATTTTAACCAAATTTTGACCAGATAGGTTAAAGTTTACCTGATGGAAAATGTTGTGGTCATTGGATCCAAAATTGACTATTTTGACCGTTTGACTAATTTGACAAAGGTTGAGCAGTTTGAAAAAAATTGACCAATTTAGTGTTTATATTGACCAAATGGTTCATTTTGACCAATTTGGTGTATGGGTTGACCAAATGGTTCAGTTTAGCTAAGTTTGACAAAAGATGACCATTTTGATGAGGGTTGACCAATTTGACCAAAGTTGACCAGTTTGACCAAATTTGACCAATTGGGTCAATTGAATGTCTGTATTGACTAAAAGGTTATTGTGTTAACTATTAGGTCATTTTAACCAAAGTTTGACCAGTTAGGTCAAGGTTTGACCTGATGGTCAATGTGGTGGTCATTGGGTCCAAAATTGACCATTTTAACCAAGTTTGACTAATTTGACTAAAGTTAAGCAGTTTGACCAAAATTGACCAATTTAGTGTTTAAGTTGATCAAATTGTACATTTTGACCAACTTGGTGTCTGGGTTGTCTAAATGGTTAAATTTGACCAAGTTTGACCGAATTTAACCTTTTTTTATTAGAGTTGACCAATTTGACCAAAGTTGACTAGTTTGACCAAATTTGACCAATTGAGTTAATTAAATATCTGTATTGACCAAGTGGTTATTGTGGTAACTATTAGGTCATTTTAACCATTGTTTGACGAGTTTGGTCAAGGGTTGACCTTGTGGTCAATGTTGTGGTCATTGGGTCCAAAATTGACCATTTTGATCGAGTTTGACTAATTTGACCAAAGTTGACCAGTTAGACCAAATTTGACCAATTTAGTGTTTATTTTGACCAAATGGTCCAATTTGACCAATTTGGTGTATGGTTTAACTAAATGATTCAATTTGATCAAGTTTGACCAAACATGACCATTTTTGACCAAGGTTGAGCAATTTGACCAAAGTTGACAAATTTGACCAAATTTGACCAATTGGGTAAATTGGATGTCTATATTGATCACTTTTGGCAAGGTCTAGTCTTTCCTTAGAACAGTATAAGGATTAGCTATAGAACTTTTCTGGTGACTATGTTAGAAAACTAGTAAAAGAACCCTTACCCCATTGAAAATCAAAACACCTCTTTGCTTCACTTGAAGTTTTCAAATCTTTAGAGTCTAACCTCTAAGTACTTAGGAGGATAAGACAAAGCATAAGAAAGCTCAAGTGGAGTTCCTTATAGGATGGCTCAACTTTAGGATTGACCCTATTTGGTTTGGAGCTGGCACACACACACAGTTGCACATTGCACTCTCACACACTACCTCACAACCTTAAAACAAACTTCTCCACACTTGATCCCCTACTCCTTTGAAAACTCATGTGGGTGGTTTCCCCAAGCTCTGGCCCCAGGCTAGGGTTTGGTTAGTACCAGAACAAGGAGGATTCAAATGAGGAATTCCCTTTTTCTATGGCTCAAATGGGTTATCAATCCTTATCAACCCCAATTTTACCAAAAATTCCAACTTTTGACCCCTTTACCCTATACTCTACCAAATGACCAAATTACCCCTAAAACCCCAATTTTTACCCAAAATTCCAAAAATCAACTAAAATTACCAAAATATCCCAAAAATAATCCCAAAACATTAATCACCACTCAAGATACTTAAAACTCCTCAAATTTACCAAAATCCTTAAAATAACCCCCAAAACCGCCAAAATTACCAAAATGCATGTCCCAGCTCAAAATTTAAAAAAATTCCCAAAAATTCTCAAAACTCTCCCAATATTCCCAATTTTAATATAAACCACTTTATTTGACCCAATTTGGCTAAATTTATCCAATTTTACCAAATTCACCAAATTGCCCTTTATGGCCCAAATTCCCCAAATCACCCCTAATGTCCACCCAATCAACCCTAATATTCTCAATTTCTATTTGAAACTTTATTTCAACATCCCAAGTTCCAATTTAAACCAAATCAAAGTCCAATTTGACCTAATTGCAAGCTCAATTTCAACCCAAACCAAAAAGCCCCAATTTTGACCTTATGGCCCAATTCCCCCAAATTAAATCCAATGTCAATCAATTTCCCCCAATTTTAAATCCTAAACTCTTCATAACATTCCCCTAAACAATATTGAGCCATAAATTGCCTCCAATTTGAGCCCAAACCTCACCCAAGTCCAACGAAATCAAAAAAATCCCAATTTCACCCAAAATTGGTCACATATTCAAAATCCATCAAATTGAATGCCTTCACCCCTAAATTGGCACACAACTAATATTGAAAACTCCGTATGACATCTCCATAGAACATTTGGAACCATCAATTGAGCCATGACCTAACTTTAGCCTAACCCAAACTCAAGCTAACCCAACATACCCAAAATTGACCAAACACCCAAATCAAGCCAAATTGATCCCCCAAGCTCATTCAAAACAACTCCAATCCTCTTTCAAACACTTTATGACAATCATATACATAATTTTGAATAATTAATTGGACCTAATCTATGTTTGAACCCAACCAAGCCCAAATTGAAACCAAACAACACAAATTGAACACATGAGCCAAAGTAACCTAATCAAACCCTAATGTGACCAAACCAAGCTCAGCATAGCCAGCCATTAAACCCTTAGGACTGAGCTAGATCCACCTGGACCAATCTAGTTGAGCCATGGACCAAAGTTCCCATTATTTAGGGGATCCCCTCCCTTAAATGGGTAAAACCTTAAAGCATTTGCAATAAACACATAGCAACATAAGTTCATCAACATGATGGCCTGACCACTGGCTCACTTGACCACTAGCCACCTCCCCTGGCCTTTCCGGCTGGCCTAGTCACTAGATAAGCTCAAACGGAGAGCCACTCCAAGCCAAAATCATCTTAATTGACCCATCCAATGTGTCAAGCTCTGATTGCGAACTGGAACTCTTCAGCATTCCACCTAAGCAGATAATTCCACCCACATTGTCCCCCTGAGCTCCACCAGGCAGCCATGGCCATAAAAAGAGCTCTCCATGGAAAAATTTTTTAAGGAAAATCTGTGAAGTTGCACTGAGAGCTTTCCTGGGACCTCCTGAGTGCAAGCCCACCACCCTTAGTCATTGATTACCACTGTCTAGAGCCAATTTCTCCACTATTTTCTCAGCCGAAACTAGGACACATTCCACCACACCTCCACACTGTACCAAAGTCTAATTAAGTGCACCCACTCCATCCCCACACTGAAAAAAGAAGTTCTCCCATAAAAGCCTTATCACAGAGAGCCTCCAGTATAAACTTTAATCAAAACCTAAAATCGCGCCTGGTAGACTTGGGTCCAGACATTTCACCAGAACAAGAGGCTTCATCTAGAGGTTCATTGGGACTAATCGAAGCTGCTACGACCATCTGATTAAGGCCTGCCCTCTCAGACAAAGGTATTGAACTCTCCCCCCTCCCGAGCTTTTTTGGTTCTCCATTCATGTTGGGTTGATTTTAGGCTAGGTTAGCCATATAGATAGGTTCATCTTGGTCGAATGAGTGCTTAGAAAAAAAACTCAAAGTGATTTGGTTGAGTATCGAGTGAGATATTAGGTCTAGAGTATGGACGGTCTTTAGAAGAACCAGTTGAAGAAGATGACTAGGAGCCGTTCTATGGAGCGTATATCAAACTGACAGATCAGAAGGCACTGGACAGGAATATATTACATAAAGCGCAGGCTGCGTGGTTCTATGTCAGAAGGTGGTGCCGAATCAAAAGGAGACATGTGTGGCTTTGACGCGCCATAGGATTGCATGGCACTAAGTCACTTAAGTAGGAAATTATGGAAATTTTTTATTTAATAAAATCAGTCCAACTTCAAAAATTCATATCTTGGTGTAGACACATCATAAAAATAAAATAAAAATAACCACATACTCTGTGAACAGAGGAGAACAATGTGAAAATGATTTCAATTATATTTGATGTATAGTTTATTTTTAATTAATTAAATACTATTTTAAGTATTTCAATTCTCCATTTGTGTAGACATTTCACTATAGCTTGAAACTTAGTGGTTTTTTCTTTCTGCCATGGGGGATCTTCCCTGATTTTTTGAAGGTCAGGGGCGATCTTTGTGAGGAGATCTCTACTTTTCAAGTTATGTGAGTTTGTATTGAGATAAAAATTGTGATAGTTAAAATACTCATGAGGAAAATATAAAATGGTAGGTTACTTATGACTAGAGGACCCTAGGAAAAATGGAAGTTAGATTTAACTCACTAAGAATACTCCTAATGCCACTAAACCCTAGAAACAAAGAAATATTAAATTTGGTTAATAATTAAAGCACACATAAAAACAACTCTCAACTATAATTTAAAATGAGAGAAAATCCCATAAAAATCTTGAAGATATTTGAAATTAATTTGGCTACTTAATTGAACTTTCTAAGTTGAATAGCATTTTTGGAATTAAAATATTTCTAATAATTAAAATACAACTAAAAAAAATCACCAAATTAATTTTGGGAGTTCTTTGTGATGAGAAGAGTCCCAGAAAAACTAAAATTGTAATTAAAATAAAATTTTCATTTTTAAACATTGTTTCAATATTTAAATAATTAAAAATTAATAAAAATCACAAAATTAATAAAATTGATGAAATGTTCCAAATTACCTCCTAATCACTTAAGAACAATTGAAATAATTTTCCTAAACCTCTAAGTAAAGATATTAAATTTTCAAGTGTTAAAATTTTTTTAAAAGCTGAAAAAAGAATTTCCTTAATTTCACACTAAAATAGTTCTAATAATTAAAATATAAATCACAAAAATATAAAAATTGGTTCTCTGAGTTCCCTGACCTTAGAGAGATTTAAAAAAATATATATATAACACAAAATTTTTATTAAATAATATTTTATATTTAATTAATACTTTAAAAAATAAAATAATCATAATAAATAAATTGAGATTCAAAAAATCATAAAATTTGATCCAAGTGGTCCTTTAGTGTAGGTGAACCTCCAATTATGTTCTTAAAAATATTGATGTCTTTTGATTATGTTTTTGAATTTTCTTTGAAAATCTCTATTTTGCATGAAAGTAATTATATAAATTAAATTAGTCCAGGAAACTACATTTACTCCTTTAAAATTTTAATTGACCCATAAATAGAGTAACATAAAAATTTAGAAGTCATTTAAGTTGAATTTGAATAATTATGAAGTATTACGAACTTAGGGAGATGTTGTAATTTTGATGAATTTTGCCTTAATCAATATTTAGGCATAATTAAAGTGGGAAATGGGTAATGAATGATCTTTATAAACATATTGAAATGATTGACACATAAGGGATAAATGTTAGAAAACCATCTCATTTTTGTCATATTAAAAGATGAGCATATAATTTTATAAATCACATTAATGTGGAAGATAATCAGAAATAAATGAT
This sequence comes from Papilionanthe hookeriana x Papilionanthe teres, assembly GCA_022702705.1. Taxonomy (NCBI): domain Eukaryota; kingdom Viridiplantae; phylum Streptophyta; class Magnoliopsida; order Asparagales; family Orchidaceae; genus Papilionanthe; species Papilionanthe hookeriana x Papilionanthe teres. The sequence continues at coordinate 132,050,173 of CM040424.1, read as the reverse complement.
CCTTAAGGTTAGGGGTTGACTTTGGAAGTCAATAATCCACTAATTCAACACTCCTAGTTGATGATAAAATAATGATACAACACGTTAATAAGAATCGTATTCATATAACTTAACTCTTTTAAAAATAAAAAATTTACTCACTAAAGTCTTAAGGGCTTAGTAGTGAGCTAGGCTTAATTGAAATTTAACTAATGAAGTTCAGAAAGAAAACACAATTAATTTTAAAACACATTTGAAACACTATAAGCCCATCAAAATTGGTTAAATTACTTCATAAATTAAATTGCCACTAAAGGCCCTCCTTTCATAATTCATAAATAAAATATCAAGTAAAATTTATCCTACCTTTTGGGTTTGTGAGTATGATAAGTTCAAATGAACTGAAGAATGTTCAAAAGGGTTGTGAAATACCTAAGTATCTTATGGGTCTTTTCACAAGTCTTCTAGACACCTTGTAGGGCAACTGAACCCATCATATTTATTAAAGGAAGACATCTCCCAAATGAATAAATAAGACCCACAAGGTTGTAACATAGGATTTTGTAGGCCTGTGATGAACCTATATGTAAGCTTTTACTTTTCTGTGAATTATAAATGTTTCCTGCAAAAGATACTAAAGTTTTAGGTGGAGGAACGAGAAGACTTGCCAGGTACACTTTTATAAGTTCACAATACTTTCTTTTACGTATATCCTATACTTTACTTTTATTGCTTATGAGCTTGCATGATAAACAACAATGTTACCCTGCATGAAAAACAAAACTATTAGGATTGCCAAAAAACTGAAAACAAAAATCAAAACTACAATTAAAACAAAATAAGATAAAATTCACCACCACATCAAAAGGACAAATCTTGGCAGATTTCTTAGTAGCACACTCAATTCCAACTGGATCCCCTCTCAGTGATGATTTACCAATTGAACAAATATCAGAAATAAAAAGTCTCAATGAGCAACGATGGGAACTCTACTTTTACGGAGTATCATCCGCACGAAAAGATAAAGACAAACAGACAATTGTGCCAGGCAAAGCTGGAGTAGGATTGATTTTCATCACTCCAGACAAAACAATGATGCCTTTTTCCTATCATCTGACAGAACCATGCACAAATAATGAAGCCGAGTATGAAGCGCTCATAACCGGTCTAGATATGACAATATTAATGGAAATTAAAAATATTGACATCTATGGAGACTCTCAGTTGATTATCAATCAAATTGCTGGCAAATACAAGACTCTGAAACCTCGACTTGAACAGTATTCTTGTTACACTCTGAAGCTACTTCAACAAATTCCTGATGCGACATTTTTCTTAATCCCGAGAAGAGATAATTCTCTAGCAGATGCTTTAGCAAAACTTACAAGAGAGTTTGCCTGTCCAAAAGAAGACGACATACCAATTTCTATAAAAGGACGACAAGTTCTTTCTCAAATTGACGTGGATAATTTGCATAAAATTGGTGAAAACATGACAGTGACAACAAATCACGAAAAAGATGATTGGCGACAACCAATTATTCAATATTTGCAAACTGGAAGGTTACCTGAAAACACTTCTATTGCCACTCAAATTAAGCAAAGAGCATTATCATTTGCTCTAATAAATGATATCCTTTATAAATGATCTTTTGACCAAATATGGTTAAGATGCTTAAACCAAGTTGAATCTCAAAAGATTGTTATAGAATTCCATTCAGGTTTATGTGGCGTACATCAATCTTCACCTAAAACAAAAATGAAAATAAAATGAATGGGATATTATTGGCCGACAATAATGACTGATTGTCTTGACGTTGCAAAGAAATGTCATCAATGTCAGATTCGTGGGGTAGTTTTACACCAGCCACCAAATGTTTTACACCCAACTATTGCATCTTGGCCGTTTTAATGTTGGGGCACTGACATAGTGGACCCTATAGATCCTCCATCATCTAAGGGTCATCGATTCATTCTAGCACCCACAGATTATTTCTCCAAATTGGCAGAAGCATTACCTCTTAGAGAAGCCAATGCAGAACAAGTCCTTTAATTTTTTAAGATGCATATTGTTTATAAATTTGGAATCCCTCGAAGGGTCATATCAGACTATGGATTAGCCTTTAGAAATGTAAAAATGAATAACTTTATCCAAAGACGTGGGATAGACCAGAGGTATTCCATAATCTATTTCCTAAAGCCAATGGTTTAGCTGAAGCCTTCAGTGAAACATTGGTTCAAATTTTGAAAAAAACATTAGTCAATAGCCTAAGACAGTGGCATGAACGATTAATAGAAGCTTTATGGGCATATAGAACTACATACCAAACACCAACACGGTCATCACCGTTTTCTTTGGTATATGGTTCTGAGGCTATACTACTACTCAAAATTCAAATCCCTTCTCTCAGAGTTGTGATAGCAAATAAAATAACTGAAGAAGAGAATATCAAACTACGAATTCAAGAACTCAAGAGTTTAGAAGGAAAATGTCTACAAGCTCAGCAAAATTTTGAACTATATTAAGCAAAAATGATACGGGCCCATGACACATTAGTTCGCCCCAGAACCTTTTGAATCGGTGAATTAGTTTTAGTTCTTCAAAGACCTATACTAGCTCATCGAAAGATAGGTGGCAAATTTGAACCAATATGGGAGGGCCCATATGTAATTGAAAAGACATATTCCGGAGGATCTTACCAACTGGTGGATTGTCAAGGAGAAAGAATCTTGCCTCCAATCAATGGTCGTTTCTTAAAGAAATATTATGCGACATGAAAAATAATGACTTGTTTATAAACTGGGATAATAAAAAAAAATCTTTTACAAAATCATCTTTGTGATATGAGTCTTGACTTTTATGTTATGAAACATCTTTTCGCTTATTAAATAAATGTTTATAAGAATCGTTCCTTAACATAAAAAGTCTAAAATGTTACATTATCCTGTTGTTTTCAGGAAAAATGTCTATCAAAAGACTTCTTTTCACATTCTGAAGTGGTGTTTGTCTGGCCTTGGACTTACGATGCATTGAAAAAGGATGTAGGATTCACTTCTATTTTGAACTCTCCCATGTTGAATTACTCTACGATAGACCTTTACTATCCATTACTAATCAGCAAGAAGCAAAAGGAAAACCATCCGTATTGGAGTTCAAGCTTTGTTAGCAAGCTAACGAGACAGAAACTCTTATTGACAATGGAAAACTGAAGTCAGATGGAATGGAATCCACTAGCAGGGTAAAGAAACCGGCATCTGGAATGACAAGAGCCCAGAGGAGAAATCATAATAAAAGGCTCAAAAAACTGGCCGAGAAAGAAAGACAAGACACGAAACCAATGGAAGAAGATGATGAATTCAAATTTCCAATACTTGAGAACATCTACAAAGAGATGTATTATGTCTTGGGAGAAGAAATGATTGAAGAAGAGGAAAGGATTGAAAGGACAGTATTCACTCCCGTTCCTTATGAGCCAGCATTGGATCTCTCGACAACAGAAATGATAAATGAAAAGCGGATTGCTTCTCGAGAGGAAGTGAGACGTATTAGAGCTATTAGGAAACAATCATTCGAACAATTTAAATATATTAATGAGAACCATTAAAATATTGGAAGGCATTCAATTGTTCACCCAAGTTTTTGACGAAGTGGAGCAAGTGATCCAAGAAAAAAATACCTGTTTTTATGCCTTGATTTTTATTAAATTTTAAGGATATTAAGCTTTAATGAAAGGTATGTTTGTGTTTTTGGATGTAGGTGACGCAAAAATGTTCAAGACGGAGAAAAATAAGAAAAAGGAGCAAAATGGAGAAAAAGGAGCAAAAATAGAGCCAAAATGCAAAATTTTTGAAATTATTGCCCTGGCGCCTAGGCGCCTAAGCGTCAGCTGGATACAGAAAACTGTTATGTTTTTGACTACTTTTGGGCAGTTATTTTGACAGTGTGAGTGGTTATTGGACATTCTAGAGGACTGACAGTTGTTCCTAGTTTATAGGACAAGTGATACAATGTATTTAGACGCTTCAAAATAGTTTTAATGGCAAAGAGGTGTGATTCAAAGTGAAGAGGTGCGAAGAACTGGATGTGGTGTCCGGCGCCTAGGCGCCCGACACACCTTCTTGAAGATTCATTGAATGTGGACACATTTTGAAGAGGTACCTTGAGGCAACCCTTGAAGCCTATAAATAAGAGGGTATTCCTTCAAAGAAAAACGCCCCATCTACCCCTCCCTATCTAGAGTCCTATCTTGAGAGAGAATTAGAGAGATCATATTAGGGCCACCTTTTTACTTTCCTTCATAAATTAGTGAGTTTATTTTAGAGTTTGTATTCAGAGATTGAAAGAGTTGGTGCATCTGTAGTTCATTACGCTGTGGAGTCAGTAGAAATCAGAAGTTCAGTAGGAGAAACATCCAAGATAAGTATATTTTGATTCAACGTTTATTTATTATGTTTTCTTATTTAATTTCAATGTGTTCTGAGTAGTTACTTTACTTTCTCTTTCAATTATGAAAGATAAATAAGATAATACAAAATTCGTTGGCGAATTAAAAATCATATATTTTCAAACCATTGTGATGATATTAATACCGGTTCTTAATTTACTATTTAAATTGGCCATTTAAATTGTTAAAACCTGTTGAAGAGTTTTGAGACCTATAAGGAGATGAATTCTTAACTTGTAGATATCACATGTGTCCTTGGGTAGTCGAAGGCCTTGTGCGGGTTATTCAAGGTGAAGTGCAAATAAATAGGAAGATATTATATAATGGGCGTAGAATTGATAAGTTTTTAGAGTGACAGACTAAATTCTTGTGATTTAGTTTATAGAACAGGAAAGGGTCACTAGTAGGGCCTACCATAGCCACCCTTGGACATCTAGTAGTGTGAGCTTAGATTAACCCATCCTACTAACAATACATCCGGACCTGATCTATAGGCTAGCCAATGTTCTTTGCACCTGGATCAAAGAATATGAATGCTTCTATTTAGCACAATACCATAAATTTATATTCTCCACGAATATTATCATTATCTTAGAAAATCTTAGATTAATTGAAAGGGAGAAAGTTGCTTTCTTATTGCTATTTACATCAATTATTTTATTTCTCTTTTATTATTGCATCTAGTAAATTAAAAATTATAAAAGAAATACTTTAAAATAAAAATATTTATAAATCTATAACTCTCTCCTCGTGGGATCGATACTGGGGTCTTTGTTTCAAAGCCCTATATTACTTGAAACGATACGTATACTTGCGTAGAACCCCTAGTGTGTAAAATATTTTCCATAAAATTATATTTATATACACTAGTCGCTATTATTATTTATAACATATATTTTTGAAAGCATTAATTAGTACGTTGATCTTCAGAGGACTTCGGGTCAAGTTTTTGGCACCGTTGTCAGGGAAGAAGATTTTAGTACGCATATATTTATATCGAGTCAAGTTTTTGCGCCGTTGCTTAGGGAGAGCGAGAGGCAAACTTTTAGATTTTTAAGTATTTTTATTTTATTCATTTTTCTTTATTAAAAAAAACAAAACAAAAAATATAAATATATATATATATATATATATATATATATATATATATATATATAATAATATATATTTTAATTCTTGCTAATTGACTTTTTATGCGTAGTTCTGGATCTGAAGGATTATTACCTTGAGATTCTGAATTAGAAAGAACTGTTAGAAGAATTAAAAAAGGAAAACAAATTCAAAAATTTCAAGAAATGACTAATTTACATATCAAATTACAAAATCCATTTGAAATTAATGATCAAAATGTTTATAAACCATTAAGGTATTATGCTAACCCTACAGTTAATGAAATTCATAGCAGTATTCAAATACCCACTGTAGACGCTAATTCATTTGAGCTTAAACCGTCTATTATTCAAATGGTTCAAAACAATCAATTTGGTGGAACACCAAATGAGGATCCAAATTTACACTTTGCTAGTTTTTTAGAACTTTGTGCTACCTTTAAATATAACAATGTTTCTGATGATACTATTAGGCTTAGACTCTTTCCTTTTTTCTTTAAGAGATAAAGTAAAGATGTGGCTGAACTCATTAGCAACAGGTTCTATTAAAACATGGGCTGAAATTGCACAAAATTTCCTTGCTAAATATTTTCCTCCTTCTAAAACTACTAAATTAAGAAATGATATTACTTCATTTAGTCAATTTGACAGGGAGACAATTTATGAAACGTGGGAAAGATTTAAAGAAATATTAAGAAAATGTCCTCATCATGCTTTACCTGATTGGTTAATTATTCAAACATTTTATAATGGATTAATTGGATCTTTAAAATCAATTACTGATGCTGCTGCTGGAGGTTCTTTAATGTCTAAATATTTTGAAGAAGCTTACACTTTAATTGAAGAAATGGCTAAAAATAATTTTTAATGGCCTTCTGAAAGGATTAATCCTAAAAGAATGGCAAGTATTCATGATAATGAAGCCTTTTCTATTTTAGCTTCACAAGTAGCAGCAATGTCTAAGAAATTAGATAGTTTTGCTATTAATATATCACATAATAACTCCGCTAATATTGAAGATTCTCAACTATTGAAACTTTACAAGCTATTGCTAGTAAAAATAATCCTTATTCAAATTATTATAATCCTGGAAGGAAAAATCATCCTAATTTTAACTGGAATATTTCATAACAATGGATTAATAATCAATCTCATCCCACTGAAAAACAGAATAATCAAGTTAATTCAAACTATAAACCACCTAGATTTAACAATCAACAGAAAAATTTATCTATAGAAGAATTAATTTTACTACTAAGTAATCAATTACAAAATCAAAACACTGCTATTCATAATATTGAGAATCAAATGGGACAAATCGCTAATTTAGTTAATTATAGACCCCAGGGAACACTTCCTAGTAATGTTGAAATCAATCCAAAAGAAACCGGAAAAGAACATGAACATGTTAAAGCTGTACAACTTAGAAGGGGAAAGGAATTAAAAGAAAGAATGCAGAATGAAATTGAAAAGGAGATTGAGGTTGAAGAGATTGAAAAATCTAAATAAACTCCTCCTAATAAAGATCAAACTGATATTTCTATTAATATGGAAGTTGAAAAACCACCACCACCTTTTCCTCAAAGACTTAAACAACTGAAGCTTGATCATTAATTTTATAAGTTCTTTAAAATTTTTAAGAAACATACTATAAACATACCTTTTGCTGAAGCTTTGGAACAGATGCCAACTTATGCAAAATTTATGAAAGATATTTTAAGTAAGAAACGAAGATTTGAAGCTTTTGAAACTGTTGCATTAAGTGAAGAATGTAGTGCAATAATTCAAAAGAAATTACCTCAAAAACTTAATGATCCTGGAGGTTTTACTATACCTTGTGCTACTGGAGAAAAGTTTTGTGGAAAAGCTTTATATGATTTAGGAGTAAGTATTAATCTCATGCCATTTTCTATTTTTCGAAGGTTGAATTTAGGAGAGATTGCTCCCACCACTGTAACCCTTCAGTTAGCTGATAGATCTATCACTTACCCTAAAGGAGTTATAGAGGATGTTCTTGTTAAAATAGATAAATTTATCTTCCATGTAGATTTCATTGTACTTGATATGGAAGAAGATAAAGAAATACCTACTGTGATGAACCTGTGGAGGGTACAGATCTTCCTCTAAGACCTTCTGTTTTCGAAATATGGTCCAGCTCGAGAATTCCACCACTGACACGGACTCAGAAGAGGAACAGAAGTAGAAAGATTGCTAGAGAAGCCAGAGCTGCTGAAGTTGCTTTCCTGGAGGAAATCCCAGAACTGCCCGAGTATACACCGCTACCTGAATACATACCACTTTTGGGAGGAAGTAGGTTCCATCCCCTCTCCGCCGCAGAGGACGAGGAAAATGTCCGCAAGATTTCTTCTGCATTGCCTCAGCCCGCATATTACAACGACGGCCGTAAGAAAAGGGCTAGAATTACGCCATTTGCTCGATCGCGGACACGATAGAGAAGTTAGCAAAGAAAGAAAAATGCCCTGTATCGGAGATTTTAAGAAGGATAGGGCGGGTTTCGGCCAAATCCCGTCTTGGGCCACGAATAGAACCTGCTATCGCTGCAGAAAAGCCGAATAAGAAAATGAAAGCTAGTCCACCTGTCGTTGTTTCAGGACTACAAATTAGGGAGGATACCACCTTCCGAAGCATTTGGCCGACGGACCATCCGGTCCTAGCACCTTCGCCGCTGTAAGGATGGTATGGCGTCCCACTACCGGACAATTAAAATTAAAAAAACAACCTGAAAAGGAAAGTCTCGTCAGGAGACTTGAGTCTGAAGAAAGCACTACCGCAATGAAGGGGACTCATGAGAAGGAAACCCGACAGCTATCGCATGACAACTGCAAGGATGTACAGAAAAGACCACTAGAAGATGCTATGGAAAAGCTAAGAACTGATATTCGGTGATTAGCAAGAGAAAGAGAAGAAAAATTCGGAGATGAAGTCGACTCGTCAGAGTTCATGGATGATGAATATGCAGAAATTAACATGGTTGAAACACGAGCTTCGTCAGCTTCACAAGGTGTTCCTGCAGCCGCGGAAAGAGAGGAGCCGGAAGTGATGAGGATACAGCTTCAAGAGAAAGATGATACGATCTCCCAAATGGCAAAGAGGATAGAAGAGATGGCTGCAGCTCTAGCCACTCTCCAGAGTCAGGTTCAACCCCAAAGAGAAACACCCCCATAAGTTATTCACATTGTAGACGGAGGAAAGGAGATTACATCCGTCAACGTGGATGATCAGTTAAAAAAGGAGGCAATACAAAGCATGATTCCGGAAAAGGATATCAAGAGCATGGTGGAACAACGAGGTGCAAAAGCCTCGACACAATCAAAGAGCGGGACATCCATTCGGACGGGTAGACCTTACCCGAAGAATTCGACGCCGTCCAATATCCGAAAGGCTTCGTACCACCTCTGTTCAAGACCTTTGATGGAACCGGAAATCCTCGGTAGCATGTTGCACATTTTCGTGCCAGTTGTTGCAATGCCGGCGGAAGTGATGTCTTACTCTTCCGACAATTTGTCGACGACTCGTCGAGGATCGCCTTTGATTGGTATGCAGAATTACCGAACGGTTCGGTGAAGACATTTTCAGAATTAGAGAACCTCTTCATCAAGCGATTTGCCGGAGCTCAACACCACATCACTATAGGTGATTTAGTGGTAGAGAATCTAAGTATGAAGTGTGAGCCACAGCTACAAGAACAGCATGCAGTTGGCATTTTACTTAAGAGCATTCATGGCCCGATAGCACTTCTCCTCAAGGGATTTACTATTAAAACTTTCGAGAAGTTGTTAAGCAAGGCCGGAAGCTTGCAAGAGGAGGCGAAGCAATTAAGTTTCACCGACAAAACGGACAAACGAAGCTCGTGAAAACTTTTAAAAAGAAGTCCGGGATCGTCGCAACGAGTCGATAAAGGCAAGCGACCAATACAAATACACGTCGTAACGGCCGCAGCAAATTCAACATAATTACCAGCAACCCCGACCCAGCTATCAGTCATCTCAACAGTATGAACAACCGCCTCGTCCACAACATACGTTAAGGGAGCTTCTGAGCAGGGAGTATCCGTTCAAGAATGAGGCAGTGCCGAAAAATGTTCCGCAGTCTGATGAAGACTCCAGATTTCCAATTGCCAGAGCCTAAGAGACCAGAAGAAGTCGACAAGAAAGGTGATCCCAACTTTTTCCCTTACCACCGGATGCTTGGGCACAAGATAGAAGATTGTATTACCTTCAAAAGTTGGCTCAACGACAATCTTCGAAAAGGGAATATAACGATCCCGAAGGAATACATGAAGGAACCCCAGAAAGGAGGTTCCGTCAATGTTATCTCGACGGATCTCATTGTTCCGATAGATCCCTATGCGACTGATGATGGATGGACTACCGCTTGGACAAAGTCTTCGAAGAAGATTTTGGATCGCATCCAAACCACTTTGGTGCGAGCCTCAATTCAGAGTTCGAAACCTGTCGAGTCGGCACTATCACTTACAATAGAAGAACCACCTCAACAAGAGACGATTGAAGAAAAGAAGAAAATTGATGAAGAAGATAAGACCGAGGCTCTTAAGGCTAGACTAGGGGCTGCTTATCCTAGGATAGTTGTTTCCGATTCGGGGGAGAAATCCCTCGAACCTCTGACTCTGTATGATTATCTGCTCACTCCGGTGGGATCTTATAATGATAAGGGTTATGGCGTTGGCTACGTTTTGATTGTTTCTAACAATTACGTAACTAGCGACAACCAACCTAATCCGGACGTCGATTCCGATATAAATAACAATTCTCAAATCATACACAATCTCGACGATCACAATGACAAAGAAGACATCCACCAAGGAGGCTACGAAAGTTCAATAAGCAACGAATCTATTTGCGAGTTTCGAGGAGCTCCAGTCACAATAAAGTTAGAGCCTTCAGACTCTGAAGGTAATCTAGAAGAAACTGTCATTCCGATTCAGAAGGAGACACAAGCAAACTCAATACTAGATTCAGAAGAAATCACAGAAGTCAACTTAAGAAGTGGAAGAGTTCTACCTCCGAGAATGGGTCCAAAGGACAAATGAAAGCAGGTGGTTGTTCAGGAAGAACCAACCCGGCGAGAAGAAATACCCATTCGGGAAGAAATCGAGACACATGAAAATAAAGTGGACTACAATGTGCTAGCCCATCTTAGGAAACTACCGACCAAGCGAGCATCTACGACGCTCTCATCTTTTCAAAGGAGATGAGAGAAGCTCGATCAAGGCCTTACTTGATCCAGAAATTTGCTTAGCTCAAATGACCGGAGATTCCTTAGATGAGGTTTGCTCATTAAAGGAACAATGAGGTGTTACCTTCACGGACAATGACCTACTACTTGGGACAGCAGACCACAACCGACCGTTGTACATTTCAGTTACAATTGGGAAGTTTACACTCTCCAGAGTATTAGTGGATCCAGGAGCATCAATCAATATAATGAATCTTCGAACGCTAGCATACTTGGAAATTGATGCTCGCGAGCTCGAGGAGGACAAAATGTTATTAAGAGGATTCAACCAGAAAGGATAAAGAGCCCTCAGATCAATAACACTGCTAATGAAGACCGGTGACTTAGCAAAGACAACCGCGAAATTTCACATAATTGATTCGAAACGTCATTCAACGCTCTACTTGGGCCGACCATGGATACATGAAAACCGGATGGTACCATCATCTCTACATCAGTGCATCAAAACTACGATGGAGGGGAACAGTGCATCAAAGGTGACTTACAACCGTTCTCCGTACATGAAATTGGAATCTATGAAGATGTAGCTTATTACGCACCCCCAAAGAAAACAATCTTCTCCAGAGATACCATAACGAATGAAGCAAAGGAAGTTCGGGACGATGAAGAGCCCGAAGTTCTAGTCCAACAGTCACTCACCACTCCCTTACAGCGAGATGGTGAAGGTTTCTCCACAACTCGCATCCGAGGTCGAGGCCAAGGAAGAGGTCATGGCAGAGACGTTAGGACAGTTGGACAGAGGAAACCAGCCATCAATGTTGATTGGGAAGATAGTTCTGAAGAAGAAAAAGAAATCAAGCAAGAAGCAGCAACAATAAGTCGGAAGAAGCCGCAATTCAGGATCTCTCTCGAAGATGAAAAGAACGAGGAATATAAATCGATGTACTAGAAGATTAACCACTATGTACATACTATGACCCTGACCCCGATCCATTCTAATAAGATCGAGGGTATGGTGGTCAAAGAGGTACGTAGAGGCGGTGCAAAGCCCATCAAATTCTACCATGGTGCTCCTTCTTCCAAAACTGAAAATAATGTACAATTTGAAGATGCTACTTCATCAGAATTAATGGAATTACCTTTTGAGTGGTACTCTCCCTGTGTTCAAAATTTAATTCAGCGTGGTTTCTTACCTCTACAATGGACAAAAGGTCGATCACAACATTTTGAAAATTTATGGAATAACTCCGGTCGTCCCCCAATTCAAGGCATGGTCTCGGATTCGGCACGGTAGGATCGGTTGACGATGCCGAATTCTGCTTGGTTGTCACTTGCGAGTCTAATGAAAGCCGCATGGAAGCTACGGAAGAACTTGAAGATTTACAAATTGGAAACGCTCCACCAGAGTTCGAAGAAGAGATCAATTCTACAATAGATGAGTTGACGGAAGTTAACTTAGGTACTAGCGAAGAGCCTAGACCTACCTTTGTTAGCTCCTTACTCAATAAAGAAGACTCTGAAGAAATAATCAAGTTATTAATAGAATTTAAAGAGTGTTTTTCTTGGAGCTACGATGAGATGCCAAGATTAGCTCCAGAGGTCGCAGTCTATAAGCTAGGAGTGGATCCTACTTCTGTTCCAGTCAGACAAGGTTCCAGAAGAATGCATCTAGAAATCGAACAACAAGTCATAGCTGAAGTTAAAAAGCTAATAGACGCTAAATTTGTCCATGAAGAACAATACCCGACTTGGTTAGCTAATGTGGTACCAGTCAGGAAGAAGAATGGTCACATCAGAATTTGTGTGGATTTCAGAGATTTAAACAAGGCATGTCCAAAAGATGAATTCCCTCTACCGATCCCACAATTAATGATCAACATTGCTTCAACACATGAAATATTCTCATTCATGGATGGATCTTCAGGATACAACCAGATAAAAATGGCTCCAGAAGATGAAAAACTTACGACATTCAGAACACCGATCGGAGTATATTGCTACACAGTGATGCCATTCGGACTGAAGAACGCAGGAGCAACCTACCAGAGAGCGATGACAAGAATTTTTGATGATCTCATCCACAATCAAGTCGAATACTATGTGGATGATGTGGTCATCAAAAGCAAAGTAAAGGAAAACCACCTGTATGATTTGAGAATTATTTTCGAACGATTAAGACAATTTAACCTTAAGATGAATCCCTTAAAATGTGCCTTCGGTGTCACCTCCGAGAAATTCTTAGGATTCGTCGTGGAATTGAAATCGACCCCGAAAAGATTAAAGCTATCTTAGAAATGCCACCTCCCAGAACCTTAAAACAAATACGATCTTTTCAAGGGAAGTTGGCATATCTTCGACGCTTTATCTCGAACTTGTCAGGTAGGTGTCAGCCTTTCTCGGCATTAGTTAAAAAGGACGCCAAATCTATTTGGGAAGAGAAATGCCGTAGGGCCTTCGAGGACATTAAACAATATTTAATGACACCTCCTGTCTTAGCGACAGACTACCTCGGGTAAACCATTGATACTTTATACCGCGGTTTTAGAAGACTCTCTCGGAGCCCTGTTAGCCCAGGTCAATGATGAGGGTAAAGAAAATTCTCTTTAGTACCTAAGCCGTCGTTCACTTCCAACGAAAATAAAGTATCCCACAATTGAAAAGCACTGTTTGGCTCTGATCTTCGCCGCTCAAAAGCTCAGACACTACATGCTTTCTCATAAGGTCAACCTGATCTCGAAATTTAATCCATTGCAATACCTGATGACCCGCCCAACGCTTTCTGGCAGACTTGCCAGGTGGTTAATGATATTATTGCAATTCGATATAACTTTCGTGCCTCTTCGTGCTCGTAAAGGGACAAGTCCTAGCAGACTTCCTCGCAAAGACACCCTTTGCTCGGCAGAATCTCCTCTCAATGATGACTTGCCGGATGAACAAATAATGAGCTTAGAAGACCCCGATGATCGACGTTGGGAATTATATTTCGTCGGAGCATCTTCAGCACACAAAGACGAAGAATCGCAAGTGATAGTGCCCGTAAGGCGGGAATCGGACTAATCTTTATAACACCGGAGCGGGAGATGTTAAGATACTCCTACCACTTAACGAGTCGTGTACAAACAACGAAGCGGAATACGAAGCTCTCGTAACGAGACCGGAATTAACTATTCAAATGGGGATAACAAACATCAACATCTACGGGGATTCGCAGTTAATCATTCAACGGATCATCGGACGAGTACGGAATTTTAAAGCAAAGACTCGAGCAATACTTCCAAGTATGCCATACGAGTTGTTGGAACAGCATTCCGAATGTGACGATCTACAAAATTCCCGTAAAAGAAAAAGCTTTAGCAGATGCGTTAGCCCGCCTCGCAAAAGAATTTGCCGGCTTGCAAGATGAATCGGTGGAAGTGTCGGCTCACGGACGTCGAGTCCTATCACAGCTCGACATAGACACAATACACAAATTAGAAAAAGAAGAATCAATTGCAACAGTGACGTAAAAACACAGAAGATTGGCGACAACCATTAATAGACTACCTGCAAACAGGAAAATTACCGGACGATAAGACATTAGCCCATCAGATCAAGAAAAGAACTCTGTCCTACGCATTAATAAATAACATGTTATACAGAAGGTCTTTCGATCAATAGTGGCTAAGGTGCCTAAGCGGGTCCGAGGCCCATGAAATTGTTAAAGAGGTGCATTCAAGACTCTGTGACGCTCACCAGTCGGGTCCAAAGATGAAAATGAAAATTAAAAGACTAGGGTACTACTGGCCCTCGATGATGACCGACTGCATGAAAATCGCCAAGAGCCGTCACCAATGCCAAGTGCACGGAGTGGTTCTACACCAACCTCCAAATGTTCTACATCCGACAATTGCGTCGTGGCCATTTGAATGTTGGGGCACAGATATAGTGGGTCCAATAGAACTACCATCTTCAAAAGAACATCGCTTCATTCTTGCGGCTAGATTACTTTTCCAAGTGGGCAGAGGCAGTTCCACTCAGAGAAGTGAAAGCACACCACGTGCTATAGTTTTTTAAGAACCAAGTTGTCTACCATTTCGGAGTGCCACGCAGGATCATCTCGGATAATGGGTCAGCATTCAGAAGCACGCAAATCAATAATTTTGCCAGGACACACGGAATTGACTGGCCGTATTCAACAATTTACTACCCAAGAGCAAACGGCCTGGCTGAGGCTTTTAATAAAACTCTCGTTCAAATTTTAAAGAAAACTTTGGACGATAATAAGAGAAATTGGCACGAGAAGTTATTAGAAGCCTTATGGCCCTACCGGACAACCTTCGAACTCCTACTCAAGCTACACCTTATGCTCGGTGTATGGGTCCGAGGCGAGTGTTACCCTTAGAGGTCCAGCTTCCTTCACTCGAATTGCGATTGCAAACAAAATCACGACAGAAGAGAATGCCAAATTATGACTAGAGGAATTGGAAAGCCCGGAAGGGAAAAGACTTGCAGCAGCAACGAGAATTTAGAACTATACCAAGCTAAGATGGTTCAAGCCCATGACAGATCGGTCCGCCCAAGAACCTTCAAAGTTGGTGATTTAGTTCTCGTTCTCAAGAGACCTATCCTCGCACACCGCAAGATAGGAGGAAAATTTGAACCCACTTGGGAAGGGCCGTTTGTGGTCGAGGCGATCCACTCGGGAGGCTCCTATCGCCTAGTGAATTGCCAAGGAGAACGACATATGCTTCCGATCAATGGACGATACTTGAAAAAGTATTACGCTACCTGATGTTTCGAAGGAATGGATTTTTCATGCCTAGAAGCACAGGTGAAGTAATTACTTATGAATAAAGTTATGATAATAAAGTCTTCCTTGTTTTCTCTTCCATATCAAAATCTTTTTTCTAATCTTTTCCCACTTCATTCCTGTTGAATTTAAAAATACAAAAATAAATAAAAAAAAAAAGAAAAGAAAAAAGAAAACTCTGTCTCTAATAAACATTTTCTTAATGTTCTTGTTCTTAGTACAGCCCCTGATCCTTTTCCTTGTCTTTTCGCAGGGAAATGTCGAACGGGCGGTTGGTCGTGAACTTTATAAATGGCGTAAGCCTTGCACTCGACGAGAAGAGGGTGAAAGATGGAGCGATAATAGAGATTGACTCAGATTTCGCACCAGTAGGCCTGCAATACGAGGAAGGTGACTGGGTCCCAGTTGACCAAGAGGAACTGCCCAGTCAGACAGTAATGAAAGTGGGTGGCCCAAGCCACCAATCCAGCAGCAAGAAAAGGAAAACAAACACTGAGGAAGACAAGAGAATCAAGTTTGTAGTCGCTACAGCAGAGGGCAGGCTTGTCAGCGTCGCGCCCACAGAGATTCAGGAAGTACGAAGGGCTACTCTCACAGCAACTCAGCGAAGAAATAAAAATCGCCGTATCCGCAAGATGTTAACTAAACTAGCAGCGGACCAGCACGACGAGGCAGTCGCTACTACCAGTGCATATACTTCAAGGATACCGGTTCGCTAGGAACCTGAAGAAAGGAGGCCAGCTCCGAGGATAACAGAAGAAACCAGGGAAATCTCGAGAAGATCAGAAGAGGGAAGGCTACCATCCCACCAGATAAAGCCACCAGTAATGCATAACCTTGTTGCAGAAGCAACCCCGGAGGATGTCCCGACCGAGACCATCCCCGAGGAGCCGAGGTATGCAGGAGAACGCGAAGGGATTGAGCCATATATCCCACAGTACGTTAGCAGGCCTCGCCATTTGCAGATTATTCCAGAATACGAGCTAGAAAGAATGCAGAATGTCGAGAAGCAAACTTTTGAATACTTCGAGAGAATCAGAGGCAGAAGGATCAATATACTAGAAGGCCTCGATCTACATACAGAAGTGTTCTCAGAATACGAACAACAACAAATCGTGGACTGCATCCGAGATTTGAAAAGAATGGGTCGAGCAGGCCGCCTAAGAGAAAACACTTACTCGGAACCCCGGAGATGGATGCCAGGGAAAGGACGAATTACAAACAAAGTGGATGCTGCTACAACTTCGCAGAAGACCAGAAGGGAAACCCACCTGGGATACTCCTACATGGCAAGGTAGATCCAATGCCATTAGTCATCAAAAGGATGGTAAAGAGAATGATAACATGGAGGGTACTGCCAGCAGATTGCATACCCAACAGTTGCATCATTAACATCTACAAGAAGGGTGACTGCATACCCCCGCACGAAGATCACCACGACATTGTCAGACCTTTCTGCACAGTTTCTTTTCTGAACGAGTGTAATATAATGTTCGGATCTGACCTCCGGATAGCGAGGCCCGTGTGAGTTCCGAGGGCCGGTAAAGATACCATTACCGGTAGGTTCCGTCATGATACTAAAGGGCAACGGAGCAGACGTCGCTAAACATTGCATACCGGGAGTACCAATGAAGCGAGATCTCGATTACTTTCAGAAGGATGGATGACAGGAAAGCACCATACCACTTCCAGCCAGACCCAGAGCTAGAGAGCCTCCGGCCTTACGAGCTGTGAGTTACATGGAAAATATCACACCTCCAACGTACATCCATATGACATCCTTGCCAAAGATGGCTTGGAAGATGATGTTATTGACCATGTACCCCACTATTCAGACATGGATTTTTGACAGATGCCTTTTTGGATGGATCGACAAAGATCATACATAGTCCGTTTTGAGTCTACATGGATTGTATGAGATGTATTCCAGATCAAGTTGTATGATGTATCTTCAACATGATTGGAATGAAAGTGACCATGTCACATTTTTTGCCTTCACCTCTTTTGTGCAAGTTGACTGGGAAACGCCATTAAAGTTAAATGAACATCAAACAAAGAACAGAAAAGAAACAAAAGAATAAAAGAAAACTTGCCTTAAAAATTTAAAAAACGATGAACGCCAAATTCACATTAACATTAAATGAACAATAAAGCAAATTTGAATCGTTAAAGGACAAACAAAATGAACACAAATTTCAAATCAAATCTCAATCAAATTCAAATTCAACTTTCCAGATCTCAAATCAAATCTCAATCGAATTCAAATTCAACTTTCCAGATCTCAAATCAAATCTCAATCGAATTCAAATTCAACTTTCCAGATCTCGAATCAAATCTCAATCGAATTCAAATTCAACCTTCCAGATCTCAAATCAAATCCCAATCAAATTCAAGCTCAACCTTCCAAATCTGAAATCCAATCCCTTCTACTCTCTCCCTTGTCTGGGATGGAAGTGGTCGATTCCATTGACGCGGAGCCACGAGGTTTTCAATTCAGATCTAGTGGCGAGGAATTGTATCCAATCCAAACCAGCAACTTTCGATCAACTTTTTTTTGAATGGGATATGTAGCATCTACATATTCCCTCCTAATTTGTTTCTTTCCACAAAAATCTTTTACAACTTCCATGAAATTCTCGAAACACCAAAATTCCACACTTTTCAAATCAACACTACAAATCTTTGCAAAATCAATTACCATACATCAAAATCAAATTCTCGGGGTTGAGGATTTTACATCCAAGACTGCATTGCTTTAGGTTCTTTCCCTATCGCAATGAAATACATCAAAATCAAATTCTTGGGGTTGAGGATTTTACATCCGAGACTGCATTGCTTTAGGTTCTTTACCTATCGCAATGAAATACATAAAAATCAAATTCTTGGGGTTGAGGATTTTACATTCGAGACTGCATTGCTTTAGGTTCTTTCCCTATCACAATGAAATACATCAAAATCAAATTCTTGGGGTTGAGGATTTTACATCCGAGACTCGCATTGCTTTAGGTTCTTTCCCTATCGCAATGAAATACATCAAAATCAAATTCTTGGGGTTGAGGATTTTACATCCGAGACTGCATTGCTTTAGGTTCTTTCCCTATCGCAATGAAATACATCAAAATCAAACTTTTGGGGTTGAGGACTTTACATCCGAGACTGCATTGCTTTAGGTTCTTTCCCTATCGCAATGGAATACATCAAAATCAAATTTTTGGGGTTGAGGATTTTACATCTGATACTGCATTGCTTTAGGTTCTTTCCTATCGCAATGAAATACATCAAAATCAAACTTTTGAGGTTAAGGATTTTACATCCAATACCGCATTGCTTTAGGTTCTTTCCCTATCGCAATGAAGCACACCAAATCAAGCGGTTGAGGTTAAGTATTTTACATCCAATACCGCATTGCTCTGAGTTCTTTCCTCATTGTAATGGTTCAATCCAATCAATTCAAATTTTTGAGGTTGAAGATGTTACATCTAAAACCACAAAATTTCAATTTTCATTTCAAGTTCAAATCCCTTCAAATTAATTTCAATCTAAATTGAAACTCAAACTAAAATCTGAGCTCACACATCAAAACTTGAACCTGAAACAAAATGAAATCTAAATCGAAATTCCCCCAGATCATGTGATTTGGGATTCACCTCCTTTTCCTTTCCTCAGCGAGAGTTCAGGAATCTCCAGTCTCAGAGATATACTTGACACTCCCCAACGGAAACTCTTCTACTCGGTCCCAGGTTTGTCACTTGGACTTTTGTGTTAGTTTTGTTGATCGCTTCGGTCAACTCCAATACGCGCGGTGTGCTTGGTTAGCACACCACACCTATTGGGGGTCCATTTGTTGACCTCATTTTTGATGAGGTCTTCTCTTATTCTTTTTAGTACTTAGGATCTAGCCTGAGGCTTTTCCTTTGACTATCCTAGAGGATTAGAATCGGGACCCACCACTTAGAAATTCAAACCACTTCTTAACTCCCTGCAAACTCCACAAACTTGATTGTAGACCCCTAATCACCTAGAGGGTTGAAATCAAATGTGGAAGTTTAAAGGATGAGTTCTTATAGGACTCTTTGGCCTTAGAGTCGCCCTGCAGGTGGCACTGTGCAGTGAAGGGCTGACTTACACCCACACTACACTCACACACTACACTTTCACACACCTCCTAAAACCACACCTATACCCAACTTGACCTCCTGACTCATGAAGGTGATTCACATGGATGGTCCTTAACCCCTAGGCCCTTGGCTAAGAGGGTTAGGAACATCATAGTGAATGCCTCGAGTGAGTCCCTTCATGGCTCATGTGGGCTTGATATGGCTTCATGGCTCAACAAAAATGATTTCATTCAACTTACATTTCCCCAATCTTCAATTTTCCAAGTTTTCAATTTTTGACCCCCGGGACCCCAATACCCTCCAAATACCGAAAATGCCCCTCTTGACCCAAAAATCCAAAAATTCAGAAAAATCCCAGAAAATTCCAACAAATCCCAAATATTCCTAATTTCATTTTGTTCAACTACACCATGGGCCAATTTTGTCAATTTACCTCACTTTTGTCAAAATCCCCAATTTGACCCATTTTAACCCAAAGTGAACCCAATGTCAAACCAAACCTATCCAATTGACCCAAATTCTGGTCCAATTCAAGTCTAAACTTCAATTCAACATCCCCAACACCAATCTAGACCAAATCCAAGCCCAATTTGATTGGCATTTGAATCCAATTTCACTTTTGACCCTAAAGACCAACTTGGACCCATGACCCAAAATTAGCCCAAATTAACCCAATTCAACTCCAATTAATCCCAAATCTTTTCTAAACCTTCCCTAACATCCACACAAATAAAACCCTAACATAATTTGCCCAAAATTTGGACCCAAACCTCACTCAAATTCAACCCAAAACAAAAAAAGCCCAATTTTGACCTAAACCCAAACATAACCCAAATAGACCCAAACTCGAAATTCCAACCCCAACAAAAGTTGAAACCTCTTTGCACTCCCATAAACATTTCCCAACATTAATTTTACATCAATTTCAACCCTAGCCCAACATTGGCCCAAATTAGCCCAATTTGACCTACATTGGCCCTTTACCAAATGAACCCAAATTCAACACAATTCAAACCCAAACAACCTCAAATTTGTCTCAAATCACTCATGACACATCCCTAAACCAAACCCAACATTTATTTAGCATGGCCCTTGTAAAAATTTTCATCTAAAAGCCCATTTTGAAATATAAAAGCCCATTGCCTTAAACCATTTTAAAAGCCCACCTTTACCAAATTTTAAAAGCCCAAACCCATCCTAAAGCCCACATTACAATCTCATCTCATCCTCACTCAATTAATATCACTCCCTAAGTGCTAAATCCATCATGAAAATCAAACCAAAATGGTATTATGCCAAATCCCATCAAATAACCCCAAAATTTCCAAAAATTCCTAAAATCCTTTTCCATGAAAATTGACCAAACTCTTGGCAAGCCAAATGTAAGCCATGAAGCCACTCTTAAGCCACATGCAAGCCATGTGAGTTGTTCACATGTGACCTTACCACATTGGGCAAAAGGAGGAGATCCTTTCCACACTCCCTTAAGGTGATTAACCATCTCCACGTCTCCCCTAAACCATGTTTAAATCTAATTATACTTGGATTGTGACTTGATCCCACTAATCAAGCTGATCCAAATCACTTTCCTT
Source organism: Papilionanthe hookeriana x Papilionanthe teres (assembly GCA_022702705.1). Lineage (NCBI taxonomy): Eukaryota > Viridiplantae > Streptophyta > Magnoliopsida > Asparagales > Orchidaceae > Papilionanthe > Papilionanthe hookeriana x Papilionanthe teres. The sequence continues at coordinate 132,028,925 of CM040424.1, read as the reverse complement.
TCAGCCTAAACCAAGCATTAGGTGGTGCACCTAGCCCAAAAGGATGGGTTGACCCATTTAGAGCCAAAATAGCCATGCCCCCATGCCACTTTGATCTTGCCCCTTTACACTTGGCAAAACTCAATTGAACCCGCAGGAATCAAGCCCTGAGTTCTCTCAGCCTGAGGTTGACCTGACCCTGGCCGACCAGCCAGCACAGTCGCCGGAAAATGCCATGGCCGAAACCTTAGGAGGAGCCAAATTTTGGAATTCCACCTTGCTGAGCTGCCTCACTCCAAATGGCCATTGCAGCTGTTCTTCTCCTCACCAGAGCAGCTGATCCCAACCATTAAACCCCCCTGGGAGGCCCTCCAACCTCTCCTATTTAAACCCCACCTCCTCTCGGCCATGAGAGGTGCTGAACAAAACCTTACTGAAACCCTGCCAAAATTGCTCCAGACCACTCTCCACACTTAGAGCAATTGATCCCCAGTGACAATTTGCCCTAATCCCCATCAACAGAGCCCAATTTCTCAGCCAAAATTCCACCCAAAACCAGGACATTTCCCAATTCTCCACTAAATTCAAATTAAACTCACCCACACCTGTACAAGGTCAAGAGAAGGAGTTCCCCAATGAAAGCCCCCTCTCCAGGCCACCCATATGTTCCAGACTCCAAGCTTTGTAATCAGCTGTGGTCGAAATCATACCTGGACAATTCACCAGACCTAGGGACTTCATCTAAAGCTTGCTTGGACCCAATCAAAGGTGACACAACCCTCAGATTGAAGCCACACTTCTCTGAGCTAAGGTATGAGATAACTCTTTATCCCGAGCCTCTGGAGATTGTCTATTTCAAATGCTTTAATTTCAATGCATGATCCCGGTAAAGATGTGTTCGTCTCTTCAAGACGAATCCATAGAGCACAAGAACACGGAAATCTGTTGAGAAATGAGTGAGTTCTTAGGGTTTTAGTGTGGAAGGCTCTCGGGTGAGAACGGATGGGGACGATGAGCGGATGCCGTCCGTTCAATACACGAGCGGACGGACGGCTCAGATCGGGTCTGATCGGCAGATGATACGCGGAAGGCGGGACCCGGGCTACTGACTCAAACGGCGGCGTCGAATGGCAGTGCGACACGCGGCATTTCGGAGCTGCCGAGGATGGCGTGGCGCCGCGTGGATAAGTAGGAAATTAGGGTATTTTTTATTTATTTAATTCCCTAAACTTCAAAAATGGATAACTTTGTGTAGGAAAATTAGAAAAATAAAATAAAAATACCCTCTTGCTCAGTGAACAGAGGAGAATTATGTGGAAAAGAAATCATTTAATTTCATTGAATTGTTGATTTTTAATTATTTATTTACTCTCTGCACTATTTTAATTCTCCATGCATGTATACAATTCACCATGGCATGAGACCATAGGGCTTTTGAAGCCTCTAAATTTGGGGATATTCCCTGAATTTTCTAAAGTCAGAGGCCATCCCTATGAAGAGTTATTGATTTTTCAATTCTAGGTCACTATTCTAAGTATTTTAATTCCAATAATTAGCATGTTGTGAAATAAATTCTAAGAAAATTTGGTGATGTTTCCTATGACCAGAGGACCCTAGGAAAAATAGGTTTTGAGTTAACTCACTTGTAATAACCCTAATTGGCTTAAACACCCAAAATGGGGCTTTAATTAATTAGAGCTAATCATACATCAAATTGACTTGAAATCAATTCTCCACTGACCTTTAGGATCAGAGGAACCCACCATAAAAGTTTGAAGTCAATTGGACTTGGTTAGCCCTATCAAATGGGTTGATTAAGCCATTTAGCCAAACTTAAACTTTAAAAATTCATAACTTTTAAAATACTTCTCAAAAATTCACCAAATTGGTTTTGGAGCCTCTCTGATATCAGAGAAATTTAAGAAAAATAAAATTGCAATTTTCGAAAAATGTTGATTTTTTGCATTATTTTAATATTTTTAATAATTAAAAAATAACAAAAATCACAAAAAACATAAAATTCACCAAAATGTCAAATTTTGAATTTTAATCACTTAGGAACAAACCCCATATTTTTCTTAAGTCTCTATGATGAGATATTAAATTTTAAAGCCCTAAGGTAATTTTAAAATTAAAAAATGCATTTTCTAGCATTTCCACTAAAATAATTCTAATAAATCAAAGAAAAATCCTAAAATTGTAAAAATTGGTTCTATAGTTTCCTTGATATCAGAGAGATTTTTGAATAATACAAAATTCATTTTTCAACCTTTATTTTATTTTTAAATTAATTAATACTTCAAAACACAAAATAATTATAATAAAAATAATATAATTCAAAAAATCACCAAAATTGGTCCAAGTGGTCCTCTGGTCATTAGGAATGTCCCATAATTTTCTTAGGGATATAAACTTTCCCTTGTTCATGTTATTGAATTTTCCTTGAAAATCCCTATTTTCCACAAAAAATAATTACATAAATAAATTAAATACAGAAAAATCACATTTTCTCCTCTGATGTCTTGATTGATATATGAGTGAAGTTACATAAAAATTTCAAATCCATTTGAGCTCAATTTAGTGAGTTATGGAATTAGTAAGTTTAAAGGGCAAAATGGTAATTAAAATTTTAACTCATAATTAAAAATTTTAGGTTTAATTAAAAGGGTGGGTAAAATATTTGATATTAAATTGATTTTGGATGTTTGAAACTTAGGCAATTAAAGGGTAGAAATCTACCAAACAATTTAAAAACAATTAAAATAAACCTTAATTAAATAATTAATTAAATTTGGAAGAATAATAAAAAATTGGAATTATTAAAATAGGGATACTATTAGGAAAAGATTTGTTCTTTAATTTAAAAATCACTAAATTAATCACCTCAATAATGTTTAATTCCTAATTAAAGTGATAATCCAAATTCAAAATTTAAAATGCCAAAAGACTTAATTATTAAATTAAATTAAAGTTAAAACATTTAAATTAAATCCTTTTAAAATTTCAATTAAATTAATACTTTAACAATTAAAATTAAATCATCCTTAAAGCATAAAAAATAAAATTAAATTTAAATTTAAATTAAATTAAAATTAAAAATAAAATCAAATTAAAATTTAATTAAATTAAAATTTAAACTAAATTAAATTAAATTAAATTAAAATTAAAATTATGTTAAATTAAATTAAATTATATTAAATCACATTAAATTAAATTAAATTAAATTAAATTAAATTAAATTAAAATTAAAACTAAACTAAATTAAATTAAAATAAAATCAAATTAAATTAAATTGAATTAGATATTACATCACCTAAGACATAAAGAATTCAAAATAAATCCAAAACAACTTGAACACTATTCCAAACTTAAACCCCTTAATTGAAATTAAATTAAATCACAAATCACTTGAACATTAATTTGCCCTCAAAAGCTCTTGTTGTCATAACTCCTAAATGGAGTATTAAGTGAAGTGTTACTTCACTCATAGGATATTCAAATGTCCTAGTTCACTGAGCAAGATAACAAAACTTGAACTCCTGGATGATTAATTCATTTGTATAATTAAATTCTCTTGGATTTAAAATAATCATAGAGGTATCGAAAAGATGTTTAAGACTCGTCTTAAGCACTTCCTCAATATGATAGGATATTTATAAGAATAATTGAACTTAATTGTTCTTTGATGAAGAAAATCGTCCTCAAACCAAAACACAAGAACCTAGACGTCATAGGAGATGACTAGCTATAGGATTAGGAACTTGGTAGAAAACCATAACCCTTCCCTTAGCTTTACCTAGTTTTACCTAGGAACTTGCTTTAAATGCTTAAATATTCTGAATTGTGTTTAAGTGCAGCTTGGGATGACGGGAAGACCCTCCAGGTACGCTTTTGTTTTATTACAATTTACCTCCTTGCAATTTACTTTATTGCAAATGCACTTTACTTTTCTTGCATGATAAACAACTGTTGCATGAAAACCCAAACCTTTAGGATAGTCCCTAAAATTGAAACTAAAACTAAATTAAAAGTCATTACAAGATAAAATTCACCGCCACAACATTTCAAAATATAAAACAACTCAAAATTTAATCACAAACAGAACAATAAAACTACAACTACAACTAAATTAAAACGTCTTGTTGGATGATCGGGAATACCTCGGATGATGTAACCTACGTGTTGCTAACGAGATTTCCCACGGTCTAAATGAAAGTGTGGAACTCATTTAGTCGAGTTTAGCAAATTCATACGGACTAAGTGAATCCGATAAAAATAACGATGCGGAAGGATGGAACCGTGGGATCTTAACCGGTGTTGTTATAATCAACTTTAAGATTTGTTGTAATTAAAACATAAAAAACACTTGGAAATTAAGACCTTCTCTAAACCAAAACACTTCTCTCATCTCCTGATTTATGACTTCTAAAACTAAACCTCTGCAACAACAAGGAGCTCGGAGCATGGTGGGCAGTACGACCATCGTCATTAGCAAAACAACTCTACATCAGCTAAACATTTCTTAGAATTAAATAACTAAGCCATAGGATTTAGAGGTGGTTTTCCTAGTGCAACATAAATCCTCAATCTTTTGTTAGGCATTTGCATTGCAAATTAAGCCGTAACCAGTCATAGGATTCCGAGGTAGTCGTCCGATACGACATAAACACTCACATCTTCGAGGCTATTTGTGTATCACATCATACAAATATAAGTCCTAAATAATTAAAATTGACAAGATCAAAACATTAAATAAACATTAGGACATTCCTAAATTCAAGCCAAACAATAGGATAGTCGGGAAATTACCGAAGTTCGCTTCGAATCTGTAATTTCTCCTACCTTTCTTCCTTTGAATTCCCAAAATAAAATGTTCCAAATTTGATCCATTCCCTATTGAAATTCAAAAATTCAATCCCTTGAAAACTTAAACTTTGAAATTCTTGAGAGCAGAACTACTGATTATTATCGAGAGTTTTCTTAAGTGATTCCCGTCACTTAAGATGTAATTAACTATAGGGGCTTGCCCTTAGGGAATTTTAAGAACCCAGGTAATATAAACCCTGTTTAATTCATTTATATTAAGCAGGGGAACTTGTCGGCTTATAAAATTGGTTTGTAGACCAAACGGATGTCACAAATCTTCTAGTTTATTTAACCGAGCCCCATCATCAAGCAGTGTGTCTACTCTCCGAGATAGATATACAGCTTGTGGTGCGGTGCTCGTTCATATAAACTATTCGGGATGTGAGATCAGTTTGATTTCATATCTTAAAATCTTCAAATTTAAAATTATTTTCAAAATCAAATAATACTTTTCAAATTATTTATTTAAATTAAATTAAAAATTCGCCGACAATTTCTGTAGGCGACCCCCTTTTCAAAATAAAACATACAAACTTAAAAATATGCCGACAATGAGTTTTTCAATATCTATTTAGCTATGGATATAAGACCCCTCTCCTAACACAGAAAAATGGCATTCCATTAGCTATAATTTTGAGATAGGATGTAAGTCGTATAACTTTCCTTCTCAGAACCGACATTTGATGTTTCAAGAGAAAGTAGGACATATACTCTCTCTATGGTTATTAAATTTAAGTCCTTTCCTGACACGGAAGTTATGGCATTCCTCTAACTTCACACCGACATTTGACTTTTTAAGAGAAAGTAGGACATATACTCTCTCTCTACGATTATTGGATATAAGTCCTTTCTTGACACGGAAGTTATGGCATTCCTCTAACTTGACACCGACATTTGATGTTTCGAGAGAAAGTAGGGCATATACTCTCTCTACGGTTATTGGATATATGTCCTTTCCTAACACGGAAGTTATGGCATTCCTCTAACTTAACATTGACATTTGACATTTTTAGAGAAAGTAGGACATATACTCTCTCTCTACGGTTATTGAATATAAGTCCCTTCCTGACACGGAAGTTATGGAAATCCTCTAACTTGACACTAACATTTGATGTTTTGAGAGAAAGTAGGACATATGCTCTCTATCTCTCTCTACGGTTATTGGATATAAGTCCTTTCATGACATAGAAGTTATGGAATTCCTCAAACTTGACACTGACATTTGACGTTTTGAGAGAAAGTGGGACATATACTCTCTCTCTCTCTACGATTATTGGATATAAGTCCTTTCCTAATATAGAAGTTATGGCATTCCTCTAACTTGGTACCGACATTTGAAGTTTTGAGAGAAAGTAGGACATATACTCTCTCTCTATGGTTATTGGATATAAGTCCTTTCTTAACACGGAAGTTATGGCGTTCCTCTAACTTGACATCGACATTTGACATTTCGAGAGAAAGTAAGGACATATACTCTCTCGCTATGGTTATCAGATATAAATCCTTTCCTAACACGGAAGTTATGGGTTTCCTCTAACTTGACATTAACATCTGACATTTCTGAAAAATGGAACTTAACATCCATTTTCTCTCTCCAGTTATTATATGTAAGACCTTCCTAACATTGAATGATGGAAATCCCAGAACTCTTTCTTTGAGAAAGGATATAAGTCACATAACATTCCTTTTCAAAATTGAAAAACCGATATTTGACATTTTATGTCATTCATTTACTAACATAAAAGAACCTTCTGACAAATTGACATACATGACATCCAGACAGTATCGGTCAATGTCAATATGTGCAGCATACTTTTACAGTATCCCACAAATATTGGGGGCCCATTTGTTGACCTCCCTTTTGTGAGGGTCACTTACCAGACACATTAAGATAGAAAGTCTAGCCATTTTGACCTCCTAAAAATCTAGCAAGAGGCAACAGACCCTGAGACCTGGGGCGAGATCAATTCTTGACCTTTTGACTAACCATTCACTTAATAAGTCAAATTTTTTATAAAAAAATTCAATATTGGTCAAAGCAGTTAATTTTTAAACCAAATACCAATTACTGACCTAACTGATCAACTTTTGACCCAAAAATCAACTTTGGTCAAACTGGTCAATTTTTGACCCAATGACCAATCATTGACGACCAAGTCAATCAAGACACTAAAATGGTCAAATATGACTCATTTGCCCATTTTAAGACCTCACATGACCATTAAGACAACCTTGGGCAACCCTTGACCTAGATAAGTCAAATTTACTCAAAAAATGGTCAACTCATTCCCCTTGACCCTAAAACTGACTTCAAAGACAGACAATGACATGATCAATTTGACATTGATAAAAGTCACCAAAAAGTAATTCAAAAGTCACTACATTGACCTTTGGATTGACCTAAACCCCCAAATTGGGTCAACATGACCTATTTGGACCCCAAAATGACAAAGCCATCAATTTTGTAACCAAATCAATCATGACAAGCTTGAAAAGGTTAATTGGACACCCTTGGACTAAAACTGACCAACTTGGGTTAACATGGGTCAACGTGGGTCAACATTGGTCAACCATAGTCAATATTCATCAAATTTGGTCAAAATATCCAATTTTAAATCAAAAATGATAAAAAATCATAAAAATTAATCAAATAATTAATTTAATTTTTTTTGATTTATTAGAATGGCTAAAATCATAATTCTTAATATTTTAATTAATTATTTAATTAATTAAATGTGGGAATTTAATTAAAAGGCCATAAAATGACATAATACACCATTTTGAGCTAGAATAATATAAATTAATCATATAATTAATTGTAAAATTATTTTTGTTTAATTTATTAATCAATAATATAATTTCCAAAATTTTAATTAGTTAATAATTAATTAAGATGTAAATATCATTAAAAGACATGAAATGAGACCAAATTTAATTTTTAACCAAAAATGACATAAAATTAAATAAAATAATTAATCTAAAAACTATTTTGATTAATTAGATGGTTAATAAAATAATTTCCAATGATTTTAATTAATGACATAATTAATCAAAATAGAAATTAAAATAAAAAGGCCATAAAATGAAAATTGACCCCATGACCTCACATGACACCATATATCATTTTTGAAAATAATAAACTCTTTTATGCTATCATAAATGACTTCAATGGGTTAGACACAACCCATATGACACTTTAAGAATAAATTAACCCAATGGATAACATGTGACATATCATTTTTACTAAGGTTAAAAAACTTAACCATAAGGAGTAATGACATGTCATTTCCTCCTTATTCCAATATCATGAATCATCTTATTTAAACTTGAGGAGGCTAGCCATGAAGAAGGCAGCCTACCACACCTTTCAAGTGTCCAATAAGAGAAAGGGAAGGCTTGGAATGAAGCTTAACCTAAGGTTGAATGACATGATACATAAGACATGCATGAAGTGAGTAATGAGGTTAATGTGGCAACTCCTCCTTAATGCCATTAAAAATTGTTAAAGCATATGTGAGGAAGGTTGTAACAGGTCTAGGGATAAATTCTATTCATCCCTCAAAAGCTCAAGTGGCAAGAATTTTTAAAATCCTTAAATTCAAACGCAAGCTCAAAACCATGAGCTAACCCTACATGGTATAATTTTAAATTTGCCAAAAACCATCCCCAATCAATTGACAGCCGAAATTCCCTTTGGGACTGCTTATTGGGACATTAGCAACATCCCCAAATACACCCTAATCCAATCTAACCCATAGCCAAGCCTCGATGGCTATAAATAGAGCTTATGTTCAAAGAGCAAGAGAGAGAAAGAAAGGAGAATAGCTACCCAACATATGCCCAAATCCATTAACACCCAACAGCAAAAACTTTGCTTAGGACCTTAGTGATTGAGTTCATGTCAAACCCAGCCCTCAGCTAGCCTTTAGGTGCCACCAAATCACTTCAAATAGGCTAACCCGAGCCAAAATTACATATTAGCCACCTTTGTTCTTGCACCTATATAGGCCAAATTTGAGTCCAAATTAAAGTGTGGAAAAGCTTCCCTAGGACCATAAGAAGTTGCCAAACCATCCAATTTAATCTCAAAGTTATTGTGGCAAAGGTATGAATTTTTTTTATATAATTATATGATTATGTTTGAATTTTGGGTTAATCATGAGTTAAATCAACTCAAAACCCGATGATCACCGTATGGATGTGATCTACATGCTTAGACGAATCCATAGGTTAAAAAATCACTCAATTCCATTGAGAAATGAGTAAGATATTGAGCCAAAAGGATGGACGGTTCGCGAAAATCCTAAAAATAGCCACATTAAATGACAGCCATCAAATGCTGTGTTTTAGAACAGACGGCGCTGATCAAAAGCTGAGGGATCCGCTGTTGAGCCTCTAGAGCGGATCGTCCCACGCGTTCGACGGTACGAAGACACGTGGCGCCTCATGGCTATTTTGGGTTTAATTAAATCCAAAACAACCTGAAAAAAATAAAAAAATCATATCTCTTCCCAGAAAAATTACAAAAATAAAATTAAAATACCTATCGAAAGAGGAAAAAGAGGAGAACAATGTGGAATAAAAATTTTTAATCTTTCAGTTATATTTAATTTTTAATTAATTAATTACTTTCTGAAGTAATTTAAATATTAAAAATTAATTATAATCCCAAAAATTATGATATTTTCACCAAATCATCCTCTGGTGATATTACACATCCACTAATTTTTCTAAGGACATAAAAATTACTTAGGGTGATATTTCATAATTTCTAAGACACTTTGTAATTATTTTAAAAAACAATTATAAAAATTTGAAATTAAGAAAAATAAAATTGGAAATTGGTTAGAAATTTTAGGGTGAAAGACTATAACCCTAGAACAATAAAGTCATTAAACAATTTTAAATGACATTTTAAAATTTAGGATTAAATTTTATTATTAAATTAATAAATTGAAATCCTAAAAATCATCTTCTTATAACTTAGCTTATATTCTTTAATAGACTAAGTTCAAAATGAGTCTAGCCCACAGTAGACTTATGACAAACCTTAGTTAAGTCTAAGACGACAAATTAGGCTTAATTATCACCTTAATCAAAACCTTAATCAAGCTTAAAGACAAATTAAGCTTAATTACACCCAACTTAGCCTATTTCATAATAAGCAAAGTCAAAGCTGATTCTAATCCAAAATAGAGTTATGATAAACCCTAATTAGGTCTAAGACATCAAATTAGGCTTAATAAAAACTCATTAAACCTCAAGACAATAGGTTTAATAACTCAGAAATTAAACTTAATTAAGTTTAAAGACACACTATGCTTAATTAGCCCATTAAATCCCATGACATTAGGTTTAATAACAAAAATAAGACTTTAATTAAGCTTAAGGAAAAATTAAACTTAATTAACTCACTAAAATACATCAAGGATTAATTAAATCCTAAAGCCTTAGGTCTGGTCAGATCCAAGATAAAGTTAAACCCGAACTTACATAGGGTTTACTAACATCCTCTGGACTAATGGGTTTAGCCCCTATAGATCCAAAGTCAAAACCCAAGTGTTGAGACTAAACTCAGATGTAACCTAAAGTTTAACACACATAGACATAGGTTGAATTTTGGATTCAATCCCAAATGAATTCAGATCAAACTTAACCCTTAAGTTCAACCCATGTGAACCTACACTTCACCAACACCTTAATTAGGTCTAAGAGACATAATTAGACTTAATTAATCATTAAACCCTAACTAAATTAAGTTTAATATAAATAAAAACCTAAATTAGGTCTAAGAAACATAATTAGACTTAATTAGTCATTAAACCTTAATCAAATTTGGTTTAATCAAATTCTAAACTCCAACTAGGTCTAAGCCATTAGACATAATTAATTATTAAGCCTTAATCACATTAGGCTTAATAACACATTAAATCCTAATTAGGTCTAATCCATTAGGCCTAATTAAACTATTAAACCTTAACGAAATTAGGTTTAATCAAATTTAAACGTTAATTAGGTCTAACCCATTAGACCTAATTAACTATAAAGCCTTAATCACATTAAGCTTAATCAAAACTTAAACTTAATTTGGTCTAATCCATTAGGCCTAATTAGATTATTAAACCTTAACTAAATTAGATTTAATCAAACTTTAAACTTCAATTAATTCTAACCCAATTAGACTTAATTAAACATTAAGCCTTACATAAATTAGGATTAATTAACCATAATCAAACATAAACTTCAATTAAATCTAATCCATTAGATCTAATTAAAACTATAAAACATTAACAAACTTAGGTTTAACTAAATTAGGTCTAATCCATTAGATCTAAATAACTATTAAACCTTACAAACTTAATTTTAATCAAACTTTAAACTTTAATGAGGTCTAACCCATTAGACCTAATTAACCATTAAACCTTCACAAACTTAGGTTTAATCAAACTTAAAATTCAATTAGTTCTAACCCATTAGACCTAATTAACCATTAAACCTTAACAAACTTAGGTTTAATCAAAATTAAGCTTCAATTAGATCTAACCCATTTGACCTAATTAACCATTAAACCTTAACAAACTTAGGTTTAATCAAACTTAAGCTTCAATTAGGTCTAACCCAATAGACATAATTAAGCTGTTAAACCTTAACAAACAGGTTTAATCAAACTTAAATTAGGTCTAACTCATTAGACCTAATTAGTCATTAAGCCTTAACCACATTAGTCTCAATCAACCTTTGTACCCCAATTGGGTCTAACTCATTAGACCTAATTAACTATTCAATCTTAACTAAATTAGGTTTAATTGAATCCTAAACCCTAATTAAGTCTGACTCGGTTAGACTTAATTAATCATTAAACCTTCTCTAAATTAGATTTAATCAAAATTAGTTCTATCCCATTAGAAACTTATTAATCATTACGCCTTAGTCACATTCGGCTTAATCAACCTATTCTTCTCAATTAAGTCTAACCCATTAAACTTAATTAACCATTAAGTCTTACAAATATTAAAACTTAATCAATCAAATCAAACCTTAAACTAATCATATCAATTAAATCTTAGTCAAATTAGGTTTAATCAACCCTAAATCAGATAACTTGACATAAACCAAACCAAACTTAAGTTTAATCCACATTGAACTTAAGTCAAAATCCAGGTTCAACCTAGCTTGAACCTGACTCAAAACTTAAACTAAACCTAACTTAAGCATAACCCATGTTAGACTTAGGTTAAACCTAAACTTAGGTTCAACCTGACATGAACCCAAGTTAACCTCAAACCCAAACTTAGGTTCAACCTGACATTAACCCAAGTTAACCTCAAAGCTAAACTTAGGTTCAACCTGACATAAACCCAAGTTAAAATTAAACCTAAACTTAGGTTCAACCAGACATGAACCCAAGTTAACCTCAAACCTAAACTTAGATTCAACCTGACATGAACCCAAGTTAAACTTAAACCTAAACTTAGGTTCAATATGACATAAATCCATGTTAAACTTAAATTGAGTCTAACTCATATTAGACTTAAGTCAAACCTAAATCGATAAAACTTTTAAGTTAGACCTAATACAAACTTATTTTTGACATAAATATTAAGCTCGATCCAAATCGAACTTAATTCGACATTAAGTTTGACCTAAATCGAACTTATTTTTGACTTAAATATTATGTTCGATCCAAAATGAACTTAGTTCGACATTAAGTTCGACTTAAAGAAGACTTAATCTTAATTTTGATCTTAATTCTACATAAATCAAAATAAACTTTTAAGTTTAACCAAAATCAAACAAAAAATAATATAAGTTCAATCAAAGTCAAACTTAACTTGACATAAAATTAAACATAAAACAACATTTCAACTAAATTTGGACATCCGATAATTTTAAAACAATAGACATTCTTATGACATTATTTCTGACAATGTTTACTTTGCAGGGATAAAATAAAACCTCGTTTTAATTTTCTTTGCATATTATAGGGTGCGCTAACTCTATTTTGCAGGATGACAATGACGAAACAATGATAAACAAAAAATAAAACAAAACAAACAGTTTCGCTAGATTTTCTGTGCATGTTATAGGGTGTGCTAACTCTATTTTGCAGGACGTCGACAATGAAACATAAACAAAAACAACAAAACAAAAAGACATTATAATCACATCAAAAACAACAAAATACGACATAAATAACAAAGCACGACATGATAAGACATATTGTATAAAATAAATAGAAACGACATAAAACAGTGATATGAGAAGTCATAAAATATCAATACGATAAACAAAATCAAAAAACAAAATCATATCTTCTTGACATTTTAGAAGATACCTCATGACATAAAAATTAAGATAATATGTCATGACAATGAGATAAACATTAGGAATAAGACATTTTATATATTTATCTTCCTAAAAACTATTTAGAAAATGAATATTTAACTTTAATCAAGAGTTTTCTTAGGCAAGACTAGAATTTTCTAGGATGTAATTAACTATAGAAACTTACTTCTATAAGGGAAATTAAAAGTACTCGGAATAGGTTAATACCTAGAAATTAGGTTAACACCTAGAAAAATCTCTGGTTATCAGACATGTGATTTTCCTAATAGGGTAAGAATATTTTAGAGTTCTCCTATAAAGATATCACTTTACCTTCCCTTGATTGTCTACTTTCCTTCCTTTTACCTTTAAAACAAAGGATTAAAATATTAGGATAATTAGACTGGCGACTCCTTGATATTTGACATAAAAACCGTGAATTGGAGATGATATGAACGACGAGTTTTTATCGCCGACAATCACAGACAAAAGAAAAGAAGTCACTTCTGCTAATGAAGACGAACCACCGAGGAAGTATAAACTACGAGCCTACCGGAAAAGGATATCAAGCATATGGTCGAATAGCAAGTTTGGGAGGCCTTGGCTCAGTCCAAAGGTAGAGCATCAGTTTTTAAGGGTAGACCCTACCTGGAGGAATTTGATGTCATGCCTTACCCCAAAGAATTAAAGCCCCCGACTTTTAAGACGTTCGACGGGACAGAAAATCCTCGTTAGCATGTAACACACTTCAGAGCCAGTTATTGCAACACAGGAGGGAGTGAAGTATTGTTGTTTTGATTGTTCGTCGGCAGCTTGTCACGGATAGCATTTGATTGGTATGTCGAGCTTCCCAACTGTTCGGTGAAGACCTTCGCAGAAATGGAAAGCATGTTCATAAACAGGTTCGCCAGTGTGCAACACCATGTTACTATAGGGAATCTTATAGTAGAACGACAGAAGCTAGACGAAACTCGATACGACTACATCTTAAGATGGAGAAACTTAAGCATGAAGTGTGAGTCTCAACTGCAACAATAACACGTGATTGAGATGCTACTTTAGATTATTCACGGTCTGGTGGCTTTCATGCATAAGGATCTCACCATCAAATCTTTTGGAGAACTACTCAGTAAAGCAAATAGTTAACAAGAAGAAGTTAAACATTTGGAGCCTGTATAAAATGCAGAGAAAATAAGGTTCGCTAAAGCATGTGATAAGAAATCTGGCATAGTGGCAACGATTGATAAAGGGAAACAGCCAATGAGGATTCAGGGTGAACAGTTGCTACAACAGCACAGTCAGCCCCCACAGTATAGCCAATCTCAGCAGTATGGTCAACCTTGTCCACAGAAAAATAGTTTGACTAATCAGCAGTCCTTCCAACAGAGACCATGTAGGATAGATGGACGACAGGGTCTGACAATGTCAGAACGATTGCACAGGAATTACTCCTTCAAGGACGATGATGTAGCAAATATGTTCAAGAACTTAATGAAGAAGCCTGAGTTTAGATTTCGCGAACTAAAGAAGCTGGAAGAGATGAAAAAGAAAGATCAACCTAAATTTTGTTCCTACTACAGGTTACTCGGACAAACAATAGTAGCATGCTTTAGTTTTAAGGATTGGCTTGAAAAGAATTACAAAGAAGGAAATATAACGATACCGAATGAATGTTTGAAAAAACCTGAAAGAGGTTCTATAAATATAATTTTCGCTGAGCTAATCTCTTCGATTGACCCGTATGCCGACAAGGGTGGATGGAGTATGATTTGGAATGAGCTCAAGAGAGTCCTGGATTAGATTCAGTCCACTTTAAAAAAAAACAGCTTAGCGGAATCTAAGCAAGTCCAGTCTAAGATGAAGACTTCACCGAGGAGACCACCACCACAGGAAAGGTGGAAGAAGGAGATCGCAAGTGAACTTAGAGACGATAGAGCGAAAGATATGATAGGGACTACCCCTGTTAGATTGGTTGTCTCAAATTCGGGGTGAAACCTCTCGAACCCATAACTTTGCATGATTATCTTTATGCCCCTCCAGGGTCTCATAATGATAACGGAAACTATTTTAGCTACGTTCTTATTGTCTCTAGTGATGATATAACTAGTCACAACCTATCTAACCCCAATTTCAATTCCCAAAATGATCCTTAAGTCATGTTTGTTCCCGACAAAAATGTGGATGAAAATGAAAAATATATCGACAACACCGGTTACGACAGTACGATGAGTGAGGAGCCAATATTCGAGTGCAAAGGGACTCCACTTGCCATCAACCTAGACTTTTCAGGTAGAGAAACGGTACCAGAAGAATCAGCTACAACATCAGGAGGACCTCTGGGTGGAGAAGAGGAGGAAATTACAGAAGTGAATCTCAGAAGTGGAAGGGTGCTACCTCCAAGGAAAGCTCCAGTGAAGAAAGCAAAATAGATGGTTACCCAAGAAGAATTGCCTCTAGCAATGGAAGAAGTCTAAAATTGAGAAAGAATTGAAAACTTAAATAAAGTGAATTACAATGTATTAGCTCAACTTAGGAAGTTTCCAGCTAAACTAAGTATCTACAATGCTCTAATCCTGTTAAAGGAGATGAGGGAAAATTCTGATCTGGTGTAACCTTCACCGATGAAGATTTGCTACTTAGTACAGCTGACCATAACCGTCCACTCTACATTTCTATCGTTATCGACATGCTTGTGCTTTCCCGAGTGTTAGTAGATCCTGGAGCATTGCTTAACATAATGAGTCTACGGACGTTAGCTTACTTGAACATCGACGCATGAGAAATCCCCACAGATTAGATGATGTTAAGAGGATTCTACCAGAAAGGGGAAAGATCCCTCAGATCTATAACACTGCAAAAGAACAACAGAAATCTAGTAACAACCGCAAAATTAGATGTCATCAACACAGATGCTTCGTTCAAACCCTGCTTGGTCGACCGTGGCTTCATGAGTATAATATGGTTCCGTTGTCGATTTACCAATGCATCAAATACTACAAAGTTTGAAAAAATATTGCATCAAGGGAGACCTACAACCATTCTCAATACATGAAGTGGGCATCCACGAAGATGCCTCCTACTACGCTCTTCTCAAGAAAACAGTCGTTTCAAGAGAAGTCCTAACAAGCAAAGTTGAAGATTCATAACGATCACAAGAAGGGGACCAAACAGCTCCGATTCAACAAAAACAATCTTTTCAACAGAAGTCCTGACAAGCAAAGTTGAAGATTCAAAAAGACCACAAGAAGGGAATCATACAACTCTGATTCAACAATCTCCCACCTTCACAATGAGTTAGTGGAGGTTCTTTTAGCCCACGCACCTGAGGTTGAGGCTAGGGATGCGGGCGATGGAGAACTCAGAACGGACGAAGCCGACAATCAACATCGACTTAGAGGGAAGCTCCGAAGAGGATAAGGAAATAATGATGATAATTCAGAAGAAACCTCAGTTTGAGATTTCTCTGGATGATACAGAAAAGAACGAATATGAATCAATGTATGATCAGATTAACCATTATGTTCAAGCCATGACCCTAACTCTGATCCATCCTCAAAAGATCGAGAGTATGGAGGTCAAGTTTATAATGATGGTTTTAAACCGATCAAGTTTTACCGAGCTTCTCCTTCTACTTCTAAGCCTTGTGTAATTCTCGAAGAAAATGATTCTAATGAATTAATTGAATTACCTTTTGGTTACTTTTTGCCATATCAACAAAAATTAATTCAACAGAAATATGTGCCAAAGCAAATGCCAAAGGATAAGTTATGATCATTCAAAAAATTATGTAATACAAAAGAAAAGAAACTAAATTCAAAAGAAGATATTGGGTTTGATAAGATTGGGTCCGTCGATGACTCAAGATTTTGTATGGTTGTTACTAGCCAGTCAAAAGAAGATTGTTTAAACATTCAAGATAAATTTGAAGATCAACCGATAGATGATGCTCTACCAGAATTTGAAGAATAGATTTGATCAACAATCGACGAATTAAAAGAAATCAACCTTAGGATTGAAGAGCAGCCTCGACCAACTTTTATAAGTTCGTTACTCAGTGAAGAAGAGTCTGCGAAGCTGATTAAGTTATTGTTAGAATTAAAAGATTGTTGTCAAAGTTCGTTATTCTGTGGGATCGATATTCAGGGCTTAATCAGAAAGTTCTATATTACTTGATAATGATATGTATACTTGCGTAAAATCCATACTATTTAAAGTCATAATTGAAATCTTTCATTTCTTTGGAGTCGGGTTTTGGCACAGTTGTAAAGGAAGAAATTTAAAAAAGAAAATAAAAGGATTAAACTCTTATATATTGTAATCAGGGATCAAGTTTTTGACGCCGTTGCCGGGGATCGCAATGGTTGATCTTCACTTTTAGGAGGATTTTAGTTGAAGTATTTAGTCTTAGACTTGGAAAAATGTAGTGTCATAAAAACCTTTTGTATGAAAAGTGTTTTTTGTATGAAAAAGTGTTGTGAAGAAACTGTTTGCGTAAAATAGAAGATGTTTGTGAAAATATTTTCTTGTATTGAAAATATTATTTATTTAATTGTTAATGTATTGTATGTTGTGTTATGTATGCGAACTAAAGGATCTTTTGGACTTGTGCCTTATGATCATGAGTTACAAAAAAAGAAAAAAAAATTAAAAAACAAAAAGGACTTGAAAAACAAGAAATGGAAATGGAAAACATTCAAAATAATAACTTGGAAAATCATCATAAATCATTGAGAGATTATGTAAATCCTACGACAGATAAAATTCACTCAAGTATACAAACGTTTGGTGTAGAGCTAACTCATTTGAACTAAATCCAGAGATGATCCAACTAGTGCAGAACAACCAGTTTGGGGAAACTCTTTTGGAGGATCCCTATTTACACTTATCAAGTTTTTTAGAACTTTATGTTATTTTTGTTATAGCGGCACGTCAGATTATGGATTTTAGGCTAAGGCTTTTTTCCTTTCTCACTAAGGGATAAGGCTAAAATGTGGTTATTCTCATTAGCACCTAGCTATATTAAAAATTGGGAGGAGTTAACTCAGAAATTCCTAGCTCAGTACTTTCCATATTCAAAGACTACTAAACTTAGAAATGATATTATCTCCTTTTGTCAGTATGAAGGGGAATCAATATACAAAACCTGGGAAAGATTTATGGAACTCCTAAGAAAGTGTCCACACCATGCTCTGCCTAATTGGTTAATCATTCAAATTTTTATAATGGGTTAGTTGGATCCCTTAGGTCTATAATTGACGCTGTTGCTGGTGGTTCATTAATGTCAAATCCATTTGATGAAGCGTATGTGTTAATTGAAGAAATGGCTATAAAGGATTTTAATGGCTCATCTTAAGGGTAAATCCTAGTATGGTAGCCAGTGTTCATGATACATATACGATTGCAATTCTTGCATCTCAGGTTCATGCAATATCAAGGAAGTTAGACCAATTTGGAATGAACCAGCCTCAATTTACTCCAATAAGTGAGGAATGTTCATTATAGAATATGATTGATGTTAACTTATCATATGAGACTGTAAATACTATAAAAACCCCGTATTCTAACTTTTACAACCCAGGTTGTAAGAACCATCCTAATTTTAACTGTAATCATACTACTGGGGGTAGAAACCAACAATGAGAAAATAATCATGAAAATCCCAATGAATGTTGGAATAATCAGGGGAGCACAAACTATAGACCTTCATATCTATCGAACTCTAACAAAGATCAACAATTTGTGGATAAGACGATGTCTATAGAAAAAGTGGTATTGCAATTGGGAAACCAGTTGCAAAGTTAAAATGCTACGATTATAAACATAAAGAATCAACTAGGAAAAATTGCTAACTCACTTAGCAATAGACCCCAAGAAACACTTCCTAGCAACATTGAGATCAATCCTAAAGAGAACACTAATGAACAAGTAGAAGTTGTCCGATTAAGAAGTGGAAGAGAGATAGAGGATGTGGTTAGAAATGAGAAAGAATATGTGAGAGAAACAAAAGAAATTAAAAGACATAAAGAACATGATTCTAACGACCTGGAAGAATTAATATCTCCAACTAAAATCAATTTTGAAAGTCCACCACCTCCATTTCCTCAAAGACTTACACAGCATGAGTTGGATAAAATATTTTCAAAATTCTTGAAAGTACTTAAGAAGTTAACAATAAAAATTCCTTTCGCTGAAGCTTTGGAACAAATGCCAAGTTATGCAGATTTTATGAAGGAGATATTAAACAAGAAAAGAAAACTTGGTGATTGTAAGGCAGTTGCACTAAGTGAGGAGTGCAGCGCTATACTTCAGAAAAAGCTTCCTCAGAAACTTAAAGATCCTTATAGCTTTAGAATTCCTTGTGAAATTGGAAAAAAATTTTGTGGAAAAGCTTTATGTGATTTAGGAGTGACTATTAATGTGATGCCTCTATCTATGTTTAGAAGGTTTTGTTTAGCCGATATTTCTCCTACTACAGTAACCCTTCAGTTAGCTGATCAATCTATCATTTATCCAAAAGGGGTTATAGAAGATGTGCTTGTTAAAGTGGATAAATTTATCTTTCCTTTGGACTTTATTATAATATATACGGAGGAAGATAAAGATAATCCAATTATTTTTGGGAGAATTTTCCTTGTTGCTGGATAAGCTATGATAGATGTGCAAAAAGGAGAGTTGACTATGAATATTAATGATCAAGAAGTCACTTTTGATGTGTTAAAGACTATGAAATATCCAACTGATAGAAAAGATGATGACTGTTTTTGGATGGATGAAATTGATTATCTATGTAAGGATCATTTCTAAGAGAGTTTTGAGATTAGGTTAACAGATAAGATCAAAATGGACTTTCTTGATGAGTTGAAAATGTTTTGTACAGAATATTGTATGTAAGTTCAGGAGAGGTGTAAAATGATGGATGTTACTGAAAATAGTAAACTTTTAATTCCATCCATTAAAAAATCTCATGAACTTAAGATGAATATACCTTATACAATTTTAAAGCCTACCTACCTATTTATATCTTCAGATTCGACTCAATCACAAGAAGAACCTGAATTAAATGATGAAATCAGTAAAAGATCTCCTAAGAAAGAGTTATTCAAAATCACTGAATAATATATTTCATGGTATACTGACAAAATGAATGAGATTCTGATGCTAGGGCAAACCTAGTAAACATTGGATACATCGAGTCGTCGATGTTAGACCAAGCACTTCATGGGAGTTAACCCATGGTTATCTTTGTTATCTGTATAGTGTGATTGTTGTTATGTTGGATTGGATAATACTGAGATTTTGGATTTTAATCCTTGTTTGATTTGTAAGAGTGGTTTGGGTTAATGTTGTGAGGTTATGCCTTGGACTTGACTAAATTTTTATATTACTTCTGGTAGTACCCAGCTGACGAGTCTGTTACGACTTAGTTCTCAACTGGAGCTAAGAATTACCTTGAAGCATGTAGAGTTTGGACTTGGACTACTTCATGTTAACTCTATTAGTTCCTTTATCTGACTTTGTCTTTACTGAGTAAGGTCATGAACTTACTTAGTGAACAACATCTGGATGAACTGCAATACTTTTATTTACCAGATTGTGTATACCTTAGAATTAGAGTAAAACTGAAATTAGAAACACATGAGTTTTTATAATAAGGGAATTCTGGTATAAGGGTGATAACCATATATAAAATTTTATAATATACCCACATTATTAGTGTAGTTTCTTCTGCTAGAAATTGAAAGTAAGGAGGGGAAATATGAGTAGAAGGGAGATCAAATTAACTTCAGTTGTAGTTTGTTTATGAAATATACGAGTCTATGTATTAGGGTTTGTGTGTCTATGTTTGTGAGTCAAGTTGAATGAGTCATTGGAGACAAAAAATATTATATTAATATTTTAAACGTGTTAGCATCCAGAAATTCCTTTATAAAGTTTAAAATGTTTTCTTGTTTAATCTTCAGTTTCTACCTATTCTACAATTTAAAAGTCCTTTATAGTGTTATGGCTAGATTTACATTCTACTGCAATATTCTACCAAGTACTATTTTTTTATATTTTTGTAGGATGTGTAGTAAATTGTAAAAGTGAGCATTCCCTCCACATACTTTTGTACTTCATTGTTACACATGTTTGAGCTTAAGTTTTGGGGGAAAGAAAAATTTTTCAAATTTAAACCTTACTTATTTTCAAATCGACTACAAATAAATTTGTATTAAATTTCTAATGATTATTGTTATGTGGAGTCACCTTAAGGATGTTAGAATTTTAAGTATATAAATGGAGTAGAAAAACTTAGTTGATATTTTTAGTGAAAAGGGTGAACCTAGAGTTAAGGATATTTAGTGGAGAACATGGGAAAATGAATAACTATCTTTAGTAGGAAGAAATGTATTTTTGGAAAATTAAGGATTCTTAGAATTTTTAATTTCAAACATTTAAGGATCTTTTAAAAAGTATTTAAAAATTTATACATTTCTTCATGTAAAGGAAAGTGATAAGTTTTAACTTTAGTGGAGGATAGTGGAATTCAAAATTATTTAAGGACTTCTCCAGATATAGTAATCCTTACATATTTTAGACCCTAGGCTAGTCTAATAAACTAGAAGTTCTTCTAAGTTGAACTATCACATTTTTAGAACAAAATTTTAGAAATTATAAAGGTTAACCCATTAACTCTAATCTACATATATTATTTTAAAAGTATAGTATTACTTAAGAACAAGTAATGTTTAAGTTTGGGGGATTGATGATCCATCTAAAAATGTACTACTTTTTATGCTAAATTTTATAATGATATTGCAATTTAAAGGTATGTTTTTTTGTGTTTTTGGTTGTAGGTACATCAAATTGAAGAATTTGGAGTGATTGGAGCAAAAGAAACAAAAATGAAGCAAAAATGGTGTAATTTAGAACCAAAACGAGCAAGGAAGAAAATTATGACCAGGCACATTTTGATATACCT
Source organism: Papilionanthe hookeriana x Papilionanthe teres (assembly GCA_022702705.1). Taxonomy (NCBI): domain Eukaryota; kingdom Viridiplantae; phylum Streptophyta; class Magnoliopsida; order Asparagales; family Orchidaceae; genus Papilionanthe; species Papilionanthe hookeriana x Papilionanthe teres. The sequence continues at coordinate 132,006,793 of CM040424.1, read as the reverse complement.
TTATATGCTTAATTTCTTATACATTTATCATATATATTAGAATAAAATAAACTTTTTTATATCTATCTTGTAGGTATATCTATTAGGAGCGAAACACAACTGAAATAAGGTAAAACTGAGCTAAAATGGAGCCAAACGGAGCTAAATGGTGGAGCTGCAAGCAGGGTGGCGCCTAAGCTTCACCAGACTGGCGTTTAGGCACTAGAAAACGTTTGGTGACTGTTTTTGCCATAACTTCTTGAAGAAACTTTGGATTTGGACGACTTTCAAAGCATTGTTAAGTGTGTCTCATGAGGAATTTGTTGGGAATGATAAAATAGACTTTCTAGAAGTGTTTGAGTCTGTTAGAAGGAGTTATTATTGAAGAGATGTGTCTCATGGAATGAAGGGGCACTTAAGGCACACTTTGAAAGATTCATTGAAAGTGGTCTCTTTTTGAAGAGACACTTAATGATCTCTTGGGAAATTATAATAGGGCTTGGAAACTCTTGAAGAAAAGGATAGAGAGAAGGGAGAGTAACTATTGGAAGAGGAGAAGAAGGCTTGCAGAAGAAGAAGAGAAAGAGTGAGAGAGTTCTTCTTTTCTTTTCACTTTATTCTTGGAGAAGATTGTAAGGAGATTGCTTTTGCTATATAAGGAGAGTTTGATTTCCATCAAATATAAGTATTTTTATTGTATTTTGATTTGAATCTAGTACTTTGTTTGTGTGGTTTCAAAGTCTTATTCAATGAAAAGTTCTTGTTGTTTCTCCATGTGTAGTAAGTAGTTTTCTTTACTCTTCGCTCTTACAATGAATTAGTATGCATTATTAGGATATAGAATTGAGTAGAGTGAGAAAACATTATGATGATTTTAATTTATTCTTCATTTACATGTAAACTTGATCAACTTGCATGTCAAAATCTATTGTGAGAACATATAAGAACGAATGTGGTATTGTCTCAATCAACTATTGGTAAGAAACACAAGAGATTATATGAGTGAGAATGTAGTTCATATAATTGAGTGTAAATAAATAGGGAGATATACTTTAATGAGAGTAAAATTAGAGGACTTTAGAGTGATAGGCTAAAGCCCCCAATTTGGTTTGTTGTTTTAAGTTTCGATATGAGATGTTAGCCCCCAGGTGGAGGGAGAATAGTGAACTCTAGAGTGAGAGCTAGTATCTTCCCTGATTAACCCATCTTCAAGATTTTAAAGTATCGGATTAACCTATGTTCTTTATAGAACCAAGTAAGGGTAAAGAATATAATTGCTCCTATTTCTCAGAAGCTCTCTCTCTACTTGTTTTATTTTTACACATGTCACAAATTTCATTGCATGAGGAAGAGTACTTTTAATATATTAAACTCCACTATCTGATTATCACTAAGTATTTTAGTTTAGAAGCAGTATTGTTGTAATAATTTTAGGATATAATCATAAACAAACCTTTATCGACCTTCCAAGCTAAGGCGTGTTATTGTAGACTAGAACTTCTTTTGAAAGCCGTTGTGATCTACTGCAATCTTCGTTGGATCGATATTCAGGGCTTAATCAGAAAGCTCTATATTACTTGATAATGATATGTATAGTTGCGTAAAATCCATACTATTTAAAGACATAATTGAAATCTTACTTATCTTTGGAGTCAAGTTTTTGGCACCGTTGTAGAGGAAGTAATTTAAACAAGAAAATTAAAGGATTAAACTCCTGTATATTGTAATCGGGGATCAGTTGACTTTGGGGATTTAAACAAAGCATGTACAATGGATGAATTCCTCTTGCCAATACCGGGATTAATGGTGGACATTGGTCGTCACACGAGATTTTCTCTTTCATGGATGGATCGTCGTATAACAACCAGATCAAGATAACACCAGACGATGCAACACTCACAGCATTCATAACTTCCATCGGCATTTCTTGCTACATAATGATATAGTTTGGTTTGAAGAACACAGGAGAAACCTACCAGCAGACAATGAAGAAGATCTTCGATAATCTCATTCACAACCAAGTGGAATGGTACTTGGACGATTTGTTCATCAAAGCAAGGTAAAAGAAAACCACCAAAATGATTTGAGGATCATATTTGAACATAATACAATCTCAAGATGAATCCCTTAAAGTGCACCCTCAGTGTTACCTCCGGGAAAATTCTAGGATTCATTGTTCGTCTTTGAGGAATCGAAATCAATCCAGAAAAGATTAATGTTATCTTGGAAATGCCTCCTCCTAAAACCTTGAAACAACTACGATCTTTTCAAGGTAAATTGGCATACCTAAGACACATTATATTAATCTGTCAGGAAGGTGTCTACCCTTTTCGAACCTACTTTGAAAGAATGTCAGATTCGTCCAGGGAGAATTGTGCCAATGTGCTTTTGAAGATATTAAATATTTTCTAGTGACACCTCCTATTTTAGCAACTCCTATCCTGGGTAGACCGTTGATACTTTATAACGTAGCCTTAGATGAGTCCCTCAGAGCCTTACTTGCCCAAGTAAATGATGAGGTTAAAGAGAATGCACTCTACTACTTGAGTCGACGTATAATATCGGTAGAGGTAAAGTTTCCTCCTATTGAGAAACATTGTCTTGCTTTGGTGTTCGCCGCTCAAATGCTTAGACACTACATGTTGTCTCATAAGGTCAACCTGATTTTGAAAGTTAATCCATGCAATAATTGATGACCCGATGAGCACTTTATGGACATTTAGCAAGGTGGTCGATGATACTATTGTAATTTGACATAACTTTCATGCCTCTTCATGATATCAAAGGGCATATTCTCATAGACTTTCTCGCAGCACGTCAACTACCAACTGGGTCCCATCTCAATGATGACCTACAAGACAAATAAATAATGCAAGTGGAACAACAACGTGCCAGTCAATGGTAAATGTACTTCTACGGAGCGTCATCAGCTAAAAGAGACAAATAACAATAGACCGTGATACCTGGCAAAGCAGGAATTGGTTTGATCTTCGTCACACCAGATCAGGGAATTCTAAGATTCTCCTATCACCTAACAGAGCCGTGTACCAATAACGAAGTAGAATATGAAGCTCTAATCACAGGACTGGAGTTGGCAATATTAATGAAAATTACAAAAATTGCCATTTATGGCGACTCTCAACTCGTCATCCAGTAAGTGGTAGGATAATATAAGATTCTAATTCCAAGATTAGGAGAATACCACTACTAAATGATGAAGTTGCTAGATCATAATACAAGTGCGATATTCTATAGGATTCCTCGTGCAGAAAATGCCCATGCAGATGCTTTAGCAAAACTGGTTAAAAAATTTGTTTGTCTACAAGAAGATTTCATAGACATTGCAATACAAGGTCATCAAGTGTTGTCATAGATTGACCTCGACAGTTTGCACAAAATTGAAAAAGAAGAGATAGCAGCTACAGTGTCAGATGATAAAGAAGACTGGCATCGGCCATTAATAAAGTATTTCTAATTCCAAGATTAGGAGAATACCACTACTAAATGATGAAGTTTCTAGATCATAATACAAGTACGATATTCTATAGGATTCCTCGTGCAGAAAATGCCCATGTAGACACTTTAGCAAAACTGGTTAATGAATTTGTATGTCCACAAGAAGATTTCATAGACATTACAATATAAGGTCATCAAGTGTTGTCATAGATTGACCTCGACAGTTTGCACAAAATTGAAAAAGAAGAGATAGCAGCTACAGTGTCAGATGATAAAGAAGTCTGGCATCGGCCATTAATGAAGTATTTACAAACAAGAAGACTACTAGAAGACAAGTCAACAACACATCAGATTCAGAAAAGGGCTTTTTCGTATGCCTTAATCAAGAATGTTTTGTACAGAAGATCTTTCAACCAGATGTGGCTAAGATATCTCAATAAAGCAGAAGCACAAAATATCGTCAAAGTGGTACATACAGGATTGTGTTGAGCTCACGAGTGAGAGCAAAGAATGAAAATTAAAATTAAACGACTCTAATACTATTGGCCGGCAATGATGACCGACTGCATGGACATAGCAAAGAAATGTCACCAATGCCAAGTGCATGGAGTGATCTTGCACCAACCTCCAAATGTTCTACACCCCACGATTGCCTCGTGGCCATTTAAGTGTTGGGGCACTAAAATAGTGGGTCCAATAGACCCTCCATCTTTAAAAGGACATCGGTTCATACTCTTAGCTAGATACTACTTCTCTAAATGGGCAGATGTAGTTCTGTTACGATAAGTCACAGCACAGCAGGTTCTATAGTTTTTCAAAAATCAGATTGTCTACCGTCTTGGTGTGCCACACAGAATTGTATCAGATAATGGGACTGCTTTCAAGAGCATGAAAATCAATAATTTCATCAGGTGGCACAGGATAGACTGGATGTACTCTACGATCTACTACCTGAGAGCAAACGGCCTAGCAGAAGCCTTCAATAAGACACTCGTGCAGATCTTAAAGAAGTCATTCTAAAAAAATAAAAGAAGATGGCATGAAAAGTTAATAGAAGCTTTGCGGGCCTACAGGACAACCGTCGGAACGCTAACACAGTCTATGCCTTATGCACCTGTGTATGGGTCTGAGCCAGTTCTTCTACAAGAAGATCGGCTACCGTCACTCTGAGTCACCATCGCCAACCAAATTACAACAGAAGGGAATGTCAGACTTCGACTGACAAAATTAGAAAGTCTTCAAGTAAAGAGATTGCTCGCGCAACAAAATTTGGAACTCTACCAAGCGAAGATGATTCAAGTCCATAATAAATTGGTCCGTCCAAGGCCTATTCTTGCACACTGCAAGATAAGTGGAAAATTTCAACCGACCTGAGAAGGGCCATTCGTGGTGGACTAAGTTTACTTTAGGGGATCATACCAGTTAGTGAATTTTCAAGGGGATAAATGGACGATATCTAAAGAAGTACTACACTACGTGATAAATGTGAAGAAGAGTATTCATTCTGATATAACCATAAGGCGAGTGTCTATGACTGGGTCCAAATATTGAAATAAAATAAAGTTAAATAAAATGAAACAAATTTTCTCACAAGATGAAACACGTTTGTTAAGTTCCAACTCTAAACCTTATAAAATCATATTAAATAAGATAATGGCATCAAGATAATTACGAACGAATAAAGTTAAATCATTAATAATAAGTTCTTTATTGTTCTTGTTTGTGTAAACACCAACCACTGACATTTCCCATTATTTACTTATGTAGGAAGTGTCGGGTTGCTAGTTGGTGTTTGCTTTTAAAGACGGCTTAGACCTTTCATTCTGAAAAGAAAGAACACATACAAGAAGGCTGCAAATATGAAGTCAACGATGAGAAATGGTCACAGAGAGACCGGATAGATGTCAAGAAATGGAGGCATTGGAGGTTTTGTTGACTCACACCTCATTACCGGGCGACACACTCAGATTCCTTCTATGATCACTATTCCAAAGGGTGATCTTGATACCGCTGCAGTTGAGAGAGTCCCAGACGCGCTGCTGGTGCAAAAAAACAAAGAAATGCAAATTACCGCAAGCGTTGCCTCTTGGAAAGGATGGAGAGGAGTCAGACTCGGGAGTTAGCCTCTGAGTTACCAACTATTCCAGAAGAATTTTATGAGTCAAAAATGAAAGAAATATCGATAGCACGTCGCGCACAGATACTTAGCCAGAGACCACTAAGGATCTCGAGCCGAAATGTGATCGGATGGAAAAAATCTTTACCGGGTGCTTGACTTGCAACTCGAGTTTACCCCAAATAGTCTTCAGTCACAGGAGCATTTTCAGAATGCCCACAGTGTCACATTCTATAGTTAGAGAAGTACAGTGATACACCTCAAATATATAGTATTTTTATGCACGTTTTTATACATATGTTTAATGATATTGCACTTTAATGGAAGATATTTTGTGTTTTTCTTGCAGGTATGATGAAAATGGATGGTCATGATGAAAAGAGCAAAATTAGATCGAATTTAGAGTAAAAAATGAAAAATAAAAAATTTGGCAATGGCGGCTAAGCGCCGCTAGGCCGGCGCTTAGCCACCACAGTTATAAGTCGAACTTTAATTAGATTTGGCGCCAAATTCAAAAGAGAAAGGATGCAAGTCTTGGTGGTAACGTCCATAACTTCCTTTGGGCGGCAAATTTGAATGAAGGGGTGCGTTGCTTGGTAGATACATCGAATCTGGACACATTTTGAAGAGACACCAATGCACCTTTTGGTTCACTATTTAAAGAGAGTCTTAGAAGTGAAGAAGTAAAGAATTGATGAGGCTCTTCACTATATTTCGAGGAGAGGAATTTAGGAGATTCTTCCACTTTTTTTATTTAGAGTAGGAGTAGAGAGTAGAAAGGAGAAAAGGGTCGGAGTTAAGCCCACTTCTTTTCTTTCTTTTAGTTTAGCTTTTATTGAAGTCTGAAGTCTATATTCTAAATCATCAGAGTTTGTAGACTTTTTTCTGAGGAATAGTTTAGCAAAGATTCAAAGTTTCAGAGGAACTTCCTTAGTCTTGTGGAAAGGATTTTCAGATAAGTGTTTACTTTTATTTTGTTTATCAATACTTGCTTTCGTTTATTATTTTTCTTATCATTTTTAATTTCAAATCAATGTATTTTTATATTTTCCCAATGCATTCGAGTAGTTTACTTTATCTTTTTCTTTCTTAAAATGGAGAAGTAATTAATTTAAAGAGAATTGTTGTGGAAAGTATCGGTGTTTAAAAGTTGGAAGAATTTGTGAAGATTGATTCGAGAACTTTGTTTACTTCTGAATTTGGCCTGTTAAGTTGTAAAATTTCTTGAGATTATGTAAGATCCAATGCGGTATTATCTCATTAAAGTTAGTAGGAATCACATGAAATTATATGGGTGAGAACTGTAGTCCATATAAGTGAATGTAATATTAGAAGATATTTTTATAGAAGGGAGTAAAATTAGAGCATTTTAGAGTGACAGGCTAAAACCCCCTAATTTGGTTTGAAGTTTTGAGTTTTGTTATGAGAAGTTAGCTCCCAGGTGGTGGGAATCGAGGGAACTCTAGTGTGAGAGACTGGTATCTTCCTTGCCTAACCATGTTCAAAATAATATAAATTTCAACTTAACCTATGTTTTTTATAGAACCAAGTAAGGGTAAAGAACACATTTGCTTCTATCTGTCACAACAAAATTTAAATACTTCCACAACAATACTTTAAGAATTATTACTACTTCATGAAAGGAAAGAAAAACATATTTAGTTAATAGTATTTTTACATCCAGTGTTATTAGTTATTGAAACCTTTACTTTCATTGATTAGCATTTTATTAAGAAAATTTCAAAAGACAAATCCACTTTCTAAAACTTTTTATACAGCACATTTAAGGCATATGCAGCCACCTCGATGCTACTCAGGAGCATGGAGCATATTGATGTAGAGCCATACATACTATAGTTTGTTCTATCGCCTCCATAGCAGAGAGTTCCAGATTACATCATGGGAAAGATCAGATTGATTAGAAAGAAAGAATTTCAACACTATGAAGAAATCTAAATAAGATTTTTCAATATTTTGGAAGGCCTCGAGCTATACACAGACATGTTTTCAGAGAATGATTAAGAAAAGATTCTACATTATGTCCTCGCTCTCCAAGACTTGGGTAGAGCAGACTGTCTGAAGCAGAGGGCGTACACAGAGCCAACAAAATGGAAAAGAGGAAAGGGCAGGGTCACCATTCAGTGTGGGTGTTGCTACAATTTCACCAAGAATCGATAGATTAATCCCCCAGGGATTCTACAGCACGATGAGGTGGATTCGATGCCACTACAGATCAAAAATACGTTAAAGAGGATGGTCGAGTGGCACATCCTCTCTACAGACTGTATTCCCAACAGCTGCATTATAAATATTTATGAGGACGGGGATTGTATCCCGCCTTATATCGACTACCATGACTTTGTGAGGCCCTTCTGCATGGTCTTCTTTATAAATGAAAGTAATATTTTATTCGGACAAGAAATTCAGATTGTCAAATCGGTAGAGCTCCGAGGTTCTATTGAAATCCTTATACCAGTAGGATCAGTGCTGGTGCTGAAAGGAAACGGGGCAAATCATGCAAAGCACTACATCCCAGGAGTTACAAGAAAAAGGGTATCAGTCACTTTCAGAAAGATGGATGAGGATAAGGCGCCATTTTACTACGAGTCAGATCCAGATTTGAAAAACCTTCTTCCCTTGCTGTTGTGACAGCAGTACCTCTGGGCGTTTGCAAGGGGACTTTTGTTTCGAAACGTAGTCTTGTTAGGTTGGCATGTCTACAGAGTAGCCTTAGACGGCAAAAATCTACTACCTCTTCACCGGGTTACATCAGTCATCACCACTTTTGTGCGAACAGTATGTGATATGATGGTTTTGTTCAGCTTTGTATGCTTTGTTGACTTTTAGATGCTTGTTAGCATATGATCACTCTTACTACTACCTTCGATAAAAATTAATGAAGATTTCTGTTTGAGCTCACCGAGTTTTTCAGAAATGTTTCTTTTTGTGCTACGGTCGAAAACTGCAGGACCAAATGTTAGTGCCAAATTAAAATGAATAAAGAACAATACAATCAATAAGATAATAATAAAAAATAAATAACAAATGGTAAAAGTCAAAATGAAGTCAAATGAACTAAAATCAAAAAAGATGAAACAAAATTGGATGAAACAAAATCAAAAGAAAATTTAATCTAAAAAAATCGAACAAAATGAAATATGATAAAACAAATTGAAAGAAAATGATAAATTGAAGACAAACGATAAAGCTAATTCTCTTTCCTGAAACTTTGAGTCTCTGCACTTGTCCTCAAACTCTTCATTTTTGAAATTACTCTGTGAAATTTGGCAGTTTAAATGAAAGTATGGAATTCATTTAGTTGAGTTCAGTAAATTCATTTGGACTAAGTGAATCCGAAGAAAATGGTGGTGTCAGAATGAGGGAACTATAGGATCTTAACCAGTGTCGCTATAATCAACTTAATATTCCTTTAATAAGATATTATGACACCTAAATTTAAATCCTTTCTGAAACATGACACTTTTCTCATCTATTCAATTTGACACTTCTACAACTAAACCTGCTACCACGAGGAGCTTGGAGCATGCTTAGTGGGCAGCACAGCCATCTTCAACAGCAAAACTCCTTATAAATAAAAACAGGCCATATGATTTTGAGGTAGCTTGCTTAGTTCAACATAAACTCTCATTTTATCTCTTTAGGCATTTGCATCTTGAGTAATATAAGCCCAAACTCGCCTTAGGTTCCAAGGTTGTCATCTGGTATGACATAAATCCTTATATCTTCCTAGCTATTCACATGATCAATTTCAAGTGAATGTAAGCCCTAAATAATAAAATTGGCATGATGAAATTATAAATACATATCTCCAATTGAAGCCAAACCATAGCATTGTTTGGGAAAAAACACAAAGTTTTTTCTTGTATTTCTGTCTTTCCCCAAGCTTTCTTCTCCTTTGGATTCCTACAATAACTGTTCTGAAACTTCAGCCACTCACCTATTGGATTTCCTATTATCACATTTTCTTGAAGAATCCTATCTTTTGGAAGTCATGAAAATAATATTTCCTGATATTTATCAAGATTTTTCTTAGGTGAATTTGGTTATCTAAGATGTAGATAACTATAAGGGCTTGCCATTATAGGAAACTTAAAGAACCCATATTAATATAAACCCTATCTAAATCCTTCAAATTAGATAGGGTAAGTTATCGGTCAACATAAATGGTTCACAGACCAAACAGTTGTCATCGATTCTTTAGTTTATTTGATCAAGCCTCACCACCAAGCAATGTATTTATTCTTCGGGATAGATACATGGCTTACGGTGAAGTGCTTGATTATTTATACCTACAAATGTTCTTGTGACATTAGTTTGATTTCATATTTTTAAAAATTAAAAATGATATTTTTCAAAACTATGTATATATTAAATTAAATCTATTTTAAAATGATAATCCCCAAACCCCCTTTTGGCAACAAATAATGCTATAGAGAAAAATTGTTAATCTAAAGTTTGAATAGTTCTGAAGACTGGCTAGGCAGGGAAGATACTAGTTCTCACTCTGGATTTTCCTCTTATCCCTCCACTTGGAGGCTAACACCTCGCATCAAAACCTAAAACAATATACCCAATTAGGGGGCTTTAGCCTGTCACTCTAAAGTCCTCTAATTCTACATCCTTCAAAGTTTATCTACTAATGTATTTACACTTAATTATATGAATTACATTTTCATCCAAACAATCTTATGTGATTCTACCACAGATGATATAGACAATAACACACATTTTTTATGTTCTCACAACAGATTTTAACATGCAAGTTGATCAAGTTTACATGTAAATGAAGAAAAAGTAAAATTGCCACAATATATTATAAATCTACACAATTCTAAGTCCTACACATGCATACTAATACATTATAAGAGGGAAGAGTAAAAAAAACTACTCACTACACATGGAGAAACAACAAGAACTTTTTATTGAACAAGACATTAAAACCACGCAAACAAAGTACTAGATTCAAACCAAAATAAAATGAAATTACTTATCTTTAATGGAAATCAGACTCCCTTATATAGCTTAAGCAATCTCGTTACAATCCTTTCCAAGAACAAAGTGAAAAGAAAAGAAGAAATCTCTCACTCTCTCTCTCTTTCTCTCTCACCTTGTTGCCCCACTAGGGGCTCTCGCCCAAGCCTTCTTCCTCTTCTCCAAGCTTTCTTTTTTACTTCAGATTAGTTTGCTGAGTTCAAGAGAGTTGAAGAGTTATTTATAATTTCCCAAGAGTTGCTTAAGAGTCTCCTCAAATGTGTCCATATTCAATAAATCCTCCAAAGGGTGTCACAAGTGTCTCTTCAATAATACTCCTTCTAACTGCCCCAAATCCTTCTAAAAAGTTTATTTTATCAATTCTAACAAATTCTCCAAGAGATGCATGAAGCACCACTTCAAAAATTGTTTAAATCTGATGTATATTCTATACGATATGTCAAAAATCGTCACAGGAGCTTAAGCGTAGAATTTGGGAGCTTAGTCGCCCTTTGGTGGTGCCAAAGCCCCATGTTTGAGCGCTTAGCCATCCGACACAAGTACATAAGTGTCTGATTTAGCCCCCATGACTCTGGTGTCCTCGGGTTTGACCCGTTTTGCTCCTGTATGCTCCATTTTGGTCCATCTTTGTTCCTTTTGCTCCAATCACTCCAAATTCATCAATTTGTTATGGCTACAACCAAAAACACAAGAAAAAATACTTTTAAATTTTATAGCATGAAATCAAAATCCCCCAAACTTAAACATTACTTGTCCTCAAGTGATACTACAATTTTAAAATAATTTATGTAGATTATAGTTAATGGATCATCCTTTAGAATTGCTAAAATTTTGTTCTAAAAATGTGATAGTTTAACCTAGAAGTACTTCTAGTGAATCAGACTAGCCCAGGGTCTAAAATATTTTTCATCAAACTTGGAAACTTTTTTCCTATCTAATTCATGAATATATGCAGATTTTTCAAACTTCAGATTCTATGAACTTTCCTTTATAGACTAAAGAACTCTCTTAAAAATAACTTTTAATAATATAAATATAAAAAGCAAGCTTAGGATTGTTCTAAGTGCTTCACTCTAGAAAGACTCAAGTGAAACCTATTTTTGATTAGGACCTCTCCTTAAGCTTCTACTCATACTTTTTTTTTACATTTTCCTTTTCTTTTCAGGATCTTTTTTATCCATTCTTTTCTTTTCCGCTCTTTTTTTATGTGAGGATTACTATATCTGTAGAAGTCCTGAAATATATTTGAATTCTACTATCATCCTCTAAAGTTAAAACTAATTTCATTCCTTCACTTGGAAAGATGTATATATATATATATATATATATATATATATATATATATATATATATATATATATATATATATATATATATATATAAAGCCATGGGTGTGGAGGGAAGTGCTCTGCTAGGGTTTTGATGGAGTTCCCTGCTGGCGGCTGGACTGGTTTCTGGGTGGCTGGTCGGAGTTGGGTGCTGGTAAGTCTTGTTCTTCTTCCCCTTGGCTGCTGTGGTGGTTTCTGGGTGCTTTGGGATTATTTTTGGTGTTCCCGGGTTCAAGTCCAATTGAGTTACTGTTCCATTGGGTGAGGCCTGCTTGTTTGTCTGCTGTGGCTTGTGAGTTGCCCCGGGCTTGATTGTTTTCCTGTCTCTCGCTGGAGTGGTGTGCTTGGTTCCTATGGCTAGCAACTCTTCTCGCCACCCACAGGATTCTTCCCTTTTCTGCTGTTGGTTCTTATGCCAAGGCAGTTACTAATGGTATTGTCAATACCAGAAATTTTGAACACTTAGTATTCCCTCAGTCCCTGCATGATGCTGCAGCTGGCAAGAGTGAAGCTCCTTTCATCAGGCCGTTAGGCTTAAAGGAGGGAATGCCCGCTATCGATTTACTACCCGGGAAATGCTCTCTTTAAGCGAAGGCTGTGAAACTCACTATAGTGGGCCAATTTAAATATGGACACCCTAAAATGGAATTGGTTAGGAAGAGTTTTGTTGATTTGAACTTGGTGGGTCAGTGGAAGCTAAGCTTGATGGATGGGAGACACCTCCTAATCAGGCTCTCAAGGGAGGAGGACTATGCCACTATTCGCAGGCCGGCGAGGCTATGGTGATAGGCTGGAACCCCAATGAAGGTGTTTAAGTGGACACCGACTTCGATCCTAATAAAGAGCCCTTGATTAAACCTCTATGGTTTAATTTCCCTCAACTTCCAATTCATTTATATCATCCCAATACCCTTTTCCAAATTAGCGAGCTTTAGGTACCCCACTCGAGGTGGACTCTCCCACCCATGATATGGGCAATGCCTGGAGCTCGCTAGAGAGTCTTCAGTTGAGAGGGATGTAACCCTTCCGGATCCGGACAAGGTATGGATTATCACTAATGATGAAGGAGAGGGTTTACGGCAACGGTGGTTTTGGAGCATAAGCCTTTGTTCGCCCACACTGCGGAATGTTTGGCCATGATAAACGGAAATGTTACGGATTAAGGCCTTTCATCAAGAAACCCATCTGGGCGGTGGTTGCCATCTCTTGCCCCTGGGGTCAGTTTGGCTGCACCCATCCCCCCTGGTACCCAAGGTATAGGGGAAGAGGTGGTGGAGCCCACATGTGTTCCTAACATGGAGAAAACAGTAGCAGAAGGTAAACCAGATTCTGGAAATGTTTCCACCATTGGGGAGACCCACCCTGCAGACACTGGCAGGTTGGAGGTTGACACCTTTGGAGAATTGGCTCAGGTTGAGGCTCCAACCCAGGTTCTTCTGAATCAGGGAAAGGATATAATGGAGGAAGAATGGCAAATTCAGAAAGCAAAAAAGAAAAATCCCTTAACCTTTATCCAATCTGCAGTTCCCCCTCCTCAGAATTGTAACCCCTCTTCTACACCCTCCTATAGCACCAGCAGGACTAGAACCAGATCCAAATCCCTCCTCTCCACCCATCACCCCACCCCCTCCCCCTCCCCCCTCCCCCCGATGTTTAACTTCCTTTGTTGGAATATTAGGGGGATTGCCCACCCCTCCTCCTTTAAAAGAATAACTTACCTTTTTAAGAAACACCAACTTTGGTGCTTAGCTATTCTTGAACCCATGGTTAACAAAAACCCTCAAAAATATCTTTCCAAGTTCTCTGGATGCTCTAATTACATTAATGTTTCCAATAAAATCTAGATTGTTCTCAGAAAGGAGATTAATTGGACCATATTGAGGGATCATCCTCAATTTGTCCATCTGTCTCTTAAATTTTATGGTCATGAGATTGCTGCCACTTTTGTGTATGCAGGTTGTACCAGGGTGTCCAGGGCTGAGCTCTGGACTGAGCTGCACAATATCAACTCTACTACCACCTCTAGCTGGATTGTTGGTGGGGATTTTAATTGTTTGGGATCTCCTGCTGAAAAGTCTGGGGGAAGGCCCCCTGCCCTTTCTACTATCACTGAATTTAATGATCACATCCTTTCTGTCATTGCGTTTGATTTGGGTTTTCTTGGGCCCCCATTCACTTGGAGGAGGGGAAACCTGGGAGAGGTCTGGACATGATTTCTAGCTAATAGTCTTTGGCACCAGAATTTTCTACATACCTATGTTTCCCACTTAAACTTTGCAGGGTCGGATCACGGACCACTCCTCATCACTGTCACTGCAGCTGATGCTACCAGCAGATCCCCTCCCTTCAGATTCTTAAATTGCTGGACTACCCAACCTGGTTTTTTGGAAGTTATCAATTCTCACTGGAATGGGTGTCATCATATTAACCCTCTTATCCAGCTGCAACTTCTGCAAATCAAAGTTGGGAAGGCCCTTAAAGCTTGGAGCTGGAATAAGATTGGGGACATATTTAAAAATGTGGAAATGGCTGAGAAGGAGGTAGCTGCTAAGGAATTGGAGTGCTTTTCAAATCAAGACAGATATTCTGAGCTGATTGCTAGCCAGGAAAAATTGCTCCTTGCTGTGGAGATGCAAGAGCAATTCCTCAGTCAAAAAGCTGCCATTAATAAATTTAAGCATGGGGATAGGAACACTAAGTTTTATCATGCTTATATAAAATACAAAAGAAAGTGCAATGCTATCCATTCCATTAGAAATGAGCAGGGGGAGACCTTGCATGATGGGAAGGAGATTGCCATCGATGCTCGTGAACTTCTTCGGGAAGTCGTTAACTCATGACAACCGTCCTGGAGTCTTCCCATTGATTCCAGCCTATTTAATGCTGAACAAAGGTATATTGGCTCCCTCCAGTTGACTTCTATTCCTTCAGAGGAAGAAATATGGACTGTTATCAACTCCATGGATGGATCCAAAGCTGCAGGCCCTGATGGGTTTACTGCTAATTTCTATAAGAAGACTCCGAGCTATTTGCAAAGGTGAGGTTATCCTTGCAATTCAAGGATTTTTCCAGTGCCGGAGCTGCCTCGGTATTTTCACTCTTCCAATATTGTTCTTATCCCAAAATCCACAAACTCTATGGATCGGAATCGATACGGACCTATCAGCTTGACTTCGGTCATTAGTAAAGTGATTAGTAAGATTCGGTGGGTAGATTGCAACCCCACCCGACTCACTTTATTGCCCCAATCAAGCGGCTTTCATCCATGGAAGGTCCATCACCGATAATGCTCTCCTTGCCAGGAAATGCTTCTGGATCTGGACAGGCCCTGTAGAAGTGGTAATCTTATCTATAAATTGGATGTCATGAAGGCTTATGACACCATTGATTGGAACTTTATCCTAGACAATTTACATGCCAGGGGCTTCATTTCAGAGTTCTGCTGGATAATTAAAAGATGGCTGAAACACAACCACCACTCCATTCTTATTAATGGTAGTAGTCAGGGAGGTTTCACTCGCTACTGGGGGCCTCAAACAAGGGGACCCCTTGTCTCCTACTATTTTCATTATTGGGATGGATTATCTCTCCAGAGTCGTTGGAGCTGCATTTATCCCCCTATCATTATGTTAATTATCATCATAGGTCCAACATACAAATTACCCATCTAATTTATGCAGATGATATAATCCTTTTCTCTAGAGCTAGTAAGAATGCTGTGAAGAAAACCTTCCACTGCCTTAAGAAGTTTCAACAAGTTTCTGGCCTTCAGTTCAGTTCACACAAAAGCACCATCCTCTTCCCCAAAAAATGTTCCTCCTCAGCTATCCACTGGACCCTTCAGTATACTGGATTTTCTAGAGCCTCTCTTCCTTTGAAGTTCCTGGGTATACCTTTAATTAAAGGTAGAATGAAGCAAGTGCATTTTGATGATATCATCCTTAAGATCCAAGCTCAGCTGGCCAACTGGGTGCATTCCTTTCTCTCCTCTGGGGGTAGGATCACTATTCTCAAAAGCATCCTTACTTCTTTCCCCTCTTATTTACTTCAAATGATATGTCTTAAGAAAAGTGCCAGAATCCAACTGGAAAGGAGTTTTAATCGTTTCCGTGGGTCAAGCAGAAAGCAACTTCATTGGGCAGTCGGCAAAAGGCCGGCAAGACCTATCAAGTCGGTGGTTTGGGATTCAAAGGCCTTATCCAACCGCAACAAACCAATTTTTGTAAACTCCGGATCAACTTCGTAAATCAACAATCCCTCCGGGCCAAATTCTTACTAGGCAAATATCGCAGGGATCATTATCCAACTGATGTCCAGGAAACTCATGGCTCTTCTAGAGTGTGGAAACAAATGCTAAAATGCGTAAGTCGAGTCGAAAATTTGTTCTATTGGGATCTGGGTAAAGGTGAGATTCTTTTCTGGCAGGACAAATGGTGTCCTGCTGAGATGCTTATTCCTCTACCTAATATCCCAATCACTTCCTTTCCTGTCTCTGATTGCTGGGATGGTGACTCCTGGTCCATTCCCAGGCTGGGGCAACTTCTTCAACAGAATTCTGTGACCCAAGTTTCCAAAATCCATTTCAGCAGGAATAAACCTGATCTTATCAACTGGCATAATAATTATCTTCACAGCTTAACAAAGCATATTTACCTCAGCATTCATCAGTGGACTAAATTTGATTGGGGTAACCTGATCTGGAGTAAGTTCCTAACTCCTTCCATGTCATGGTTCAATTGGAGAGTTTTCAACAACTGTATCCCAACTGATGACATCCTCAAGTTAAAGGGACTGAGGGGTCCTTCAAAATGTGTGCTTTGCTGCTCAAATGAGGAATCCATATCTCATCTCTTCTTCAGGTGTAAGTTTTCTATTCAAGTCTGGAAAGAGTTTACCAAGTTTTTTAACATCAACACCATCCAACTGGATTGGATCGACTTCGACTCTCGCTGGAAATCTTGGCACCCAACTAAATTAAGCGAGCATCCCTTTCATTGTGTCCTGGTTTCGTGGATGCATAGAAATAACATAAAGTTTGAGGCCAAGCCACCTTGTGTTCGGATTGTGGTGAGTAACTCGTCTCTCCTATACATCCAAACTTATCGGGTTTAAAAATTTCCCCTCCATTCTTAACTTCACTTCTCCCGGTCAACCTCCTTTGAAGGCTAAAATTCAGCAAATCTGGTGGAGGCCCCCCATCCCCCCCTTTATTAAAGTCAACACTGATGGTGCCTTCTCTGAGTTTGGGGCTGGGATTGGTGGATTATTCAGAAACTCCAATGGGCAGTGTTTAAGTCTTTTTTCTGCCCCTGCTGCACCTACTGATCCTTTAGAAGCTGAACTCATGGCTGTTTTCTGGGCTATCTCTTTAGCTAAGTTATGGAAGTGGACTCACCTGCTGGTGGAGGTTGACTGCCAAACCTTAATCAATTACCTGGTTGGGGGTCTACCACCCCCTGGCATCACTCTCAATGGGTGGGCAAAATTCTTAATCTTGCTACTCTTTGCACCTGTCCACTTCTCCTTTATTCATAGAGAAGGTAACCGGCCAGACAATTTGGCTAGCTAAAAGAGGGATTGAAACTATGGAAGTGTTTGTTTCGATTCCTTTCCTCCCCAGCTGGATTTCCTGATTGAAGCAGATTTACTCAAGGCCCCCTACCTAAGATTAGCTTAGATGTTTTATTTTTGCTTAGGAAGTTACCAGGGGGTCTCCCTCCACTGTTTTATTGTGATGGGAGAACTACCCCCATTAGGCCTTTCTCTACTTTTTTGATGTTTTGGTATTTTTGATTGGGGACTATTGCTCCCTCTCACCACTTGTAACTTTTCATCAGAAAAAAAAATATATATATATATATATATATATATATATATATATATATATATATATATATATATGTATGTATGTATGTATGTATCTATATTAAATACTTTCTAAAAGAGCCTTAAATGTTTGAAAATAAATATTCTAAGAATCCTTAGTTTATCAAAAATACAATTCTTCCTAATAAAGTATTTATTCATTTTTCCAAGTTTTCTCCTAAATATTCTTAACTCTAGCTTCACCATTTTCACTAAAAATATCAACTAAGTTTCCTACTAAATTTCTTTCCTTAAAATTCTAACATTCTTAAGATGAATCTACATAACAATAATTATTTGAAAAAAAATACATATTTATTTGTAGTACTTTTGAAAAGCAAGTAAGCTTTAAATTTTTAAACATTTTTCTTCCCCTCACCAAACTTAGGCTCAAACCTGTATAACAATGAAGTACAAAAATATGCGGCAGTGAAAGACCACTTTTACAATTTACTACACATCCTAAACAAATATCAACAAACATCACTGTTGACCTCATTTTTGATGAGGTCTTCTCTTCTTCTCTTCAGTACTTAGGATCTAGCCTTAGGCTTTTCCTTTGACTATCTTAGAGGACTAGAATTGACACCCACCACCTAGAAATTCAAACCACTTCTTAACTCCCTGCAAACTCCATAAACTTGACTATAGACCCCTAATCACCTAGAGGGTTGAAATCAAATGTGGAAGTTTAAAGGATGAGTTCCTATGGGACTCTTTGGCCTTAGGATCGCCTCAGGTGGCACTGGTCCGGTAAAGGGCCGACTTACACATACACTACACCTATGCACTACACTCTCACACACCTCCTAAAAACACACCCATACCTGACTTGACCTCCTGACTCATGTAGGTGATTCACATGGATGGTCCTTAACCCCTAAGCCCTGGCTAAGAGGGTTAGGAACAACATAGTGAATGCCTCAAATGAGTCCCTTCATGGCTCATGTGGGCTTGATATGGCTTCATGGCTCAACAAAAATGATTTCATTTCACTTAAATCCACCCAATCTTCAATTCTCCAAATTTTCAATTTTTGACCCCCCAATACCTTCCAAATACCCAAAATACCCCTTTTGACCCAAAAATCCAAAAATTCAGAAAATTCCCAGAAAATTCCAGAAAATCCCAAATATTCCCAATTTCATTTTGTTCAACTACACCATGGGCCAATTTTGTCAATTTACCCCACTTTTGTCAAAACCCCCAATTTGACCCATTTTAACCCAAAGTAAACCCAATGTCAAACCAAATCTACCCAATTGACCCTAATTTTGGTCCAATTCAATTCTAAACTTCAATTCAACATCCCCAACACCAATCTAGACCAAATACAAGCCCAATTTGATTGGCATTGGGATCCAATTTCACTTTTGGCCTTAAAGCCCAAATTTGGCCCTAAAGCCCACATGACACTTCCTTTCATCATCCATTTAATCAAAATCACCCCTAAGTTTCAAAATCATTATTTAAACCATTCCAAATCAAGCTTCATACAAATTTTCACCAAAATGTCCAAAATTCTTAAAACCCATTTTCATGAAATTGACTAAACTTTTCCCTAAGCCAAAGACAAGCCATGCAAGCCATGGACAAGCCACATGAAGCCATGGAGAGTTTGACATGTGATCAAGCCATTAATGGAAAAAGGAGGATCCCCTTTCCTAATCCTTCTTAAGCCTTTTTTACCTTAAGCATGTCACACACTAAACCATGCTTTGCCACCTAATCCTTGATGGAGACTCCACCATTCTCTCTTGGCTGACCCAACTGATCCTCTCAGCCCAAAATCGAGGCCATGGGAGGTGCACCCAACCCAAACCAATGGGTTGACCAAATTGAAGCCAAAATGACCTCTTCCCCATTCCATTTTAATTCAGCCACTTTACACATGGCAGCCACCAATTGCCTTCACAAACATCAAGCCCCGACCCACTCGACCACCGAGGGTGACCCATGCCTGCCGGCCAGCCACCCCGATCGCCGGAAAACACCATGGCCGAAAGCTCACATATGAGCCAACATTGGAATTCTCCATTGCCGACTTGTCCCAACCCAAATGGATAGCATGGCCGTTCTTCCCTTGACCTAAGCAGTCGATCCCAACCATTAAACCCCCCGGGAGAGCCTCCGACCATGCCTATTTAAACACCACCCCTCACGGCCATGAGAAGAGAGTTGCACAAACCTTGCCAAAACTCGCCAAAATTGTTCCGGACCCCTCCTCATACACAGAGCACTTGATCCCCGGTGAGATCCCCCTGCCATTTCTTCTCTGCGAGCTCGATTTCGGAGTTGAAATCCAAGCCCAAAACCAGGACACTTCCCACGGTGAACCAATCCCCAAATTGATTGGTCCTACACCTTCACCGGACCAAGGGAAGGTGTCCACCAGCAAAAGCCCCATCTCCGGAGCCACCCGGTTGCTCCGGACTCCAAGCTTTGTGATCGAGCTCGTGGTCGAAGTTCAACCTAGACAATTCACTGCGACCGGGAGACTTCATCCGGAGCTTGCCAGGATCCAATCGAAGGTGCAACAACTCTCAGATCGAAGCTTCACTTCTCTGAGCAAAGGTATGAGCTAATTCTTCATCCCGAGCTTCTGGAGGTTCTCCATTTCAAATGCCTTAATTTCAATGCATGTTTACCGTATGGATGTGTTCGTCTCTTCAAGACGAATCCATAGAGCATAAGAACACGAAAATCCATTGAGAATCGAGTGAGTTCTTAGGGTTAGAGTGTGGACGGTCACGGGATCACACCGGTCATGGACGATGAACGGATGCCGTCCATTTAATACACGCGCGGACGGACGGCTCGGATGGCGTCGGACCGGGGAGACGGTACGAGAACCGCGGGGCCCGGGCGCGACTCGGATGGCGGCGTCGAATGGGAGCGCGACGCGTGTGAGTTCGGAGATGCCGAGGATGCGGCGGCGCCGCGTCACTTAAGTAGATAAATAGGAATATTTTCTATTTATTTAATTCCCAGAACTTTAAAAATCCATATCTTTGTGTAGAAAAATCACAAAAATAAAATAAAAATACCCCTCGCTCAGGTGAATAGAGGAGAATAATGTGGAAAAGAAATTAATTAACTTTGTCCAGTATTTTATTTTTAATTAATTATTTACTCCCTGCATTGTTTTAATTCTCCATGCATGTATACAATTCACCATGGCATGAGACTATAGGGCTTTTGAAGCCTCCGAACTTAGAGACATTCCCTGAATTTTCCAAGGTCAGAGGCCATCTCTGTGAAAAGTTATTGATTTTTCAAATGCATGTTGCTATTTTAAGTATTTTAATTCCAAAAATTAGCATGTTGTGAAATAAATTCTAGGAAAATTTGGTGATGTTCCTTATGACCAGAGAACCCTAGGAAAAATAGGATTTGAGTTAATTCACTGAGATTAACCCTAATTGGCTTAAACACCCAAAATAGATCTCTAATTAATTAGAGTTAACTATAGATCAAATTGACTTGAAATCAATTCTCCACTGACCTTTAGGATCAGAGGAACCCATCATAAAAATTTGAGGTCAATTGGACTTGGTTAGCCTTACTAAATGGGATGATTAAGCCACTTAGTCATTTTAAACTTTAAAAATTCATAACTTTCAAAATATCTTTCAAAAATTCACCAAATTGGTTTTGGAGTCTCTCTGATATCAGGGGAGTTTAAGAAAATTAAAATTTCAATTTTCTAAAAAAGTTGATTTTTAATATTATTTTAATATTTTTAATAATTAAAAAATAATAAAAATCACAAAAATAATAAAATTCACCAAAATGTCATATTTTGAATTTTAATCACTTAGGAACAAGTCCCATATTTTTCCTAGGTCTATTTAGTGAGATATTAATTTTTAAAGCTCTAGGGTAATTTTAAAATTAAAAAAAATGTATTTTCTAGCATTTTCACCAAAATAATTATAATAAATCAAAGAAAAATCAGAAAATTGCAAAGTTTGGTTCTCTGGAATTCTTGATATCAGAGAGAATTTTAAAAATTATAAAATTTATTTTTCAACAGTTATTTTATTTTTAAATTAATTAATACTCCAGAACTTAAAATAATTCTAATAAATAAAATATAATTCAAAAAATTACCAAATTTGGTCCAAGTGGTCCTCTGGTCATTAGGAATGTCCCCTAATTTTCTTAAGGACAGAAACTTTCCCTTGGTCATATTATTGAATTTTCCTTGAAAATCTCTATTTTCTACTAAAGATAATTATATAAATAAATTAAATGCAGAAAAATCATATTTTCTCCTCTCATGTCTTTGTTGACATATGAGTGAAGTCACATAAAAATTTCAAGTTCATTTGAGTTCAATTTAGTGAGTTATGGAATTATTAGGCTTAAAGGGCAAAATGGTAATTAAATTTTAACTCTTAATTAAAACTTTAGGTTTAATAAAAATTAACAAGTAAAATATTTTGATCTTAATCTGATTTGGATGATTGAAATTAAATAATTAAAGGATAGAAACCCATTAAGCAATTTAAAATGATTAAACTTTAATTAAATAATTAATTGAATTTGGAAGAATAATAAATTTGGAATTATTAAAATAGGGATATTATTAGGGAGAGATTTATTCTTTAATTTAAAAATCCCTAAATTAATCATCTCATCAATACTCAACTCTTAATTAAAATGATAACTCAAATTTAAAATATTAAAAGACTTAATCATTAAATAAAAATTAAATCATTAAACTCTTTCAAAAATTTTAAATTAAATTAAATTAAATTAAGATTAAAAGTTGAATTAAATTAAATTAAAATTAAATTAAATTAAATAAACAAATTAAATTAAATTAAATGAATTAAATACATTAAATTAAATAAATAAATAAAATTAAATTAAATTAAAATTAAATTAAATTAAATTAAATTAAATTAAATTAAATTAAAATTAAATTAAATTAAATTAAAATTAAGTTAAATTAAATTAAGAAATTAAATCAAATAAATTAAATTGAATTAAATTAAATCAAATCAAATTAAATTAAATAAATTAAATTAAAATAAATTAAATTAAATTAAATTAAGTTAAATTAAATAACCTCACTTAAGACATGAAGAAATAAATCTAAAATAACTTGAACACTATTCGAACTTAAATCATTAATTTGAACTTAAATTTGAATCACAAATCATTAAATATCATTTTGCCCTTAGGAGCCTTAGTTATCATAACTCCTAAATAGAACATTAAAATGAAATGTTACTTCACTTATAGGACATTCAAATGTCCTAGTTCACTGAAGCAAGTTAACAAAACTTGAAAACCTCGGACGATCGATTCATTTACACAATTAAATTCATTTGGACTTGAAACAATCCTAGAAATATTGAAAAGATGTTTAAGATTTTTCTTAAGCACTTCCTCGATATGATAGGATATTTACAAGAACAATTGAACTTAATTGTTCTTTGATGAAGAAAATCGTCTTCAAACTAAAAAACACAAAGAACCTAGACGTCATAGGAAATGACTAGCTATAGGATTAGGAACTTGGTAGAAAACCATAAACCTTTCCCTTAGCTTTACCTAGGAACTTGCTTAAATATTCTAACTGTATTTTAAGTGCAGCTTGGAATGACGGGAAGATCCTCCAGGTACGCTTTTATTTTATTGCAATTTATTTTATTGTAATTTATTTAATTGCATCGTACTTATTTTTCTTGCATGATAAACAACGAGTTGCATGAAAACCCACACCTTTAGGACGAAACCAAAGCTGAAACCCATAACTAAATTAAAAGACACTACAAGATAAAATTCACCTCCACAACATTTCAAAATATAAGACAACTCAAAATTTAATCACAAACGTAACACAAAACTACAACTACAACTAAATTAAAACGTCTCGTTGAATGATCGGGAATACCTCGGATGATGTAACCCACGTGTTGCTAGCAGGATTTCCCACGGTCTAAATGAAAGTGCGGAACTCATTTAGTTGAGTTTAGCAAATTCATCCGGACTAAGTGAATTCGATGAAAATAATGGTGCGGGATGACGGAACCGTGGGATCTTAATCGGTTCGTTTAATCAACTTTAAGATCTGTTTTAATTAAAACATAAAGAACACTTGGAAATTAAGACTTCTCTAAACCGAACACTTCTCTCATCTCTTGATTTATGATTTCTAAAACTAAAACCCTGCAACAACAAGGAGCTCGGAGCATGATGGGCAGCACGGCCATCGTCGTCAGCAAAACTTGAACCTACTTCAGCAAAACTTTCTTAGAATTAAATAACAAAGCCATAGGACTTCGAGGTAGTTTGCCTAGTGCAACATAAATCCTCAATTTTTCGTTAGGCATTTGCATTGCAAATTAAGCCCTAACCGGTCTTAGGATTCCGAGGTAGTCGTCGGTACGACATAAACCCTCATATCTTCTAGGCGATTTGTATGATTCTATCATATAAATATAAGTCCTAATTAATTAAAATTGGCAAGATTAAAACAGTAAATAAACATTAGGACTTTCCTAAATTCAAGCCAAACAATAGGATAGTCGGGAGATTACCGAAGTCCGCTTCGAATCCGTGATCTCTCCTACTTTTCTTCCTTTGAATTCCCAAAATAAAAATGTTCCAAATTTGATCCATTCCCTATTGAAATTCCAAAATTCAATCCCTTGAAAACTTAAACTTTGAAATTCTTGAGAGCAGAATTATTGATTATTATCGAGAGTTTTCTTAGGTGATTCCCATCACTTAAGATGTAATTAACTATAGGGGCTTGCCCTTATAGGGAACTTTAAGAACCCGAGTAATATAAACCCTGTTTAATAGTTTCATATTAAACGGGGAATTTGTCGGCTTATAAGAATTGGTTCGCAGACCAAACGGATGTCACAAACCTTTCTAGTTTATTTAATCGAGCCCCATTACCAAGCAGTGTATCTATTCTTCGGGATAGACACACGGTTTGTGGTGCGGCGCTCATTTATATAAACTATTCGGGATGTGAGATCAGTTTGATTTCATATCTTAAAATTTTCAAATTTAAAATTATTTTCAAAATCAAATACTACTTTTCAAACTATTTATTAAATTAAAATTCGCCGACAATTTTTTGTAGGCGACTCTCTTTTCAAAATAAAACACTCAACCTAAAAATATGCCGACAACTTCTGGCGACTCCGCTGGGGACAAGTTCCTCTCTCCATTTTAATCAAATAGTTCTGCTTTCAAAAATCGGTAGTGTATCCATGTCCCTAATGGATCAAACTACCCTTCTTTCCGTTGGAATACTATGTTCATTTCTACCTTGAACAAGTATAACCAACATTCTTTCGGATTTAGGAGCCACTGTTTAGACACCCCTAGACAGAGAGGTTCCGAGATCCTTTTACCTCATTTCTGAGGTGGGGTGGACCCCCGATAGGTGTTAGTTTAGGAGTGATCCTTCGGGTCGAGAAGTCTTGCCTAAGACTCTCTTTTCCCTTCCAACTCCGATTCGAGTTCCTTACCTTCTCTACACCTTTGAACACTCCGTTCTAAATAAACAAACCCTTTAATAAGTGATTCCTTTTTATAAATACATGAACATGAATGAGTTCGGACTCTTTTCAATTCCTTTCTTTTCGTCCTAAAGAAAAGAAGCATAATTAGGACCGACAACCAGAATCTACCTGCGGAAATGGAAGCCCCGAAGCCGATTTTCTCCTTCACCAATGGATGGACCTCGGCTGTCTATAAGGATGAGTTGCCCAGACAATGGAATCATCCGATTTGGACAAGGATTTGAAAACACGAACGTCAAGGTCACCGACGTCTCCCTTTTCGCACTAATGAGCGAGGTATCCGAAGCCGAAGAGCCACTGGCTCGAGTTCGACCTTAGGTCGACCCAAGAATTCCCTCCTCCGCAAAGGATCCCGACTAAGAGGAACAACTGCTCGCCCACGGGAGGACTCGTTCTTTCTACCCCCACTGGTCTAGTTGTTTCGCACCTACCCCGACTTTTGCCAAATCTAAGGGGAAAGAAATCCGAATTATGATGGACTCATTGCACGTGGAGGGTACGGATCTTCTGTAAGACCTTCGTTTTCGAGATCGGGTCCGAGTTCGAGAATTCCGTCACTAACAAAGACCCGGAGAAGAAACGAAATAGAAGGATCGCTAAAGAAGCCGGTGGCTGCCGAAATTGCTTTCCTAGAAGAAATTCCAGAACCGCGGAATATTCGCCGTCGCTCGAATTCATACCACTCGTTGGGAGGAAGCGGATTTCATCCCCTCTCCGCCGCGAAGATGAAGAAAACATTCGCAAGATTGCTGCCACATTACCACGACCCGCATATTACAACGATAGCCGCAAGAAAAGAACTAGAACTACGCCGTTTGCTCGACCGCAAACTTTGGTAGAAAAGTTAGCGAGGAAGGAAAAGCGCCCGTATCGAAATTCTACGGAGGATAGGGCGGGTGCCGGTCAAATCCCGTCTTGGGCCCCGAGTAGAACCCGCCATCATGACGGAAAAGCCAAGTAAAAGGATGAAGGCTAGTCCGCCTGTTGTCGTCTCGGGATTACGGATTAGGGAGGATACCACCTTCCAGGCATTCGGCCGACGGACCATGCGGTCCTAGACCTTCGCGCCGGAAGGATGGTATGGCGTCCCACTGCTGGGCAGTTGAGATTGAAACGACAGCCCGAGAAAGAAAGTCTTGCCGGGAGACTTGAATGCGAAGAAAGTGCTACCGCGATGAAGGGGACTCGTGAGAAAGGGACCGGCGGCCTATCGCACGACAACAACGAAGACACACGAAAGCCCCGCTAGAAGATGCCATGGAAAAGTTGAGAACCGATATCCGACGGTTGGCAAAAGAAAAAGAGGAAAAGTTCGGAGACGAGATTGATTCATCAGAATTTATGGACGACGAATACGCAGAAATCAACATGGTTGAGATACGAGCTTCATCAGCTTCGCAAGGTGCTCCTGCGGCACGCGAGAGAGGAGCCGGAGCCGATGAGAAGGCGGCTTCAAGAAAAGATGATACGATCGCTCAAATGGCGAAAAGGATGGAAGAGATGGCCGTAGCTCTAGCCACTCTCCGCAGTCAAGTACAACCACATAGAGAAACACCCCGGAGGTCATTCACATTGTAGACGGAGGAAAGGAGATTACGTCCGTCAATGGGGATGATCGACTAAAAAGGATACAACACAAAGTATGATTCCCGAAAAGGATATCAAGAACTTGGTAGAACAGACGAGTGCGAGAAGCCTTAGCACAATCAAAGAGCGGGACATCCATTCGGACGGGTAGACCTTACCCCGAAGAATTCGACGCTGTCCAATACCCGAAAGGCTTCGTACCACCTCTGTTTAAGACCTTCGATGGAACCGGGAACCCTCGACAGCATGTAGCACACTTTCGTGCCAGTTGTTGCAATGCCGGTGGGAGCGATGCATTACTCTTCCGACAGCTCGTCGCCAGTCCGTCGAGAATCGCCTTCGACTGGTATGCAGAATTACCAAACGGTTCGGTAAAGACATTCTCAGAGCTAGAGAACCTCTTCATCAAGCGATTCGCCGGAGCTCAACACCACATCACTATAGGTGATTTAGTGGTAGAAAAGCAGAAGCCGAATGAAACTTTGGTGGATTACATACTTCGATGGAGGAACCTAAGCATGAAGTGTGAACCACAACTGCAAGAACAACATGCAGTCGGCATTTTACTTAAAAGCATTCACGGCCCGATAGCACTTCTCCTCAAGGGATTTACTATTAAGACTTTCGAGAAGTTGTTAAGTAAGGCCGGAAGCTTGCAAGAGGAGGCAAAGCAATTAAGTTTCACCGACAAGACGGACAAAAAAAAGCCTGTAAAGACTTTTGAAAAGAAATCCGGGATCGTCGCAGCGATTGACAAAGGCAAGCAACCGATGCAAATACCACCGAACGGCCGCAACAACCACAACGAATTACCAACGAACCCCGGCCCGGCTATCGGTCATCTCCGCGATATGAACAACCACCTCGTCCGCAACGTACATTAAGAGAGCTTTTGAGCGAGAGAATATCCGTTCAAGAATGAAGCGATGCCGAAAATGTTCCAGCAGTCCGATGAAGACTCCGGATTTCCAGTACGCGAGCCTAAAAGACCGAGAAGAGGTCAATAAGAAGGGTGATCCCAACTTTTGCCCTTACCACCAAATGCTTGGACACAAAATAGAAGATTGCATTACCTTCAAAAGTTGGCTCAATGACAACTCGCGAAAAGGAATATAACGATCCCGAAGGAGTACATGAAGGAACCCCGAAAGGAGGTTCCGTCAATGTTGTCTCGATCGATCCCATCATTCCGATAGATCCCTATACGATCGACGATGGATGGACTACCGCTTGGACGAGGTCTTCGAAAAAGATTTTAGACGAGCATCCGGACCGCTTCGGTGCGAGCTTCAATTCGAGTTTGAAACCCGTTAAGCCGGTACTATCACTTGCGATAGAAGAACCACCTCAACAGGAGACGATTGAAGAAAAGAAGAAAATTGACGAAGAAGAGAAGACCGAGGCACCTAAGGTTAGACTAGGGGCCGCTTATCCAGGATAGTTGTCTCCGATTCGGGGGAGAAATCCCTCGAACCCTTGACTCGTATGATTATCTCGCTCACTTCGGTGGGATCATATAATGATAAGGGTGATGGCGTTGGCTACGTTTTGATTCGTTTCTAACGATTACGTAACTAACGATAATCCGGATATCGATTTCGATACCAACGACAATTCTCAAATCATACACGATCTCGACAAGCAAAATAATGAAGAAGACATCCATCAAGGAGGCTACGAGAGTTCAACGAAGCAACGAATCTATCCGCGAGTTTCGAGGAGCTCCGATCGCGATAGAGTTAGAGCCTTCGGACTCCGAAGCTAATCCGGAAGAGCCCGTCATTCCGATTCAAGAAGAGACACCGGCGAGCTCAACAATAGATTCGAAGAAATTACGGAAGTCAACTTAAGGAGTGGGAAAGTTCTACCTCCGAGAATGGGTCCAAAGGACAAAGGAAAGCGGGTGGTTGTTCAGGAAGAACCAACCCCGGCAGGAGAAACACCCATTCGAGAAGAAAACGAGACACATGAAAACAAAGTGGACTACAACGTGCTAGCCCATCTTAGGAAACTACCAGCCAAACTGAGCATCTACGACGCTCTCATCTTACCAAAGGAGATGAGAGAAGCTCTGATCAAGGCCTTACTTGATCCAGAAATTTGCTTAGCTCAAATGGCCGGAGAGTCCTTAGATGAGGTTTGCTCGTTAAAGGAACAGCGAGGTGTTACCTTCACAAACGACGACCTACTACTTGGAACAGCAGATCACAACCGACCATTGTACATTTCAGTTACAATTGGAAAATTTACACTCTCCAGAGTATTGGTGGATCCAGGAGCATCAATCAATATAATGAATCTTCGAACGCTAGCATACTTGGAAATTGATGCCCGTGAACTCGAAGCCGACAAAATGTTATTAAGAGGATTCAACCAGAAAGGAGAAAGAGCCCTCGGGTCAATAACGCTACTGATGAAGACAGGTGACTTAGCAAAGACAACCGCGAAATTTCACATAATTGATTCAGAAACATCGTTCAACGCTCTACTGGGGCCGACCATGGATACATGAAAACAGGATGGTACCATCATCTCTACATCGATGCATCAAGTACTTACGATGGAGGGGAACAGATGCATCAAAGGTGACTTACAACCATTCTCCGTACATGAAATTGGAATCCATGAGGATGCGACTTATTATGCACCACCGAAGAAAACGATCTTCTCCGGAGATACCATAACAAATGAAGCAAAGAAAGTTCGGGACAACGAAGAACTCGAAGTTCTAGTCCAACGATCACTCACCACTCCCTTACGGCGAGATGGTGAAGGTTTCGCCACAACTCGCATCCGAGGTCGAGGCCGGGGACGAGGTCGTGGTAGAGACGTTAGGACGATTGGACGAGAGGAAACCAACCATCAATGTCGATTGGGAAGATAGTTCGAAGAAGAAAGAGAAATCAAACAAGAAGCGACGACAATAAGTCGAAAGAAGCCGCAATTCAAAATCCCTATTGAAGATGAAAGAAACGAAGAATATAAATCGATGTACGAGAAGATTAACCACTATGTACATACTATGACCCTGACCCCGATCCATTCTAATAAAATTGAGGGTATGGAGGTCAAAGAGGTACGTAGCGGTGGTGCAAAACCAATCAAATTCTACCGTGGTGCTTCTTCCTCCAAAGCTGAAAATAATGTACAATTTGAAGATGCTACTTCATCGAATTAATGGAATTGCCTTTCGAGTGGTACTCTCCTCGTGTTCAAAATTTAATTCGGCGTGGTTTCTTACCTCGACGAGTGGACAAAAGGTCAATCACAACGTTTTGAAAATTTATGGAATAACTCCGGTCGTCCACCCAACTCAAAACATGGTCTCGGATTCGGCACGATAGGATCAATTGATGATACTGAATTTTGCTAGTTATCACCTGCGAATCTAATGAAAACTGCATGGAAACTACGGACGAACTCGAAGATTTGCAAATTGAGACGCTCCACCGAATTCGAAGAAGAAATCAAATCTACAATAGATGAGTTAATAGAAGTTAACTTAGGTACTAGCGAAGAGCCTAGACCTACCTTTGTTAGCTCTTTACTCAATAAAGAAGACTCCGAAGAAATAATCAAGTTATTAATGGAATTCAAAGACTGTTTTGCTTGGAGCTACGATGAGATGCCAGGTTTAGCTCCAGAGGTCGCAGTCCATAAACTAGAGTGGACCCTACTTCGTTCCGATCGGACAAGGTCCCGGAAGAATGCGTCTAGAAATCGAACAACAAGTCATAGCCGAAGTTAAAAAGCTAATAGACGCTAAATTTGTCCGTGAAGAACAATACCCGACTTGGTTAGCCAACGTGGTACCGATCGGGAAGAAGAATGGTCGGATCGAATTTGTGTGGATTTCGGAGATTTAAACAAGGCATGCCCAAAAGATGAATTTCCTCTACCGATCCCGAATTAATGATCGACATCGCTTCAACACATGAAATATTCTCATTCATGGATGGATCTTCGAGGATACAACCAGATAAAAATGGCTCCAAAAGATGAAAAGCTTACGGCATTCGTAACGCCGATCGGAGTATTTTGCTACACGATGATGCCATTCGGATTGAAGAACGCAGGAGCAACCTACCAAAGAGCAATGACAAGAATTTTTGATGATCTCATCCACAATCAAGTCGGATGCTACGTGGACGATGTGGTCATCAAAAGCAAAGTAAAGGACAACCACTTGTATGATTTGAGAATTGTTTTCGAACGATTAAGACAATTTAACCTTAAGATGAATCCCTTAAAATGCGCCTTCGGCGTCACCTCCGGAAATTCTTAGGATTCGTTGTCCGACATCGTGGAATTGAAATCGATCCGGAAAAGATTAAAGCTATCTTAGAAACGCCGCCTCCCAAAACCTTAAAACAACTACGATCTTTTCAAGGGAAGCCGGCATATCTTCGACGCTTTATCTCGAACTCGTCAGTGGGTGTCGACCTTTCTCGGCACTAGTTAAAAAGGACGCCAAATTTATTTGGGAAGAGAAATGCCAGAAGGCCTTCGAGGACATTAAACAATATTTAATGACACCTCCCGTCTTAGCGGCGCCGTGACTCGAGTAGACCGCTAATACTTTATACCGCGGCTTTAGACGACTCTCTCGGAGCCACATTAGCCTGATGTCAATGATGAGGGTAAAGAAAATGCTCTTTATTACCTAAGCCGTCGTTTATCGCCAACGGAAATAAGGTATCCCGCAATTGAAAAGCATTGTTTGGCCTCGATCTTCGCCGCTCAAAAGCTCGAGCATTACATGCTTTCTCATAAGGTCAACTCGATCTCGAAGTTTAATCCATTGCAATACTTGATGACTCGTCCAACGCTTTCCGGCAGACTTGCCAGATGGTCAATGATATTATTGCAATTTGATATAACTTTCGTGCCTCTTCGTGCCGTAAAGGGACAAGCCTTAGCAGACTTCCTTGCAGCACACCCTTTGCCGGCAGAATCTCCTCTCAATGACGATCTGTCAGATGAACAAATAATGAATCTAGAAGACCTTGATGATCGACGTTGGGAATTATATTTCGACGGAGCATCTTCAGCGCACAAAGACGAAGAATCGCAAGTGATAGTGCCCGGTAAGGCAGGAATTGGACTAATCTTTATAACACCGGAGCGGGGGATGTTAAGATACTCCTACCACTTGACGGAACCATGTACAAACAACGAAGCGGAATACGAAGCCCTCATAACGGATCGGAATTAACCATTCAAATGGGGATAACGGACATCAACATCTACGGGGATTCACAATTAATCATTCAACGGATCGCTGGACAATGATAGAATTTTAAAACCAAGACTCGAGCAATACTTCCGAGTATGCCATACAACTTGTTGGAACAGATTCGAATGTGACAATTTACAAAATTCCCGAAAAGAAAACGCTCTAGCGGATGCGCTAGCTCGTCTCGCAAAAGAATTTGCTCGTTTGCAAGATGAATCGGTGGAAGTGTCGATTCACGGACGCCGAGTCCTATCACAGACTCGACATCGACATGATACACAAATCGGATAAGGAAGAAGAATCAATTGCGAGCCAGTGACAGAAAACACGGAAGATTGGCGACAACCATTAATAGATTACTTGCAAACAGGGAAACTACCAGACGATAGGTCGCTAGCCCATCAGATCAAGAAAAGAACTCTGTCCTACGCACTAATAAACAACACATTATACAGAAGGTCTTTTGATCAAATGTGGCTAAGGTGCCTAAGTGGGTCCGAAGCCCGTGAAATTGTTAAGGAGGTGCATTCAGGACTCTGTGGCGCTCACCAGTCGGGTCCAAAGATGAAAATGAAAATTAAAAGACTAGGGTACTACTCGGCCCTCGATGATGACCGATCGCATGAAAATCGCCAAGAGCTGTCACCAGTGCCAAGTGCACGGAGTGGTTCTACACCAACCTCCAAATGTGCTACATCCGACAATTGCATCGTGGCCATTTGAATGTTGGGGCACGGATATAGTGGGTCCAATAGAACCACCGTCGTCAAAAGGACATCGCTTCATTCTTGCAGCTACGGATTACTTTTCCAAGTGGGCGAGGCGAGCTCCACTTAGAGAAGTGAAAGCACATCACGTGCTACAATTTTTCAAGAACCAAGTTGTCCACCGCTTCGGGGTGCCGCGCAGATCATCTCGGATAATGGGTCGGCATTCGAAGCACACAAATCAACAATTTTGTCGGAGACACGGAATCGACCGGCGATATTCAACAATTTACTACCCAAGAGCAAACGGCCTCGTCGAGGCTTTTAATAAAACTCTCGTTCAAATTTTAAAGAAGACTTTAGACGACAATAAGAGAAATTGGCACGAGAAGTTGTTAGAAGCCTTATGGGCCTACCGGACAACCTTCATAACTCCTACGCAAGCTACACCTTACGCTCTGGTGTATGGGTCCGAGGCAGTGTTACCTTTAGAGGTTCAGCTCCCTTCACTCAGAATTGCAGTTGCAAATAAAATCACAACAGAAGAGAACGCCAAATTACGACTCGAAGAATTAGAAAGCCTAGAAGGGAAAAGACTTGCAGCGCAACAGAATTTAGAATTATACCAAGCTAAGATGATTCAGGCTCATGATAAACTGGTCCGCCCAAGAACCTTCAAAGTTGGTGATTTAGTTCTCGTTCTCAAAGACCTATTCTTGCACACCGCAAGATAGGAGGAAAATTTGAACCCACTTGGGAAGGACCATTCGTAGTTGAGGCGGCCTACTCGGGAGGCTCCTACCAGCTAGTGAATTGCCAGGGAGAACGACATATGCTTCCGATCAATGGACGATACTTGAAAAAGTATTACGTTACCTGATGTTTCGAAAGAATGAACTTTCCATCCCTAGAAGCACGGGTGAAGTGATTACTTATGACTGGGTCCGAACCCAAAAATAATAAAATGTGCTAAAATAAATAAAATCCTGACAATAAAATTTTCCTTGTTTTCTTTTCCAAATCAAAATCTCTTACCTGATCTTATCCCACTTCATTCTCGTTAAGTTTGAAAATATAAAAATAATAATAAAACAAGATGTCTTTAATAAACATTTTCTTGATGTTCTTGTTCTTAGTACATCCTCGATCCTTTTCCTTGTCTCTTCGCGGGGAAATGTCGAGCGGGCGGTTGGTCTTGAACTTTAAGAATGGCGTAAGCCTTGCACTCGATGAAAAGAGGGTGAAAGATGGAGCGATAATCGAGATTGACTCGCATTTCGCACCAGCGAGCCTACGATACGAGGAAAGTGACCGGGTCCCGTTAACCGAGAAGAATTGCTCGGACATACGAGTAATGAAAGTGGGTGGCCCAAGTCACCAATCCAACAGACGAAGAGAAGAAAGACAAACCTTGAAGAAGATAAGAAAATGAAGTCCGTAGTCGCTACAGACAGAGGGCGAGCTTGTCGCCGCCGCGCCCACGGAGATTCAAGAAGTTCGGAGAGCTACTCTCACAGACAACGCAACGAAGAAATAAGAATCGCCGTATCCGTAAGATGTTGACAAAACTAGCTGCGGATCAGCACGACGAGGCAGCTGCTAATGTCAGTGCATACACTTCAAGGACACCGGTTCACCAAGAACCAGAAGAAAGGAGGCCAACTCCTAGGATGACAGAAAGAACCAGGGAAATCTTCAGAAAACCAGAAGAAAGAAGGCTACCACGCCACCGGATAGAACCACCAATGACGCATGACCTTGTTGCAGAAGCAACCCCAGGGGATGTCTCGATAGACATCATCCCTGAGGAGCCGAGGTATGCAGGAGAACGTGAAGGGATTGAACCATATATCCCACAATATGTCACAAGGCCTCGCCATCTCGGATCATTCCGGAATACGAGCTCGGAGAGAATGCAAAATGTTGAAAAGAAAACCTTTGAATACTTCGAAAGGATTAGAGGCGGAAGAATCAATATACCTGGAGGGCCTCGAATTACATACGGACGTATTCTCGTAGTATGAGCAGCGACAGAATCGTGGATTGCATCCGGATTTGAAAAGACTGAGCCGAGCGAGCCGCCTAAGGGAAAACACATACTCGGAGCCCCGGAGATGGATGCCGGGGAAACGAAGAATCACAATACAATGTGGATGTCGTTACAACTTTGCCGAGGACAGGAAGGGAAACCCGCCGGGAATACTCCGTCATGGGCAAGTGGACCCGATGCCATTAGTCATCAAGAGAATGGTAAAGAGATTGATAACATGGAGGGTATTGCCAGCAGACTGCATACCCAATAGCTGCATCATCAATATCTACAAACAGGGTGATCGTATACCCCCACACATTGATCACCATGATTTTGTCAGCCTTTCGCACGATCTCTTTCCCGAGCGAGTGCAACATCATGTTCGGATCCGACCTCCGGATAGCGGGCCCGAGTGAGTTCCGAGGGCCGGTGAAGATACCACTACCGGTAGGTTCCGTCATGATACCGAAGGGTAACGGAGCGGATATCGCCAAGCATTGCATACCAGGAGTACCGATGAAACGGATCTCGGTTACGTTCGGGAGGATGGACGACGTAGAAGATACCTTACCATTTCCGACCGGACCCGGAGCTAGAAAGCCTCCGACCTTACGAGCTGTGAGTTACATGGAAAATATCACACCTCCAATGTACATCCATACGGCATCCTTGCCAAGGATGGCTTGGAAGGTGATGTTATTGACCATGTATCTCACTATTCAGACATGGACCTTTGATAGATGCTTCTTTAGATGGATCGACAAAGATCATAATATAAGTTGTACGATGTATCTTCAGCATGATTGGAATGAAAGTGACCATGTCACATTTTTGGCCTTCACCTCTTTTGTGCAAATTGATTGGGAAACGCCGTTAAAGTTAAATGAGCTTCGAACAAAGAAAATAAAATAAATAAAAAAAAAAAGAAAGATAAAAGAAAACTTTCTAAAAAAAAAAAAAAAAATCTAAAAAATGACAAACATCAAATTCACATGAACATTAAATAAACAACAAAATAAAATTCGAATCATTAAAGGATAAACAAAATCAACAAGAATGTTAAATCAAATTCTCAATCAAATTTCGAATCCAATCTCGATCAAACTTCAAATTTCATCTTCCAAATTTCAAATCAAATCTTAAACCAAATTTCAACCGAGTTCAAACTCATCATGTCAAATTTCAAATCTCAAATTCAATCTTTCCAGATTCCAAATCTCTATCAAATCTCAAATTCAATCTTTCCAGATTCCAAATCTCTATCAAATCTCAAATTCAATCTTTCCAAATTCCAAATCTCTATCAAAATTCAAATTCAATCTTTCCAAATTTCAAATCTCATGTCAAATTTCAAATCTCAAATTCGATCTTTCCGGATCTCACACCAAACAATACATCAATTCAAACTCTTGGGTCGAGGATTTTACATCCAAGACCGCACTCGCTTTAGGATTTTCTTCCTACCGCACCGAAATACATCAAATTCAAACCTTTGGGTCGAGGATTTTACATCCAAGACCGCACCGCTTTAGGATTCTCTTCCTACCGCACCGAAATACATCAAATTCAAACTCTTGGGTCGAGGATTTTACATCCA
Organism: Papilionanthe hookeriana x Papilionanthe teres; assembly: GCA_022702705.1. NCBI lineage: Eukaryota > Viridiplantae > Streptophyta > Magnoliopsida > Asparagales > Orchidaceae > Papilionanthe > Papilionanthe hookeriana x Papilionanthe teres. The sequence continues at coordinate 131,970,321 of CM040424.1, read as the reverse complement.
AGACCGCACTCGCTTTAGGATTCTCTTCCTACCGCACCGAAATACATCAAATTCAAACTCTTGGGTCGAGGATTTTACATCCAAGACCGCACCGCTTTAGGATTCTCTTCCTACCGCACCTGAAATACATCAAATTCAAACTCTTGGGTCGAGGATTTTACATCCAAGACCGCACTCGCTTAGGATTCTCTTCCTACCGCACCGAAATACATCAAATTCAAACTCTTGGGTCGAGGATTTTACATCCAAGACCGCACTCGCTTTAGGATTCTCTTCCTACCGCACCGAAATACATCAAATTCAAACTCTTGGGTCGAGGATTTTACATCCAAGACCGCACTGCTTTAGGATTCTCTTCCTACTGCACTGAAATACATCAATTCAAACTCTGGGGTCGAGGATTTTACATCCAAGACTGCACTGCTTTAGGATTCTCTTCCTACTGCACTGAAATACATCAAATTCAAATTCCTTGGGTCGAGGATTTTACATCCAAGACTGCACTGCTTTAGGATTCTCTTCCTACTGCACCGAAATACATCAATTCAAACTCCGGGGTCGAGGATTTTACATCCAAGATCGCACTCGCTTTAGGATTCTCTTCCTACCGCACTCGAAATACATCAAATTCAAATTCCTTGGGTCAAGGATTTTACATCCAAGACCGCACTCGCTTTAGGATTCTTTTCCTATTGTGACCGAAATACATCAAATCAAACTCTTGAGGTTACGGATTTTACATCCAATACCGCATTATTCTGAGGTCTTTCCTCATTGCGATGACTCAATCCAATCGATTCGATCTTCTTTTGGGGTTGAAGATGTTACATCTAAAACTTCAAAATTCCAATTTTCATTTCAAATCAAATTCCTTCAAATTAATCTCGACAAACTTCAATCTAAATTGAAACTCCAAATTGAAATCTAAACTCACGCATCGTGACTTGAACATGAAATAAAATAAAATCTAAATCGAAATTCTCCCGCATCATGTGATTTGGGATTCACCTCCTTTTCCTTTCCCAGCCGAGAGTTCAAGAATCTCCCGTCCCGCAGATATACTTGACACTCCCCAGTCGAAGCTCTTCTAATTCGTCCTAAGTTTGTTACTTGGACATACTGTGTTGGTTTTGTTGATCGCTTCGATCAACACCAATACGTGCGGTGTGCTCCGTCGACTCACCACACCTATTGGGGGTCCATTTGTTGACCTCATTTTTGATGAGGTCTTCTCTTCTTCTCTTCAGTACTTAGGATCTAGCCTTAGGCTTTTCCTTTGACTATCTTAGAGGACTAGAATTGAGACCCACCACCTAGAAATTCAAACCACTTCTTAACTCCCTGCAAACTCCATAAACTTGACTATAGACCCCTAATCACCTAGAGGGTTGAAATCAAATGTGGAAGTTTAAAGGATGAGTTCCTATAGGACTCTTTGGCCTTAGGATCGCACCGGTGGCCTGGTCTGGTAAAGGGCTGACTTACACATACACTACACCTATGCACTACACTCTCACACACCTCCTAAAAACACACCCATACCTGACTTGACCTCCTGACTCATGTAGGTGATTCACATGGATGGTCCTTAACCCCTAAGCCCTGGCTAAGAGGGTTAGGAACAACATAGATGAATGCCTCAAATGAGTCCCTTCATGGCTCATGTGGGCTTGATATGGCTTCATGGCTCAACAAAAATGATTTCATTTCACTTACATCCACCCAATCTTCAATTCTCCAAATTTTCAATTTTTGACCCCCCAATACCTTCCAAATACCCAAAATACCCCTTTTGACCCAAAAATCCAAAAATTCAGAAAATTCCCAGAAAATTCCAGAAAATCCCAAATATTCCCAATTTCATTTTGTTCAACTACACCATGGGCCAATTTTGTCAATTTACCCCACTTTTGTCAAAACCCCCAATTCGACCCATTTTAACCCAAAGTAAACCCAATGTCAAACCAAATCTACCCAATTGACCCTAATTTTGGTCCAATTCAATTCTAAACTTCAATTCAACATCCCCAACACCAATCTAGACCAAATACAAGCCCAATTTGATTGGCATTGGGATCCAATTTCACTTTTGGCCTTAAAGCCCAAATTTGGCCCTAAAGCCCACATGACACTTCCTTTCATCATCCATTTAATCAAAATCACCCCTAAGTTTCAAAATCATTATTTAAACCATTCCAAATCAAGCTTCATACAAATTTTCACCAAAATGTCCAAAATTCTTAAAACCCATTTTCATGAAATTGACTAAACTTTTCCCTAAGCCAAAGACAAGCCATGCAAGCCATGGACAAGCCACATGAAGCCATGGAGAGTTTGACATGTGATCAAGCCATTAATGGAAAAAGGAGGATCCCCTTTCCTAATCCTTCTTAAGCCTTTTTTACCTTAAGCATGTCACACACTAAACCATGCTTTGCCACCTAATCCTTGATGGAGACTCCACCATTCTCTCTCGGGCGACCCAACCGATCCTCTCGACCCAAAATCGAGGCCATGGGGAGGTGCACCCAACCCAAACCAATGGGTTGACCAAATTGAAGCCAAAATGACCTCTTCCCCATTACATTTTAATTCAGCCACTTTACACATGGCAGCCACCAATTGCCTTCACAAACATCAAGCCCCGACCCACTCGACCCCGAGGGTGACCCATGCCCGCCGGCCAGCCACCCCGCCGCCGGAAAACACCATGGCCGAAAGCTCACATATGAGCCAACATTGGAATTCTCCATTGCCGACTTGTCCCAACCCAAATGGATAGCATGGCTCGTTCTTCCCTTGACCTAAGCAATCGATCCCAACCATTAAACCCCCCGGGAGAGCCTCCAGCCATGCCTATTTAAACACCACCCCCTCACGGCCATGAGAAGAGAGTTGCACAAACCTTGCCAAAACTCGCCAAAATTGTTCCGTACCCCTCCTCATACACAGAGCACTCGATCCCCAGGTGAGATCCCCCTGCCATTTCTTCTCCGCGAGCTCAATTTCGTAGTCGAAATCCAAGCCCAAAACCAGGACACTTCCCCACGGTGAACCAATCCCCAAATCGATTGGTCCTACACCTTCACCGGACCGAGGGAAGGTGTCCACCAGCAAAAGCCCCATCTCCGAGCCACCCGCTTGCTCCGGACTCCAAGCTTTGTGATCGCTGTGGTCGAAGTTCAACCTAGACAATTCACTGGACCGGGAGACTTCATCCGGAGCTCGCCGAGATCCAATCGAAGGTGCAACAACTCTCGGATCGAAGCTTCACTTCTCCGAGCAAAGGTATGAGCTAATTCTTCATCCCGAGCTTCCGGAGGTTCTCCATTTCAAATGCCTTAATTTCAATGCATGTTTACCGTATGGATGTGTTCGTCTCTTCAAGACGAATCCATAGCAGCATAAGAACACGAAAATCCATCGAGAATCGAGCGAGTTCTTAGGGTTAGAGTGTGGACGGTCACGGGATCACACCCGGTCATGGACGATGAACGGATGCCGTCCATTTAATACACGCGCGGACGGACGGCTCGGATGGCGTCGGACCGAGAGACGGTACGAGAACCGCGGGGCCCGGACCGTCGACTCGGATGGCGGCGTCGAATGGGAGCGCGACGCGTGTGAGTTCGGAGATGCCGAGGATGCGCCGGCGCCGCGTCACTTAAGTAGATAAATAGGAATATTTTCTATTTATTTAATTCCCGTAACTTTAAAAATCCATATCTTTGTGTAGAAAAATCACAAAAATAAAATAAAAATACCCCCTTGCTCAGTGAACAGAGGAGAATAATGTGGAAAAGAAATTAATTAACTTTGTCCAGTATTTTATTTTTAATTAATTATTTACTCCATGCATTGTTTTAATTCTCCATGCATGTATACAATTCACCATGGCATGAGACTATAGTGGCTTTTGAAGCGTCTCGAACTTAGAGACATTCCCCGAATTTTCCAAGGTCGAGGCCATCTCTGTGAAAAGTTATTGATTTTTCAAATGCATGTTGCTATTTTAAGTATTTTAATTCCAAAAATTAGCATGTTGTGAAATAAATTCTAGGAAAATTTGGTGATGTTCCTTATGACCGAGAGAACCCTAGGAAAAATAGGATGAGTTAATTCACCGAGATTAACCCTAATCGGCTTAAACACCCAAAATAGATCTCTAATTAATTAGAGTTAACTATAGATCAAATTGACTTGAAATCAATTCTCCACTGACCTTTAGGATCAGAGGAACCCATCATAAAAATTTGAGGTCAATCGGACTTGGTTAGCCTTACTAAATGGGATGATTAAGCCACTTAGTCATTTTAAACTTTAAAAATTCATAACTTTCAAAATATCTTTCAAAAATTCACTAAATTGGTTTTGGAGTCTCTCTAATATCAGGGGAGTTTAAGAAAATTAAAATTTCAATTTTCTAAAAAGTTGATTTTTAATATTATTTTAATATTTTTAATAATTAAAAAATAATAAAAATCACAAAAATAATAAAATTCACCAAAATGTCATATTTTGAATTTTAATCACTTAGGAACAAGTCCCATATTTTTCCTAGGTCTATTTAGTGAGATATTAATTTTTAAAGCTCTAGGGTAATTTTAAAATTAAAAAAAATGTATTTTCTAGCATTTTCACCAAAATAATTATAATAAATCAAAGAAAAATCAGAAAATTGCAAAGTTTGGTTCTCTGGAATTCTTGATATCAGAGAGAATTTTAAAAATTATAAAATTTATTTTTCAACAGCTTATTTTATTTTTTAAATTAATTAATACTCCAGAACTTAAAATAATTCTAATAAATAAAATATAATTCAAAAAATTACCAAATTTGGTCCAAGTGGTCCTCTGGTCATTAGGAATGTCCCCTAATTTTCTTAAGGACAGAAACTTTCCCTTGGTCATATTATTGAATTTTCCTTGAAAATCTCTATTTTCTACTAAAAATAATTATATAAATAAATTAAATGCAGAAAAATCATATTTTCTCCTCTCATGTCTTTGTTGACATATGAGTGAAGTCACATAAAAATTTCAAGTTCATTTGAGTTCAATTTAGTGAGTTATGGAATTATTAGGCTTAAAGGGCAAAATGGTAATTAAATTTTAACTCTTAATTAAAACTTTAGGTTTAATAAAAATTAACAAGTAAAATATTTTGATCTTAATCTGATTTGGATGATTGAAATTAAATAATTAAAGGATAGAAACCCATTAAGCAATTTAAAATGATTAAACTTTAATTAAATAATTAATTGAATTTGGAAGAATAATAAATTTGGAATTATTAAAATAGGGATATTATTAGGGAGAGATTTATTCTTTAATTTAAAAATCCCTAAATTAATCATCTCATCAATACTCAACTCTTAATTAAAATGATAACTCAAATTTAAAATATTAAAAGACTTAATCATTAAATAAAAATTAAATCATTAAACTCTTTCAAAAATTTTAAATTAAATTAAATTAAATTAAGATTAAAAGTTGAATTAAATTAAATTAAAATTAAATTAAATTAAATAAACAAATTAAATTAAATTAAATGAATTAAATACATTAAATTAAATAAATAAATTAAATTAAATTAAATTAAAATTAAATTAAATTAAATTAAATTAAATTAAATTAAATTAAAATTAAATTAAATTAAATTAAAATTAAGTTAAATTAAATTAAGAAATTAAATCAAATAAATTAAATTGAATTAAATTAAATCAAATCAAATTAAATTAAATAAATTAAATTAAAATAAATTAAATTAAATTAAATTAAGTTAAATTAAATAACCTCACTTAAGACATGAAGAAATAAATCTAAAATAACTTGAACACTATTCCAAACTTAAATCATTAATTTGAACTTAAATTTGAATCACAAATCATTAAATATCATTTTGCCCTTAGGAGCCTTAGTTATCATAACTCCTAAATAGAACATTAAAATGAAATGTTACTTCACTTATAGGACATTCAAATGTCCTAGTTCACTGAGCAAGTTAACAAAACTTGAAAACCTCGGACGATCGATTCATTTACACAATTAAATTCATTTGGACTTGAAACAATCCTAGAAATATTGAAAAGATGTTTAAGATTTTTCTTAAGCACTTCCTCAATATGATAGGATATTTACAAGAACAATTGAACTTAATTGTTCTTTGATGAAGAAAATCGTCTTCAAACTAAAAACACAAAGAACCTAGACGTCATAGGAAATGACTAGCTATAGGATTAGGAACTTGGTAGAAAACCATAAACCTTTCCCTTAGCTTTACCTAGGAACTTGCTTAAATATTCTAACTGTATTTTAAGTGCAGCTTGGAATGACGGGAAGATCCTCCAGGTACGCTTTTATTTTATTGCAATTTATTTTATTGTAATTTATTTAATTGCATCGTACTTATTTTTCTTGCATGATAAACAACAGTTGCATGAAAACCCACACCTTTAGGACAAAAACCAAAACTGAAACCCATAACTAAATTAAAAGACACTACAAGATAAAATTCACCTCCACAACATTTCAAAATATAAGACAACTCAAAATTTAATCACAAACATAACACAAAACTACAACTACAACTAAATTAAAACGTCTCGTTGAATGATCGGGAATACCTCGGATGATGTAACCCACGTGTTGCTAACGGGATTTCCCACGGTCTAAATGAAAGTGCGGAACTCATTTAGTTGAGTTTAGCAAATTCATCTGGACTAAGTGAATTCGATGAAAATAACGGTGTCGGGATGACGGAACCGTGGGATCTTAATCGGTTCTGTTTAATCAACTTTAAGATCTGTTTTAATTAAAACATAAAGAACACTTGGAAATTAAGACTTCTCTAAACCAGAACACTTCTCTCATCTCTTGATTTATGATTTCTAAAACTAAAACCCCTGCAACAACAAGGAGCTCGGAGCATGGTGGGCAGCACGGCCATCGTCGTCAGCAAAACTTGAACCTACTTCACAGAAACTTTCTTAGAATTAAATAACAAAGCCATAGGACTTCGAGGTAGTTTGCCTAGTGCAACATAAATCCTCAATTTTTCGTTAGGCATTTGCATTGCAAATTAAGCCCTAACCGGTCTTAGGATTCCGAGGTAGTCGTCCGTACGACATAAACCCTCATATCTTCTAGTGCAATTTGTATGATTCTATCATATAAATATAAGTCCTAATTAATTAAAATTGGCAAGATTAAAACAGTAAATAAACATTAGGACTTTCCTAAATTCAAGCCAAACAATAGGATAGTCGGGAGATTACCGAAGTCCGCTTCGAATCCGTGATCTCTCCTACTTTTCTTCCTTTGAATTCCCAAAATAAAAATGTTCCAAATTTGATCCATTCCCTATTGAAATTCCAAAATTCAATCCTCGAAAACTTAAACTTTGAAATTCTTGAGAGCTGAATTATTGATTATTATCGAGAGTTTTCTTAGGTGATTCCCATCACTTAAGATGTAATTAACTATGTGGGCTTGCCCTTATAGGGAACTTTAAGAACCTGGGTAATATAAACCCCGTTTAATAGTTTCATATTAAACGAGGGAATTTCGTCGGCTTATAAGAATTGGTTCGCGGACCAAACGGATGTCACAAACCTTTCTAGTTTATTTAATCGAGCCCCATTACCAAGCAAGTGTATCTATTCTTCGGGATAGACACACGGTTTGTGGTGCGGCGCTCGTTTATATAAACTATTCGGGATGTGAGATCAGTTTGATTTCATATCTTAAAATTTTCAAATTTAAAATTATTTTCAAAATCAAATACTACTTTTCAAACTATTTATTAAATTAAAATTCGCCGACAATTTTTTGTAGGCGACTCTCTTTTCAAAATAAAACACTCAACCTAAAAATATGCCGACATCACTTGGTAGAATATTGCAGTAAAAAGTAAATCCATCATAAACATGCTTGACATAAACATTATAAAGGAATTTTAAACAAAAGAACATGTACAAACTAAAAATTAAAAAGGAACACATTCTAAACTTTATAAATGAATTGTTAGATGCTAACAAGTTTAACATATTAAGATAAGCTTTCTCATCTCCAATGATTCATTCAACTTGACTCACAAACATAGACACACAAACTTAAGTATATAGACATGCAAATTCATAAACAAACAACAACCAAGGTTAATTCATAAGTCATCACATCTCACTAACTTACCTTCAATTTCTAATGAAATGAATTTTATATTATTATCTACAAGTTATTCATCAAATAGGTTCACGACTCTTACCAAATGAAAACAAAGTCAAGAAAATTAAGTTAGATGTCTCCTGTAAAACTCAAGTCTGGGTGAGACCCGAGTCATTGTGGACTCGTCAATCCAACTACTATAAGAGAATATACAAGTTTAGCCATAAATTAGATGTTAAGGAGTCACCTCTCTCATGACACAGACAAAGATCAAATCAAACAACTAACAATCCAAACATCCACCAATCATTAATCAATTTGATCAATCCACACTAAAGCAAACACATTACAACACAAAAAGTCCTAACTCTCAAGCACACTAAATAAAACCACACAGATAACTATGGGTTGCCTCGCATAAAGTGCTAGTTTTAATGTCGTCAACCTGACAAATGATTCCTCCTAGTTTAAAATTCTATTTAAGTAATCCTTGATTAGTTGCCTAATCTTTTTCAGATCCAGGGATTCCTACAACATCTTCAAATTATAATTTTTCTTTCATCTCTTCCATTTAAGATTGATTCATATCATTTTTCCACATATTCCTTTTTAGATACAATATTATTCTAATGATTTTCTCAACTTTCATATTAATATCTTCCTTGAAATTTATAAGAAATGGATCTTTATAAGGTACTTCAAAATCTCCCAAATTTTAGATCGGATTCTCTCTAGATAATTCAAATTCTGGATCAAATTCTACCCATATATTCTTTTGTCTCATGTTATCATCTAATTCTTCCCCTTGGTACTGAGTAAATGGTAGGGGTGGTCTTTTTATATTTAAATTAGTTGAGGAAATAGGTTTTTCTAATTCCTTATGAATTTCTTCTATTAGTCTTTCAATATCTTTATCCTCTTTTCTCAACTCAGAGTTCTTTTGAAATATATCCTCAAATTTTCTTCCAACACTTAGTTCAATAACTTTATCTTGTTCATCATTCAATTCATATTCTTCTTTTGATTGAGTCAAATCTGAAGATATAAAGATAGGTGGTGTAGATGAATTCCCTAAGTAGGTAGGCTTTAAAATTGTATGAGGTACATTCATCTTAAATTCATGAGATTTTTCAATAGAAGGAATTAAAATATTAATATTTTTGTTAACGTCCATCATTTCACATCTCTCCTGAACATACATACAAGCTTCCTTAAACAACGTTTTTAACTCATCATGAAAGTCCATTTCAATCTCATATGTTAACTTAGCTTCAAAACATTCTTGCAAATGGTCTTTACTTAGATAATCAATTTCATCCATCCAAAAATAATCAACATCTTTTTTCTCAGCTGGAAATTTCATAGTCTTTAATATATCAAAAGTAACATCCTAGTCATTAATATTCATAGTCAAATCTCCTTTTTGCACATCTATCATAACTTGTCTAGTAACAAGGAAAGAAAATAATTAGATTTTCTTTATCTTCCTCCATATCTAATACAATAAGGTCCATAGAAAGATAAATTTATCCACTTTAACAATCACATCTTCTATAACCCCTTTTGGATAAATGATATATCAATTAGCTAACTCAAGGGTTATAGTAGTGATAGAAATATTGGCTAAACCTAACCTTGTAAATATATATAAAGACATCACATAAATGCTCTCTCCTAAATAACATAAAAATTTTCTACATAATCTTTCTCTAATTGCATAAGGATTTGTAAAGCTACAAGGATCTTTAAGTTTCTAAAGAATCTTTTTCTGAAGTATAGTGCTGCATGATACACCTAAAATATATAGTGTTTTTAAGCACATTTTATACCTATTTTTGATGATATTGCACTTTAATAGAAGGTATTTTTATATTTTTCTTGCAGGTATGTTGAAAATGAGTGACTGTGATGAAAGGAGCAAAAAAAGATCAACTTTAGAGAAAAAATTTAAAGCTGTGCGAATTAGGCCTCTGGTGCCTAAGCACCAGATGGCTGGCGCACATGCATGACAGTTAAAGTGACAAATTTAAATTAATTTTGGTGCAACTTTGAAGGGGTTTTTGAAGAACCCTTTAGTTTAAACTTCATTAACTTCTCATTCTCGCTAAAATTCATTTAAAATTTGAATGGATGGATGAATCTTTAAGTCGATTCATTGAATTTGGATATAATTTTAAGAGACACCAAAGAACCTTCTGGAGAATCATTAAAATGAAGACTTAAAATAAAAAAATAGAAGAGTTTTGAGGAGAAAGTTTGGCGGGAGAAGTTAGAGAAAAGCTTGAAGTGGCTTCAGGGAAAGAGGAAGAAAGAGAGCCTTCTTCTCGCCATATTCTCTTTACTTTTCTAATTTACTTTAGCATAGTTTGTATTAGAATTTTGGAGAGTCAATCCTTAGAGTTGGGCACCAACCTTTAAGGAGTTATCTAGTAGAAAGTAAAAGTTTCAGAGGAACAACCAGAGTCTTGTGGAGAGGATTTTCAGATAAGTATTTATCTTTATTTTTACATTTGGTTTTTAAGTAAGACTTGGTGTGTTTTCACTATGATTTCTACTTTCAAATCAAATTGTGTGTGTGTTTTCTCCATGAGTTTTAAGTAGTTTTCTTTATATTTTTTCTTTTGAATGATGAAGTAATTAAATTATGGAAGGAAGTTGTGTGAAGTATATATGTTTAATTGTTGGAAGAAGTTGTGATGATTCCTCTACCTTGCACTTCCTCTACCTCTTGATTTGGCCATTAACAATGTTAAAAGTTGTTGTGAGAACATTCAAGAACCAATGTGGTATTCTCTCAATCAACAAGTGGAGTGAATCACATGCAATTGGATGGGTGAGAATTGTAGTCCATATATTTGAGTGCAAATAAATAGGGAGATATGTCTTTTAATGGGGAGTAAAATTATAGGACTTTAGAGTGACAGGTTAAAGCCCCCTAATTTATTTTGATGTTTTAAATTTTGTTATGAGATTTTAGCCCCAGGTGGAGGGAATAGAGGGAACTCTAGAGTGAGAGCTGGTATCTTCCCTGCCTAACACATCTACAAAATTTCAAAACTTCAAATTAACCAATGTTCTTTATAGAACCAAGTAAAGGTAAAGAATATAATTTCTCCTGTTTGGCACAACACATTTAGATACTTCCACAATGAAATTCTATAAGTATTATTGATTCATGAAAGAAGAAAAAGACATTTCATTCTCATTTGCTTTCAAACATATAGTTTTATAGTCCTGTTAATTTTAATTGCTTTCTTTTCTTTTTCTTAAAGAAAAATTTCAAAAATGACCTTAAAAATTTCTATCTTAAAACATACTTTACAAAATCATTTTAAAATGAAAAAATTTGTTTTTCTGCTTTCTTTAGAATTTTAGATATTTCCCTGTGGGTTTGATATCTCGGGGCTTAATCAGAAAGTCCTATATTACTTGATAAACGATATGTATACTTGTGTAGAATCCCATATTATAAAATAATTAAAATAAATTTCTTATTTGCTTCAAAGTTAACTTTTTGGCATCTATTGGAAAGAAAGAGATATTATCATTGAAAAAAATATAAAGTGAAAAACATAATCATAAATATTCTTGGATCACTGCACTCCCCACTCAGTGCAATTGTCTTGTAATCACCAAATTTCCTTTTCTTGTTTAACATCTCCTTCAAAAACTTTTCATAACTTGGCATCTGTTTCAAAGCTTTTGAGAAAGGAATATTCGTCCTTAACTTCATAAGTACTTTCATGAACTTTAAAAATTGTTTATCTAACTCATGTTGTCTAAGTCTTTGAGGAAATGAAGATGGTGGTCATCTTAAATTGATTTTAGTTAGAGATATTAATTTTTCCAGATCCTTAGAAACATGTTATTCAGGCCTTTTAGTTTCCTTTGTTTCTCTCACTACTTCTTTCTCTTTTATAACCACATCCTCTATCTCTCTTCCACTTCTTAATTAGACAGATTATACTTGTTCATTATTGTTCTTTTCAGGGTTGATCTCAATGTTTCTAGGAAGTGTTCTATGGGGTATATTACAAAATGAATTAGCAATTTGTCTTAGTTGACCCTCTATGTTTCTAATCGTAGCATCTTGACTTTGCAATAGGTTTTCTATTTACAATACCACTTCTTCTATAGACATCTTATCATGCTCAGTTAGTTGATCATTATTAGAGTCTAGTAGATATGAAGGTCTATAGTTTGTATTCCTCTGATTATTTCAACTTCCATTAGGATTTGCATGATTATTTTTTCATTTTAGGTTTCCACCCTTGGTAGTATGATTCTAGTTAAAATTAGAATGTTTCTTCCAACCTGGATTGTAAAAGTTAGAATACATGTTTTTTATGGTATTTAAAGTCTTGTATGATAAGTTAGAATCAATTATATGCCCTAATAAATTTTCGTCACTTACTGGAGTAAATTGAGGCTGGTTCATTCCAAATTGGTCCAACTTCCTTGATATTTCGGCAACCTGAGATGTAATAACTGCAATTGCATCTGTATCATGAACATTAGTTACCTTTTTTAGGATTTACCCTTATAGAGGGTCATTGAAATTCATTTCTAGCTATTACTTCAGTTAATGCATACGCTTCATCAAAAAATTTTGACATTAATGAACCACCAATAGCAGTATCAATAATGGATCTAAAGGATTCTACTAACCCATTGTAAAAAGTTTGAATGATTAACCAAACAGGCAGAGCATGGTGTGGATATTTTCTTAAGATTACCTTAAAAGTTTCCCAGGCTTCATATATTGATTCCCATTTATATTGCTTAAATGAGATAAAATTTTTTCTAAGTTTAGTTGTCCTTGAACGTGTAAAATACTTAGTTAGGAATTTCTAAGTTAACTCCTTACAATTTTTAATAGAGCCAGGTACTAATGAGCATAACTAGATTTTAGTCTTCTCCCTTATTAAGAAAGGAAAAAGCCTTAGTCTATCAGAATAGTCTGACATGCCATTATAACAAAATGTAGCACAAAATTATAGAAACCTTGATAAGTGTTGTCGGCATATTTTTAGGTTGTGTGTTGTATTTGGAAAAGGGGTCGCCTACAGAAATTGTCGGCGAATTTTAAATTTTAAATTTAATTTATATATATATATATATATATATATATATATATATATATATATATATATATATATGTATATATATATATAATTTGAAAGTAGCATTTGGTTTTGAAAATAATTTTAAGTTAGAAAATTTTAAGATATGAAATCAAACCGATCTCACATCCCAAATAGTTTATATAAACGAGCACCGCATCACAAATCGTGTATCTATCCCGAGGAATAGACACACTGCTTGATGATGGGGCTCGATTAAATAAGTAGAAGATTTGTGACATCCGTTTGGTCTACGAACCAATTTTATAAGCTGACAAGTTCCCCTGCTTAATATAAAGGAATTAAGCAGAGTTTATATTACCTGGGTTCTTAAAGTTCCCTATAAGGGCAAGCCCCTAAAGTTAATTACATCTTAAATGACATGAATCATTTAAGAAAACTCTCAATAATGATCAGTCGTATTGCTCTCAAGAATTTCAAGGTTTAAGTTTTCATGATTGGACATTGAAAATTCAAAAGGGAATAGCTCAAAATAGGAACAATTTATTTCAGGAGTCTATAGGAAGATAAGTAGGGGATGTCAAAGTGAACTTCGGTGACTTCTCGACTATCCTATTGTTTGGCTTCAATTTGGGAATATTATTTAATGTTGCAGTCCTACCAATTTTAATTAATTGGGACTTATATTCGTATGACGTGATCATACAAATAGCCTGGAAGATGTGGGGGTTTGTGTCGTACCAAACGACTACCTCAGAGTCCTAAGACCGGTTAGGGATTAATTTGCATAACATGATTATGCAAATGCCTAACGAAAAGTTGATGATTTATGTTGCACTAGGAAAACCACCTTGAAATCCTATGGCTTGGTTATTTAATGCTAAAAAAGGGTTTAGCTGAAGTAGACACAAGTTTTGCTGACGACGATGGCCGTGTTGCCCACTATGCTCCAAGCTCCTTGTTGTTGCAGAGGTTTAGTTTTAGAAAATGAAAATCAGGAGATGAGAGAAGTGTTTTGGTTTAGAAAAGTTTTAAAGTCCAAATGTCTTTAGTGTTTTATTAGGGGAATCTTAAAGTTGATTATAACAACAGCGATTAAGATCCCACGGTTCCATCATTCCGGCACCGTTAATTTTATCGGATTCACTTAGTCCAGATGAATTTGCTAAACTCAATTGAATGAGTTCCACACTTTCATTTAGACCGTGGGAAATCTCATTAGCAACACGTAGGTTACATTATCCGAGGTATTCCTGATCATCCAACAAGACATTTTAATTTAGTTATAGTTGTAGTTTTGTGTTCTGTTTGTGATTAAATTTTGAGTTGTTTTATATTTTGAAATATTGTGGAGGTGGATTTTATCTTGTTGTGACTTTTAATTTTAGTTTTGGTTTTCAGTTTTGTGGCTATCCTAGAAGGTTTCAGTTTTCATGCAACAATCTTGTTTAACATGCAAGAAAAGTAAAGTGCAGTACATATAAGTAACTTGCAATAAAATAAAAGCGTACCTGGAGGGTCTTCCCGTCATTCCAAACTACACTTAAAGCATATGTTAAGGCATTTATATATTTGCAACAAGTACCTAGGTAAAGCTGAGGAAAGGTTCTGGTTGTCTACCAAAGTCCTTATCCTATAGCTAGTCAATTCCTATGAAGTCTAGGTTCTTTTGTGTTTTATTAAGGATTATTTTCTTCGTCAAAGAACAATTAAGTTCAGTTGTTTTTCTAAAACATCTCATCATATTGAGAAAGTGCTTAGGAGGAGTCCTAAACATCTTTTCAATACTTCTGAGATTATTTTGAGTCCAAATGAATTTTGTTGTACTGGTGAATTAATCATCCAAGAATTCAATTAAATTTTGCTTCTTGCTCAGTGAATTAGGATGTCTGATTATCCTATGAGTAAAAAGACATTTCATTTATTGCTCCATTTAAGAGTTATGATAACGCAAGCCATTAAGGGCAAATCAGTTTATTAAGGATTTTAATGACTTAAAATTGGAATTGATGATTTAAAATGGTTTAATTTAGTTATGAAATTTTAATAATTTTAAGTTTGGAATAGTGTTCAAGTTGTTTTAATTTAATTAAATCTTTACATTTTAAATGATCTCAATGTATTAGATTAATTTTGGTTGAAAGAGGTGTTTAGATTATTCAATTTAGATTTTAATGATTAATTTTAATTTAATTGAAATATTTTAAGTTAATTTTTAATTGGTTTGATTTTTAATTATGAATTATTTTGGGGTTGATTTTTGATATTTCAAGTTTGATTTAGATTTGCTTTCAAGTGATTTCAAATTAATCTTAATGTTTTAAACTTATTTTAACTTGATTGTTAAATTACTTAATGTTTTAAGCTTTTAATTTAATTAAGGTTTATTTTCCTTTTAATTATATAATTATTATTTTCAATTATCAATTTTGAATTTGATTAAGAATTGAACATTATTAAAGTGATTCATTTAGGGATCTTAAATTAAATGGTTATAGTCTCCCTAAGTTATATTCCCTATTTTAATAATTCAAAATTTAAATTATTTAATTAATTAAGGTTTCATTTTTCCTCTTTGATTATTAGAAATGATTAATGGGTTCCTACCCTTTAATTTCCCAAAATTTCAATCATCTAAGAGAAAATTAAGATCAAGTATTTTACCCTCCATTGTGATTAAACCTGAAGTTTTAATTAGGGGTTAAAATTCTTAATTACTATTATGCCCTTTTAAGCCTAAATTTTTCAGAACTCATCAAATTGAACTAAAATGAGCTTGAAATTTTTATGTCACTTCACTCACATGTCAATTAAGACATTAGAGGAGAAAATATGATTTTTCTAAATTTAATTTAATTTATATATTTATTTTTATGAAAAATATGGGTTTTCAATAAAAATTCAAGAACATGACCAAGGTAGGGTTTCTATTCTTAGGAAAATTATGGGATGTTCCTATTGACCAGAGGACCATTTGAACCAATTTTGGTGATATTTCAAATTGTATTTTATTTATTATAATTATTTTTGAGTGTTGGAGTGTTAATTAGTATAAAATAAAATTAATGTTGAAAAATGAATTTTTTATTTTTCATAAATCTCTCTAACCTCAAGTAGTTTAGAAAAATAAATTTTATATTTTTCTAATTTTTCTTTGATTTATTAGAATTAATTTAGTGAAAATGTAAGGAAATTCATTTTTTAATTTTAAAAATGTTTTAAGCCTTTAAAATTCAATATCTTAACCTAGAGACTTAGGAAAAATATTTGGTTTATTCATAAGTGATTACGAGTCAAAATATGACATTTTTAGGATTTTTAATATTTTTGTAATTTTTACTATTTTTTAATTATTAAAATATTAAAATAAGGTTAAAAATAAAAATCTTTAGAAAATTCCAAATTTACTATTTTTAGACTCCCCTAACATCAGAGAAGTCCCAAAACCAATTTGGTGAATTTTTGAAGTGTATCTTTAGAGTTATGAATTTTTAAAGTTTAATCTTGGTCATGTGACTTAATTAGTCCATTTAGTAGAGCTAATCACCTCTAATTGATTTCAAATTTTTATGTGAGACTCTTCTAACCTAAAGATTAGTGGAGAATTGTTTTCAAGTGATTTCAATGTATGGTTAACCCAAATTAATTAAAATTTAGTTTTGAGTGTTTAAGCCAATTAAGATTATTCTTAATGAATTAACTCAAACCATAATTTTCCTAGGGTCCTCTGGTCCTAAGATACTTCCCCAAGTTTTCCCAGAATTTTCTAAGTAACATGCTAATTACTGGAATTAAAATATCAAAATAGGTACAAAAGTTTGGAAAATCAATAACTTGTCATAGAGATGGCCTCTAACCTTAGCAAATTCAGGAAATGTTTTTAAGAACAGAGGCTACAAAAGCTCTACGGTCTCATGCCATGGTGAATTGTCTATGCAAATGGAGAATTAAAACATCGAAATGAGTAAATAATTAATTAAAAATAAAATACTGATCAAATTAACTCAATACTTTTTCCACATTATTCTCATCTATTCACTGAGCAAGATGGTATTTTTATTTTATTTTTCTGATTTTTCTATATAAAGTTATGGATTTTTCAATTTTTAGGTATTTAAATAAATAGAAAACAGCCTATTTATCCACTTATTCAGCATGGTGCTGACTCAACCTCAGCAGATCCGAAAGTCCATGCAGCGCGCTCCCATTCGAAGCCGCCATCTGACTCAGATGCCACGCAGCCCGCGGTCTAGCTCCATCCTTTGATCCGGTGCAATCTGGACCGTCCATTCGATACATGCGCGATCGGACGACACGTGGTCATCATCTACGACTGGTGTGTCCCGTGAGCCGTCCACACTAAAACCCTAAGATCTCTCTCATTTCTTAACGGATTTTCGTGTTCTTAGGCTCTATGGATTCGTCTTGAGGAGACGAACACATCCATATAGTTTATATGCTACGAAATTAAGCCAAGAAAAATAGAGAATTGCTGGAAGCTCGGGAGGAAGAAGGGGTTCATAACTTGGCTCTGAGAAGTGAAGCTTCAATCAGAGAGTTGTGGCACCTTCGATTGCACCCCAGGAAGCTCCAGATGAAGTCTCTAGCTTTGGGGAATTGCCTAGGTATGAAAGTCACCAAGGCCGATTTCAAAGCTTGGTCGATAGAGAGGATGGCTGGCTTGGTGAGGGGGCTTTCACCGGGGAACTCCTTCTCTAGGTCTTGTGTAGGTGTGGGTGAGTTTAATTTGATTTTGGTGGAGGTTTCAGAGTTGTCCTGGTTTTTAGGTGGATTTTTGACTAAGAAATTGAGCTCTGTTAATGGGGATTAGGGTAAAGAGACACTGGGAATCAATTGCTCTGGGTTAAGAGATGGTCTTGGAGCAATTTTGGTAGAGTTTTGTTAAGCTCTTGTTCATTACCTTATTTGGCCGAGAGAGGGTGGAGTTTAAATAGAGCTGGCTGGAGGGCTTCCCAGGGGGAGAGAGGGTGGAGTTTAAATAAGGTCCTGGTTCAATAGGGCTTTGGATCAGCTGCTCTATGCAAGGGAAGAACAACCATAGAGTCCAATTGAGTTGGGACAGCTCAGCCAGGTGAATTTCTATTTTTGAATCCAAATAAAGCTCTCAGCCATGGTGTTTTCCGGTGACCCAGGGGGTGGTCCGGCCAGGCATGAGCCACGATCTGGCTCAGTGAAGTCAGGGTTGAGTTTTGTGCAAACAATGGAGGTTAGCCATGTGTAAAGTAATTGATTAAGTGGTATGGGGAGAGGACTATTTTGGGTTCAAATGTGTCCAAGTCATGGATTTCGGTTTAGTACACCCACCAAGGGGCTTTGGGTGCTGTGGGGGGTTAGGTAAGTCAGCTAGCTTAGTGGGGATAATTCACCATCTAAGCATATTTAAGTTTAAGCATGGTTTAGGGGAAGCATTAAAAGGTTTAATCACTCTTAAGGGAATCATTAAAGGACTCCCTCCTTTTGCCCAATATGTTATATTCACATGAACACCACTCACATGGCTTGCATGGGGCTTTAGGATGGCTTCATGGCTAGCCTATGGCTTGCCGATGGCTTGGCTCAATTTCATGAAAATGGATTTTGGGATTTTTGATGGATTTAGGAGAAATTGACATGAGGCTTGATTTGGAATTATTTGATTATTGATTTAGGACTTAGGGATGGCTTCAATTGAAATGGAAGATGGAAAGAGATGTTATGTGGGCTTTAGGGTCAATTTTGGGCTTTGGAATTGTTTAGGAATGGGCATTTAAAGGCTTTAGGCAAGTGGGCTTTTAGATTTTAAATCAAGTTGATGGATGAAAATTTTGGTAAATATTGGGCCTTACAAATGTTGGGTTTAGTTTAGGGATGTGTCATTAGTGATTTGGAAAAGGTTTGGTGTCATTTGGAGTTGAAATGGGTTCAATTTGGACCTTTTTGATGATGGGTTCAAAATGGATCAAATTGGGCCAACATGGGTTAAGGTTGGGCCAAGGTTGGGTTTGATGTAAAATTAATGTTGAAAAATTTTTATGGGGGTGTGACAAACAGTTTTCCACTTTGGTTGGGCATTGATTTAGGGATTTGGGCCTATTTGGGTTAGATTTGGGTTTAGGCCAATTTAGGGGATTTTTGTTTTGGGTTAGATTTGGGTTTAGGCCAATTTAGGGGATTTTTGTTTTGGGTTAGGTTTGGGTTCAAATTTTGGGCAAATCAAGTTAGTTTTTTGTTTGTGGGGGTGTTAGCAAGGTTTTAGAAAAGATTTGGAGCTAATTGGAGTTGAATTGGATTGGGTTGGACTAAGTTTAGGTCATGGGCCAAATTTGGGCTTTAAGCTTCAAATTGAAATTGGATTCACATATTGGTGAGATTAGGCTTAGATTTGGTCTAAATTGGTATTGGATATATTGAATTGAAGTTTAGAATTGAATTGGATCAAAATTGAGGTCAATTGGAGTGGTTTCGTGGGACATTGGTTCCATTTTGTTTAAAATAGGACAAATTGGGGATTTTTGGAAAATTTGGTTAAATTGACAAAATTGGCTTATGGTTTAGTTGAACAAAATGAAATTGGGAATAATTAGGATTTTCTGGAATTTTTTTAAGAATTTTCTGAATTCTTGGAATTTTTTGAGTTAAAAGGGTATTTTGGGTATTTGGAGGGTATTGAGGGGTATTTTTGGAATTTTTGGTATATTTGGCCATGGATGATCAATTTGAGTGGGGGGAAATGTTTAGGATTGGTTTTGAGGAATTTTGGGTAATTTAGGCAATTTTGCAAATTTTGGGCAATTTTAAGAGCATTTGTTAGGTTTGGTGGGTTTAGGGTCCCGGGGGTCAAAAATTGAAATTTTGGGAAAATGAAGATTGATCAAGTGTGAGTGAAATGAAATCATTTTGGTTGAGCCATGAAGCCATATTAAGCTCACAAAAGCCATGAGAGGACTCATTTTAGGCACTCAATATGTTGTTCCTAACCCTCTTAGCCAGGGGCCTAGGAGTCAAGGTCAATCCATATGAATTACATACATGAGTTAGGGAGTCAAATTAGTTAAAGGTAGTTTTAGGGTTTGGAATGTGTGTGTGTGGGAGTGTGGTGTGTGCAAGCTTACCCTCACCAGACCAGGCCACCCAAGGTAATCCTAAGGCCAAATAGACCTCTAGGAAACTCATCCTTTAAACCTTCACATTTGATTTTAACCCTCCAAGTGGCTTAAAGGTTTACAATCAACCTTGTGGTGTTTGAAGGGAGTCAAGAAGTGTATTGAATTTCTAAGTGGTGGATTCCATCTCTAGTCCTCTAGGATAGTCAAAAGGAAAGCCTAAGGCTAGATCCTAAGTATTAGGGAGAGAGATCAGACCTCATCAAAAATGAGGTCAACAAGTGTAAATAAGTATCATCCAAAGGAGTTCACTCAAACTAGTTGTTCTACACCAGTTGGATAATCACTGGATTAAGTTCAAATGAGTCAGCTTCTACGATAGGGTATTGTATACTTGAGTGAATTTCATTTGTCGTAGGATTTACATAATCCTTCAATGATTTATGATGATTTTTCAAGTTATTATTTTGAATGTTTTCCATTTTCATTTCTAGTTTTTCAAGTTCTTTCTATTTTTTGAACTTTTTTCTATTTTTATAACTCAGGATCATAAGGTACAAGTTCTACAGATATTTTATTTTGTTTACGTAACAAAACAAACAATACATTAACAGTTAAAAAAAAACAAAAAATATATTCAACATAACAAAACATTTTCACAAACACTTGCTTTTAACACAAAAAGTTTTTTTCACAACATTTTTTCATACAAAAAATACTTTTCACACAAAAATAGTTTTTTACGATGCGACACTTTTCTAAGTCTAAGCCTAATTATTTGAACTAAAATTCTTCTAAAAGTCAAGATCAACCATTGTGATCTTTGGTAACGACGCTAAAAAACTTGATCCCTGATATTTATGCTTTCCTTTTTTATATGAGTTTATACTTTATATTTCTTTTTAATTATATTTCTTTCTTTACAACGACACTAAAAACATGATGCTGGTGTAAATTAGACTTTATTTGATATAATTATAAAATGGGATTTTACGAAAGTATACATATTGTTGTCAAGTAATATAGGGTATTTGATTAAGCCCCGAATATCAATCCCACAGAGATTCAAGAGAAATTCTAGTGTAC
Source organism: Papilionanthe hookeriana x Papilionanthe teres (assembly GCA_022702705.1). Classification (NCBI taxonomy): domain Eukaryota; kingdom Viridiplantae; phylum Streptophyta; class Magnoliopsida; order Asparagales; family Orchidaceae; genus Papilionanthe; species Papilionanthe hookeriana x Papilionanthe teres. The sequence goes on along the minus strand of CM040424.1, from coordinate 131,948,883 downwards.
AATAACCACCCTATATTGAAAGGTCGATAATGGTTGGGTATTAATTAAATCCTACAATTATTACTACAATACTACTTCTAAACTAAAATATTTAGTGAAAATTAGAAAGTGGGGTTGGATATATTAAAAGTACCCATTATCATATTATTAAATTAGTGACATGTGTATAAAGTAAAACAAGTAGAGAGAGATTGTAACAAATAGAAGCAATTATATTATTTATTCTCACTAGAGATTCGATAAAGAACATTTGTTAATTTAAAGTTTGAATAGTTCTATAGATGGGCTAGGCATGAAAGATACTAACTCTCACTCTAGAGTTCCCTCTTATCTCTCCACCTGGAGGCTAAAAGCTCAACAATATAAGAAATTTGGGGGATTTATCCTATCACTCTAAAGTCCACTAATTCTACACCCTTCAAAGTTTATCTCCCTATTTATTTGCACACAATTATATGTGTTACATTCTCATCCATACAATCTCATGTGATTCTACTATTGAGACAATATCATATCGGTTCTTACATGTTCTCACAATATATTTTAACATGCAAATTGATCAAGTTTATATGTAAATGAAGAACCAAGTAAAATAATCTCAATATATTTTCACTCAACATAATTCTATATCCTTCGCATGCATACTAATTCAAAGTAAGAGGATAGAGAAAAGAACACATGAAGAAACAACAAGAACTTTTCATTGAATAAGACTTTAAAACCATGCAAAAAAAGTACAAGATTCAAATCAAAATACAATAAAAAAACTTATCTTTGATGGAAATCAGACTCTCTTTGTATAGCATAAGAAATCTCCCTAATACACTCTACAAGAATAAAATGAAAAGAAAAGAAGAAATCTCTCACTCTCTCTCTTTCTCTCTCAACTTGTCGCCCAACTTAGGGCTCTCGCCCAAGCCTTCTTTTCCTCTTCTAATTAGTTCTCTGAGTTCAAGAGGGTTCAAGTGTTATTTATAATTTCCTAAGAGGTACTTAAGTGTCTCTTCAAATGTTTCCATATTCAATGAATCTTCCAAAGGGTGTCACAAGTGTCTCTTCAATAATAACTCCACCTAATCACCCTAAATCCTTCTATAAAGTCCATTTTATCATTTTCAACGAATTACCCAAGAGATGCAAGAAGGACAGCTTAAAAATTCGTTCAAATCTGATGTATATTCTAGAAGATATGTCAGAACCATCACCAGCGCTTAAGAACTGATTTTGGACGCTTAGCTACTCTCTGGTGGCACCTAAGTGCCATGTTTGGGCGCTTAGCCTCTAGGCACAGGTACATAAGTGTCCGGTTCGGCCTCCATGGCTCTGGTGTGCCTTGGTTCGACTCATTTTGCTCTGATATGCTCTATTTTGGTTCTTTTTTTTCATTTTACTCCAATCACTCTAAATTCTTCAATTTTTTGTACCTACAACCAAAAACATGAGAAAACATACCTTTAACGTGCAATATCATAATAAAATATAGCATGAAAATTAGTACATTTTTAGGCGCATCACAGGTAAAGAAGTGCAGTGAAGTAAAATGAAAGGAAATTGCGATGCAAAAATATAAATGCATACCTACCATCTTCACATGCATCTGCAGAAATGTTAACTTTTGTAATGTATATTATCTGTCAAGCAACTTAAATAAATTGCAAGAAACAAAAAGAAGGCAGGAAGAACAGTTCGCGGTGATTCCTACTAAGCTCCTAGTCATAACTTGATGGGTCCTTATTTGTTTTGATTTTGAGGATGAGTTTCTTAAGTAAAGACATAATTGGTTCAGTTGTCCTCTAAGATATCCAAAAGATTGTATTGGAGTGCAAAAGCATAACCCTACATCTCTTTTAAGTTCCTTTGGAACTTCTCGAGTTCTTTTGAACGTATTATGTTGCTAAATCATGCATCTCTCATTAAAGTTAGATTTTAGTAGGTATGTTCTAACCTGTTCTCAATGAATCCTGATGTCTTAATCATCCTTATGAGTGGGGTCATTATCACTTGATGTTTTATTTTGTGGATTATGTGTGTGACGAACTTTAATGACAAATTGATTTATTAAGGGACTTAGACATTTCAATTAAAGTTGGGCTAGTAATGTATTCAAAGTGTTTGATTATTCAATACTTTTTTTTTACTTCTAATCCTCATTAAAAAAGTTTGGATTAAGCCTAGTTCACTACTAAGCCCTTAAGGATTCACGAGTTCACTTATAATTTTAAGAGCATTACATGGGGTGAGTTTACTCTTTAGCGAAAGATCATATCATTTTTCAACCATTGATTTGGGGTTTTGAATTAATGAATTATAACTTTCTAAAATCAAACCCCTCGCTTTAGGATCACTCAGTATAATTAACTTCCAAAATGTAATAATTAGAGAAATTACAATTTTATCCTTGTTACGAAAAAGTGTAGAATTGGTTTCTGCCTTTTAGTCCCTTATGTTTCAATCATCTAAAAGAGTTGATTATGATCATTCATTACCTATTAACCCTCTGATTAATTCTAGTCATTATTTAAGGCTAAAATTCCATAATTACAATTTTGCCACATTAAGGCCTATCACTTCATAATTCTTTAATTCAAACTCAAATGACTTTAAAATTTTTATCTTACCCCACTTAAGGGTTAATTAAAATAACAGAGGAGAAAATGTAATTTTTTATTTTTATTTTATTTTAGAACTATTTTTAATGACAGATTAGGTATTTTTAAAATTAATTAATTAACTTATAAAAAGTACATGATTTGTCCCTAGAAAAACCACTGGAGGTTCACCTAGATCTGAAAACCACTTAAGCTAATTTTCATGATTCTTTTAGTTTTATTTTAATTATTTTAACTTTTATTTGATTTTGAGTATTAATTAAATATAAAATAGAGTTTAACTTCAAATTTTCTTTTATATTTTTCTTAAATCCTTCGGAGTCCAGAAACTAGGAGAAACAAATTTCATATTTTTTTTATTTAGATTTTATTAATTCTAATTATTTTAGTGCAATATTTGGGAAATTTCATTTTAAGCCCTAAAAAATTCATAACTTAGAAAATTATGAAAAATGTTTTAATTGCTCCCAAGTGATCAGGAAACAATTTAGAATATTTTGGTATATTTTTTATTTTGTGATTTTTTTTGATATTATAATTATTATAATTATTTTTAAATTAAAAAATAGCTTAGAAATGAAATATTTATTTTAATATTCATTTTATTTCTTAAATTCCTCTAGTCAAAAGGAACTCCCATAACCCTTTTCATAATTTCTGATATTAAATTTTATTTATTATATTTATTTTAGCGCAAAAATCTGATTTAATTAGAAAAATAAACTTTTGTGATCAAATCAATTCATATTATTTTCAAATTTTTACAAAGGGTTTCTTTGACTGTTTTACTTAACGTGGATTTAATTTTGTGATTTTTCTAATTATGTTTTATTTATTAAAATTTTATAAGGTGTTTTAATCTTTCAAATACATAAAATGCTATATCTAATTCGTTAAATCCATTTTATATTTTTTCTAGGATCCTCCGAAAATAGTGAACCTACCAACTCATTTTGTATTTTTTTAAATTTATATTTTAATTTTTATAATATTTTAATTGAAACTGAGGTAGTTTACCTTAAAAATTTGGGATTTCATACTTAGAGGTTTTTTTTTTTTATCTTGAAAAAATCAGAGAACACATCTAAGGTCATGAAGTTTAAATACCCAAAATTCAAAGTCAAGACGATTAATATTTACATAATTAAGATTTAATGAAAATTCTGAGTATTTAATTAATTCAATGATAAATATAAGTCAAATGTTTTTAATTTTTGTTTCACATTATTTTCTTTTGTTCACTGAGGAACATGATATTTTTCATTTATTTTAAGCATATTTTACACCAAGTTATGAATTTTCTAAATTTTTGAATTAAAATAAATAAAAAATGACATATTTTTCTAGTTATTCATGTCGGCGCTGAGTCAGCTTAGGCAGCCCCAAAAGCGCACGCATCGAGGCACCATGAGACGCCACCATCTGAGTCAGATCTATGCCTTATCCTCCATTCCCTCATCCGACTGCATTAGCATTGTAAGTCCAATACACGCGCGATTAGGCAGTCCCTGGTCATCGTCTTCATCTGGTGTATCCCGCAGACTGTCCACCTTCGAGGCTTAATATCTCTCACTAAACTCAAGCAAATTGTATGAGGTTTGTTTCTACAACTTCATCTAGTTTAAATGAACCTATCTATATGGTCACATGCACAAGAGTTTAAATTTTTTTCAAGGAAGCCATAACCGAGCTTGATTTGGAGGAAAATGATATATAGCTTGGTATGAGGTGAGGCCTCAATCAGATGCTTGAAGAAGCTTCAGTAGAGTCCAACGAAGGTGCCTGAAGTGTAGATTTCCTCTGGTGAATGGTCTAAGTAGAAGTTTCTCCAACATGTGGAGAGGCTGAGGTGATGCCAAGTAAAGAGGGCTCACAGGATGGGGCATTCAGTGGAAAGCTTCTTTTCTTGCTCTGGGAAGCTCGAGGACAATTCAGTTTGGGATTTGGTAAGGTTTCAGGGAGTGCCCTCTTTTTGGCCTATTTTTTGGGTGAGGAAATTAGCCTTAGGCAGTGTAGGAGGTGACTGAAAAATTACTTGACTGAGCTTAAGAAGGTTACATGAGGCTCTGAAATAATTTTGGTAGGGCTTCACTAAGGTTATTAAACCGCTCCTCTTTAGTTGTGAGGGGGTGGTTCTTATATCCATGGCTAAGTGGTTGAGCTCGAGCTCTGATTGGCTGGTGCCAATTAGCTCTGAGTGAGGGCTAAGTGGTGTGCACAACTAATGAAAATTTGTCACAAGGTATGGAACCAATTTAGAGTCAAACGATTGGGTTCGTCTCTCAGTTTGAATATTTATGACGGCTAGGTTGGTCGGCCATCGCAGGGCTGGCGGTTATGGTGGTCAGAAGAGTCATAGGAGTTTTAATTGTGATTAATTTGGTGGCTTGATCACAGTGGCAAGTATCTATTTGGTTTAGCCAAATATAAGAAGAGTTCCCCTAATTCAAGGGACCTTTGGTTCATGGCTCATGTAAGTTAGGCTTGGTGGATCTAGCTTGGTTCTTAGGGCTCAAATGTTGGCAGTGGTGACCATAGTTTGGTCGATTTCAAGTGGTATGGTCAAGTTTAGGGCTCAATATTGGGACTTTGGTTCGGACATGAGTCTCAGTTGGATCTGGGCTACAAATTGGGTTAAGTGATTCATCAAATTGACTTAAAAAATAGTCATGAAGAGATTGGAAAAAGAATTGGGTGGATTTGAATTTATTGGGATGTTGAATTTGATGGGATTTTGAATTTAGGTAAATTTGGGCATTCGGGTTAGATATAGGATTTTTTCTTGAAATAGGCTTCAGTTGGGTTGGAATTTGGTTTCAAATGAGCTTGGGTAAGATGAAATTTTGATTATGATTTGAAATTGAGGACACTGGATTGATCATGAATTTCATTTTGATAAATTCAGAGGATATTGCCAAATTAGGGATTCTTGAATTGGGTTTGGAATTTGAATTTGAAATTGGGTTCAATTAAGATACAATTTTGTTTCAATTGAGCTTAGACATGATGAATTTGAGTTTAAGTTTAAAATTGGGGAAGTTTGAAATCAATTTAGTGAAAATTGGGGGTGCATTGGGCATTTTGGGCCTTTAAGGAGAATTTCGGGATTTTGGTCAAAATAAGTCAACTTGGGTGCAATTAAGGTCAAGAAGTGGTTCAAATTGATTTTGGGGATATTTGGAGTGATTTTGGAGATTTTGTGAATTTTTTGAATTTTGGGGCCATGAAGAGTATCTTGGTAATTTTGACAATTTTGGGGTAATTTGGAATTTGTGGTTTTTTGGTTAATTTGAGTGGTAGAGTTAGTTTTTTGGTTTCTTTCGAAAAATATACCTTTCATTAGTTATATCAAAGTTATCAGCAAAATCTTGGTTGCAAAATTATAATCTCATTTATCCACTACAATTACAACTAATCAGTCGGCATCCATGAAAGGACGGGATATCACTGATAATATATTTTTTAGCTAAAAAATTGATTCATGATTTAGATAAGTAGTGTAGAAGTGGTAATTTTGTTATGAAACTAGACCTTAAAAAGGCTTATGACTAATCCCCGACGAATATATGTGTGCTAATGATTTAGATATGAAAATTATGGTTTTATAATATGGGATACTACCAAGTATACGTATCGTTTATCAAGTAATATAGGACTTTCTGATTAAGCCCCGAGATATCGAACCCACAGGGAAATGTAAAAACTTTTCAGGAAATAGGAAAATTATATTTTTACTTTTTAAATTAATTTTGAAAGTATGTTTTGATTTGTAAAGTTTGAAAATTGTTTTTGGTATTTTTCATAAAAAGCTAAGCAGGAAATGAAAATTTTCAGAACTTTAAAATACGATATAAAACACTAGGAAATAAAATATCTTTTTATTTCTCTTATAAAGCGGTAATAATTATAAAAGTATTGTTGCGGGAGTATTTAAACTTTGTTATGACAAATAGGAGCAAATTTAATCTTTACCCTTACTTGAATCTATAGAGAACATTGGTTAATTTGAAATTTTAAAATTTTGAACATGGTTAGGCAGGGAAGATACCAGCTCTCACTCTAGAGTTTCCTCGATTCCTTCCACCTGGGGGCTAACTTCTTATAACAAAATTTAAAATATCAAACAAAATAAGGGTTCTTTATCCTATCACTCTAAAGACCTCTAATTTTAATCCCCATTAAAAACATATATCCTAACATCTTTGCATTCAATTATATGGACTACAATTCTCACCCATATAATTGCATTTAATTTTTACCAATTGTTGTTTGAGACAATACCGCATTGGATCATACATAATCTCACAAAAAATTTTAACATCTTAACTGGCTAAATTAAGAAGTAAATTAAGTTCATCTAATTAAATCTTCTGCACTTATTCCAACTTTAAACACTTATACATTCCACAACAATCCTACATAATTTAAATACTTCTTCATTTAAGAAAGAAAAAGATAAAGAAAACTACTCAAAAATCCTAGAGAAAACACAAGTACACATTAATTTGAAAATAGAAATCATAAAGAAAACACAACAAGAAAAACTAAATATAAAAACAGTAGTAAACACTTATCAAAAAACCTTTACCACAAGACTTCGGAAGTTCTTTTGAAACTTGAATTTCCACAGGACAACACTACATAGGTTGGATTCCAACTCTGTTGACTCCAACTCTGACTTTAGACTTCAATAAGAACTAGATAAATGGATGAAAAAAATTTGGTGGAAAGAAGGTTTCACACCTACCCTTTCTCCTCTAAAACTAAACTAACTAACTATAAACAATAAAAGACTGAAATTAAAACTAGAAAAGACTCTTTAAAACTAGAATATAGCACTCAAAACTAGAAGAGTAGAACCACACACACTTAAACTAATTCCAACTCTTCATGATATAATTTTTCAAAAGGTGCCTTAGTGTCTCTTGAAATTATGTTCAGATTCAATGTATCCACCAAAAGATGCATCCCTTCTTTCAAATTTACCGCCCATGGGAAGTTAAGGAAGTCACCACCAAAAGTTTCTTCAAACACCCCTTGAAATTAGCGTCAAAAATGAAGAAAATTTGATTTTTAACTGTGGCGGCTAAGCGCCGACCAGGCAGCCCTTAGACGCCAATGTCTAATTTTTCATTTTTTTTCATTTTTTAATTTTTTTCTCTAAATTTTATCTAATTTTTCTCCTTTCATCATAATCAATCATTTTAATCATACCTGGAAGAAAAACACAAAATACCTTCTATTAAAGTGCAATTTCATCAAAAATAGGTATAAAATTTGCATAAAAACAATATATATTTTATGTGTATCAAAATCCCCCAAACTTAAAATGTTACTTGTTTTCAAGTGACTCTTAATCACATAGAAAATTTTAGCATGCAAACTTTGTAATGAGTTCCTTAGGAAGGTAACAAAAATTTTTTCTGGAAATGGAATAGTCCAATTTAGAAAAAATTTCAGTAATTAAGACCAACTTAAAGTTTAGAAAGTTCTTAGGTAAAGAATAAGGTAAAATATAGGTTTCTATGTAATTCAGAAATACTTGCTTGTCGGCATATTTTTAGGTCATGTGTTTTATTTTGAAAAGGGGGGTCGCCTACAGAAATTGTCGGCGAATTTTTTATACTTTAAATATAGTTTAAAAGATAACATTTGATTTTGAAAATAATTTTAAAAAATTTTAAGATATGAAGTCAAACTGATCTCACATCTCAAATAGTTTATATAAACGAGCACCGCACCACAAACCGTGTATCTATCCCGAAGAATAGACACCATTGCTCGATGATGGGGCTCGATTAAATAAACTAGGAGATTTGTGACATTCGTTTAGTCCGCGAACCAATTTTATAAGCCGACAAGTTCCCCGCTTAATATAAATGAATTAAGCGAGGTTTATATTACTGGGTTCTTAAAGTTCCCTATAAGGGCAAGCCCCTATAGTTAATTACATCTTAAGTGACGGAAATCACCTAAGAAAACTCTCGATAATAATCAGTAGTTCTACTCTTAAGAATTTCAAAGTTTAAAGTTTTCAAAGGATTGAATTTTTGAAATTTTAAAAGGGATTAGCTCAAATTTGGAACATTTATTTTCAGGAGTCCAAAAGGAAGAGAAGTAGGAGAAGCTGAGGATCCAAGAAGAATCTTGGCAACTTCCCACACTATCCTATGGTTTGGCTTCAATTTGGAAATTTACTTAATGTTTCCATCCTGCCAATTTTAATTAATTATGACTTATATTTGCATGACGCAGTCATGCAAATAGCCTCGAAGATGTGAGGGTTTATGTCGTATCGGACGACGACCTCGAAATCCTAAAGTGTTAGGGCTTATATTGCACAACAGAGCTGTGCAAAAGCCTAAAGACGAAGTTAGGATTTACGTCGCGCTAGGAGAGCTACCTCGAAATCCTATGGGTTTGTTAATTAAATTATGAAGAATTCAATTGAAGATCGTCTTTCGTTTTGTTGTTGTGATCGCTATCGTCCTCTCATTTACATATTTACAATCAAATGTGAACATTCTCTCAAATAGTGTTAAGATGCGTATATAAGAATACGGGGAAGGTTTACGTACATGTCCATCAATGCATATGTGTTTACATATTTAACTTTCATTTCAAGCTCCTCAAACATATAACTTTAACTTAGTGTAAAAAAATCTCTCTTCCCTTTTCATCATTGTTATTATCATTCATTTGTTACTTATGGTTATGGTTTTATAGAGGTATATGTGTATGTATTTACATTTATCTTAGTATGTACTATCGTTATGTATGTGTTATTATTATTGTTATTGAGTGTAGAGGAATGTTTAGACTTATTTTTGGATATCATATGCTTAAGGTTTTAAGATATAAATCTGTGTCCTTCAATTTAAGACGTAAGCTCATAGTGATTTAAAGATCTAAAAATTTCTTTTATTTTAAAAGTTATTTATGTAAAAAGTTAAGAAATTTAATATTTTCATATTCAATACAATAATTTAGGTGTTATATTTACATAACTACAGTAATTTTGACAAATAATAAATGTACATATGATTTTTTAAGTGCTATACATATGAAATATCAAAATTTTAAATTAATACGTTTAAATTGAGTGTTATATCTTCAAATATTATAAAAATCCGAAAATTATACATATGTAAATATTATTTTAAAAAAAAATCGAAAAATTATATATTTATATATTTTTATTATGTATTAAGTATGTAAATGCATTGAAATTAAATAAATATATAAATTTATATCTAGATTTATGTTTAATACATAAAGTATTTTAAGTTTAAATAACCAGTATTACACATTTATATATTTAAGTGTCAAAATATATGAGTAATCAAACTTTACAATTTCATAGGCTTAAGTATAAGTAACGTGTATGCAAATATATCAATAAGTTTAGGTTTGTATTTACATGTCAAGAATCCAAAATTTAATACCCAAATGGTCTTTTATCAGATTTGATAGTATATTGAACTTAAGAGCAAAAACGCAAAGAATTCTTGTATAACTAGTGCTAATCATTCATAAACTTCATAAACCAATAAAGCATTGACTTCGGATCAATTAAAAGCATGTAGGACCAGACATAGAGCAGTTTTGAGTAGCAAAATTGATCTAAACATAAGCTTCACATATTAACGAGTAGCGAAAATGGAGAAATCTAGAGATTCAGAAAAATCTAAAACCTACAATTTCTCAAATGCTTCGTCCAAGTGAAATCAAATATTGTAAAGAGGATAAATATTTTTGAAGTTGCAAGGCAAGCTCAAGAGTAAGAATAAGTAATTAGAAACTGCATTTATATGTTGTGATGGCTTCACCTTCTTTCATAGCCACCTTTGCAAGGAGGGAAAGGCTGTCCAAGCTCGAGACTTGATTCGAAATCACCTCGCCGCTTGCTTCAAGTCGTCGGTGTCCCGTCCGCACTCCAACGAACCTCACAAAGGCACACCAACAAATTGGTATGAGAATTCAGTTCAATGAAATGTTACATAAATAAGTGTACAAATGCGTATAATGAAAAGCATACAAAAAGAAAGACATGTATATTGAATATCTAAGTCAATCAGTTTCGATGTCTTTGCACATTTAATACCTGGGCTTCACTTACACATCTAACAATCAATTCTTATGCACTTACACATAGTATCCACACTTCATATTCAAAACATCCAAATCAAAAGAGGTATTTATTAACACATATTCAAGTCTTCCAAACATTGAATTATTGATCTCAAGCCAACAAATTACCTCTTCATAAACATGTTTCATAATGAAATAAGAAGAAAGTTTGAGCCACATCACGACATACAACTTCCAATAAATAAAGAAATAAAGATATCATCTCTGTCAAGCTCGAAAATCACATTCTTCAAGTAAATCTTAAAAAGAAATATTTGAAAGTTTTAAACATCTAGCTAACTTAAGCAAAAGAGATTCAAATTAATCACAATGAAATATTAATCCAAATGTGCACATTAATTCTAAACAAAACCTTCATCTCCAAATGATAAGCTCATATAGCTTAAATCGATTAGGGAATTCAAGAAAAGTGTTAGAGCATTCCACGCTTCCAAGAGAATTCACTTAGAACTATTTGCACCAAGATCTTGTACTTGTCTTATATCATGAATTTTCACCATCATTTGAGGCCCGCAATCTTTATTTTAAATTTATTCATGAAAGTGAAATCTAAGCCACAAATAAATTTATAATGAAGACTTTCCCGACACAAAACTCATAAATATGAATGCATAAATAAAGTTCGGTATGAGATGAATTATACCTTTATGAAGAATTGTCTGACTCAGCTATCACGTTTGCTAGCATTCTCTTTACATAGCTTTGTGAGGCGTAGCTAACATCGAGGCGAGCCAGGATTTATGTCACAGAAGTTGATGTTGTTTATTTCGTTGGCTCCAAGTGATCCTTGCGATCGTCCAATATTTCCACCACAATCGTGTTTACCTCATCACGATCCAAATAGCAGTTCAAGAGCCTCATTACTGTATTGATACTATGGGAAGCAAACACTCGGATAGTTGGCTTCCATTGAAAGCAAAGCCCCCTCAGAAATAGGCATAACCTGTTTTGATCTAGTTGGGGCCAATGTCCTTCAAGCGCGGATCCGCTCCTCTCCCATGGCAGACATTACCGTCACCATCAGGTCCTTCCCTTCCTCCAAGCTGTCAGTGAACTTATAGGATCTGCCTTTGACGACTTTGTACCCATTCTTCCTGATGGTGCCAGCTTGCTGCGGATACGCCTTGGAGGCACCAACATCCGCCTTAGACTCAAAGTGCTGCTCCTCATCCGACATTTTCGTTTTCTCCCTCCATCTCATCTTTCCAACGAGATCGGCGAGCGGGTTGAACGGAAGAGGGGCTAGGGTTCACGAATGGCGGCCGTGGGATTTTCTTGCGTCGCGATCCGGAGAGGGAGGAGCGATGCTTTCGTGCCGGGAGGAGATGGGTTTTCGGCCGAATGAATCTTGTGGGAGGAGAAAGTTGCGGCTGTTTTGCGAACAGAAGGAGTTAGGGCTTTGTGAGAGGGTGTCATGAGGTTTAAATAGGAGATTTTTCTTTTTTTTTTTTAATTTTAAATAGCATGCATCGATTTCCGTGCAATTTGCTTGTGCACGGAACACTAGCAAAATGGGTATCCTTCCTAGCTAAAATCGACGTTCCGGACGCAACGGCGCGGTCCGTTTCGTCATCCGAGGTCGTTAGGACAACCTTGTCGACGATCACGTCAAAAACAGGTGGAATGGGGATTTTTATAAAATTGGGTCAAATTGTCAAAATTGGCTCATGGTGTAGTTGAACAAAATGAAATTGAGAAAATTTGGAATTTTCTGGAATTTTCTGGGAATTTTTGAAATTTTTAGATTTTTGGGTTAAAAAGGGTATTTTGGGTATCTGGAGGTTATTTGGAGGGTATTGGGGTATTTTGGTGGGTTTAGAGTTCATAATGTGTGTGAGAGTGTGATGTGTGCAGGTCAACCCTCACCAGACCAGGCCACCCAGGGTAGTCCTAAGGCCAAAGAGTCCTATAGGGAACTCTTCCTTTAAACCTTCACATTTGATTTCAACCATCTAGGTGATTATGGGTCTACAATCAAGCGGGGTTTGCAGGGAGTTAAGAGGTGGTTGAGCTTCTAAAGGGGTGGTTCCATCTCTAGTCCTCTAAGATAGTCGAAGGAAAAGCCTAAGGCTAGATCCTAAGTACTAAAGAGAGAAGAGAAGACCTCATAAAAAATGAGGTCGACAAATGGACCCCCGATAGGTGTGGTGTGCTAACCAAGCACACCGCGCGTATCGGCGTTGACCGAAAATATCAACAAAACCAACACGGATGTCCAAGTGACAAACTTAGGATGAAGTAGAAGAATTTCCGTCGGGGAGTGTCAAGTGCATCTCCAAGACTTGAGATCCCTGAACTCTCGCTGGGGAAAGGAAAAGGAGGTGAATTCCAAATCACAAGATCCGGGGAAATTTCGATTTAAATTTTGTTTCATTTCATGTTCAAGTCATGATGTGTAAGTTTAGATTTTGAGTTTTAATTTAGATTGAAGTTTGATTTAAAATCAATTTGAGTAAATTTGGATTTGAAATGAGAATTGAAACCTAGGTTCCAACCTCGGGATTGCAAGGAAAACTGGAATTTAGGTACCAGCCTCGGAGTGAGAATCGGAGTTTAAGTGTCGATTGAAAAGGATGAGAATCAAAATTTAGGTACTGATCTCGAAAGGGATGAGAATTGAAATTTAAGTATCAATCTCGAAAGAGAGTCGAAATTTAGGTATCGACCTCGAAAAGGATGAGAATCAGAATTTAGATACTGATCTCGGAATGAGAACCGGAATTTAGGTACCGATCTCGAAAATGAGAGTTGAAATTTAGGTATCAATCTCGGAAGAGAGTCAAAATTTAGGTATCGACCTCGAAAAGGATGAGAATCGGAATTTAGGTAATCGATCTCGGAATGTGAACTAGAATTTAGGTACTAGTCTCGAAATGAGAGCTGGAATTTAGGTACCAGTCTCGGAAGAGAGTCAAAATTTAGGTATCGACCTCGAAAAGGATGAGAATCAGAATTTAGGTACTGATCTCGGAAAGAGAACTAGAATTTAGGTACTAGTCTCGAAATGAGAGCTGGAATTTAGGTACCAGTCTCGGAAGTTTAGAATTGAAATTTAGGTATCGATCTCGAATGAGAGTCGGAATTTAGGTACCGACCTCGAAGTGAGAGCTGGAATTTAGGTACCAGCCTCGGAAATTGAGAATTGAAATTTAGGTATCAATTCGGATGAGAATCGAAATTTAGGTATCGATCTCGAGAAGAGAGTCGAAATTTAGGTACCGACCTCGAAGTGAGAGCTGGAATTTAGGTACCAGCCTCGGAAATTTTGAATTGAAATTTAGGTATCAATTCGAAAGAGAATCAAAATTTAGGTATCGATCTCGGAATGAGAACTGGAATTTAGGTACCAGTCTCGGAAATTTTGAATTGAAATTTAGGTATCAATTCGGATGAGAATCGAAATTTAGGTATCGATCTCGGAATGAGAACTGGAATTTAGGTACCAGTCTCGAAAATTTTGAATTGAAATGTAGGTATCAATTCAGATGAGAATCGAAATTTAGGTATCGATCTCGGAATGAGAACTGGAATTTAGGTACCAGTCTCGGAAATTTTGAATTGAAATTTAGGTATCAATTCGGATGAGAATCGAAATTTAGGTATCGATCTCGGAATGAGAACTGGAATTTAGGTACCAGTCTCGAAAGTTTGAAAGAGGACTAGAAGTTAGGCTCTAGCCTTGAAGAGAACTGGAAGTTAGGCTCCAGTCTCAAAGATTTATCTGTATGAAGAGGGACTTAGTCTCATGTCATCAGAACCAAATCGAACAAAGTTCGTGGCTCCGTGTCAATATAACTAGTCGATCCTCTAAGACACAGAAGAAAGAGAATTGAAAGGAGCTGGTAAGTGTACCAAGTCGAAAAGACTTGACTTATCAATAAGTCGAGGAAAATATTCAAATTTCAAAAGAGTTTCAAACAGATTTTGATTGAGAGAAGAAGCGAAAGGTTCGAATCGGAGGATTCAGATCGGAATTCAATTTGAGATTTAGATTCATTTTGTTTTAGTGATTCAATTTCATTTTCTGTTTAATTAGAGCTCATGTTAATTTGGAATTCGTTTTGACATTTAGATTTTTAAAAGATTTTCGTTCATTTTCTTTTCCATTTTATTTTTCTTTTTCTTTTCTCTTCTCTTTCCCTTTTTTTTATGTTCATTTTGTTTTGATCTTCAAATTTTGTTTAGATTGGGATTTTGAAAAGATAAACCTCATCAAGAAGAACGGGTTTGAGGACACCCCTAGGCTGATGAAGCTCAACTTGCTACCGAGTCAGGAGAGGAATTCAGATTTCTTTATTTGTTTTTCTTTTTGACTTTTTGTTGATTTTATGTTTTGATTTTCTTTTGATTTAAATTTTTGTTTTGATTTGAATTTTGTTTCACTTTGATTTGAATTTCATTTTGATTTTTATAGACATTTTTTATTTTGTTTATTTTTGGTGAATTCATTATATTTTTGTTATTCGTTTATTTGTTATTTCATTTAATGGGAAATTTATTGTTGTTTATTTTTTGTGAAATTTTATTGTATTCTTTTATGTTTTATGACTTTTCTTTTGTTGTATATATATTTTTTATTTTAGGTTTTGGACCCAGTTACAAGCAAGTGCAACATCTGTGCTTCGTAGAACGAGGGAGTCTTTGAAACATAACGATGCACAGTACTTCTTGAGGCATCGTCCACTGACTAAAGCCACGTTTAAAGAAAACAACCCACTCTTCAAGGTACTATCGAAATTATTATTTTTTTTTTACAAGTACCTACAAAGAGGTGTTATTTCTACAGACACCATAGCTGGAAATGTTGTAACTTTGTAGCTTCATAGCAACGATCGTCGTTTCTTTGACAATCGATTTGTAAGAATTGTACAAGTTGTCTTTGAGAAGTCGTTCGATGCTCTTCAAATTGATGATGGGGTTGTATTTGCTTTGGGAGCCGAACGATATGACTTCGGGGTTGAATTTCCATCAATTACTAATAACAGAGCCCTCTCTTCAATTCTTTCTTTCTGAGCCTACGCAGATTCAAAATTTATGCTCATGTGATAGAAGTATTTTTCATTGTCCAAAGATATTTCTGAGTCAATTAATGACCAACCAAAAGATCTAAATCACTTGACTCTCTTCAAAGCATAATATCAGAGGAGACTTCTTAAGGTAGTCTTTCAAGTTTTATCAATCGGGGGAGGATTAAGACACCAATTTTTGATTATATGTTTGCCTCAAGCTTCTTCTCAGGGAGCATTCTTGTTTTCTCTTTTTTCCTTTTTTATTCTTAAGCTTTTCGCTCTTTTTTTTTAATTGAGGATTACTGTATCTGGTGGAGCACATGTTAAAGATTTTCAATGTCTGAATTGGGACACCAATTTTTGATTGTGTGCTCACCTCAAGCTTCTCCCGGGAACATTTTTTTTACTCCTTTTGTTTTACGAGAATTACTTGTATCCGGTAAGACATGTTTCTATTAAAGATTTTGAATGTCGAAACTCCCATAATTAATAAATCGAAATGTTTCTTAACATGAATCCTGGGATATTAAAACTCATCCAAAAATCTGGACCCCGTCACATGGCAGAAAATTAAAAGACCCTTGATATCCCGGATCAATTACTAGTATTTCAAGCACACTGCTTCATTTCAAAACCCACTTAGGACCCAGTTCGAATTCCTTAAAGTGAAGGACTCAGTTATTAGGGCACTAATTTCATTCTTTCATGAAGTCATATTCTTATTAAAATGCCGAAGTTTCATCGTCTTTCACTCCTTGATTGTCTTCTGCTTCGAACTTCAAAGGTCCTTGAGCATATTATTTTTATTTTTGCTTGTGGTGGGAGGGTTGGGACCCACGACCCATCATCGAGTTGCTTTGATCGTTTTGTGGTGGGAGGGTCGGGACCCACTACCCATTATCCTTCTCTTATCCTTTTATTTGTCAATCCATGGCATTTAAACTTGTTGGCAACTTCGTCGCAGGACAGTCGTTCGGTGGATGTGTAGATCGTCGTTTGAAGAACATTCAGAAATCAGTGACATCCTTTGCCTTGTAATTTCAGCGGTAATACTCGAGTTAACGCACTTGTCCTGTAACTGGGCATCCTTTAAAATTTATTCATGTGAATTTTTTTTATCTCAAAATTTTGCATTTTGTTTTATTATTGTGTATTCGATGGGTTTTGAGAATTTTATTTTGAATTGAAATTTTAACAAAATTTTATTTTGTTTAGAGTTTATTGGAAGGTGGTTAGAGCGTAATTTCAGTTTGACATGTTTACAACGAGTCAAACCTAAAGAGGAATGAAGTATCGGACCCAGTCCGAGATTTAGAGGAGGTCGAATTCACATTGAAATCACATGAATAGATCGCTCCTATTCTAACACACCTATTGGGGGTCTACCTCGCCTCTTTAGGGAGGTGGGAGGATTCCGGAACCTCTCTGTTTAGGGGTGTCTAAACAGTAGCTCCAGAATCCAAAAAGGAGTTGACTATACTCGCTCAAGACAGAAATGAGCGGGGTATGCCAACGGAGAGAATAGTAGTTTGGTCCACTAGGGGCATGGACTCACTACCAATTTATGAAATCAAAACCATCTGATCAAAATGGAGAGAGGAACTATTCCCCAGCGGAGTCGCCAGAACTTGTCGGCATATTTTTAGGTCATGTGTTTTATTTTGAAAAGGGGGGTCGCCTACAGAAATTATCGGCGAATTTTTTATACTTTAAATATAGTTTAAAAGATAACATTTGATTTTGAAAATAATTTTAAAAAATTTTAAGATATGAAGTCGAACCGATCTCACATCTCAAATAGTTTATATAAACGAGCACCGCACCACAAACCGTGTATCTATCCCGAAGAATGAGACACACCGCTTGATGATGGGGCTCGATTAAATAAACTAGGAGATTTGTGACATCCGTTTGGTCCGCGAACCAATTTTATAAGCCGACAAGTTCCCCTGCTTAATATAAATGAATTAAGCGAGGTTTATATTACCCGGGTTCTTAAAGTTCCCTATAAGGGCAAGCCCCTATAGTTAATTACATCTTAAGTGACGGAAATCACCTAAGAAAACTCTCGATAATAATCAGTAGTTCTACTCTCAAGAATTTCAAATTTTAAAGTTTTCAAAGGATTGAATTTTTGAAATTTTAAAAGGGATTAGCTCAAATTTGGAACATTTATTTTCAGGAGTCCAAAAGGAAGAGAAGTAGGAGAAGGCGAGGATCCAGAAGAATCTTGGCAACTTCCCACACTATCACTATGGTTTGGCTTCAATTTGGAAATTTACTTAATGTTTCCATCCTGCCAATTTTAATTAATTATGACTTATATTTGCATGACGCAGTCATGCAAATAGCCTCGAAGATGTGAGGGTTTATGTCGTATCGGACGACGACCTCGGAATCCTAAAGTGTTAGGGCTTATATTGCACAACAGAGCTGTGCAAAAGCCTAAAGACGAAGTTAGGATTTACGTCGCGCTAGGCGAGCTACCTCGAAATCCTATGGGTTTGTTAATTAAATTATGAAGAATTCAATTGAAGATCGTCTTTCGTTTTGTTGTTGTGATCGCTATCGTCCTCTCATTTACATATTTACAATCAAATGTGAACATTCTCTCAAATAGTGTTAAGATGGGTATATAAGAATACGGGGAAGGTTTACGTACATGTCCATCAATGCATATGTGTTTACATATTTAACTTTCATTTCAAGCTCCTCAAACATATAACTTTAACTTAGTGTAAAAAAATCTCTCTTCCCCTTTTCATCATTGTTATTATCATTCATTTGTTACTTATGGTTATGGTTTTATAGAGGTATATGTGTATGTATTTACATTTATCTTAGTATGTACTATTGTTATGTATGTGTTATTATTATTGTTATTGAGTGTAGAGGAATGTTTAGACTTATTTTTGGATATCATATGCTTAAGGTTTTAAGATATAAATCTGTATCCTTCAATTTAAGACGTAAGCTCATAGTGATTTAAAGATCTAAAAATTTCTTTTATTTTAAAAGTTATTTATGTAAAAAGTTAAGAAATTTAAAATTTTCATATTCAATACAATAATTTAGGTGTTATATTTACATAACTACAGTAATTTTGACAAATAATAAATGTACATATAATTTTTTAAGTGCTATACATATGAAATATCAAAATTTTAAATTAATACGTTTAAATTGAGTGTTATATATTTAAATATTATAAAAATCCGAAAATTATACATATGTAAATATTATTTTAAAAAAATTCGAAAAATTATATATTTATATATTTTTATTACGTATTAAGTATGTAAATGCATTGAAATTAAATAAATATATAAATTTATATCTAGATTTATGTTTAATACATAAAGTATTTTAAGTTTAAATAACCAGTATTACACATTTATATATTTAAGTGTCAAAATATATGAGTAATCAAACTTTACAATTTCATAGGCTTAAGTATAAGTAACGTGTATGCAAATATATCAATAAGTTTAGGTTTGTATTTACATGTCAAGAATCCAAAATTTAATACCCAAATGGCCTTTTATCAGATTTGATAGTATATTGAACTTAAGAGCAAAAACGCAAAGAATTCTTGTATAACTAGTGCTAATCATTCATAAACTTCATAAACAAATAAAACTATGACTTCGGATCAATTAAAAGCATGTAGGACCAGACATAGAGCAGTTTTGAGTAGCAAAATTGATCTAAACATAAGCTTCACATATTAACGAGTAGCGAAAATGGAGAAATCTAGAGATTCAGAAAAATCTAAAACCTACAATTTCTCAAATGCTTCGTCCAAGTGAAATCAAATATTGTAAAGAGGATAAATATTTTTGAAGTTGCAAGGCAAGCTTAAGAGTAAGAATAAGTAATTAGAAACTGCATTTATATGTTGTGATGGCTTCACCTTCTTTCATAGCCACCTTTGCAAGGAGGGAAAGCTGTCCAGCTGAGACTTGATTCGAAATCACCTCGCCGCTTGCTTCAAGCTGTCGGTGTCCCGTCCGCACTCCAACGAACCTCGCAAAGGCACACCAACAAATTGGTATGAGAATTCAGTTCAATGAAATGTTACATAAATAAGTGTACAAATGCGTATAATGAAAAGCATGCAAAAAGAAAGACATGTATATTGAATATCTAAGTCAATCAGTTTCGATGTCTTTGCACATTTAATACCTGGGCTTCACTTACACATCTAACAATCAATTCTTATGCACTTACACATAGTATCCACACTTCATATTCAAAACATCCAAATCAAAAGAGGTATTTATTAACACATATTCAAGTCTTCCAAACATTGAATTATTGATCTCAAGCCAACAAATTACCTCTTCATAAACATGTTTCATAATGAAATAAGAAGAAAGTTTGAGCCACATCACGACATACAACTTCCAATAAATAAAGAAATAAAGAAGCTGCATATCATCTCTGTCAAGCTCGAAAATCACATTCTTCAAGTAAATCTTAAAAGAAATATTTGAAAGTTTTAAACATCTAGCTAACTTAAGCAAAAGAGATTCAAATTAATCACAATGAAATATTAATCCAAATGTGCACATTAATTCTAAACAAAACCTTCATCTCCAAATGATAAGCTCATATAGCTTAAATCGATTAGGGAATTCAAGAAAAGTGTTAGAGCATTCCACGCTTCCAAGAGAATTCACTTAGAACTATTTGCACCAAGATCTTGTACTTGTCTTATATCATGAATTTTCACCATCATTTGAGGCCCGCAATCTTTATTTTAAATTTATTCATGAAAGTGAAATCTAAGCCACAAATAAATTTATAATGAAGACTTTCCCGACACAAAACTCATAAATATGAATGCATAAATAAAGTTCGGTATTAGATGAATTATACCTTTATGAAGAATTGTCTGACTCAGCTATCACGTTTGCTAGCATTCTCTTTACATAGCTTTGTGAGGCGTAGCTAACATCGAGGCGAGCCCGGATTTATGTCACAGAAGTTGATGTTGTTTATTTCGTTGGCTCCAAGTGATCCTTGCGATCGTCCAATATTTCCACCACAATCGTGTTTACCTCATCACGATCCAAATAGCAGTTCAAGAGCCTCATTACTGTATTGATACTATGGGAAGCAAACACTCGGATAGTTGGCTTCCATTGAAAGCAAAGCCCCTCGAAATAGGCATAACTCTGTTTTGATCTAGTTGGGGCCAATGTCCTTCAAGCGCGGATCTGCTCCTCTCCCATGGCAGACATTACCATCACCATCGGGTCCTTCCCTTCCTCCAAGTCGTCGGTGAACTTATAGGATCCGCCTTTGACGACTTTGTACCCATTCTTCCTGATGGTGCCAGCTTGCTGCGGATACGCCTTGGAGGCACCAACATCCGCCTTAGACTCAAAGTGCTGCTCCTCATCCGACATTTCTGTTTTCTCCCCTCCATCTCATCTTTCCAACAGATCAGCAGCAGGTTGAACGGAAGAGGGACTAGGGTTCACGAATGGCGGCCGTGGGATTTTCTTGCGTCGCGATCCAGAGAGGGAGGAGCGATGCTTTCGGCGCTGGGAGGAGATGGGTTTTCGGCCGAATGAATCTTGTGGGAGGAGAAAGTTGCGGCTATTTTACGAACAGGAGTTAGGGCTTTGTGAGAGGGTGTCATGAGGTTTAAATAGGAGATTTTTCTTTTTTTTTTTTAATTTTAAATAGCATGCATCGATTTCCGTGCAATTTGCTTGTGCACGGAACACTAGCAAAATGGGTATCCTTCCTAGCTAAAATCGACGTTCCGGACGCAACGGCGCGGTCCGTTTCGTCATCCGAGGTCGTTAGGACAACCTTGTCGACGATCACATCAAAAACAGGTGGAAAGGGATTTTTATAAAATTGGGTCAAATTGACAAAATTGGCTCATGGTATAGTTGAACAAAATGAAATTGAGAATATTTGGGATTTTCTGGAATTTTCTGGGAATTTTTGAAATTTTTAGATTTTTGGGTTAAAAAGGGTATTTTGGGTATCTGGAGGTTATTTGGAGGGTATTGGGGTATTTTGGTGGGTTTAGAGTTCATAATGTGTGTGAGAGTGTGATGTGTGCAGGTCGACCCTCACCGGACCGGGCCACCTGGGGGTAGTCCTAAGGCCAAAGAGTCCTATAGGGAACTCATCCTTTAAACCTTCACATTTGATTTCAACCCTCTAGGTGATTAGGGGTCTACAATCAAGCTTGTGGGGTTTGCAGGGAGTTAAGAGGTGGTTGAGCTTCTAAAGGGGTGGTTCCATCTCTAGTCCTCTAAGATAGTCAAAGGAAAAGCCTAAGGCTAGATCCTAAGTACTAAAGAGAGAAGAGAAGACCTCATCAAAAATGAGGTCAACATTGCTGATTCTTCAAAATATAGGATTTACAAACTTATTTTTCTCACTTAAAAGTTTTTTATTTGATAAATAAGTTTACTTACTATATTATAACCTTAAGCTTTAGATTTTCTTAGAACTTATATCTTATCCTTTAGGTATGGAACCAATTTTTGATTAGGCCCTTAAATCCTCAAGCTTCTCCTCCCTTTTCACATACTATTTTCACTTTTTTCTCTTTTTTTCTTTTTCTTTTCTTTTCTTTTTCTTCTTCTTCTTTTTTTTATAAGGAAATGATTACTATATATGGATATGTCTTTAATGATTTTGAATTCCATCCTTCCATTTAAAATAAAGGTCTGATATATATCTTTTACTTAAAAATCATAATAATAATATTTGAAAATTACTCCTCAATAAAAGAAATTTAAGCTTTCAAGAATAAAAGTCATATCTTCTATTTATCCAAAAATACAACATTTCTTACTAAAGATAGTTGAACTATAATTAATAACACTTCTTTACTAAGAAAATTTTAACTTTAAATTTTTCATTATTACTATAAATTTTAACTAAATTCTCTTATTCATTTGAGATACATTGAATTTGGATGAATTTTTAAGAGGTGCCTTAAGCAACCCCTGGTCAAATTCAGAGCTCTATAAATTGGAGCCCATTCTACAGAGAAAATCACCCCTTTTAGCACCTTCTCTCCCCCCTCTAGTTTTACTTAGTTTTTTTAGTCTCTTCCACACTTAAGGAGACACTTTACTTTATTTCTAGTGAATTTATTTTGAGTATTTATTGTGTGTTGTTGCTGTTGAAGTCTTTCATCATTGCTTAGGAGTCAGTAGAAGTCAGCGGATCACTTGAAGGAACACTTCAGATAAGTCTTTGTACCTTGGTTCAAAGTTTTATAAATATGTTTTGTTGTGTGATTTTAATATGTTCTGAGTATTTAGTTATCTTTCTCCTTTCAACTATGAAAAGATAATAAATTAATTAAATATAGTAGGAGAATTAAATTTAAAATATTTAAAACATTGTGATGATATTAATACCGGATCATAGTTTACTTTTTAAATTGAAAATATAAATTGTTAAAACCTGTTGAAGAATTTTGAGACCTTTCCGGAGATAAATTCTTAACTAGTAGATGTCATATGAATCCTTAGGTAATCGCAGGCTATACGCGGGTTATTAAGGTGAAGTGCAAATAAATAGGAAGATATTATTTATTGGGCGTAAAATTAATTAGTTTTTAGAGTGACATACTAAATTCTAATAATTTGGTTTATAGAAAGGGAATGGGTCACTGGTAGGGCCGAGCATAGCCACCCTTGGACATCTAGTAATGTGTGCCTAGATTAACCCATTCTACTAGTAAAACATCCTGAACCGATCTATAGATTAGTCAATGTTCTTTGCACCTGAACCAAAAGTTAAAGAATAGGATTGCTTCTATTTGACACATCACCATAATCTAAATTCCCCACAAATGATAATTATTCTAAAAATCTTAGATTAGTTGAAAAGGAGAAAGTCGTTTTTCTACTTGCATTGAATTTTAATTACTGCTTACTTTACTTTATTATTGTTTTCTGCTTTCTTATAGTAAAAATTCTTAGTAAATTAAATTTGAAAAAAAGTATTTATATATATATATATATATATATATATATATTTATATTACATTTAATTTGAAAAATTCTGAAATATTTCTTACATTTCTTACTTTTTATAAAAACACTATCCCTGTGCGATCGAAAACCAGGACTCCACTAGAGCCCTGTATTACTTGAACGATACGTATACTTGCGTTTAAAATTGTGACTTTTACAATAATTATTATAAAATCTAAATATAAATTCATAAGTAAAAGTAAACATCGCACATCAAGTTTTTGAAGTCATTTGCCAGGAATTAAATATTCTTAAAAGAGGTATCAAATTCTTATATTTAGAAGCATATATAAAGTCGCATCGCATCATGTTTTTGGCGTCGTTGCCAGGGATAGAATAGAATAAAAAGAAAAAAAGAAAGATAAGAAACATAAAAAAAAAACATAAAAATTAAAAAAAAAACAAAACAAAAATATTTTAACTTTTATGCGTAGTTCTGGATCTGAAGGACTACTATCGTTTAATTATGAATTAGAAAGACCAATTAAAAGAATTAAAAAAGAAAAAAAATTCGAAACATCAAGAAATGGCTAACTTACATAACAATAATCAAAATCCAATCGAAATTAATGAACAAAATATTTATAAACCATTAAGGGAATATACAAACCCTACAGTTGATGAACTTCATGTTAGTATTCAAATGCCAGCTGTAGATGCAAATTCTTTTGAGCTTAAACCTTCTATTATTCAAATGGTTCAAAATAATCAATTTGGAGGAATACCTAATTAGGATCCAAATTTACACCTTGCTAGTTTTTTATAACTTTATGCTACCTTTAATTATAATAATGTTTCTGATGATGTTGTTAGGTATAAACTCTTTCCCTTTTCCTTAAAAGATAAAACAAAGTTGTGGCTTAATTCATTAGCAACTTGTTCTATTAAAACATGGGCAGATATGGCACAAAGCTTCCTTGCTAAATATTTTCCTCCTTCTAAGACAGCTAAATTGAGAAATGATATTACTTCATTTACGCAATTTGATGGAGAATTAATTTATGAAGCTTAGGAAAGATTTAAAGAACTATTAAGAAAATTTCCTCATCATGCTTTACCAGATTCGTTAATCATTCAAACATTTTATAATGGACTTATTGGATCACTTAAATCTATTATTGATGCTGTTGCTAGTGGTCCATTAATGGCTAAGACATTTGAAGAAGCTTACACCTTAATTGAAGAAATGTCTAATAATAATTTTCAATGGCCTTCTGAAAGGGTTAATCCTAAAAGAATGGCAAGTATTCAAGATAATGAAGCCTTTTTCTATTTTAGCTTCACAATTGGCTGCGATATCTAAGAAATTAGATAATTTTACTATTAACATATCGCATGTAAGTAATGATAATTCTGCAAATTCTGATGATTCTCAAATAATGGAAACTTTGCAAGCTATTGATAGTAAAACTAATTACCCTTATTCTAATTATTATAATCATGGTTGGAAAAATCATCCTAATTTTAATTAGAGTAATGGACATCAACAATGGAATAATAATCAAGCTAATCCAAATTGGAACAATTAAGGAAATTCAAACTATAGACCAACTTACCCTCCTGCTTATAATAATCAGCAGAAAAAGTTGTCTGTAGAAGAATTGATATTGCAACTAAGAAATCAGCTACAAAGTCAAAACACTGCTATTCGTAATATTGAGAATCAGATGGGTCAAATCACTAATTTAATTAATTATAGACCTCAAGGAACATTGCCTAGCAAAATCAAAATTAATCCTAAAGAATCTGGAAAAGAACATGAATAAGCAAAAGCTGTACAACTCAGAAGTGGAAAGGAATTAAAAGAGAAAACACAGAATGAGATTGAAAAATAAAAATAAGTTGAAGAGATTGAAAAATCTAAAGATACTTTTTATCTAAGTAAAGATCAGACTGTAGTACCTATTGAAGTGGAAGTTGAAATACCACCACCACCTTTTCCCCAAAGACTAAAACAACAGAAGCTTGACCATCAATTTTTTAAGTTCTTTAAATTTTTTAAGAAACTTACCATCAACATTCCTTTTGCTGAAGCTTTGGAGTAAATACCAAGCTATGCAAATTTATAAAAGATATTTTAAGCAAGAAGAGAAAATTTGAAGCTTATGAAATTGTTACATTAAGTGAAGAATGTAGTGCAATAAATCAGAAGAAATTACCTCAGAAATTTAAAGATCCTAGAAGTTTCACTATAACATGTGCTATTGGAGAAAAATTCTGTGGAAAAGCCTTAAATGATTTAGGAGCTAGTATTAATCTCATGCCATTTTCAATCTTTCAAAGGTTAGATTTAGGAGAGATTTCTCCTAGTTCTATAGCTCTTTAGTTAGCTGATCGATCGATCAATTATCTTAAAGGAGTTATAGAGGATGTTCTTGTTAAGGTAGATAAATTTATCTTCCCTGTGGATTTCATTATTCTAGATATGGAAGAAGATAAAGAAATACCTAACATTTTAGGGAGACCTTTTCTCGCTACTGGACGAGCTATGATTGATGTGCAAAAAGGAGAATTAACAATGAGAGTTAACAATCAAGAGATAACATTCAATGTTCTGAAATCTATGAGATATCCTGATAAAGAAAAATGTTATCAGATCGATATTAATGATTATATAAATAAAAAGCATTATCAAGAAAAATATAAGGTCATTTCAGATGATAAAGTTAAAGAATCTATGTTATATAATGAGTCATTAAATGAAGAAATTGAAAAATTAAATGAAGAAAGTTTATCTAAAGAAACTCATTATATTCATGACAATTGGGAAATTTTAGACACAACTAACCCTCAATTGAAAAAGTCCCTGAACTGGAATTAAAAATGTTACCTGCACATTTAAAGTATGCATTTCTTGGAAATTCATTAACTTCACCTGTAATTATATCTTCAGAATTAAGTAAAGATCAAGAAGAAAAATTAATTAGAGTTCTGTAGAATTATAAGAAAGCTTTTGGTTGGACTATTACAGATATAAAAGGAATAAGCTCTTCAATCTGTATGCATAGGATTTTAATGGAAGAAAATTGTAAACCCACTATTGAACCTCAAAGAAGATTAAACCTAATTATGAAAGAGGTTGTTAAGAAAGAGATTTTGAAATGGTTAGATGTTGGAATTATTTATCCTATTTCGGATAGCCAATGGGTAAGTCATATTCATTGTGTTCCGAAGAAAGGCGGAGTAACTGTCATTGTTAATAATAAAAATAAATAAATCCCAACAAGACAAGTTACTGGATGGCGAATTTGTATTGACTTCAAAAATTAAATAATGCCACTAGAAAGGATCATTTTCCTTTACCTTTCTTGGATCAAAT
This sequence comes from Papilionanthe hookeriana x Papilionanthe teres, assembly GCA_022702705.1. Taxonomy (NCBI): domain Eukaryota; kingdom Viridiplantae; phylum Streptophyta; class Magnoliopsida; order Asparagales; family Orchidaceae; genus Papilionanthe; species Papilionanthe hookeriana x Papilionanthe teres. The sequence goes on along the minus strand of CM040424.1, from coordinate 131,921,771 downwards.
GCTGCATAAACTAGCTGGACACTTATTTTTCTATTTTCTGGATGGATATTCTGGTTATCATCAATTACCTGTTGCTCCTGAGGATCAAGAAAAGACAACATTTACAAGTCCTGATGGAACATTTGCCTTTAGAAGAATGTCTTTCGGTTTATCCAATGCACCTTCAACTTTTTAAAGATGTATGATGTCAATATTCTGTGATTTGATTGATAAAGGAATTGAAGTATTTGTGGATGATTTTTCAGTATTTGGAACTTCTTTTGAATCTTGATTGGAAAATATAACGAAAGTTTTGAAGAGATGTGAAGAAACAAATTTAGTTCTAAAATGGGAAAAATGTCAATTTATGGTCACAGAAGGAGTTGTACTTGGACATAAAATTTCACAAATAGGGATGGAAGTTGATCAGGCAAAAGTAAAAATTATTACTGAACTTCAACCACCTACTACCGTTATTGAAGTGAAAAGTTTTCAGAGTCATGCTGGATTTTATAGAAGATATATAAAGGATTTTTCTAAAATTGCTAAACCTCTTTACCATTTATTAGAAAAAGAAGCTAAATGTGAATTTAATGAAGATTGTATGAATGCGTTCAATATTCTAAAAAAAATTAATCACTGCACCTATCATTGATGCACCTTATTGGAATAAACTTTTTGAATTAATGTGTGATGCAAGTGATTATGCAATCAGAGCTGTATTAGGACAAAAATATGAGAAAATTTTCAATGTTATATATTATGCTAGCAAAACTTTAAATGAAACTCAAATAAATTACACTAGTACTGAAAAAGAGCTGTTAGCAATAGTATATGCCTTTGATAAATTTAGACCATATCTTCTTGGAATAAAATGTATCGTACATACTAATCATTCTGCAATTAAGTATTTAATATCTAAGAAAGATGCTAAACCTAGATTGATTAGATGGGTTTTACTTATACAAGAATTTGATTTTGAAATAGTAAACAGAAAAGGAACTGACAACCAAATTGCTGATCATTTATCAAGAATTAAAAATAATAAAGTAAAGAATTATGAAGAAAATATAAATGAGAAATTCCCTGATGAACAGTTATATGTCATTCAAGGATTGCAAATGTCTTGGTATACTGATATAGTTAACTATTTGGTTAGCAATATTTTACCTTATGGGATGAATAACAAATATATTAAGAAATTCAAGAATGATTGTAAATCATATATTTGGGAAGATCCTCATTTATTTAAAATAGGAATAAATTCTATGATTCGAAGATGTGTTCTATATGAAGAAACTTTTGCAATAATTCAAAAATGTCACGATTCTGAATTTTGAGGACACTTTGGAGTGGATAAAACTGCATTTAAAAATTTAAAATTTGGATTTTATTGGCCTACCTTATTTAAAGGTGTTGGACATTATGTTAAAACTTGTGATCGATGTCAAAGAATGGGAAATATATCCAGAAAAGATGAAATGCCTCTAAACTTTATATTAGAAATCGAAATTTTCGATTTATGGGGTTTAGACTTTATGGGACCTTTCGTACCATCATCTGGAAAAATTTATATTTTATCAGCAGTTGGTTATGTTTCAAAGTGGATCAAAGCTGTAGCTTTACCTAGCTGTGATTCCAAAAGTGTTTAGAAATTTTTAAAGAAAATGATTTTTACAAGATTTGAAATGCCCAGGATGATTATCACAGATGGGGGAAGTCATTTCAGAAATACAATAATTCAATCATTGCTGGAAAAATTCAGAATTAAACATAGAATTGTAACTGCTTATCATCCTCAAACAAGTGGAATGGCTGAAGTATCAAACAAAGAAATTAAAAGAATATTAGAGAAGACTGTTAATCCTAAAAGAACTGACTGGGTTAATAGACTTGATTCTGTATTATGGGCTTATAGAACAGCTTATAAGACACCTATCAGATTGTCACCTTATCGATTAATTTATGGTAAATATTGTCACTTACCTGTTGAACTTGAACATAAAGCTTATTGGGCGATAAAGCAGTTCAATTATAATTTGAATACTGCAGGAGAAAAATGATTATTACAACTGAATGAAATGGAAGAGATAAGAAATGAGTCTTATGAAAACGCAAGAATTTATAAGGAAAGAATGAAGAAATTACATGACAAAATGATTTCAAGGAAAATTTTTTAGCCTGGACATAAAGTATTATTATTTAATGCTCGTTTAAAACTTCTTCCTAGAAAATTAAAATCTAAATGGATGGGACCATTTATAATTGAGAAAGTATACTCTTATGGAGCTGTAGATATTAAAAATCCCAAAACTAGAAAATTCATTAAAGTTAATGGATTAAGACTGAAGCCTTATATGGGATAAATGAAATTAAATTACAAAGAGGCTTATGAGTTGAGTCTAACCGATTATTTCAATTAATTAGGTTGGGTTGACGACGTTAAAACAAGCACTTTGTGGGAGGCAACCCATATTTATTAATATGAGTTAAATTAATGTTGTAAGGTTATACCTTGGTCTTGAGTAAATTTGTATATAACTTCAGGAAGTAGAAAGCTAACAAGTTTGTATTGGCTTAAGCTAAATATTATCTTGAATTTGGACTTGGACCACTCCATGTCAAATGGGAGTAAAAAGAGATCAAGTTAACCTTCGTTTGTGATTGTTTGTGATTTGAATTTTTCGTAATTGCGTTTGTGTGTTGATCATACCCGTTAGTTAGACCTATTTTTACGATCAAAACTTACAAAATTTGATGATAGGTGAATCGGATTCGATCGAGGTTCCGTCGCCTAAGCGCCAGAATGGCCTGCATATAGATGATCCGGCACCTAGGCGCCAGATTCTGGCACCTAAGCGCCACGGTTACAGATCATGTAAAAACCGAAAATCTTCAATTTTTCACACGAAATCTCTTTTTATATTGCCTTATCTTCGTCGCCAATCCCACAGAAACATTAATTTCGACCAGAGAAATCCATTTTGGAGGAGTTAAGAAGGATTTAGAGGCAATGGATAGAGGAAATCATGGAAATGAGGTAAAAGACAAATCTTCTAAAGATCCTCAGCCTTATTTTAATGGTTTTATTGTTGTTAGTATGGAGAAATTGTTTTGTAGATTAGAGAAGATTGAAGCAGAACTTCAAAGTATTGGTAATCGTCTGCATGAGATGTACCACCAATAGGAACACTTGGAATGACAAACCAAACTTCAATCTGATCATATGGTGGCCTATCATGACACACAAGTAGAAATGTACTTGAAGAACAAGTGGATCGATGAAAAGATGGCTTTGGAATTTCAAAGGGCGTTGCTATTCTATCCCTTCAGTCCTAGCAAACTTCTTTGCGAAAGAGATGGTAATTGAAGATCGGTGTTAAATAAATCTTATATGTGTTTTAGGTGTGATTTAGTCAAGTGTTAGTGTGTTGAATATCGAATTTGTGTGTTTTCTTAATTGTTCAATGTGTGTTGTTGGATTTGAATATTTGCTTTGAATATGTTGTTGTTTGTGTTATTTATAAAAGGATGAACCTTGATACAGTTTGTACTGAAATTTATTGAATTTGGAATGGAAGTTATGGATTGGAATTAAAGAATTTGGATACATTTTTGTGGATCTAAACTATCATTTTAAATTGATTGTGATAATGTTTGGAGGATATAAATTGGATTAATACTCTCATAAGAGTAATTAGGAGTCAAATTTGATAAGATTTGGTGGAAAATATAAAATTTAAATCGAATTTTTGGAAAGGTGAGTCTGGCGCTCGGCGCCTAGGCGCCGGTTCGGCCTGAACCCGAAAACTCATCTTCTTAAATCCCCCCCACCCCATTTTTTACGCCCAAGCTTCCTTCTCCACTGTTTTTCTCAAAAATACTCCATATTGTCCCATTTAAAGCTGGATTTTCAAGTTTTTGAGCTTGAAATCACCTGATTTCTTCATCCCGAGGTCAAATCTACATTTGAAACTCATTATTTTCGATTTTCACCATGGATTTTGCTCTCATTTAGAAAAAATAAAATTTTGAGAAAAATTTTGATTTTTAAGGTTAAATCCATGAACTTTTAAGCTCTTTCAAGTTCGAAAAGCTTAAATTAGTTTATTTTCCTAGATCCGTTGAATTTATTTTGCATTTTTATTTCACGTTTAGATGGCACCCAAATCTAAGCAAGGAAAGGAACGAGAAAATTTTGATCGTAGCAAGTTCGTCACTACTGCTGCACACTTCCTATACAATGATTTTGCTACAACTCGGAAATTTATCTCGGAGCGAAGTTTTTACAATCCTTGAGGAAGAATTGAGGATACAATCGTTGCGCTCAACTTGCAACGATTCTGCTATTTCACTGTTGTTGTCGTTATCCCGGTTGTTAGAGAGTTTTATGCTAATTTTGTAGATGCTGAAGAATACGAGATTTTCGTCAGAGGAGTTGGAGTAGGATTCACTCCTGAACGTATCAACATTTTCTATGGCCTGCCGCCAAACATTGAGTGTTATTACTTCGGATTATCTCCATCTGAGGGAGATTTGGATATGATCATTGCCTACCTGACTGATAGTACTGGAGCCTGGAAGATTCGGAATGGAAAAATGGTAAATTTTTCATCTTATAAGCTTAACGGTGTTTCAAAGGCATGACATTACTTGATTTCTGCTTGTCTCCTTCCATTCAATCATTTGAGCAAGGTTACCAAAGATAAAGCTATCCTTAACTATTGTATTGAAGAGAGGAAGCCTATTGATGTAGGGAGCATTATTTATGATTCTGTAGAGGCTACTGCCCATTCTAGCACTTCTATTGGACTTGGTTTTCCATCTCTAATCTATTCTCTATGTGAAAGTCTTTGGAGCGATTGCTTGAGCTTTACGAGGAATAGCTCAAGTCGATAAAGCCTATAGGAAGAGAGAGTGTCAGTATCTATGATCGACTTCGAGGTAAGAGTTCTACTGCACCTTCTGGTTCATTACCTACTTCAGGTAGAACTTCTACTTCTAGACCATCTACCTCTGCTGAGCCACCATCTACTTTTTGGGAGACTATGCATGGTCAGTTTATAAAGCAGAAGAATGAGTTATTCCTAACTCATTGTAGAGTAGATACGATTGATAAGAAGATTGATCATCTTTCTGAGTATACACAAAGAAAGAGTGATTACGATGCTGAGTATTCTGAGTCTTTAGTGAGATTTCTGAAAGGTGAGCACGATGTTCAGTTCCCTACTTGTCACTGATATTCACCATATGTTGATCCGAAGAATGTGGAGTTTTCTTTTGGTGATGATGATGATGAAGCTACAGATACTGATGAGTGGCTTGAATTACCTCTGGAGATGTGTTGATTTTCTTTTTAGTGTGTTTCTTGTTTCTTGTGTTGTTTAGTATGATGTTATTTGTTAGTGTTGATGTGAATCTTTTATGTTGAAACTATTTTTAGATTATCTGATGTGTGTTTATGACTGAAATATGAATGAATTTTTATAAAAGTTTATTTCTGTTTCAGCCTACTGCTTAGTGTTCATGAGTAGTTAGTAATTTTGCATGTTCAAAAATAAAAATAAAAAAATAAAAATAAAGATTTTTTTTAGAAATTAACTCCTGCTTTGCAAAACTTTTCTATATATGCTTAATCAATTCTGTTATATTCATATTAAAGCATGTGTAGAAGTAGAAGTTAGTTTTTCCATACTACATCATTATTGTACTTAGATTAATTCATGTTTATTTCTTTCTCTCATGCTCTAGAAAATTTCATGATTCATATTTATACTAAAGCTGAAGTTTGGGGGAAGGAAAAACATGTATCAAATTAAATATTATTTATCCTTAATGAACTAATATTTTCTTTAAAAATATATTAACATAACATAACGAATGAAAAATCTGTGTAAGACTACCTAAAGTTTTGAATTTATAAATAATATAGTAAACTTAACTAAAATTTCAAAAAAATTTTGATTGATTTTAATAATAGAATTATTTAACTTAAAGAATAATAAGATCAAAATTTTTCTATTTATAGTAAAGAGAATTGTATTTTTGAAATACTAAGGAATCAAGATTATTGCTTGAAAAAGAAAAGATTAAAATAAGTTTTGAAAAATAATAAATTATTAAAAATGTCATATTTATTAAGTAAGAATGTATAAGTTTTTGAAAATATGTTAAGCATAGTGAAGTTCAAAATCATTAACAGGCTATCTGAAAATAGTAATCCTCACTTAAAAAAAAAAGAAAAAGGATTGAAAAACAATCCAAAAGAAAAGAAAAAAAAGAAAGAAAAAAAAATGTGAGGAGAAGCTTGAGGAAATGCCTAATCAAAAATTGGTTCCACTTGAATTATCTTATAAAAAGAAAACTGATTACATTTTTAACTTAATTTCTATGTACAAATATTTTTAATAGAAAAATATTTCATGAAAATCTTTTTCTTGTAAATATTCTATGTGACCTTAATATAATAAACTACAATTATTCTTGAATCAAATGAAAAATTGGAAGTCTTATGATTGGGTAGTTAAATGTTCTTTAATTCTTAAAATTAAACTTAATAAGTGAAATTTGGTTAATGATTTGCTAAAACATTTATAAAACAAAAAATTATAAGGAATCTTAAATATTTTAACTTCGTTCTAAATGTTATCTATTTTATGTAATTAAAGGGTTACTTGAGGATAAGTAACGTTTAAGTTTTGGGGAATTTGATCTACCTAAAAAAATACATATTTTTATGTCTTATTTATGATTCAATTCTTAAGGATATTATGCTTTAATGAAAGGTATTTTCATGCTGTTGGATGTAGATGATTAAAAAAGAGTCCAAGAAAGAAAAAGAAGGAAAAAGGAGCAAAAAGGAGAAAAAATGGAGCTTATGGAGCAAAATATTGGAATTATTGGCCTGGCGCCTAGGCGCCAGAATTTGGCGCCTATGCACCAGCTCGATACAGACGCTGTTAAGATTTTTTGATGATTTTGGGGAGTTATTTTGACTGAGTTAAGCGGTTATTGGAGCTTCTAGAAGACTGGAAGTTACTCCTAATATATAAGACATCTGAATAAATGCATTTGGACACAAGGAAATGATTTTAATCGTGAAGAGGTGTGATCCAAAGTGGTACGAAGACCTGGTCACGAAGTCCGGTAGCTAGGCGCCAGATCCTGGGGCCTAAGCGCCAGATCCCGGCGCCTATGCGCGATAGTTACCTTTTAGAAGATGCATTGAATTTGGACGAATTTTGAAGAGATGCCTTAAGCAACAGCTGGTCAAATTAAGAGCTCTATAAATAGAAGCCCATTCTACAGAGAAAATCACCCCTTTTAGCACCTTCTCTCCCCCCCTCTAGTTTTACTTAGTTTTTTTTAGTCTCTTCTACACTTAGGGAGTCACTTTACTTTGTATCTAGTGAGTTTATTTTGAGTATTTATTGTGTGTTGTTGTTGTTGGAGTTTTTCATCATTGCTTTGGAGTCAGTAGAAGTCAGCGGATCACTTGAAGGAGCACTTCAGATAAGTCTTTGTACCTTGGTTCAAAGTTTTATAAATATATTTTGTTGTGTGATTTCAATGTGTTCAGGGTAGTTAGTTATCTTTCTCCTTTCAACAATGAAAAGATAATAAATTAATTAAATTTTGTAGGATAATTAAATTTAAAATATTTAAAACATTGTGATGATATTAATACCTCATATTAGTTTACTTTTGAAATTGGTCATTTAAATTGTTAAAACCTGTTGAAGAATTTTGAGACCTATCCGGAGATAAATTCTTAACTAGTAGATATCACATGAATCCTTAGGTAATCGCAGGCTATACGCGGGTTATTTAAGGTGAACTGCAAATAAATAGGAAGATATTATTTATTGGGCGTAAAATTAATTAGTTTTTAGAGTGACACACTAAATTCTAATAATTTGGTTTATAGAAATGGAACGGGTCAATGGTAGGGCCGACCATAGCCACCCTTGAACATCTAGTAGTGTGAGCCTAGATTAACTCATTCTACTAATAAAACATCATGAACCGATCTATAGATTAGTCAAAGTTCTTTGCACCTGGACCAAAGGGTAAAGAATATGAATGCTTCTATTTGGCACAATATCATAATCAAAATTCTCCACAAAAGATAATTATTCTAAAAATCTTGGATTAGTTGAAAAGGAAAAAGTTATTTTTATACTTGCATTGAATTTTAATTACTACTTACTTTACTTTATTACTGCATACTGCTTACTTGCTTATAGTAAAAATTGTTAGTAAATTAAATTTGAAAATAAAAAAAATGTATATATATATATATATATAAATTACTTTTAATTTGAAAATTTTCAAAATATTTCATACATTTCTTACTTTTTAAAAAAACACTATCCCTGTGGGATCGATAACCAGGACTCCACTAGAGCTCTGTATTACTTGAACAACACGTATACTTGCGTTTAAAATTGTGACTTTTACAATAATTAATATAAAATCTAAATATAAATTCATAAGTAAAAGTAAACATCGCACATCAAGTTTTTGAAGTCATTTGCCAAGAATTAAATATTCTAAAAAGTGGTATCAAATTCTAGTATTTAAAAGCATATATAAAGTTGCATCGCATCAAAGGGCATGCATCTTTTTTGGAGTTATATACCTAGCAAGGGTAAGAGGCCTTCCAATTGGCTAGCAAGGTTTGAGTCTAGTGTGGATAAGATGATTTGGGGTGTATTCCCCGTACAGCTAAAATATTTTTTTTGTTAATGAGAGCTCTAATATTCCTTATATTTCTTGATTTTTATGCTGGTAGAGTTACATTTTGACATTTTCTTTACTGTTTTTTGTACTTTGCTTAGTTTTTCAATTATTTATTCTTTCTGTCTTCTACTCCATTGGATAGATTATTGTTCTATTGGATATCTCTGCTGGGTTTAGCCTCTTGCAGCTGTCCTTTAGTTTTTTAATTCTCTTACAATTTTTTCAGTGAAGAAGCCTGCTTATCTTGATTTCCTTGATGGTAATAGAAGAAATGGGTAATTGTTAAAATGCTCACAAAATAAAGAGATTTCGCCATTGAAATTCAGATTAATCTGTGCATAATTTTTTACTGGGGTGTGTAGGGCGTTTGTTGTGTTCTTGCTGGATTTCCTTCTGCTCGGCTGATGGCTTGGCTTTGGTGTATCGTTTTCGTGGTGTTTTAGATGGGTTGTTGAATTCATTTAATGTAGCAATGGCATTGCTTTTTTTCAGATTTATCATTCTGGGGTCTTCTGGGCTTGGCATTTTTTATAATTATTATTGGATCTCTATTTGCTTGTGTTTTAATGTTGGTGGCACAGTATCTCGTTCGAGTTTATATTGAAAAGGAATCACCACTGATATGCGTTAACATCTGAGGCCCCGTGACATTTCTCACAGCCTATTTCACTTCCTGAACTTAGCACGTTAATGCATTGCTTGTGAAGCTTAATAGAATCATCTATTTACATCGAAAGATAGATTTTTAGGTTGTTCGATTCAGCGAGGAGTGGGTGAATTATTTGTTTTACCTCATAAAATCCTATTGGTTGCTAACACTAGTTTCAATAAAGCTTTCGATGTTCAAGAAACTTCTACTGATAGGAGTTCTATCAATTATCTGCTGTTTTAAAGAAATAGTCTTAACGGAGGTTTTTACTTATTTACCTTTGGAATGTCCACATAAAACTGAAATGATGGAACACAACGTTAAGCGGTCGAAATGACAAAGGATTTGACACTTCTGTTCATCATTCCCATTAAGCAGCAAATACTTAAAGCGCAGCACTAGCAGTAACTTTACGCTTAATGATGTGCGAGTACTCACTTTTGGTATAGTCGTTCCGTGTATATCTATAATATATATATATATATATATATATATATATATATATATATATATATATATATATATATATATATATATATAGATATAACTTTTGAGTCCAATTGAATGGGAGCACTGGTGGCTCCTTTCTTTAATATATATATATATATATATATATATATATATATATATATATATATATATATATATATATATATATATATATATATATTCCTGGTCTCCATTTGCTGTACTGAATGCTGCTGGCATATTATCTCTTTTGGCTTTATTATGTAATGGAGGTATAGATTGGGCTGCAAATGTTAACTGCCAGAATGCATACATTATTTGTCTTTGTTTATAGGGGGAATATATCCGTCCTTTATTTTGCTGATATTTTGAGCTTACGATGATTATTTGGAGTTGGAAGGTGCCTTCGGTTATATGTACTGCCTCCCATCTTTTATATTCTTTGTTAGGATTTGCACGGGGGAATTTGCTGGCGGGTCTTTTTTTTGGTCGGTGGACCATTATTAATTACATTTATATCTGAAGCTTGAGCTGGTCTTATCGAGGCTGGTTGGTGTTGTGCGGTTTTATTTCCAATCGCTTTCCCCTCAGCATTCCAGAGTTTATGATATAAGTTGTTGGCGGTTTTGAGGTTTGGATGGAGGCTCGGTTTATTGGCGGTGCTATAAGTCCCTTTTTATATGGTCCGTTGGTGGTTGGTTTACAGCCTATGTTCTATCATCTGTGTGCTTCCTGTTGCTTGACAAGTATTTAGAGTTGGATGGTTAATTTGGGCACCTGGGGGTGCTATTTTATAACTTTTATTTTTTGATTTGCTGAGTTGAGATTTATCAGTGTTTGATGTTATTACTTTTGAAAAATTGATTAATTGATATGTTTGTCTATTAATCTTTTGCTGTAAGATTACGGAAAGGCGCATGCTATTAGATAATTTTGGTTTGATGGATACTCGAGGGATTCAATGTAGAAGGGACGGTCACATTCCAGCTCTTCATTTGGTTGAGGAAGCATGGTTTGTGAAGGATAATTACGTTTCATACCGGGTACAATTGTAATCTTTTTGGAGTTTATTTTTTGGGTTACAATTATTTACTTTTTTGGAGCTTTTTTGAGTGGCTTGTTAGGTAGGTGGTGAAATAGTATGAGTGAGCATTTGGATGTAATTTTTTTTTTTTTTTTGGGAGATGGGTTAACTCACGTAAAACACTTCTAATCTACTTTTTTACGAGCAATAAAATTACGTACAAGTTTCTTATAGGGAATTTTGTTGCTCAAAATAAAAAATTGTAGTGTTGGGTTTATGGATCCTCTAAACCACAAACACAAAATCACATAGAACTCCACACAAGATACAAACCCCAAAGGATCTAACATCATGAGATTACAACACACATAATTATCTCCAAAGTATATAATCAAAATCTTGATGAAGGGATCCTTAAGATGGTTGTATGAATCGTATATATGTCAAATGTATTATGTCACCCATCAAAAAATGACATAGCGCAGAAGGAGGGGAGGTACCCACAACCACACCATCCAGCTTAGCATTTTGTTACACCAACCAATAAGCAGAGGAGGTTCCTCCCTAGGTGCGTAGCTCCAAATCAACTGCATATAACCAACAAGAGCTAGGATATGCCTCAACATATGGATTAAATACCAAAGGGAGAATTGTTCTAATTTCAAATTTTTAATTATCTCAGCTCCATCAGATTCAACGTGCAGTTACTTCCATGTAAAAGTAAAAAAAATTATAATATACATCCACATAACCCTAGGATTGTCTTAGCAGGAGATACAACACATAAAACAAACATATGCAATTACCTTCTCTTTCTAGAAAATTCCACTAGCACTTGCAACCCGAGGGAACCAACAAACACCAATATTTAGCTTTAGCCAAGAGCCAATTGGTTTCCTCGATGTTACCTGCTGCACTCATAACTCATACACTTTCGAACGGCCTCTCGGAACCTACTCAATGAGTGACATTAACCCAACAAAAAAGATAGACTTTGATGACCATATGAAATTAACTTATGAACGTAAGCAGCAACATAAGTAGTCATCTCATTCTCTAGTGCCTCAACCTCTTTATGATTAGGCATACTTCTTTCCATCCAGAGGAATAAACACATTCTGTATGGGAAAATATTCAAAAAATGTCATAGTTTTTTATTCCAAAATAAAAAGGTAATCCTTCAAATTATGCCCTCCCGGACTAGCATGATCGATCCCCAATACACGACCCAATTTTAGCCCAAATAAATAATGCAAATGAACATTTAGATAAAAAATGACCATCATGTTCCCCATCAATTTTATGAAATAAGTATTGAGAAGCAAGTTTCAATCCCTTATGTTTGAGAATATCATCAAAGAGTAATAGATATGAATAGTCTCCACAGGAAAAAAAATTTCATAGAAGGGGAGATGGGCTTATACAAGATATTCTTGCCCTAAGAAACAATTCTCCATGAGTGAAGATTGAGAAAAATAGACTTATATAGACATATAAAGGGAGAAAATTTAGTTACCATAATGTCCTTTCTTATAGCATCTATAGGGATCTTGGAAATGGCACTAGCATATTCCACCCCCACAACTCTCTGAGTAAAGATATGTTTTATCAGCTACTCTACAGTTCCCCAATTCCTACTAAAAATAAAGGATAGATCCTCCATACACCATGTATCATGCCAAAAGGAAATTTGTTCATTTCAAAGATCCAAAAAATTTGAGATTTTTAGCCCACAATTGAGAATTAAAAATGGCTTTCTAAACTTTGGAGTGACCTACATTAAATGATATATGGATTGGGTGCTTCTCCATGTGGTATTTTTTATGCATAAATTCATCTCAGAACGTGTCCATGAAACGAAATTTGAGCCTATGTTTAATAGATTTTACTTTAGATATATGTTGAATCTTTTATCTGCAAGCATCTAGCAGAAAAGATTTGCACAATTTTTCCAACTTGCCCAATGCTTTATTCATGTTCCCCCCCCCCCCAATCGTTGTAATTTTCTAAAACATAACTCTAGATTATGGTGGGACTCGATTTCATCTTAGAACCCATAGTGCAAATAAAGGGATAGATTTTATGACACTCTTGAAGAGAGTAATCATCCCCCATAAGATAAGATGTTCTGACAATATAGAATGTGTATTTAAATAGCATCCACAACCCCATCCTATCGAGTCTGTTGTACTTCACCTTTAAGGAAATCCACCCAAAAGTACATTAAAGGATGTTCAGTTAATACAAAACCAGTATACTCTCTAATCCAATAGCCCAATGGACTTTTAATAGTCCTGCTCAAGAATACCTCACGTTAACCTATAAAAGCCAATTTTAAAATTTTTTGGAAACTGAGTAGAAGTTTAACAATTCTCTTCATCAATGCCTTATCCACATTAGTAAAAAGTATGGCATCATCTGCATAGGCTAAATGACCAATAACCACCTTTCCTTTATGATGGAATTGAGTAATAGGGTGGGAGATTTGTAACACATTTATCAATACGAGAGAAATAATTAAAAGCAATGATAATATTGCGAGTGAAAGAGGATCACCTTGTTTCGTAACTCTAGATGAAAAAAAGAAAGCATAGTAATTACAATTCAGTAGCACATTATAGTGATTGCACCTCAACCATTTTGATACAAGTGAGTGGAAATCAGCTTTGAAGCCCCTCCCCTACAGAATAGATAGAATGAAATCTCAACCAATTGTATCATAGAACTTTTTAAGGTCTTTATTTAGGATCAAATAGCCACTCCTCATTTTTTTCCAAATCAAGTATAAGCCCTTGTGCTAATTGGATATTATTAGTAATAACTCTGCCTTTTGTAAAAGATGTTTGATTAACTAAAATAAGAGTGGTGAGAAGAGATTGAAGCTGAAAGACTATAATTTTACTAATGATCTTAGATATCATTGATGTCAAGAAAATTGGTTTGAAGTGTTCTCAAGATTAACTAATATTATTCTTGGGGATAAGGATTATAGTGGACATTGAAAAGTAACTGCAAGGATCTTCCCCTTTAAAAAACCTTCAATGGTATCTATCACTTTCTTCCTCACAACATTTCAACATTATTTTATAAAAGTTAGCAGTAAAACCATCCAAGCTCCCAGGCCTGTTGTGATGTATAGTGTTCAATGCTTCCCAAATCTCCTCCCCATTTGGAACCATAGTAACTTCTAAGTTCCATAGAAAATACCTCTAGCCCTCAAGTAACTCATTATTTATAAGGAAGCTAACTCCTCCTTCATTGAAAAGGGTATGAAAAAATTTGACAAAACTGCACCCAATATCTTCCTGTTTAGAAATCCTTTCACCCTTTTAATCCTTTATTTTACTAATTCCATTAGACCTTCTTCTACTCTTTATACATGCATGGATGTATTGTGTTTTTTTGTCACCCTCTTAAAAGTGAAGCTCTCCAACTTTTTGTTTATGAAGGTCCTCTTGCAATTTGATTGTCTGTCATAGATTTTTGTGTTCCCTAATTAATTCTACATTTTTTTTGATCATTTTCCACGTCTATTTGCACCAATATTTGTACCTCAAGCTCAGCTTCTCTGACATTGCAATGAATATTAGAAATACTTTCAAATTTTAACTTCTAAGTGCAATTGTAACATTCTAATGAAACTTCCATAAGATATGATAATCATTTCCTGCCTCAGCAGTCTTCTATTTATCACATACACATTTTATAAATTCATGATTATTGGACAAGTTGTTCAAGATTCTAAAAGGCTATAAATTTGGTTTTTCAGTGAATGATATTGATAATAGTATGGGTCGATGGTCAGAGCATATTTTAGATTGATGGTGCACCTTGGACAAGCTAAAATTGTTCAACCATTCTTGGTTAACCAGAATATGGTATAATCTATGGGGAATGCTAATTTAGATCATCTTGAGAAGCCTTATCCACCTCTTGAATTATCGAATGGAGGAGAGCCAAAAATAGAAAGCAATCTTCACCCTAATGGAAACTCGTAATGGAAAGCTTGGAAGACTCACCAATGGATATCTCAAGCCAGGGAACTTATCCTCATGCAATCATGAGGTTGTTACCTTCTTCCCCAAGTAAACCCTAGCTCATCCATGGCTTCTTCAAGCCTATAAATATAGCTAACCCTAGAAGTCCCTAAAGAGGAGGAGACCCTTACATAATCTTAATTCCAGAAACATTCAACATCAACCTCTTCCTCATGACCTAGGCAATTGATTCCCCATAGAATCAAGCCTTGAAACCCATTATCCTCTCTCAATTTCATGCCTAAAAAATTGGACAAGTTTTTGGGTCTACGTGAAAGCTCATCAAACTTCAAATTGATTATTCCTACACTGCCCATGACCTAGACGAAGAAGTTTCCAATAGAAATTGGATCTTCCCGTGAACTCTAACCCACTTTGACATCAAGTCGTGGACCTATTTTGTCAAGTTCATAAATGGGCCTAGTCTCACTTAAAATTAAGCATAACATGAGCTTCGCAAGGACGAGGCAATTGTTCCAGATTAGTTTGATTGAATTCACACCTCACCAATTCCAGGTATGATCTCTTCAACCTAGTTTAGGCTTGGGTATGAAGGTTTGTGAAGTGAACCACTTCACAACCTATAAATCGTCGTATGGATATGTTCGTCTTCTCCAGATGAAGCTCTAGGAACAACTTTTGTTTGAATCTATGAAGAAATAAGAGAGTTAGTGGGCCTAGATCATGGAAGACTTGTTGATTTAGACCAGATGAAGTAGATGAACGGATGTCGTCCATTTCCGTGTTTTGGAAATAGACGACTTTAATTAAACAGAAATGGAACCCGTTTGATGAACCCCACAACAGATCGAGCGTGTTTTCATTGCATACGAGGATACATGTCACTTTAAATCTTATTATATTTAGTTAGGATTTAAATAAATCCAAGAAAAACTTAAGAACTTCAAAAATTTATATCTTGACACAAAAAAATCATAAAAATAAGACAAAATCACCCTTAGACTCAAGAAAGTAAAGGGAAAAATTCTAAAATCAAAAATTTAAAATAAATGATTTATATATAGATTTTAATTAATTAATTACTCTCTGGAGTAATTTAATTATTAAAAATTTTTATAATTCAAAAAATTCTCAAATTTTCACAGATTGACACTCATCCTTAAAGATATCCCCTGATTTTTCCAAGACCTAGAGAATTCCCTAGGGTTCAATTTTTTAATTTCTATCATACTTTGTAATTATTCCCAAAAAAAATTATGAAAATCAAGAAATTAAAACTTAAGTTTAAAAATGGTTAGAAAATTTAGAGTGACGCTTTTAAATTCTAAAATTTAAATTTTTAGTTATTTGAAAATTTAATACGACATCTTCTTCATTTAGGGTCAAAGTTTAAAATTTAAATTTACCTTTTAAACCCTAGAATTCTTAGGCTTAAACTTTGGCCTTAAATGACAGGTAGGATTGACCAAATCCTAAGCCTTAGGACTGATTAAATCTAGGGTGAATCTAAACCCCAACTAACATAAGGTTTATTCACCTTCTCAAGACTATTGAGGCTAGTTTCTATAGACCCAATGCCAAAATCTCAAGTATTAAATTCAAAATCAAATAAGACCGAGGTCTAACACATATCGACTCGAATAAAAATCTGAATCCCACTCCAAATGGATTCAAACCAAACTTAGACATTTGGGTTCAACCCAAGTGAACCCAAAAACCCTAATAAGGTCTAAGACATCAATTAGACCTAATTAAATCCTATTAAACCTTAATCACATTAGGTTTAATACCATAAATCCAAATTAGGTCTAAGTCATCAATTAAAACTGATTAAACCTTGTTAACCCTTAATCACATTAGGTTTAACACCATAAATCCTAATTAGGTCTAAGACATCAATTAGACCTGAGTAAACCTGTTAAGCCTTAATCATATTAGGTTTAACAGCGTAAATCCTAATTAGGTCTAAGACAATAATTAGACTTGATTAAATCCTATTAAGCCTTAGTTACATTAGGCTAAACACCATAAACCTTAATTAGGTCTAAGATATCAGTTAGACCTGATTAAACCTTATTAGGCCTTAATCACATTAAGTTTAGCACCACAAACTCTAATTAGGTTGAAGTCATCAATTAGAGCTGATTAAACCCTGTTAATTCTTAATCACATTAGGCTTAACACCATAAATCTTAACTTGGTCTAAGACATCAATTAGACCTGATTAAATCTCGTTAAGTCTTAATCACATTAGCTTTAACACCACAAACCCTTATTAGGTCTATGACACCAATTAGACCTGATTAAACCCTGTTAAGCATTATTCACATTCGGTTTAAAACCTTAAACCCTAATTAAGTCTAAGACATCAATTAGATATTATTAAACCCTGTTTAAGCTTCAATTACATTAGGTTTAACACTATAAACCTTAATTAGGTCTAAGACATCAATTAGACCTAATTAAACACCTTAAACCTTACTGGCATCAGGTTTAAGATAAATCAAACCCTAATTAGGTCTAACCCCTCATTAGACCTAATTATTATCTTAAACCTTAATCACATTATTTTTATGACAAATCATACCCTAATTAGGTTTAACCCTTTATAAGACCTAATAAATTACCTTAAACCTTAATTACATTAGGTTTAAGGAAAATTAAACCATAATAAGGTATAACCTCTCATTAGACCTGATTAATCACCTTAAACCTCAATTACATTATATTTAAGACAAATCAAACTCTAATTTGGTCTAACTCCTCATTAGACCTGATTGATTACCTTAAATCTTAATTACATTAAGTTTAAGACAAATGAAACCCTAATTAAAACTAACCATAATTAGGTCTAATTAACTAAACTAAACCTTAACTAAATCAGGTTTAATTAATCCTAGACCCTAATTAGACCAAACCCTAATTAGGTCTAATTAATCCAATTAAACCTTATTTACAATAGGTTTAGGTAACCTTAAACAATAATTAAGTGTAACCCTAATTAGACTTAATTAACTCTTAAGTCTTACTTACATTAGGCTTATGTAACCTTAAATCCTAATTAGACTTAATTAACTCTGAAGCCTTATTTACATTAGGCTTAAGTAACCTAAAGCCCTAATTAAGTTTAACTCTAATTATACATAGTTAACACTTAGCCTTACTTACATTAGTCTTAAGTAACCTTAAACATTAATTAAATCTAACCCTAATTAGTCTTAATTAACTCTTAACTCTTACTTACATTAGGTAACTTAAACCTTAATTAAGTCTAACCCTAATTAAATTTAATGAACTCATAAGCCTTGCTTACATTAGGCTTAAGTAACCTTAAACCTTAATTAAGTCTAACCCTAATTAGACTTAGTTAACTCTTAAGCCTTACTTACATTAAGCTTAAGTAACCTTCAACCTTAATTAACCCTAATTAGACTTAGCGATCTCTTAAGCATTACTTACATTAGGATTAAGAAACCTTCAGCCATAATTAAGTCTAAGTCTAAGTAGGCTTAATTAAGTCTTAACCCTTACTTACATTACGCTTAAGTAACCTTAAACCCTAATTAAGTCTAACCCTATTTAGACTTAGATAACTCTTAAGCCTTACTCAAATTAGGCTTAAATAACCTTAAACCCTAATTAAGTCTAACCCTAATAAGGCTTAATTAACTCTTAACTTTTACTGCATTAGGCTTAATTAACCTTAAACCTTAATTAAGTCAAACTTTAATTAGATTTAATTAACCCTTAAGCCTTACTTACATTGGGCTTAAGCAACCTTCAACCATAATTAAGTCTAACCTTAATTAGACTTAATTAACCCTTAAGGCTTACTTAATTAGGCTTAATAAACCTTAAACCCTAATTTAGTCTAATCCTAATTAGACTTAATTAATCATTAAGTCTTATTTAATTAGGTCTAAACATGAATTTAATCCTAAAGTTCAAACTGAACCCTTAACTTTGGTTCAACCTAACTTGAACCCAAGTTAACCCAAACTTATGTTCAACTCCTATTGAACTTAAGTTAAACCTATAACCTTAGGTTCAACCTACATTGAACTTAAGTCAAATATAAACTTAGGTTCAACCTAACTTGAACCCAAGTTAACCTAACCTTAGGTTCAACCTATATTGAACCTAACTCAACCAAACTTCATTTCCAACCCATATTGAGCCTAACCAAACCTCTAGGATTCACTTACAACGAGCCTAAATTAGCCTAACCTTAGGTTCAACCTACATTGAACCTAACAAACCTCTAGGTTCAACCGACATTGAACCTAACTTGACCAAACAGGAGGTTTAACCCATATTGAACCTAACTAAACCTCTAGGGTCAACTTATATTGAACCTAACTCAACCAAAACTTTAGGTTCAACCCAAATTGAACCTAACCAAACTTTAGGTTTAACATACATTGAACCTAAATCAAATCAAACTCTTAGGTTCAACCCAACTTGAACCTAAATTAAATCAAAATCTTAGGTTCAACCCAATTTAAACTTATATAAAATTAAACTCTTAGGTTCAACCCAACTTGAACCTAAATCAAATCAAGCTCTTAGGTTCAACATAACTTGAACCTAAATCAAGTCAAACACTTAGGTTTAACCTAACTTGAACCTAAATAAAATCAAACACTAGACTTTAACCCAACATGAAATTAAATCAAATCAAACCTTTAAAACCTAAATTAATCTTAAGTCCTACCTACATTGAACTTAGAATAATCTCAAACTTTATGTTCAGTTCATATTAAAACTAAGCCAATAGACCAAAATACATTGAACTTATAATCATACCAAACTTTAGGTTTGATTCCTATTAAACCTAAAACAATTTTAGACTCTACCTAAATTGGATCTAAATCAACCTTAAGTCCTACCCACACTGGACTTAGAACTATTTCAACTCCTTGTGATCAATCCTAAATTAATTTTAAATCCTATCTACATTGGACATAGAACCATTTCAAACCCTTTAGTTCAGTCTATATTGAGTCTAAATCAATTTTAGGTCCTACCTAAATTTTATTTAAAATAATCTTTAATCTTAGGTTCAAATCACATTGAACTAAACCTAAATTTTAAATTAAGAGCAACCCAAAGTTCAACATAAGTCAAGATCCTTAACATAGGATTCAACCCACACTTAACCTAAAATCAAACATATAACTTAAGATCAACCTAAAGTTCAACATAAGTCAAAAATCAACATTAGGTTCATCCTACATTGAACTTAAACATAACATTCAATCCAAATTGAATCTAACTCAACCAAATCTTTAGGCCCAACTGACATCAAGACCTAAAACTCTAAGTCTAACCTATACTTGACTTAAATAAAATACCTTAGGTCCAACCAACATTAGGAATTAAACATTAAGTCTAATTTACATTTTGACGTAGTCAAATTTCTAAAAACCTTTAGATTCAAAAGAAAATGAATCTAAATTCCTAAATGTAATTCATATTATATTTAAATCAAAAATATTTGATTCAAATGACACTGAATCTAAATTCCTAAGTCTAGTTTATATTAAACTTAATTGAAACCCTTTAGAGTCAAAATAAATTTAAATCTAAATTCCTACTTCTAATTCATATTATAATTAAATCAATATATTAGATTCAAACGACACTGAATCAAAATTCTTAAGTATAGTTTACATTCGACTTAATCCAAAACCTTTAGATTGAAAAAACATTGAATCTATATTCCTAAATCTAATTCATATTAGATTTAATTTGAAAATATTAAATTCAAACAAAACTGAATCTAAATTCCCAAGTCTAATTTACATTAGACTTAATCCAAAACTTTTAGATTCAAAAGACATTTGAATCTAAATTCAAAAATCTATTTCATATTAGATTTAACTAAAAAATAATTGATTCAAACGATACTGAATCTAAATTTCGAAGTCTAAAGTACACTAGACTTAATCCAAACCATTTAGATTCAAAAGACATTTGAATTTATATTCATAAATCTAATTCACATTAGATTTAACTTGAAAATATTAGATTCAAATGACATTGAATCTAAATTCTCAAAATCTAATTTACACAAGACTTAATCCAAAACCTTTAGATTCAAAAGAAATTTGAATCTAAATTCCTAAATCATTAGGTTCAAACGATACTGAATCTAAAATTCTCAGGTTTAATTAGATCTTACAGACATTCGGTCCTTATTTAAAAACTTTTCAGACTAAGTGGATCAAGACATCTGACGACCCTAGGACGACGAAGCCATAGACATCTTGTCCGAGTTGTCAAAAAATTCAACCAACTAAATAAATAAAAATGACATTATTTCTTTTATAAGATTAACTCTGACACTGTTTTTCCTGCAGGTTGAAGATAAGTTTCGTTTTAGAATTACTTTGCATGTTATTAGGATGTGCTAACTCTGTTTTGCAGGGCGACATTCTGAATATGGGACAGTAAACGTCTAAACAAAACAATGGCATAAAAAGCAAAAAATAAAAAAAATAAAACCAAAATGACATCAAAACAATGACATCTAGAATAAAACAAAACTATAATAACATCAAAACAACGACAAAAAAACTAAACAACAACAACGACAACAACAACAACAACAGAATGACATCAACAAAATAAAAAAATAACAACAAAATAAAATAACAAAATATTATCAACAAAACAAAACACTAACAAGAAAACTAAACAATAAAATGACATCAACAAAACCAAACATCAACAAAACAATGACAACAAACCAAAATGATCTTATGACATGGCATACAAAAACAAAATGACATTACAACTTGACATAAAAAAAACAAAACGACATTACAACTTGACTTAAAAAAAACAAGATGACATTATGACATGACAAAAAAAATGACATTACGACATGAAAAAACAAAACTGAACCTCTAGGATAGTACACGACATTTAGAAACATATCCCCCCTCAGAATGAACATTGATGTTTTTTCCTTGACCTTGACATTTGATCTTTGGTTGAGAACATTTAGTTAACCTTAATCAAAAGTTTTCTTAAGTGATTAATCACTTATGATGTAATTAACTATAAGAGCTTGCTTTAATAGGAGAAAAAAGAACTCAGAATAGGTACCATACCTAAAATCTCTGGTTATTAGGTTTTCATGTGGTATTCCTTACAAGAAAATCTATGGAATCGAACATTCTAGAGTTTTCTCTGTAATATTCACCACAATGAAACTATCCCGACATTTCCTTTTTTGTTGTTTTCTATTTTCATTAGCCCTTTGCTTCCTTCTCCGATTTTTATAATTTCTAAGGATCTTTTATATGATCCAAAAGAATAAGATATTTAGAGATTAGAGCAATGTGATAGATAAACAGAGTGGTGACTCATTGAAAATAATGAAAAAAACAGCCGACTCTCAGAGAATTGATCGGTGACATGACACAAAGGAAATGATGAGGATGACAAGTCAGAGCTATCGCCTTCGCATCATTCATTCCGTCTGTACCCAGGCGCCATCAAGAGAGTTTTGGCGACTCCGCTGGGGACTTTCTCTCTCCCCATCCCTGGTTATTTAATTTATTCTCATGACCGGAATAATATGTCTTTTAATGAAATACATTATCCACCTCTTAGTTCTATAGCTTTTACTCATTTCAATCTTGGGTAAAATACAACTCACAGCTCTTAGATTCTAAGAATTTTTCATGAACAAAAACTCTTAGGGTCTTGCAACAAAATCAAACAACATTAATAAAATAATGACATTAAAACTTTTTATAAACCACCTAAAAGATAAAACCCCTATTTTACATAACAATTCTAAAATAAAAATGACAACGTTCTATAATGGATCCTCCGAAGTTGATCATTTTCTACTCTCAAGGTTCTGGTTGCAATGTTTGGCAACATCAGTTCGAGTAGTCTATTTTGTAGACTTGCATAAAGAGAAAGATATTCAATCTCAAATCTTTTGGACAAGAAGGGATATGTAGTCTCCCAATAAATGAATGAGGACTTCCTGAACAAAAGAAGGCTGACCTACCTAAGCTTCTTACCAAGTCTCGTTTAGGAAATCAACAAGTTGCGACAACTCGATAACCGGCTAAGCTTGGCTTTGAACCTAAAGTAGAAAACTCTGTCTTTACAGCTAGAAGGAGGCACCATATAGCTTCTTTAACAATACATACTGAAGCACTTTTGAAAGAAAATGAAATATCTGTTAAGGTAATAACTGACATCAAACAATCATTAACAAAAATACAGTCCATAAAGGAGTAATCAAAGACAAAAATTCCAGCATTTTGACAAAATAGCCTATGATTTCAAGTGGAAATGAAATTAATTCGTTAATAACTAGGTGCTTCACCTTAATAAATCTTCAGACTAGGTCCTACGTAAATTAAAAAAAAAATTAATAGCTGATCAAAATAAGAGTAATTAACTCGGGATATCACGAGCTTATTAATCTTATGTCATGTGATTGGGTCCTAACTTTTGAATGGGTTATAATATCCCAGAACTTGCCTTAAGATATATTTAAGAATTATTAATTAGGGTAGTTTGGACATTTAAAATCCTTAAAATATACTCCACCAAATATAGTAATTTTTTTGAGAAGAGGCTTGATGTGGGCATGAATTCAAAAATTCGAGTTTGAACTCAGACATTCAAAATCTTTAAAAGAAATAAGATTCACCAAATATAGTAATTCAATAAGAAGAAGCTTGAGGTAAGCATAAAATCAAAAATTGATGTCTGAATTCAGACAATGAAAATCCTTAAAATATGCTCCACAAGATATCGTAATACCCTGAGAAGAGCTTGAGGTGAGCATGAAAACAAAAATTTGTGTTCAAATTCTACCCTAAATGATAAAACTTGATAAACCGCCTTAAGAAAATTCTTCCGATATTGTATTCAGGAGGAAATTAAATGATCTTGTCATTTGGTCGACTATTAATAGGCTCAGACATATCTTTAGAAAATAAAAAATATTTTGATCACATAATTAAATTTTTGGAATCTGCTTAGACCTAGAAAGAGGGAACTAAGGTAAAAGGGCTATCCTATTAGTAATTAATGGAAATTCTACATTGAAGTCATATCTTCCAATGGTTAGAAGATCCACCTCCAATCTCATTTCAAATTGATTTCTCAAAGACAATCAGAACAAATATTGACAAAATCAAAGATAAAGAAAATGTCAACCTGTAGTCCAAGATAATGGAATGAACTGTTAATGAAAGCCTTATGGGCCTACCATACCACATAACGATATGGTCGACATCATTTACTATGGTATACGAGTATGAAATTGTGCTTCCACTTGAAGTACAATGGCCTTCATTCTGAATGGCACTAGCAAACAAAATAATAGAAAAATAGAATACGAAATTGCAACACGAAGAGCTCGAAAGTTTATAAAACATACTTTTAAATGCTCAACAATATATGGATTTTACCAGACAAAAAATGGCGCCAACCTACGACAAATCAGTTCTTCCGAAGACATTTCAAATTGAAGACCTAGTCTTGACACTCCGAAGACCTATCCTTGCTCATCGTAAAATAGGTGGGAAATTCGTGCCAACATGGGAGGGCCCATATGTTGTTGAAAAGACATATTTAGGGTACTGACCCACAATTTTATATTATGATATTTTTAATTTAATTGCAACGGCGCCAAAAACTTGACCATGCTATATTATATGTATAGAATTGTAATTATTTATCTTGTGGATGCTACGCAAGTATACGTATCGTATCAAGTAATACGGGGCTCTAGTGGAGTCTCGGTTATCGATCCCACGGGGAAAGAGAAAATTAAATAACAACTAATTTTAAAATAATAATAATAATAATTTTAAAATAGTATACGAAAATTTGGAATTCTAAATTTAAGCGCAATAAAGTAAACTAAGTATTTTAATTAGGTAACTTAACTTAGTAGAAAATTAATACGTATTGAAAGTGAAGGAAATTAAACTAATTGCTAAATAAGTCTTAACTATTCAGAAAAAGTATCTTTCCCTTGTTTAGAAATTTAAGTGATTGATGAATTTAAATATATAATTTTAAGGTATTGTGACAAATAGGAGCATTCCTATTCTTTACCCTTTGGTCCAGGTGTAAAGAATATTGACTAATCCTATGTTTGATTACTGAATCTACGGCTAGGTTGGGAGGATACCAACTGCCACTTCGAAGCTCCCACGTTCCCCTCGCCCGAGGGCTAACATCTACACTTCGGCTCTCAAACAATGGGACTGAATTGAATATTTTATTACGTCACACTAAAATGCTCAATTCTATGCCCAGTGATATTATTTCCCTATTTATTTGCACCTTCCTTCCAAGGCTTTTGAATTCCCCGAATATCAGATGTAATTTTTACTATAGTTGTAAATTAACACATTTTAACAAATCAAATGGCCAGTTTGAAAAGTAAATTAAGTTTTAAGTAAAAATTATCACAATTTATTAATATATAAAAGTATCTCTATTTTAATTTCATCAAGTCACTTAATTTCATAAACGAGGAGAAAGACTAAATAAACTACTCGAATGCATAGGAACTAAACTAAGCATGGATTTCATTTTAAGTTAAAAACAATAAATACAAATACTTATCTTGATTTATCCCCGAGCAGACTCCTCGTAGTTCCTTTGACTCTTCCTTCCAGTACAGCACGACTCACTAATTACTCACTAAACTCACTAAAGACTCACTAATTACACTAATTAAGATTCTAAAAACTGCTCACACACTTATAACACACTTAGAACACACACAAAGACATACAAAAGACTGATTTTCGACCTCTATATATAGAGGTAAGCAAAGGTCCAAGAGGTGTGTAAGCATCTCTTCAAAAGGTGTCCAGGTTCAATGTATCTCGTGCCATTTGAACTAGCTCGCCGTCGGCGACGAACTACCTCGGCTGTCGGCGAGGCTTCTAGAAAGTCTTTGAACCGCGCTACCTCGGCGTCGGCGGGCTCGGGCTCGCCGTCGGCCGAGACGGTTATAAATCCTTCAGAATTTTCTTCCTCGTACCCTCGCCGTCGGCGAGCTCGATCTCGCCGTCAGCGACTCAGCACAAATTGCATTATTTTCTTCCTTTTTGATCCAAATCCGCTCCTTTTTATGATTTTTGCTTTTACCACCTAAATTCTCCATTCCTACAACAAAATAAAGAAAATACCTTTCTTTAAAGTGCAATTTCATCAAAAATAGGTATGAATTTCTTAATAAATTTTTTAGTGATCAAAATCCCCCAAACTTACTTATTACTTGTCCTCAAGTAATTTTAGTACTACCTAAAAATAATGATTTTTATAGTAAGATTTTTTACTTCAAATAAATTATGAATTAGATTAATTAATATCATAATAAAGTTAAATAAAAATAATTCATGTAATTTAATTAATCTTATAGAAATAAATTATTTAGTTATCGAGTCTAAGATTTCTAGCTTACTATTCATTTCGAGAATGACTATATTTAAAAGAATAACTACTTAAGATATTCCTATGATAAGAAATTCAAGAAAACACTATTAGGTAAAATTCTAATCCATAAACATAAGTTTGGAAATATCTAAGTTTTTCCTTTTAGGTTAATTCAAATGAAGCCAATTTTTGATAAGGCATCTCCTCAAGCTTCTCCTCATTTTTCTTTTTCTATTTCTTTTTCTTTTTCTTTTTTTTCTTTTTCTTTTTTTTCTTTTTTTTTTTATGAGGATTACTGTATCTAGAGAGCCTGTTAATAATTTTGAACTTCATTTTCATCTTCCTAAATTTGAAACTTAGAAATATTTCTTAGCTTATATATACTTCATAGTTTTTACTTCATTGATTTTCAATCTTTTCTTTTTCATTTGAATACTTAAGAATTTTAATTTTAAAATATAGTTTTCCTTACTAAAAATAGTTTACTATATTCTTATTCCCTTTAACCAAAAATTTTTTTATTCTATTTAATTAATTAAATCACTAGAAATATTTCATTTAACCTTTTATAATAATTAAATAAAATAATTCATATTAATTAAATTGAAAAATTTGCTATAAAAATCATTTTATAATAATTTAAAAATAGAAATCGAGAACAAGTTAATAACTAAATTTGTATTTTACTCCCCCCCAAACTTAAAATTTTATATCTACTCTAAATAATGAAAAAGAGAAAGTAAATAAATCATACCTTTGAAGTTTAGGTATTTCTTTTTTTCTTCGAAATTTTTGCAGGCTTTTTCATTTTTTTATTGAACCTGTGCTGTTAGTATTCTCCATATATATATAACAATTTAAAGAAAATGCAGGGATAAAATCTGAGATAAGTATTAAATACAACAATTAAAATTAACTCTACACTACACATATGAATTACTAACATATTAAAAAAAAACAATTTAAAATTTATAACTACTAACAAACATATTAAAGAAAAACTAACATTCTAATTAATAGAAAATTTACAAATAACTAATACATAAAAAAAAATCTAATCTACTAACACAGCTCAAGCAAAATAATCAAACAAACATCTAAATTCACAATCCACATAACTACAAAATATTACAAACATAATAAAGTCTTCCAATAACATAACATCACATCAAAACAAACAAAACAAAGTCTCTAATTTTATTCATCAAAGTCCCAGGCTATATCATCTCCTCCTTGATCTGTAGGCTGAGAGACTGAGCAGGATGATACTGTGAATATCGGGGGCACTCAGGAAAGACAACATCTAAATCACAACTCCTATAACGACGTTCAGCTTCATAGTATGCAATCTCGTATTCCGAATGTCGTTGGAGATATTCGCTATCATAATCGTGTCTTCTATCCAAATTATCAATCCTTTGATCAAAATGATCAAATCTTCTCCCCATCGTCTCTCCAAACCGCTCAAAATTCCTCCTATGCGAGTGTCGGCTCATTCATCGGATCTTGTAGGGTAGGAGTGGTAGGCTCGGGAGGTTCATGGCTAGTAGAGGTATATCTCTACTTGACCGAGTGAAATAACTTCTCACTCCCGATCTCCATTTTTCGTGGGATTCATATTTCTTTATATTAGCCTGAGTTAGGGGTTTCATAGGCTCTATCCATTCCTCATCATCTCTTGCCTCTACCCCAGATAATTCACAAAGTGCATAGATAAGACCAGGATGTCCTAGTCCTCCTCCACTTTCATTTCTAAGCGATAGCTAATATGTTTTTATATATAACATTTTCCACATTAATACTCTACTGGTTCTGAATACAGAAATTCAGAACTGCTCTATCTCTTGTTACCTCACTATGGAGGTAGGTAGGTAACAAAGTAGAACAAATAAAATAATGCCAGGCTTTAGATGTTGCATTTAGCATAGAAAGAGGGAAGTTTACCCGTTCTCGCTGCTTTATCTTCCAGACTCCTTTCCCATCAGTGAGATAGTTAATCACTTCTTCTAATGGTCCTTCCATAGTTCCAAAAGTTTCATATTCGCTCCAGGTGTCTTGAACTTCATAATATGCATTAATCCTAGCAGCGCTGAAATCTACGAAAAATCCTCTAACCTTTACTGGTGCATCTTCAGCCTGTGTTAAATTTGCATAAAATTCTTTTACTACTTCCACAGCTGCTCTGTTGGTAACGAAACAGAAGTTTTCCCATCCTCGCTCCTTTATAACTCGCTCTACTTCTCCTCCTGGATTCTTGAAAACTTGATCTTGTATGCACTTTCTTGCTTGAATATTTTGAAAATATCGTGTTTGTGCTCTCGCATTAATGAATCGAGTTTCGTCAAAATCTAATCGTCGCTTTTGTCGTGGAACCATTTCTCAATCTGTGAAATTTAAAAATTTTTTTTAACTACACTCCAAAATATTACTAAATAGGCTTCCCACAACAACTAAAATCCATTTAAATCAATTTCTATGAAATTCTTCCAAGTATTTTCTTCACATTTCAAAATTTTTCAAAATATTTCAATGTAGAAGAAATCAATGGTGAAAATAAAAAATTTTTGCATAGGAGTGAAGCACTTACAAGGAGAAGATGAAATCCGGTGTTTTTGAGTGATGAAATCGCTTCAAATCCAAGATCTCTCAAGCCCTAGGTCGAAAATGAGAGGTTGGGGATGATGAATAGTGTTTTTGACCGGTCAATTAAAGTGTTTTTCGTGACCTCGCTGTCAGCGAGCTAATATTTTTCAGAACAAAAAATTCTCGAGAAAAAATCCGCTGTCGGCGAGAAATTTTTGCTCTAACCTTCGCTGTCAGCGAGATCGATCTCGCTGTCGGCGGGATTTTTCTCGCCGTCGGCGAGATTCTAAAAATTTAAATTTTTGAAATTCGTCACTCATTTTAGTCCTTGATTTGCCCTATATTATGTTTCCGATCACATCATTTATTAATTTAATATGAAGATTAGCTACTTATACACAAACAAATTCACATAACACAACAAATTAACTTTAATGTTGAAATCCATGAGATGTACAAACTAACATAATTTTAAACTCTATAATCAAACTTCAATTCTCCAATCCTTACTACTAATCAGCATTGCAAACCAATCCACGACACACTAAATGCTGATACAAAACTATGACGCATATCTCAATTAAGTTTGAGATATTCAAATCATCACTCCACACATAATAAAATCTAAATCAAATCAAATAACATAAACATACTATGGAAATCTTTACTACTACTCTTCAATGTCAGAATCTTCATCTTCTCTGATTTTTCCGAAATGACGATGATGCACAAATAAGTTATAGAAAGGCCTGAAGGGAAATTCCGAAGCAGATTCTTCAGTGATCCAACACTTCTGTCTCAGTAAATGAAGAAAGCTAGCTTCCAAGTGTCCAGAATGATCAAAGTGTTCCATCATCCTCCAGTCAATGTGATCAAATAAATCAGATATATTGTCGATTGAATTTCTCACTTTCTGCAGTTCTTTCTCCATTCCTTTAATTTTCTTCATAAGTAACTCCGTTTTATCTGAAATAGGCCTTGCTATAGGATTATTCTGTGAAGCTCTATCAGAGATAAATGTAATGTCTTCATTATTGTCCAAAGTAGGGAACATATCTGTAGGATCAAGCGGCTTCCAAGGTAACAGAACCTTTTCCCAAGCTTCATAAGAAACCTGATACTGACTGCATAATGCAAAAATAGTAGATGGGTGTCCTAGTCCGTGAACTGACCCATGCACAATTAAACCCAATGCAGACTTAACAATTATTGATCCAACATCAATAGGCGATCCATTTTGAATACAATAATTCAATATAGCGCATTCCTTCGAAACCTTGTTTACCCTCATAGTAGGTAACAATTTAGATGAGATGAAAAAGTGCCAGTGCTTTGAGACGAGATTCAAAAGTGATGCGGAGAAACTAACATACCCGTCTTCACGCATTTCCCGATCTTCCGGTTCATCGGTCGGATATCGAAATATCTCATTCATATTATATCGAGAAGGCACAAAATTTGAATAGTGACATACCAGGGTGTTTTCTATAGAGAATAATTCATTTACTCTTGATGGAGTAAACGTCACCCATCTTCCTCGGACGTAGACTTTCCCACTGTTGATCGCATGTAAGTTAGAGTAGAACTCTTTCACAACTGGAATAACAACGACGAGACGTAGTGTAACAAAATACCTCCCAAGTGCCGGCCAGCGCGATCGTTTCTTCTATCTTCGTAGTGGAATTCTCTAATCCTCGATTGACAAATCCCCATTCCTTGATAACTCTTTTCTTTACCAAAACCTTGTTGAAGATCCGCTCGCGCTTCCGCACTCACAAATTTCCTCCGGTTAAACACTCCGAATTAGAGGAATCTAAGAATTTGGAGGCCATTATGGTGAATGGAATGAATTCTAGTGAAGAAGGCAGATCTAGAATGATTTAAGAATGGGTTTTCACAAAGGAATTGGTGTTGAAATCATCCAAATCGGCATTCAAATTATAAATAACTCATCTTTATAACTTCCTCGCTGTCGGCGAGAAGTTTCTCGCCGTCGGCGACTCAGTTATAAAAACTGCCTCCCATGTTCTCGCCGTCGGCGGGATGTTTCTCGGCCGTCAGCGAGCTCGATAAATAAACTGAATCTAATTTAGGCGCGAACCTCGCTGTCGGCGAGTATCGACCTCGCCGTCGGCGAGATTCCAAAATAATGTCCAATTTCGCTCTAAATCGAATAATTTCTTTTCTCATCATAATGGTTTGAATATGTGATGATTCTTAATAATAATTTAGTAGTAAAGTTTCAATAATATAGACTAACTATTAAGATACAATAAAAATAGATGACTAATATGGGTTGCCTCCCATAAAGCGCTTGGTTTAACGTCATCAACCCGACCTAATTTCAATTATTAATCAGGTCGACTAAGCATTAAAACCTCTTTATAGTTAGGTCTTATACCTTCGAAATATGGTTTTAATCTATGTCTATTAACTTTAAATTTATGTCCAGTTTTTGGATCTTCGATTTCTATAGTTCCGTATGAAAATATTTGAGTTATGGTGAAAGGTCCTAACCATCGAGACTTCAATTTTCCAGAAATAATTTCAATCTAGTATTATATAGCAAAACTTCCCGTCCTGGTTCAAAATTTCTCCGATTAATCTTCCGATCATGCCATAATTTCATCTTTTCTTTATAAATCCGATCATTATCATATGATTCATTTCTTAATTCTTCCAATTCATTTAATTGCAGCAATCTTTTCTCACCAGACTTCCTTCATATTATAATTAAATTCTTTAATCGCCCAATATGCTTTACGTTCTAATTCAACTGGTAAGTGGCATGTTTTTCCATATATAAGCCTCGTAAGGAGTCATTCCAATCGAAGTTTTATAAGCAGATCCTATAAGCCCATAATGCGATTGTCTAATCTAATAGACCAATCTAACCTATTTGTGTTTACAGATTTTTCTAAAATACGTTTAATCTCACGATTAGATACTTCGACTAATCCGCTAGTACGTGGATGATAAGCGAGTGGATATCTTATGAGTAATATTGTATTTTTCTACTAGTTTGTGAATGTATTTATTTCTAAAATGAGTTCCTCCGTCGGTGATAATCACTCTCGGCATTCCAAATCTAGTAAAAATATTTTTCATCAGAAATTTTGAAACACTCTTAGCATCACACCTAGGTAAAGCTTGTGCCTCAATCCATTTGGAAACATAATCAACAACTACTAATATATATGAGTTTCCAAACGAAGGAATAAAAGGTCCCATAAAATCTAATCCCCAAACATAAAAAATTTCAACTTCTAATATAAAATTTAGAGGTATTTCGATTTTTCTAGATATATTTCCTACTCTTTGACATTTATCGCAAGTTTTAATATATTTGTATACATCTCTAAATAGAGTAGGCCAGTAAAATCCAGATTGTAGAATCTTATAAGCAGTTTTATCAGTCCTGAAAAGTCCTCCAAAATTAGAATCATGACATTTTTGAATAATTGGTTCAGTTTCTTCATAAGGTACACATCTTCTAATAATTAAATGCTTACATTGCTTATATAAATATGGTTCATCCCAAAAATAGATTTTCGTATCATGGATGAATTTTTTCTGTTGTTGTAAAGTTAGCATAGGTGGTAAAATATGACTAACTATATAGTTTACTATATCAGCATACCATGGTATTTTCCACTCATTGATATTATAGAGTTGTTCATCAGGAAAACTGTCTATAATTTCATTTTCAATATCGGAAAATTCATGATTTTCTAATCTTGATAAATGATCCGCAATTTGATTATCGGTTCCTTTCTTATTAACGATCTCAAAATCAAATTCTTGCATTAATAGCATCCATCTAATTAATCTTGGTTTTGAATCTTTCTTTTGCATTAAATATTTGATAGCGAGAATGATCGGTATGCACGATACATTTTGTTCCAATCAGATAAGGTCTAAATTTATTAAAACCATATACTACCGCTAATAATTCTCTTCTCATAATCGTATAATTTATTTAAGAATAATTTAGAGTTTTACTAGCATAGTATATAACTTTAAATATCTTTTCATATCTTTGCCCAAGAAGCTGCTCCTACGAAGCATAATCACTAGCATCACCCATAAGCTCAAATGGTTTCTCCCGGTTAGGTGAAACTATTATAGGTCTTGTAATTAATTTTTCTTTTAAGAGTTCAAAAGCATTCAGGCATTTGATTGTAAATTCAAATTTCTTGTCCTTTTCGAGAAGTTGGCATAGAGGTTTAGTAATTTTTGAAAAATCTTTTATATAGCGTCTGTAGAATCCAGCATATCCAAGAAAACTTCTTACCCCTTTTACCGTAGTTGGAGGTGGTAATTTAGCTATAACTTGAATTTTTACAGGGTCCACTTCCATGCCTTTTTCCGAAATTTTATGCCCTAATACAATGTCGCCCGCAACCATAAATTGACATTTCTCCCAATTTAGAACTAAATTTGTTTTCTCACATACTTCTAATACTTTTTCAAGATGAGTTAAGCATGTGTCAAATGATGTTCCAAATACAGAGAAATCATCCATAAATACTTCTATTCCATTGTCAATTAACTTACTAAATATAGACATCATACATCTCTGGAATGTTGCTTGGTGCATTACATAATCCAAAAGGCAATCTTCGAAAAGCGAAAGTTCCATAAGGACTAGTAAATGTAGTTTTCTCTTGATCCTCGTGAGCAATTTGTATTTGATGATAACCGGTGTATCCATCTGGAAAACAAAAATACTTATGTCCGGCTAATCTATCTAACATCTTGTCTAGAAATGGTAAAGGGAAGTGATCTTTCCTGGTGGCGGTATTTAATTTCCTATAATCAATACATATACGCCAACCAGTAACTTGTCTTATAGGAATAAGATCGTTATTTTCATTAGCAGTGACGGTCACTCCTCCCTTCTTAGGAACACAGTGAATTGGGCTTACCCAAGCACTGCGTCGAAATAGGATATATAATACCATTATCTAACCAATTTAAAATTTCTTTCTTAACTATTTCTTTCATTATCGGGTTTAATCTCCTTTGGGGATCTGCTTTAGGTTTATGTTCATAATCTAAAATAATTCTATGCATACAGATTGAAAGACTAATTCCTTTAATATCTGCTAAAGTCCAACCAAAAGTTTTTTTATATTTTTTTAAAGTTTCTAAAAGTTTTTGTTCTTGAGATTCGTTTAATGCGGATGAAATAATCATCGGTAAAGTTGAAGAATTACCTAAATAAGCATATTTCAAATGATCAGGTAATATTTTTAGCTCAAGTTCAGGAGGTTTAATAATTGATGAAACTATATTCTTGTCAGTGTTTTCAGTATTATCCAAAAATTCAAATCTTTCCTGAATATAATCTAGTTCTTCATTATTATCTTCAATTAATTCAGTGTTTTCTTTTTCTAATTTATCTTCGTAATATTCCTTAAAATGTTCACGTTGTAAATGTTCAAGTATTTCCATCCGAAAACATTCATCATCTTTTTCTAGCGCAGGATATTTCATTGATTTTGCAATATTAAATGTAACTTTTTGGTCATTTACTCTCATAGTTAATTCTCCTTTCTGAACATCAATCATAGCTTTTTCAGTAGCTAAAAATGGTCTTCCTAATATGATAAGAATTTCTTTATCTTCCTCCATATCTAAAACAATAAATCCTACTGGGAAGATAAATTTATCCACTTTTACTAACACATCTTTAATAACTCCCTTAGGATAGGTAACCGAACGATCAGCTAATTGAAGGGTTACTGAAGTAGGTGTAATTTTTCCTAATCCTAATCTCTTAAAAATCGATAGAGGCATTAGATTGATGCTTGCTCCTAAGTCACACAAAGCTTTTCCATAAAATTTTTCTCCTATAGCGCAGGGTATAGTGAAACTACCAGGATCTTTCAATTTTTCGGAAGCTTCTTCGAATAATAACACTACACTCTTCACTAAGTGCGACTCGTTTCATTATCGGTGAATTTTCTTTTCTTATTTAGAATATCTTTCATAAATTTTACATAATTTGGCATCTGATCTAAAGCTTCGACAAAAGGTATATTGATTGTTAATTTCTTTAATATTTCAAGGAATTTAGCAAATTGTTTATCTTTTTTATGTTGAGCTAGTCGTTGAGGAAATGGTGGTGGAGGTTTTTCAACAAAAATTTTCATAGGTATTAAAGGATGTTCTAAGTTTGAATCTTGTTGAAGTGTTTCCTTTTCAATTTCCACTTCCTCTTTTTGGCTTTCAAGTTCTTTTTGAATTTGAGGTTCTAATTCTTTTCCACTCCTTAGTTATATTGCTTTAATTTGTTCTTTTCCTTGATCTTTAGGATTTATTTCCACATTACTAGGAAAAGTTCCAGGTATTCTATTATTTAGCGAAGTAGCAATATGTCCAAGTTGAGTTTCGATATTTTTAATAGATGTTCCTTGAATTTGTAATTGATTTCCTTGAATTTGTAGTTGATTTCCTTGATTTTGTAGTTGATGACCCATATTCAAAATTAATTCATCCATAGATAATTTCTTATCTTTGAATTGAGGGTTATTGTTATTAAATCCAGGTGGGTAATTAGGTTTATAGTTTGGATTCGCTTGATTAGGTTGATTCATCCATTGTTGATTAGATGTGTTATTCCAATTAAAATTTGGATGAGTTTTCCAACCAGGATTATAATAGTTTGAATGAGGGTTATTAGTTCTATTATTAATAGCATTTAAAGTTTCATAATTAGATTGAGATTTCTATGATTTGTCCAGATGAATTTTCTTCTAAAGTAGGAGAGTAGTTCATTCCAAAATGATTTAATTTCTTAGATATAGCAGCAATTTGAGAAGCTAACATAGATATTGCATCGTTTTCATGAATGCTGGCTATCTTTTTCGGATTTACTCTATCAACGAGCCATTGGAAGTTATTTGTTGCCATTTCTTCGATTAGTGCATAAGCTTCATCAAATGGTTTAGACATTAATGAACCTCCAAGCAGAAGCATCGATGATTGATCTTAAAGATCCTACTAATCCATTATAAAAGGTTTGAATAATCGACTGATCTGGTAGCGCATGATGTGGGCATTTCCTAAGAAGTTCCTTAAATCTCTCCCACGCTTCATATATTGATTCTCCATCTAATCGACAAAAAGAAGTTATATCATTTCTAAACTTAGCGAGTTTTAGATGGTGGAAAATATTTGGATAGAAATTTTTGTGATAATTCTCCCCAAGTTTTAATAGACCCAGGTGCTAACGAATTCAACCACATTTTAGCCTTATCCCTTAATGAAAAAAGGAAAAAGTCTAAGTCTTATAGCATCGTCAGATACTCCTTGATATTTAAAAGTAGCACAAAGTTCTAGAAAACTAGCAAGATGTAAGTTAGGATATTCAGTAGGTGAACCACTAAATTGATTGTTTTGTAACATTTGGATAATTGCGAGTTTAAGTTCAAATGAATTAGCAGCTACATCAGGGTTTTGAATAGTTAAATGAATTTCATCTGATGTAGGGTTGGCATAATCACTTAATGGTCTTTGTTGGTTCATATTTTGAATCTCAGGAATATTCGTCATTTGTGTTAAATTTATAATTTGTTTCTTTTGTTTTCTAATTCTTTTAATTGTACGCTCTAATTCAGAATCGTGAGGTATTAAATTTTCATTTCCAAATTTGCGCATACAAATTTAGAATATATATTAATTTATTTATTATGATTATTTTAAAATAGTCCGTTATTCTAGTAAATTTTTCTTACTCTCCCCGGCAACGGCGCCAAAAACTTGACCCACAATTTTATATTATGATATTTTTAATTTAATTGCAACGGCGCTAAAAACTTGACCCCGCTATATTATATGTATAGAATTGTAATTATTTATGCTGTGGATGCTACGCAAGTATACATATCGTATCAAGTAATACAGGGCTCTAGTGGAGTCCTGGTTATCGATCCCACAGGGAAAGAGAAAATTAAATAACGACTAATTTTAAAATAATAATAATAATAATTTCAAAATAGTATACAAAAATTTGGAATTCTAAATTTAAGCGCAATAAAGTAAACTAAGTATTTTAATTAGGGAACTTAACTAAGTAGAAAATTAATACGTATTGAAAGTGCGGAAATTAAACTAATTGCTAAATAAGTCTTAACTATTCGGAAAAAGTATCTTTCCCTTGTTTAGAAATTTAAGTGATTGATGAATTTAAATAGATAATTTTAAGGTATTGTGACAAATAGGAGCATTCCTATTCTTTACCCTTTAGTCCAGTGTAAAAAATATTGACTAATCCTATGTTTGATTATCGAATCTGCGGCTAGGCTGGGAGGATACCGACTGCCACTTCAGAGCTCCCACGTTCCCCTCGCCTGAGGGCTAACATCTACACTTCAGCTCTCAAACAATAGGACTAAATTGAATATTTTAGTCTGTCACACTAAAATGCTCAATTCTACGCCCAGTGATATTATTTCCCTATTTATTTGCACCTTCCTTCCAAGGCTTTTGAATTCCCCGAATATCAGATGTAATTTTTACTATAGTTGTAAATCAACACATTTTAACAAATCAAATGGCCAGTTTGAAAAGTAAATTAAGTTTTAAGTAAAAATTATCATAATTTATTAATATATAAAAGTATCTCTATTTTAATTTCATCAAGTCACTTAATTTCATAAACAGGGAGAAAGACTAAATAAACTACTCAGAATGCATGGGAACTAAACTAAGCATGGATTTCATTTTAAGTTAAAAACAATAAATACAAATACTTATCTTGATTTATCCCTGACGGACTCCTCGTAGTTCCTTTGACTCTTCCTTCCAGTACAGCACGACTCACTAATTACTCACTAAACTCACTAAAGACTCACTAATTACACTAATTAAGATTCTAAAGACTGCTCACACACTTATAACACACTTAGAACACACACAAAGACACACAAAAGACTGATTTTCGGCCTCTATATATAGAGGTAAGCAAAGGTCCAAGAGGTGTGTAAGCATCTCTTCAAAAGGTGTCCAGGTTCAATGTATCTGTGCCATTTGAACTAGCTCGCCGTCGGCGACGAACTACCTCGCTGTCGGCGAGGCTTCTAGAAAGTCTTTGAATCGCGCTACCTCGCTGTCGGCGGGCTCGGGCTCGGCCGTCGGCGAGACGGTTATAAATCCTTCGAATTTTCTTCCTCGTACCCTCGCCGTCGGCGAAGCTCGATCTCGCCGTCGGCGACTCGAGACTAAATTGCATTATTTTCTTCCTTTTTGCTCCAAATCCGCTCCTTTTTATGATTTTTGCTTTTATCACCTAAATTCTTCATTCCTGCAACAAAATAAAGAAAATACCTTTCTTTAAAGTGCAATTTCATCAAAAATAGGTATGAATTTCTTAATAAATTTTTTAGTGATCAGGTACCTACCATCCAGTTGATTGCCAAAATGTAAGAAAAATACCCTCAATCAACGAGCATTATTAAGATAAAAAATTATGCGACAAAAATAAAAATGAATGACTCGTTTTGTAAATTGGGGAACAAAGAACCAAAAAAAAATTACGTTAACCTAACTTCATAAAATTGATCCTCAATCATCTCACAAACTAAAACGACAAACATGGAAAAAAAGAAATTTCTTTCGAGAGACTTAAGCCCAGTAAACGTTAGGAATTTAAAACAATTCAGTCAACTCTACGTGTTTTACACACATCTTCCTTTCAGCTATCAGATGTAAGACCTTCCTAACATGGAATTATGGCATTCCTTTAGTTTCTCCCTTTATGATAGGATATGAGTCGTATAGCATTACTTTCAAAATTGACATATCGACATTTGACATCTTTGAGAAATGGTATAATACCTCCTTTAATGGAATATGACATCCATTTTATTTCTTTCTATTGAATATAAGACCTACCTGACATGGAATTATGGCTTTCCTTTAGCACTTTTTTGGATAAGGATATAAGTCACCTAGCGTTCCTTTCCAAAATTGACAATA
The DNA here is from genome assembly GCA_022702705.1 of Papilionanthe hookeriana x Papilionanthe teres. Lineage (NCBI taxonomy): Eukaryota > Viridiplantae > Streptophyta > Magnoliopsida > Asparagales > Orchidaceae > Papilionanthe > Papilionanthe hookeriana x Papilionanthe teres. The sequence goes on along the minus strand of CM040424.1, from coordinate 131,882,905 downwards.
CCAACATTTGACATATGTGAGAAATGGTATAAGACCTCCTTTAATGGAATATGACATCCATTTTATTTCCACCTACAGGATATAAGGCTTTCCAGACACAAAATTATGGCTTTCCTTTAGCACTTCTTTGGAAAAGGATATCAGTCTCCTAGCGTTCCTTCCCAAAACCGATAATACTAACACGTGACACTTTCGAGATGTTGTAAGACCTCCTTTAATGTAATATGGCATCCACGATCTCTTTCTAGCTATTGGATGTAAGACCTTCCTGACACAGAAATATGGCTTTCATCTAGCTCTTCCTTTGAGAAAGGATCGTATAGTATTCTTTCTCAAAATTGACATATTGACATCTGACATTTCTGAGAGATTGTATAACACATACTCTCTCTCCAAGTATTGGATATAAGACCTTTCTTAACACGAAAATATGACATTCCTTTATCTCTTTCTTTGAGAAAGGATAAAAGTCGCATAGCATTCCTTCTCTAAATCGACATATCGACATCTGACATTTCTGAAAGATGGTATATTATCCACTCTCTCTCCAGCTATTGGATATAAGACCTTTCCTGACATGAAAATAGTGCATTCCTTTAGCTCTTTCTTTGGGAAAGGTTATAAGTCGCATAACATTCTTTCTCAAAATCGACATATCGACATCTGACATTTCTGACAGATGATATGACATCCACTCCCTCTCTCCAGCTATTGGATATTAGACCTTTCCGAACATAGAAATATGGCTGCTCCTCGAATATTTGCCCTTATGTTTTTCACTTTATATTTCTTTCGAATGATATTATCCCTTTCTTTACAACAGATGCCAAAAACTTTACTCTGAAGCAAATAAGAAATCTATTGTAATTATTTTATAATATGAGATTATACGCAAGTATACGCATCATTTATCAAGTAATATAAGACTTTCTAATGAAGCTCTGAGATATCGAATCCAGAGGGAAATGTATAAAAATATAAAGAAATAAGAAAATTAACTTTTTTCTTTTTAAATTGATTTTTTAAAGTATTTTTATAAATAGATAATTTAAAATTTTTTTTGATATTTTCTATTTAAGAAAAAGTAAAGCAAAGAATTAAAATTAACAAGACTACTAAATGATACGAAAGCAACGAAATGAAAATATCTTTTTTCTTTTTTAATGAACGAGTAATAATTATGGAATTTCATAGTGGAAGTATCTAAATGTGTGCCAAATTGAAGAAATTATATTCTTTACCCTTACTTTGTTCTATAAAGAACATTGGTTAATTTGAAGCTCTGAAGTTTTGTAGATGGGTTAGTAAAGAAGATACCAGCTCTCACTCTAGAGTTCCCTCGATTCCCTCCACCTGGGGACTAACATCTCATAACAAAAATTTTCACCTCAAACCAAATTAGGGGGCTTTAGCCTATCACTCTAAAGTCTTCTAATTTTACTCCTCATTAAAACATATCTCCTTATTTATTTGCACTTAATTATATGAACTACAATTCTCATCCATACAATTGCATGTGATTCTTTCTAATTGCTGATTGAGACAACGCCACATTGGTTCTTACATAATCTCCCAAAAAATTTCAACATTTTAATTGACAAAATCAAGAAGTAAATTAAGTAAAAGGAATTAAATCATCACAACTTCTTTCAACATTAAACTCATATATTTCCCACAACTTCCTTCCATAATTTAATTACATCATCATTTAAAAAAAAGATAAAGAAAACTACTCAGAACTCATGGAGAAAACACAAACATAACTTGATTTTAAAGTAGAAATCATAGTGAAAACACAACAAGTTTTACTTAAAAACCAAATGTAAAAACATAGATAAGCACTTATCTGAAAATCCTCTTCACAAGACTCTTAAAGTTTCTCCGAAGTTTTGCTTTCCACTAAAATACTCCATAGAAGTTGGAACCCAACTCTGAGGATTAACTCTCCTAAATTCTAATATAAAATATGATAAGGTAAGGTAGAAGAATAAATAAAATTCGGTGAGAAGAAGGCTCTTATTCTTCCTTATTCCCTGGAATCAACTTCAAGCTTTTCACCAACTTCTCCCACGAAAACGTTTTTCCTAAACTCTTCTCTTGGGTGTGGCACCACCTTTTGATCTTCAAGTCTTCATTTTTAATAATTCTCTAAAAGGTGCTTTGGTGTCTCTTCAAAATATGTCCAGACTCAATGTATCCACCAAGAAAACATCCATCCGTTCAAATTTTAAATGAATTTTGGTGCTGATGGGAAGCTAATGAAGGTTAAAACAAATGATGCTTTTAAAAACCCCTTCAAGTTTATGCCAAAATCAAATAAAATTCGTAACTTTAACTGTAACACCTATGCGCCAGCCATCCGGCTTATAGGCGCTAGAGGCCAAATTTGCACACCTTCCAATATTTCCATCAAATTTGATCTTTTTTTGCTCCTTTCAACATAATCAATCATTTTAATCATACGTACAAGAAAAACACAAAAATACTTTTCATTAAAGTGCAATATCATCAAAAATTGGTATAAAAATGTGCATAAAAATACTATATATTTTAGATGTATCAAAACCCCCAAACTTAAAATGTTACTTGTCCTCAAGTGACACTGAAATCTTATAAAAAATAAGCATGCAAATTATGTAAATGAGTTTCTTTAGGAAGGTTTCTAAATTTTGTTCTAGAAAAGAAATAGTCCAATTTTAAAAAAAATTTAGTAAATGAGACAAACATAAAGTTTAGAAAGTTCTTAAGTAAAAGTTCATGAAAAATATAAGTTCCTATCTAATTCAAAAATACTTGTAGATTTTTCAAAATAATAAGATTTAAACATTTTATTTTCCTCACTTAAATATTTTTATTTGAAAATAATTTTACTCATTATACTATAATCTTAAGCTTTAGATTTTCTCAAAAGTTATATTTTAAAATTTAGGTATGAAACAAATTTTTGATTAGGCCTTTAAATTCTCAAGCTCCTCCTCCCTTTTCTTTTATTTTTTTTTATAAGGCAAGAATTACTATATCTAGATAAGGCTTTAATGATTTTGAATTTCACCCTTCCAATTTAAAAAAAGGTCTGATATATATCTTTCACTAAAAAGTCATAAAAGCAGTGTTCAAAATTATTTTCCAATAAAATAAATTTAAGTTTTGAAAAATAAAATTCAAATCTTCTATCTTTCCAAAAATACAAAATTTCTTACTAAAGATAGTTTAACTACATTAATCATTTCTTTAGTAAGAAAATTTTAATTTTAAAATTTTCATCATTACTATAAACTTTAAACTAAATTCTCTTATTCATTTCTATATTCAAAATTTTTCTCCCCTAATATAACTTCATATACATAATTGTTTTCAATCAAAAAATCAAATTTCATTATTATTATCCTTGAGAACAAATAAAATTTTAGTTTTTTTAAAATTTGTTTTTAAAATTCCGCCCAATCTTTAAATTTTTAGTTAGGATTAAACATTTAAGCATAAAAAATGATACATGAGTAAGAAATAAAAACTAAAATAATATGCTAGCAGGAATTTCATATCCTAAATATGCAAGTATAACAGTTTAAAAAAATAAGGAGTAAAAAGAAATCAAATTCTGTTTTTCAGTTAAGTTTTTTTATAAAATAAAAATTTCAGAGGACTTCTACGGTAGTGGAGGTTTTCAAAGAAAATACACACCAACATTAACATGACTAAAATCACAACAACATTAGACAATATATGGTAGAAGATTTTGAAAAGTTTAAATATGTAATTTAAATAGGAGTTTCTAATAGTGTTCTAAATTTTCCACACAGTTTTGGAATTAAATTATACACTAATAAAAACTCAAACACTAGATACACATTTAAAACATTTACTACCACAAACATATCACAAACATACATCATAAAACATCAATTCATCATAGAAACATCTGAATGTGCATAACAGAAATCGCCCAACTACAGTCTACACAATATTAGAGTTCACCGCAAAATGCAACAATAAATAAAAATCCAAACATCATACAACTCATAAACACATCACAACATCACAAACTCAATAACACATGAAAACAAATCCTACTTATCATCCTCATCATCACCTTCTTCATTCCAGTCTCTAGATGACACATAAGGTATATAAAAAGGATGAGGGGGCATCTCAGTACTGTGATCACCTCTAATCACTCTGTCCATGCACTGCTGATAATTCTCCTCATATCATCATGTTTCACAATATACCTTTCAATAGTTTTAATCTTACCATCCATATCTCTAACATGCTATCGGGTCAGACGCACTTTCTTTAAAATTTTTTTTAACAAACTAGTTTGTGAATCTCTTGAAGATGATGCATGTGAATTAGAAGCTTGAGAAGTAGCGACAGTAGAAGCAGAAGCACTGGAAGCTCTAACAGATCCTCCTTTCCAGCCAAATATTGAATGCACAATGTAAGTGTTTACATTTACACTGGTAATGGTTTAAGTGGTTGAAGGACTTCTTCCCATTTTTTAAATTTAACACCAGACCACTCACAAAGTGAAGAAATCAGAGAAGGAAATCTCATACCCGCAGTAGTAGCAGCTCTGTCACAGTTCAAAACATAATAAAAAATAATAGTTCTAATGTCTAAAGGCTTACCCTACTGAATACAAATGGTTCAGAATAGCTCTTTCTCTTGTAACTTCACTAACAAGACTTGAAGCTAATAACTTTAATGAGATAATGTAATGTCATGACTTTGAGGTGGCATTCAACTTAGAGTCTAAAAAATTTACTCTTCTTTCATTTTTTATTTTCCCTAAACATCTTCCATCAGTAAGAAAAGACTTTATCTCATCTAACTCTCCCTCAGAAGGATGATAGTTGGCATAAAAACAAAACATATCAGGAGGTAATTGGTAAAAGGTATTAATTACCGTAGGAGAAAAATCTACATGTTGACCTCTAACCATCACCAAATTGTCTTCTGCTGCTGTAAAGTTTACATAAAACTCTCTAACAACAAAAACAACAGCAACAGCAGAGAAGCAACAGTAATTTTCCTAATTTCTTCTAGCAATCATCTCTTCAATATCTCCTCCTGGCTTACTAAAAAGTCATTGTGGAATCAATTTACATGATCAAAGTGCATCGACATATCTATCCTCCACTCTAAAACTAAAAAATTTGTTGGAATCAAATTTCACCTTCTCTCTCTATCGCTTCAACTTTGGAGCCATTTCAAAAAATTCATAAAAAATTCTCCATAAATTCCAAAATCAAACTAAACTCACTAATTTAACTTCCAAAGGTAATTTGCACTAAATCCAAGAAATATCTCATGCTTTTCCTCAAATTTTCACCATGAATTGTGATTTTTTATTTTTCAATAAGATACTTAAAATACATGGTGAAAAAAAAAATTTTACATAGGAGGAGTGTTCATACCTCAAGGAACTCAAATCTAACAAATTTCGGTTAAATCAATTCTTAAATGATCCAATTTAGTAATGCCCTAGTCTTCTATTTTGCGAAACCGAGATGTTGACGGTGACGAGGGGTTAAAAATGGCAAATTTTGAGTTTGTGACTAAAGAAAACTGATTTTTTTGCGAACTGGCACCTATGCGCGGAGCATACAGTGCGTAGCTGCAAAAATTGGCACTTATGCACCGACGGTTTGGCGCTTAGCTGCTAAGCCGACCCGCAATAATGCAGTAATTTTTGCTTCCAAAAGATGGCAAAAAACTTGACCCAATTTTTAAATAGCGGCTAGTGTATAAAATTAAGATGTTGTAAAATTTTAGAAAATATTTTACACACTAGGGGTACTTCACAAGTATACGTATCGTTTCAGGTAATATGGGGTTTTCTTTTATAACCCCAGTATCGATCCCATAGAGAAGCGAGGTAAGCAATTATTTAGGCTAATTCCAGTCTATTTCTATAAGGCCTAAAATTGGAATGTTAATTAAAATGGATTTTTAATAACTAATTCTAAATAAAGTTCTTAAATAAAAAGATAACTTATATGGATAAATTGGTTTGGAGAATTTTGAGATATTAAAAACTACATTTCTCTTGCAATTTCATAGATAATGTTTAGGAAGGAAATGCTTTGTTGACCTCATTTTTGATGAGGTCTTCTCTTCTTCTCTTTAGTACTTAGGATCTAGCCTTAGGCTTTTCCTTTGACTATCTTAGAGGACTAGAATTGGGATCCACCATCTAGAATTTTAAACCACTTCTTAACTCCTGCAAACTCCACAAACTTGACTGTAGACCCCTAATCACCTAGAGGGTTGAAATCGAGTGTGGAAGTTTAAAGGATGAGTTCCTATAGGACTCTTTGGCCTTAGGACCGCCTACAGGTGACTCGGTCGATGAAGGGGCTGACTTACACACACACTACACTCATACACTACACTTCCATACACCTCCTAAAACACACCCATACCCAATGTGACCTCCTGACTCATGCGGGTGATTCACATGGATGGTCCTTAACCCCTAAGCCCTTGGCTAAGAGGGTTAGGAACAACATAGTGAATGCCTCAAATGAGTCCCTTCATGGCTCATATGGGCTTGATGTGGCTTCATGGCTCAACCAAAATGATTTTATTCCACTTATATTCACCCAATCTTCAATTTTCCAAATTTTCAATTTCTGACCCCGGGACCCTACACCCGCCAAGCCTACCAAATGCCCTTGAAATTACCCAAATTTTCCAAAAATCTCCAAATCACCCAAAATTCCTCAAAACCAATCCCAAACATTTCCACATCACTCAAATTGATCATCCATAACCAAAAATACCAAAAATTCCAAAATACCTCCCAATACCCTCCAAATACCCAAAATACCCCTCTTAGCCAAAAAATCCAAAAATTCAGAAAATTCCCAGAAAATTCCAGAAAATCCCAAATATTCCCAATTTCATTTTGTTCAACTACACCATGGGCCAATTTTGTCAATTTACACCACTTTTATCAAAATCCCCAATTTGACCCATTTTAACCCAAAGTAAACCCAATGTCAAACCTAACCTACCCAATTGACCTAAATTCTGGTCAAATTCAATTCTAAACTTCAATTCAACATCCCCAACACCAATCTAGACCAAATCCAAGCCCAATTTGATTGGCATTGGGATCCAATTTCACTTTTGGCCTTAAAGCCCAATTTGGACCTATGACCCAAACCTAACCCAAACTCACCCAATTCAACTCCAATTAACCCCAAATCTTTTCTAAATCTTCCTTAACATCCCCATAAACAAAACACTAACATGATTTGCCGAAAATTTAGACCCAAACCCCACTCAAATTCAACCCAAAATCAAAAAGCCCAATTTTGACCTAAACCTAAACCTAGCCCAAATGAGCCCAAATCCCAAAATCAAAACATAACCAAAGCCAAAACCTCTTTGAAACACTCACATAAACATTTCCCAACATTAATTTTACATCAATTTCAACTCTAGCCCAACTTTGGCCCATGGTAGCCCATTTTGGCCCACCTTAGCCTCTTTACCAAAAAGGCCCATATCCAACCCAATTCAAACCCAAATCACCTCAAATTTGTTTCAAATCACTCATGAAGCATCCCTAAACCAAAACCAACAATTATTTGGCCCAAACTTTTACAAAAAATTCTCATCTATGAACACATTCTTAAACTTAAAAGCCCACTTCCCTTAAACCTTCCTAAAAGCCCATTTCCTTCAAAATTCAAAAGCCCAAATCATCCTAAAGCCCACATGACACTTCCCCTCATCATCCATTTGAACAAAATCACCCCTAAGTTTCAAAGTCATCAATTAAACAATTCCAAATCAAGCCCCATACAAATTCCCATCAAAATATCAAAATTTTCTTAAATCTTTTTTTATGAAATTGACCCAAGCTTTTCCCAAGCCAAAGGTGAGCCATGAAGCCATGCATAAGCCACATGGAAGCCATGAGAGCCTCTTTACATGTCACCATGCCATTTTGGGCAAAAGGAGGAGACTCTTTCCTTAATTCCTAAAGGTGATTAACCACTCCCATGATTCCACTAAATCTTGCTTAAGCTTAATTGTACTTGGATGGTGACCATTCCCCACTGATTAAGCTGACCTAAATCACTTTCTATTCAACCTAAACAAAGCCTTGGGTGGTGCACCTAGCCCAAATGGAGGGGTTGACCAATTTGAGCCAAAGTGGCCTCTCCCCCATACCATTTTAATCCAAACACTTTACACATGTCCAAGCCCGATTGACTTCACCATTGCCAAGCCCCGACCTCCCCGGTCAAGATGGTGACCCATGCCCGCCGGCCAGCCCGCTTGGATCGCCGGAAAACACCATACCCGAGAGCTCACATGTGAGCCAACTTTGGAATTCCACCTTGCTGAGCTGCCCCATGCCCAATGGCCACCATGGCTGTTCTTCCCATGACCAGAGCAGCTGATCCCAACCCTTGGCCATCCCTGGGAGGCTCTCCAGCCACCTCTATTTAAACCCGACCCCCTCACGGCCATGAGAGGGGAGTTGCACAAACCTTGCCGAAACTCTGCCAAAATTGTTCCAGACCCTTCTCCACCCTTAGAGCGAGTTGATCCCCGAGTGTCAATTTGCCCTAATCCCCACCGATAAAACTCGATTTCCCAGCCGAAATTCCACCCAAAACCAGGACACTTCTCCACAGTGAGCCAATCCCCAAATTGATTGGTTCTACACCTTCACCGGACCAAGGGAAGGTGTCCACCAAAAAAAGCCCCATCTCCGAGCCACCCGGTTGCTCCGAGCCTCCAAGCTTTGTGATCGGGCTGTGGTCGAAGTCCAACCTGAGACAATCCACCGGACCGGGAGACTTCATCCGGAGCTTGCTAGGATCCAATCGAAGGTGCAACAACTCTCGGATCGAAGCCACACTTCTCCGAGCAAAGGTATGAGCTAATTCTTCATCCCGAGCTTCCGGAGATTCTCCATTTCAAATGCTTTAGTTTCAATGCATGATAACCGTATAGATGTGTTCGTCTCTTCAAGACGAATCCATAGAGCATAAGAACATGAAAATCCATTGAGTACCGAGTGAGATATTAGGGATTTAGTGTGGACGGCTCTCGGGTGAGGACACTTGGGGACGATGAACGGATGCCGTCCATTTAATACACGCGCGGACGGACGGCCGGGATCGCGCCGGATGAGGAGACGGAACGATACGGCGGGCCCGGGACGGCCGACTCGGATGGCGGCGCCCAATCACGGCGCGACACGTACCCCTTCGGAGCTGCCGATGTTTCGGCCGGCGCCGCGTGGATAAGTAGATAAATAGGGTATTTAATGTATTTATTAAATATCGAAACTTTAAAAATTCATAACTTTGTGTAGGAAAATCAGAAAAATAAAATAAAAATACCCACTTGCTCAGTGAACAGAGGAGAATAATGTGGAAAAGAAATCATTTAATTTCATCAAGTATTTTATCTTTAATAATTTATTTACTCTCTGCATACATTTAATTCTCCATGCATGTATACAATTCACCATGGCATGAGACCATAGGGCTTTTGAAGCCTCCGAATTTGGGAACATTCCCCGAATTTTCCAAAGTCGGAGGTCATCCCTATGAAGAGTTATTGATTTTTCAAATTCATGTCACTGTTTTGAGTATTTTAATTCCAATAAATAGCATGTTGTGAAATAAATTCTAGGAAAATTTGGTGATGTTCCTTATGACCAGAGAACCCTAGGAAAAATAGGTTTTGAGTTAGTTCATTTTAGACAACCCTAATTGGCTTAAACACTCAAAATAGGTCTCTAATTAATTAGAGCTAATCATACATCAAATTGACTTCAAATCAATTCTCCATTGACCTTTAGGGTCAGAAGAACCCACCATAAAAATTTGAGGTCAATTGGACTTGGTTAGCCCTATTAATTGGGTTGATTAAGCCATTTAGTCATTTTAAACTTTAAAAATTCATAACTTTCAAAATATCTTTCAAAAATTCACCAAATTGGTTTTGGAACCTCTCTGATATCAGGGAATTTAAGAAAATTAAAATTTCAATTTTCTAAAAAAGTTGATTTTTAATATTATTTTAATATTTTTAATAATTAAAAAATAATAAAAATCACAAAAATAATAAAATTCACCAAAATGTCACATTTTGAATTTTAATCACTTAGGAACAAACCCCATATTTTTCTTAGGCCTATTTGGTGAGATATTAATTTTTAAAGCTCTAGGGTAATTTTAAAATTAAAAAAATGTATTTTCTAGCATTTTCACTAAAATAATTATAATAAATCATAGAAAAATCAGAAAATTGTAAAATTTGCTTCTCTGATTTCCTTGATATCAGAGAGATTTTTGAAAAACATAAAATTCATTTTTCAACATTTATTTTATTTTTACATTAATTAACACTCCAGAACTTAAAATATTTATAATAAAAATAATATAATTCAAAAAATCACCAAAATTGGTCCAAGTGGTCCCCTGGTCATTAGAAATGTCCCCTAATTTTCTTAAGGACAGAAACTTTCCCTTGGTCATGTTATTAAATTTTCCTTGGAAATCTCTATTTTCTACCAAAAATAATTATATAAATAAATTAAATACAGAAAAATCACATTTTCTCCTCTCATGTCTTTATTGACATATGAGTGAAGTCACATAAAAATTTCAAGTTCATTTGAGTTCAATTTAGTGAGTTATGAAATTATTAAGCTTAAAGGGTAAAGTGGTAATTAAATTTTTTTTTAATCCTTAATTAAAACTTTAGGTTTAATAAAAAATTAACAAGTAAAATATTTGATCCTAATCTGATTTGGATGATTGAAATTTAATAATTGAAGGGTAGAAACCCATTAAGCTATTTAAAATGATTAAACTTTAATTAAATAATTGATTAAATTTGGAAGAATAATAAAATTGGAATTATTAAAATAGGGATATTATTAGGAAGAGATTTATTCTTTAATTTAAAAAATCCCTAAATTAATCGTTTCATTAATGTTTAATTCCTAATTAAAATGATAATTCAAATCTAAAACATTAAAAGACTTAATCATTAAACTAAAATTAAATTATTGAACTCTTTTAAAATTTTAATTAAAATTAAAATGAATAAAATTAAATTAAAAAAATTAAATTAAATCAAATTAATTTAATGTAACATCAAATCAAACTAAATTGAATTAAATTGAATTAAATTAAATTAAATTAAATTAAATTAAATTAAATTAAATTAAATTAAGTTGAATTAAATAACATCACCTAAGACATAAAGAAATAAGCCTAAAATAACTTGAACACTATTCCAAATTTAAACCCTTCAATTGAAATTAAGCTAAATCACAAACTATTTGAACACCAATTTACCCTCAAAAGCTTTAGTTATCATAACTCCTAAACGGAATATTAAATGAAATGTTACTTCACTTATAGGACATTCAAATATCTAGTTCACCTGAGCAAGTTAACAAAACTTGAAAACCTCGGACGATCGATTCATTTACATAATTAAATTCATTTGGACTTAAAACAATCCTAGAAATATTGAAAAGATGTTTAAGATTCTTCTTAAGCACTTCCTCAATATGATAGGATATTTATAAGAACAATTGAACTTAGTTGTTTTTTGATGAAGAAAATCGTCTTCAAATAAAAAACACAAGGAACCTAGACGTCATAGGAAATGACTAGCTATAGGATTAGGAATTTGGTAGAAAACCATAACCCTTACCTTAGCTTTACCTAGGAACTTGCTTAAATGTTCTAATCGTGTTTTAAGTGCAGCACTGGAATGACGGGAAGACCCTCCGTGTACGCTTTTATTTTATCGCAATTTACTTTCCTGCAATTTACTTTCTTGCAATTCACTTTATTGCAAATGCACTTTACTTTTCTTGCATGATAAAACAACTGTTGCATGAAAACCCACACCTTTAGGATAGTCCCTAAAACTGAAACCAAAACTAAGTTAAAAGTCATTACAAGATAAAATTCACCGCCACAACATTTCAAAATATAAAGCAACTCAAAATTTAATCACAAACGAACACAAAACTACAATTACAACCGAATTAAAACGTCCCGTTGGATGATCGGGAATACCTCGGATGATGTAACCTACGTGTTGCTAATGGGATTTCCCACGGTCTAAATGAAAGTGTGGAACTCATTCGATTGAGTTTAGCAAATTCATCTGGACTAAGTGAATCCGATAAAAATAATGATGCCGGAAGGATGGAACCGTGGGATCTTAACCGGTGTTGTTATAATCAATTTTAAGATTTGTTTTAATTAAAACACAAAAAACACTTGGAAATTAAGACTTCTCTAAACCAAAACACTTTTCTCATCCCCTGATTTATGATTTCTAAAACTAAACCTCTGCAACAACAAGGAGCTCGGAGCATGGTGGGCAGCACGGCCATCGTCGTCAGCAAAACTTGAACCCACTTCAGTAAAACTTTCCTAGAATTAAACAACAAAGCAATAGGACTTCGAGGTAGTTTGCCTAGTGCAACATAAATCCTCAACTCTTCGTTAGGCATTTGCATTGCAAATTAAGCCCTATCCGGTCTTAGGATTCCGAGGTAGTCGTCAGATACGACATAAACCCTCATATCTTCCAGTGCTATTTGTATGATTCTATCATATAAATATAAGCCCTAATTAATTAAAATTGGCAAGATTAAAACATTAAATAAACATTAGGACTTTCCTAAATCCAAGCCAAACAATAGGATAGTCGGGAGATTATCGAAGTTCACTTCGAATCCGTAATTTCTCCTACTTTTCTTCCTTCGAATTCCCAAAATAAAATGTTCCAAACTTGATCCATTCCCTATTGAGATTCAAAAATTCAATCCTTTGAAAACTTAAACTCTGAAATTCTTGAGAGCAGAATTATTGATTATTATCGAGAGTTTTCTTAGGTGATTCCCGTCACTTAAGATGTAATTAACTATAGGGGCTTGCCCTTATAGGGAATTTTAAAGAACCCGAGTAATATAAACCTCGTTTAATGTTTTCATATTAAGCGGGGAATTTGTCGGCTTATAAAATTGGTTCGCGGACCAAACGGATGTCACAAATCTTCTAGTTTATTTAACCGAGCCCCACCATCAAGCGATGTGTCTATCCTTAGGGATAGATACACGGTTTGTGATGCGGTGCTCGTTTATATAAACTATTTGGGATGTGAGATCGGTTTGATTTCATATCTTAAAATCTTCAAATTTAAAATTATTTTCAAAATCAAATACTACTTTCTAAATTATATCTATATTTAAATTAAATTTAAAATTCGCCGACAACTTCTGTAGGCGACCCCTTTAAAAAAAAAAAATACAACACTCAACCTAAAAATATGCCGACATGCTTATAATTTTATGTAGTAGTACCAAATAGAAGCAATCCTATTTTAACCTTTGGTTCAGGTGTAAAGAACATTGGCTAATCTATAGATCGGTTCAGGATTTTTTATTAGTAGAATGAGTTAATTTAGGCTCACACTAGTAGATGTCCAAGGGTAGCTATGGTCGGCCCTACCAGTGACCCGTTCCCTTTCTAGAAACCAAATTATTAGAATTTAGTATGTCACTCTAAAAACTAATCAATTCTGCGCCCAATAAATAATATCTCCCAATTTATTTGCACTTCACCATAAATAACCCGCATATAGCCTTCGATTACCCAAGGATTCATGTGATATCTACTAGTTAAGAACTCATCTCCGGATAGGTCTCAGAATTCTTCAACGGGTTTTAACAATAAAAGTGATTAATTTGTAAAGTAAATGAAGATTCGGTATGAATATCATCACCATAATTTATTAAGAGAATATCTAAACAAATCTTAATTCCTAAACATGCATCTATTTCATTACAAAATAAAAGTAAATGAAAATAATGGCATAAGAAGTAAAACGGTTGATAGAATTATGTAATAATTTCAGTGCCAACAAGGAACTTATTTCATTAGTATTCTATTATATTTATGCAACTATTTGTCACCTAGAAGCATTTAATAGTTAATTCTATCATAAAAATGATTTTTCTATACATGCCACTACTTCATTTAAATGAAAGAGTAAAAAAAACCACATACGAAGCATAGATAAAGCACGATAGAAAACTTGGTTTAAAACAAAGAAAATCCACTAGAAAGTGTTTACAACAATTACAAGAGAATGAAGAACACAATACCTAGCTTTTTCCCTCTGAAAGAAAGAAGAAGATCTCTCCACCAAAGTTTCCCACCGATCCATGCGCCACTCGTACATTCCTTAAATAAATATCTCAAAATCCTTCACCAATCTCTCCAAAAGATGTAGAAATCTACTTCTTCATGACTCTAAAATGACTCTAAAATGACTAAGGGGGAAGAAAGAGAGGCACTCTTGTTGTAGAATTAGTCCCTATTTATAGAGTTTTGAAAATAACCAGGGGTTGCTTAAGGCACCTCATCAAAATTCGTCCACATTCATTGAATCTTCTAGAAACCAACTGTGACGCCTAGGCTCCGGGATCTGGCGCCTAGGCGCTAGACACTTGTGACCAAGTCTTTGCACCCTTTCACTTTAGGTCGCACCTCTTCGCGATTAAAACAGTTCCAATGTGTCCAGATGCATTGTATCACATGTTTTATATAATAGGAGTAACTTCCAATGTTCTAGAAGGTCTGAAAAACTACTTAACACCGTCAAAATAACCGTCCAAAGTCGTCCATAACCGTCCAAAGTCGTCCATAACTGTCCATAATCGTCCCTAGACAGGTTCTGGCACCTAGGTCTTGATTCTGGCACCTAGGCGCCGTTTTCTCATCGTCACTGGCACCTAGGCACTGGGTTTGGTGCTTAGGCGCCACCCTGTGCGCAGCTCCGCTGTTTTGCTCCGTTTGGCTCTGTTTCAACTCCGTTTCGCCCCATTTCAGTTGCATTGCATTCCAAACATATTCACCTACAAGATAAGAATAAAAAAAACCTTTCTCATAGGCATAATTTTAATCAAAAACATGTGACAAATATAAAAGATATTAAGCATAGAAAGACATATCAATATGTGCCAAGTCAGAATTTTCTTCCTTGCTCATTTTGGTTCAAAATTGCATAGTTTTTGCTTCATTTTCTCTAAAATCATATTTTTATACTTGAAGAAAAAAATATGCAAAATACCTTCCTATAAAGTGTAATATCTTTTAAAATTTTCCTAAAGTTAGCATGAAATGCACACTAAAAATAAGTATTTTTAAAGTGGATCAAATTCCCCCAAACTTAAAGGTTACTTGTCCTCAAGTAACACTATAATCATCTAAAACCACATAAGCAAATCATGTGTATGAGATTTTTTAGGAGTTACTAAAATTTTGTTCTAGAAATATAGTAGTCCAATTTAGAAAAAATTTTAGTAATTGAGACCAATTTAAAGTTTAGAAATCTCTTAGTTGAAAGAGTATGAAAATATATGTTGTTATCTAATTCAAAAATAGTTGTAAAATTTTCAAAATATAGGGGTTAGGTATTTTATTTTCTTTACTTAAAAATCTTTATTAAAAATAATTATGCTAACTATATTATATTTCTAAGCTTAAGATTTTCTCAAATCTTATACTTTAAAAAGTTTAGGTGTGTACCCAATTTTTGATTAGGCCCTTTTAATCCTCAAGCTTCTCCTTCCTTTTTCACATATTATACTTTTCTGTTCATTTCTTTTCTATTTCTTTTTCTTTTTCATTTTCTTTTTCTTTTCTTTCTTTTTTTTAGGCAATGATTACTATATCTCGATAGGCCTTTAATAATTTTGAATTCCACCCTTCCTTTCCTAAAGCATAAGGTAGATATATATCTTTTACTTGGGAAGATAATAACAATTTTGAAAATTAGTTTTCAATAAAAGAAATTTAAATATTGAAAAAAAAAATCCAATCCTCTTATTTTTCCAAAAATACAACTTTTTCTTACTAAAGATGGTTACACAATATTTATCATTTCTTCACTAAGAAAAATTTAAGTTCAAAATTTTCATCACTACTATAAATTTTAACTAAATTTTCTTACTCATTTCTATATTCAAAATTTTATTTCCGTAATGTAACTTCATACACATAATTATTTTTCAATAAAAAATCAAATTTATTTATAGTATTTTTGAGGACAAATAAAATTTAAGATTTTGAAAATTTTTTTCATTCCCCCCCCCCAAACTTCAATTTTAAAATATTTTGCAATTAATTCCATAAAATGTAGGAGGAAGAAAAATAAAAGTTAAATCTACTAACTGCTACAACATCCTATCAAATTTATATACATGCATAATCAAGATAGAGTGACTGCAGGAGAAAGTAAATCTAGCCTAACACATGCTTGTTATAATATTAAACTTAAAGGAAGTATATTAACTTTAAAATATATTTTTCTTACTACCTTCAAACTTGAATTTGAGCATGTATAGCATTCAACACATGAAATATAAGCAGAAAGAAAAATAGTTCATAAATTCTATCTACCACAATTTTCTATCAAAAACATCTAAAAATATTCATGAGGACATAACAATTTGCAATAGAAAGTAAATCTAAACTAAACATGCTTGAATAAAATTAAACTAAAGAAAGGTCTAACAAGCAAGACAAACATCGCATGGGAATATATATTTAAGTGTTATTCAAATCTCTAAATTGTTTTAACACAAACAAAAATACAAACACAAACACACAAACTAAAATACCTAGACTCGCAGATTCATAAACAAATATCAATTGAGGTTAATTTGATCTCCTTTCTACTCACATTTTCCCTCCTTACTTTCAATTTTTAATGGAAGAAACTACACTAATAACGATAATCTGATAAATAAAAATAGTGTAGTTCATTTATATGTTGTTCATTAAGCAATTTCATGACCTTACTGAGTGAAAAAAAAGTTAGATAAAGGAAGTAATAGAGCTAAAATGGAGTGGTCCAAGTCCAAACTCTACATGCTACAAGGTAATGCTCAGCTCCGGTTGAGAACTAAGTTATAACAGACTCGTTAGCTTGCTACTACCAGAAGTCATATACAAATTTAGTCAAGACTAAGGCATAACCTCACAACAATAATCTAATCCGCACTAAAGCAAACACAAAACAACACATAAACATACTAGCAAAGATAACCATGGGTTGCCTTCCATGAAGCGCTTGATTTAATGTCGTCAGCCCTACAACTGATAATTATGGGTTGCCTTCCTTAAAGCGCTGAGTTTAACGTTGTCAGCCCGACAAATGTTTCCTCATGGATCAAAATTCTATTTTAAAAATCCTTCATCAATCGCCCATTCTTTTTCAAATCCAAGAATTCTTAAAAAATTCTCAAATTTAAATTTTTCAGTCAGCTTTTTCATCTCAGATTGATTTATATCATTGTTCATCAAGTTTCTTTCTAGATCCAATATCCTTCTATTGATTTTCGAAAATTATGCGTTAATATCATCCTTGAAATTTAAAAGAAATGGATCTCTATAAGATAGTTTAAAATCTCCCAAATTTTGGATTGGATTCTCATTAGATAATTTAGATTTTGGATCAAATTCTTCTAGATTGCTCTTCTGATTCAAGTTATCTTCTAATTCTTCCCCTTCAAAGTTCTTTTCAAACATATCCTCAAATTCTCTTCTAAGTCTTAGTTCGATATCTGTATTTTGTTCATCATTCATTTCCTTAAGGTTTATCTCAGAGTCACTAGGTAAAATCTATGGGGGGTAACTATTAATTATATTAATAATCTGCCCCAGTTGATTTTTTATATTCTTTATTGCGACCTCTTGACTTTCCAATTGACTCGCCATTTGATTAACAACATTTTCTAAAAAATAATTCTCTCTCTTCATTTAGTGGGATGGAGTTAAATCTATAAGGAAAGGAAAATCCATTATTAAAGTCGTCCTGATTCTTCCAATCACATGTTTGTGTAAATTGATTATCTTCCCAAAATTGGTATTCTCCTCCAAAATTAGTATTCCAGTTAAAATTTGAATAATTTTCCCAACCTGGGTTGTAATAATCAAAATAAGGATAGTGCATCTCATGGTCAGTTTCCATCCATTTATAATCCAAATCTGAATATTCATTATATTGTTGATCCGCCATTTCTACATTAAATTCATGGAGTATTTTTTCATTCAACATCCTCCCAAAAGTTTTCTCTCAATCTGACGCGTACAAATCTAAAGAGTTAACTAAAAGGGTAGATATCAAAAATATTTATGGTATTTTTATTTTTAAAATAAACACACAATAATTAAACACACGATATAATACTAGTAATAATAATAATAATATAAATTCCAAAACTAAGTCTAATAGGTTCAACTAAACATCTCCTAAAAGTTCATACCATTGCTTCTCCGGCAACGACGCCAAAAACTTGACCCCACAATAACGTAGTAATTTTTGCTTCCAAAAGATGGCCAAACACTTGACCCAATTTTTAAATAGCAGCTAGTGTATAAAATTAAAATGTTGTAAAATTTTAGAAAATGTTTTACACAGTAGGGGTACAACGTAAGTATACGTATCATTTCAAGTATTATAGAGTTTTCTTTTATAACCCCAGTACCAATCCCACAGCGAAGCAAGGTAAGCAATCCTTTAGGCTAATTTCAGTCTATTTCTATAAGGCCTAAATTTGGAATGTTAATTAAAATGGACTTTTTAATAACTAATCCTAAATGAAGTTCTTAAATAAAAAGATAACTTATATGGATAAAATAGTTTGGAGAGTTCTGAGATATTAAAAACTACCTCTCTTGCAATTTCATAGATAATGTTTAGGAAGGAAAAGCTTAGAATTTTATGTAGTAGTGCCAAATAGAAGCAATCCTATTCTTTACCCTTTGGTCCAGGTGTAAAGAACATTGGCTAATCTATAGATCGGTTCAAAATGTTTTATTAGTAGAATGGGTTAATCTAGGCTCACACTACTAGATGTTCAAGGGTGGCTATGATCGGCCTTACCAGTGATCCGTTCCCTTTCTATAAACCAAATTATTAGAATTTAGTCTGTCACTCTAAAAACTAATCAATTCTGCACCCAATAAACAATATCTCCCTATTTATTTGCACTTCACCATGAATAACCCGCATATAACCTTCGATTACCCAAAGATTCATGTGATATCTACTAGTTAAGAACTCATCTCCGGATAGGTCTCAGAATTCTTCAACAGGTTTTAACAATACAAGTGATCAATGTGTAAAGTAAATGAAGATCCAGTATGAATATCATCATCATAATTTAATAAGAGAATATCTAAGCAAATCTTAATTCCTAAACATGCATCTATTTCATTACAAAATAAAAGTAAATGAAAATAATGGCATAAGAAGTAAAATGGTTGATAGAATTATGTAATAATTTAAATACCACCAAGGAACTTATTTCATTATTATTCTATTATATTTATGCAACTATCTGTCACCTAGAAGCATTTAATAGTTAATTCTATAATAAAAATGATTTTTCTACACTTGCCACTACTTCATTTAAAAGAAAGAGTAACAAAAACCACTTACAAAGTATGGATAAATCACGACAGAAAACTTAGTTTAAAACAAAGAAAATCCACTAGAAAGTGTTTACAAAAATTACAAGAGAATGAAGAAAACAATACTTAGCTTTTTCCCTCTGAAAGAAAGAAGAAGATCTCTCCACCAAAGTTTCCCACCGATCCATGCGCCACTCATACATTCCTTACATAAATATCTCAAAATCCCTCACCAATCTCTCCAAAAGATGTAGAAATCTACATCTTCACGACTCTAAAATGACTAATGGTGAAGAAAGAGAGGCACTCTTGCTGTAGAATTGGTCCCTATTTATAGAGTTTTGAAAATGACCAGGGGTTGCTTAAGGCACCTCTTCAAAATTCATCCACATTCATTGAATCTTCTAGAAACCAACTATGGTGCCTAGGCGCTAGACACTTGTGACCAAGTCTTTGTACCCTTTCACTTTGGGTCGTACCTCTTCGTGATTAAAACCGTTCCAATGTGTCCAGATGCATTGTATCACATGTCCTATATATTAGGAGTAACATCCAGTCTTCTAGAAGGTCTGAAAACTACTTAACACTATCAAAATAACCGTCCAAAGTCATCCATAACCGTCCATAATCATCCCTAGACGGGTTATGGAGCCTAGGACTTGACTCTCGTGCCTAGGCGCCGTTTTCTCGTCGTCACTAGCGCCTAGGCGCTGGGTTTGGAGCCTAGGCGCCACCCTGTGCGCAGCTCCTCTGTTTTGCTCCATTTGGCTCCATTTGGCTCCATTTCAACTCCGTTTCACCCCATTTCAGTTGTGTTGTGTTCCTAACATCTTCACCTACAAGATAAGCATAAAAACAACCTTTCTCAAAAGCATAATTTTATTCAAAAACATGTGACAAATATAAAAGCTATTAAGCATAGAAAGACATATCGATATGTGCCAAGTCAGAATTTTCTTCTTTGCTCATTTTAGCTCAAAATTGCATAATTTTTCTTCATTTTCTTTAAAATCATATTTTTATACTTGAAGAAAAAAAAATGCAAAATACATTCCTATAAATTTTAATATCTTTTAAAATGTGCCTAAAGTTAGCATGAAATGCATACTAAAAAAGAGTATTTTTAAAGTGGATCAACTGTTAGTGCCCAAATTTTGACAATTAATTTTAATTACACAAAATCACATAGTTAATCTCCCTTCAACACTTTTAATACTTATTTCTCCTCATAAACTCTTCTAATACTCCAAAATTACACTAAAATTTCATTGATTCCAAACTGATTTCACACAACTACAAACTTATATTAATAACAAACTAAACTTAATACAAACTAAAAATTTCTACCCAAACATTTTGGATGCAATTCCACAATACGTAATTTCATAAAACATTTCAAAAACACAAATTTACATCATTAATATGTAACAAACATAAAATTAATGTTCAACAAAACATAAATATTAATCACAAACACAAAACAATTAACAAAAAAAACCAAATCACAAGACTACACTTAATTTAATTCCAATCTCCACTAGGCGAAAAATATCCAGAATCACCATTATTTGCATTTGAACCATCTGAAATATAACTCTAAAAAAATGGGCGATGATTAAAAGCTCTTACATCTTCTTCTTCTAACCATTTGTTCTTTAGATACATCGCTCTATTTTCTTCCTCCACATGACTTGTATGACTGAATTGCATTTTAAGTTACCGTCCAATATGCACTAAATGAGCGTTAGTTTCATGTACCTTTGCTTCAATTGAATCCACATCGGCTTCAATCTTTGCAATCCTTTCTGCAATTCCTTGAATACTAACTACTAGGAATCCATTGAATAACTCTTGCGCACTTTTACTAATAAACTTCTTCTTGTTGGCTTCCTCCTTCTTAACTTCACTTTCCCAAGAAGCCATGTTTGCACTCAAAATACTCTCCTTTTAGACTTAGGAATGAAAATAAGAACTTGAGCAAGTATTCCTTTATTTTAGTGCCTTTTTATAGACTTGGAAAGGCACAAAACTGACCCTAGACGTGTTAAAACTCCTCATTAACTCCAAAAATCACTTACCCATGACTTAGGCATCTAAAAATCATATTTTCTCATTTTTTGTAACTCCAGCGCCTAAGCGCCAATTTATGGCGCATAACCGCCAGTGCTCAATTTTGCACAGGTCTGCTAAACGTCCAAATCTTCATTCAGACTCCTTTAAGTCATCAAATTAGGTCCAAATAACACTTCTATAGCATATAAACTTAAAATTACTACCATATAATCATAAAATCAAACCAAAAAAAGCACACAAATCAAACTTAAAGTAAAGCACACCGATAACTATGGGTTGCCTCCCACAAGCGCTCAATTCATTGTCTTCGACTGACATACCCAGAGCTTATTCTGAGTGACCCAACATCAGATTCTCATCAGGTTTAAATTGATCGACTGAAAATAAGGTTTAAGTCAATGATCGTTAACTCTAAATATTTTTCTAATCTTAGGATCTTGAATAACCACAGTTTCATAGGAATAAACTATCATCACAATAAATGTGCCCGTCCACCTTATCTTAAGTTTTCCAGTAAATATTATTAAATTAGAATTATACAGCAAAACGTTTTGCCCTGACTCAAGATTTTTAGTAGGAATCTTTCGATCATGCCACAACTTCATCTTTTCTTTATAAATCTTAGCATTCTCATAAGATTAATTCCTTATTTCTGCAAGCTTATTTAATTGCAATAATCTCTTTTCACCAGCATCTTTCAAATTATAATTGAACTCTTTAATAGCCCAATATGCTTTATGCTTAAGTTCAACTGTTAAATGACAAGTTTTTCCAAAAAATAGTCTATATGGGGACATTCCTATAAAAGTTCTGTAAACAGTCGTATAGGCCCACAAAGCATAATCCAGTTTAGTTGACCAATCATTTCTTTTTGGATTAACAGTCTTTTCTAATATTCTTTTAATTTCATGATTGGATAATTTAACCAAACCACTTGTCTACAGATGATAAGTAGTAGCAATGTGATGCTTAATATGATATTTATTTGCTAACTTCTCCATAATCGCATTTCTAAAATAACTTTCCCCATCAGTTATGATTACTCTTGGTATTCCAAATCAAAAAATTATATTCTTTCATAAAAACTTTACAAAATTTTGAGTATCAAATCGAGGTAAAGCAACAGCTTCTATCCATTTGGATACATAGTCTACTGTTATCAAAATGTAAATATTTCTCAAAGATGGTACAAATGATCCCATGAAACCTAATCCCCAAACGTCAAATATTTTAACTTCTAACATATAATTGAGGGGTATCTCATTTCCTCTAGAAATATTACCTACTTGTTGAGATCGATCACAATTTTTAATAGAAGCATTAACATCTTTAAAAATTGTAGGTCAATAAAATCCAGATTGTAAGATTTTATATGCAGTTTTATCAATTCCAAAATGTCCCCCATAATCAGAATTATGACATTTTTGAATAATTTCATATGTTTGTTCTAAGGGCACACATCTTCGAATGATTAGATCATTTCCTTGTTTATAAAAAAATGGGTCATCCCAAATCTAAGTCTTGGCTTTAGACACAAATTTCTCCTTACCTGGTACGTTAAACCATAAGGTAAATTATCACTAAGAATAAAGTTTACAATGTCGGCATAACACGGAGCACACCACTCATTAACAGTGAACAATTTTTTTTCAGAAAAATTTTCATTAATTTCTTCATCATCACAGAGATTTTTCAGTTTCAAGCCTGGATAGATAATCAGTGATACAGCTAAAATATATAATATTTTTAAATACATTTTTATACCTATTTTTGATGATATTACACTTTAATGGAAGGTATATTTATTTTTTTCTTGTAGGTATGATTAAAATGACTGACTCTGATGAAAGGAGCAAAAGAGGATCAAAATTGGAGCAAAAATTCAATGAATGAAAATTTTGACCTGTGGCGGCTAAGCGTCGGACCCTTGGCGCATAGGCACGACAGTTAAAAAATATTAATTAAAGTAAATTTAACACCATTTTTAAGGGGTGTTTGAAGCAAATTTTGATGGCAACATCCTTAACTTCTTTTGGGCGCCAGATTTGAATGAAGAGATGCATTTTTTGGTGGATATATTGAACTTGGACATGATTTGAAGACACACCAAGACATCTTTTAGAAAATTTTAAACAGAAGAATTGAAGATCAGAAAAATGGGTTGTTGTTGGAGGTTGTGTTTAGTGTTAAGAGTAAAGCTTATGTTAGAGAGTTATTGAGAGCACTTCCACTTCACTAATTTTATTATCAATTGTATTTAGTTTTTATTAAGAATAGAATAGAGATTCTGAGTCAACGGAATTGGGTGATACGACTTTTTTAATTTGCCAAAATTTATGAACTCATATATATATATATATATATATATATATATATATATATATATATATATACATATATTATATACTTAAAGAACAAGTACTTGTTGGAAGTCCCATCCAAATGCTTTGTTTTGCCCAAAATGGGGGATTCCAAACATTGGAAACATTTGTTGAAAATTAGAGACATTGCTAACCGAGTTTTTCTTTGGGAAGTTGGCAAGGGGAAAATTAATTTCTACTATGATAACTGGACTACTGATAACCCATTAACCTTCCCTGCTGAATTTAACACACAACTAACAATATCAGATTTCTGTATTGAAGACCAATGGAATACCAACTTACTTAGAGAAGTGCTGGATGAGGAGAGTGTGCAGCAGATACTTCTTATACCAATTGATTCAACAAAGCCAGATAGGATTGTTTTGAAACAATCTACCAATCAATCCTTAAACAAGATGATCTATAGCTCCTTCGATCAACTGGCTCGACACTAGTTGGGGGAGAAAATGCGGACAAGGTCTGTTATCTCCATCAATGTCTTATTTCGCTGGCAACTTGTTTCATAAATACCTCCCATTAGATGACATTCTGAAGCTAAAAGGTTTAAGAACTGCCTCTAGATGCTGGTTATGCCAATCTCATGAAGAATCTGTCTCTCATCTTTTCTTAAGTTGTGAAGTTACTAATCAGGAATGGAAGGCTGTACTAAAACATCTCAATTTATCTCACCTCAAATATAATTGGGTTTCTGTGGAGGCTTCTTTGGGAGGACTGGAAAAATGAAAAATGGTGTCATGTTCCTATGGTTATCTTTTGGTTCATATGGATGGCAAGAAATTGGGCCAAGTTTGATAGCAAACTTTGTTTTATCAATCAAATTGTGGCTAACTGTTGTAGCTTCATCAGTAAGCACTCACTGTTAGAAGTCCCATCTAAAAGCAAACCTGCTTTGCTGAAATGGTCCCCTCCTTCCTTGCCATGGATAAAAATCAATATTGATGGTAGCTACACCCCTTCATCTGCCTGGTCTTGGAGCTGTGTGTAGGAATTCTCCGGGTCAATTATTGTGGTGCTTCAATATACCCATTGTTTCGGTTTCGGCTCTGGATTCTGAGATGCAAGCTGCTTATTGGGCATTGATTACTGCTAAAGCACTTAAATACCATTTTGTCTGGATTGAATCTGATTCAAAGCCATTGGTCAACATTTCACAAGGTCACTCCTCCCTCACGGCGGTTGGTATACCTGTTCAGAAAAGTTCTCCATATCTCCAGAACCTTCACTTTAAAGTGGACTCATATATTTAGCGAAGGTAACCAACCAGCTAACTGGTTGGCCAAACATGCTACATCCACTGGTACTATTTCTTTTTCTGCCACACTTTTTGTGCCTCTTAAGCCTTTGCTTTTTGGAGATCTCAATGATCTCCCCTACATTAGATGTATGTAACTCTTTTAATTAAATGAAATTTTCATTTCCTGTTAATATATATATATATATATATATATATATATATATATATATATATATATATATATATATATATATATATATATATGTATATATGTATATATATTCATTTAGTTTGATAATGAGTCACACAATTAACACAAGTATACATATCGTTCAAGTAATACAAGGCTCTAGCGGATTCCTGGATATCGATCCCACAGGGAGGCTTTAATTTGACAGCGTAGCACAGAAATCAATAATTGAATCACAGCACAATTGCAAGTGGTTTAATTTTTAAAATAACGACAAACAGTTTTAGTTACTGTTTCTACCAAAGCACATTCTAGAAGCAAGTTAAACTAACACAAGACTAAATTTATAACAAAGTTTAGTTGCAAGAAAGTGTTTTCCGCCTTTCCAATCATAATGTAAAGATTATTGTGACATAGATCAGTGATGCAAATGTATTGTGCCAAATAGGAGCATTCCTATTATTTACCCATATTTCAGCATATAAAGAATAATAGCTAATCCTAAGTTTAGTCCCCAAATTCGTGGTTAAGCTGGGAGGATACTGGCTCTCACTCCAGAGCTCCCACTTCCCTTCACCTGAAGGCTAACTCTCGCTTCTATTTTTAAACTTTAGGACTAAATTGAGGATTTCAGCCTGTCACTCTGAAATCTCCAATTATATGCCCATCAAAGTATATTTCCCTATTTATTTTAACTCAATCCCCATGAACTACGTCTCTTATTCATGGACATTGAATGTAACCTTCACATTTGCTGTGGAAATCATATTCCTTTCGGAACATATGTTTCCCAAAAAGTTTTAACAATTCAATTGACCAAATCGAAAAGTAAATGAAGTTCTAAGTGAAAAAATCATCACATATTCTCCATAAAAAATCGACACATCATTTCCATATCACTACATCAACACATCACAAGAAAAGGAGAAAGAAAAAAATCTGCTCAAGACTCATGAGGAAAAGATGACAAAACATGGATTTTAATTATTCCAACGTCATACAAATAGAGTAAAGTAAAGATAACTTATCTTAAACTGTTCCCCAAGTGAAACTTAAGGAATTCTTTTAACTCTGCTTTTTTCTTAACAACAACACAAAATTCTCTCTTTAGATGAGTAAGGAAGAAAAAATCTCTCACTTTCCCTCTCCTCTCACACTCCTTAGAAGAGAAAACATAAAACCTAATTTCTTACAGAAAATGGAAAGAAAGTCTCTCTAAACTCTAAACTCTTCTCTTCTTTTCTCCCCCTCTCCAAACTTGGCTCAAAAAGTGTTAAAATTCAGCCAAAACTGAATTCCCAACAGTTTCCTCAAGCAACCCATCAAAATCTGGCCAAATACATTGAATGTAGTTTTGAATTCATGATAGGGCTCTGTTTGACGCTGGATAGGGTGTCGTTTGGCGCACTATTCCGCCAAAACGGTCGTAACTCTCTGTAAACTGGTGCTGTCCTGCACTGGTGACAGTGCAGTTCGACTCTAGTTCAATAAAATGAACTTTTGTCCTTTTTCACTAAAAATTTGCTCCTTTTCACTTCGTTTTGCTCCAAAGGCCTAAAATCATTGTACTTGCATGAAATCATGAAAATACCTTTCTTTAAAGTGCAATATCATAAAAAATAGATATGAAATGAATAGTAAAAAGCTATCAATGTTTCAGTGGATCAAGATCCCCAAACTTAACTATTACTTGTCCTCAAGTAATTTTAGTTAATACAAAAAATAATGATCCAATGCAATGAACTTTCTTTCTAGAATACCATAATTTTGATTTAGATAAGTACAATAGTAAAATTTTCAGAAAGACCTTTGAGTAATCAAGTAAATTTTGCAGGTGTAAGAATATCTAGTAATCAAGTCTAAGAGTTCTAGCCTACTATTCATTTCAAAAATGACTGTAGATTGTCCTATTAAGGCAGTTAAAAGGATTACATGAAAAGAAGTTTATGAGAACTCTACTAGTAAAGATGCTAATCCATACATATAAGTTCAGGAAAGTGATTAAGTTTTTCCCTTTAGGTAGGTCCAAGTGAAGCCAATTTTTTATTAGGAATCTCTTCAAGCTTCTCCTCAAATCTCTTTTCTTTTGTTTTCTTTCACTTTTTAACTTTTCTTTTCTTCTCTTTTATTTTAAGTGAAAATTATTGTATCTAGATAGCCTTTAATGATTTTGAACTTCACCCTTCTCACCCTAAATTTGAAACTTACCACATTCCTTTATCTTATAGCCATTTCTTTAGCTTATTAATGATTCATCATAGAGTCTCAATTCTTTCCTATCACATAAAACTTTAAGATTCTTAATATTTCAAGCATTCAATTTTTCTTACTTTGAATAGTTGACTATAGTGCTATTCTTTTATACCAAATATCTTACCTTACAAAATTACTTTTCATTAAGTTTTGATTTTTCTTAATTTTCTTTATATTAAATTTTAATCAATTTCCCTGACGACGGCGCCAAAAACTTGATCCCTGAATATTTACCCTTACGTTGATATTATCTCTTTCTTTGCAATGAATGCCAAAAACTTAACTCTGGAGTAAATAAGAAATATATTTTAATTATTTTGTAATATGGGATTCTACGCAAGTATACGTATTGTTTATCAAGTAATATAAGACTTTCTGATAAGCCTCGAGATATTGATAAGGAAATGTCTAAAAATATAAAGAAATAAAAAAAATAAATTTTTACTTTTTAAATTGATTTTATTAAGTATTTTTTAAAATAGATAATTTGAAAATTGTTTTTGATATATTCTATTTAAGAAAAAGTAAAGCAAGCAATTAAAATTAAGAAGTTTGCTAAATGATATGAAAGCAATGAAAATAAAATATATTTTTCATCTTTTAATGAATCAGTAATAATTATGAAATTTCATTGTGGAGGTATCTAATTGTGTTGTGCCAAATAGGAGCAATTATATTCTTTGCCCTTACTTGGTTCTATAAAGAACATCGGTTAATTTGAAGCTGTGAAATATTGTAAATAGGTTAGCCAAGCAAGATACCAGCTCTCACTCTAGAGTTCCCTTAATTCCCTGAAACTGGGGGCTAACATCTAATAACAAAATTTTTCACCTCAAACCAAATTAGGGGGCTTTAGCCTGTCACTCTAAAGTCCTCTAATTTTACTCCCCATTAAAACATATCTTCCTATTATTTTGCGTTCAATTATATGAACTATAATTCCCATCCATACAAATGCATGTGACTCTTTCCAATTATTGATTAAGACAACACCACATTGGATCTTACATAATCTCCCAACAAATTTTAACATCTTAATTAGCCAAATCAAGAAGTAAATTAAGTACAAGGAAATAAATCATCACAACTTCTTTCAACATTAAACTTATATACTTCCCATAACTTCCTTTCATCATTTAATTACTTCATCATTTGAAAGGAAAAAGATAAACAAAACTACTCAGAACTCATAGAGAAAATACAAACACAACTTGATTTGAAAGTAGAAATCATACTTAAAATAGAACAAGTTTTAAATAAAAACCAAATGTAAAAACAAAGATAAACACTTATCCGAAAATCCTCTCCACAAGACTCTGAAAGTTCCTCTAAAGTTTTGCTTTCCACTAAAATACTCCACAATGGTTGGCGCCTAACTCTGAGGATTGACTATCCTAAATTCTAATACAAATTACGATAAAGTAAAGTAGAATAGTAAAGAAAATTTGGTGAGAAGAAGTCTCTTTTTCTTCCTCTTTCCTTGGAATCAACTTTAAGCTTTTCTCCAACTTCTCCCACCAAAATTTTCTCCTAAACTCTTCTCTTGGGTGTGGCACCAACTTCTGATCTTCAAGTCTTCATTTTTAATAATTCTCCAAAAGGTGCTTTGGTGTCTCTTCAAAATATGTGCAGATTCAATGTATCCACCAAGAATGCATCCGTCCGTTCAAATTTTAAATGAATTTTTGCGCTGATTGGAAGTTAATGAATTTTAAACCAAAGGATGCTTCAAAAAACCCTTCAAATTTGTACCAAAATCAAATAAAATTTGTCTCTTTAATTATGACGCCTATGCGCCAGCCATCTAGCGCATAGGCGCTAGAGGCCAATTTTGCACACCTTCCAATATTTGCTCTAAATTTGATCCTTTTTTTGCTCCTTTCATCACAATCAGTCCTTTTAATCATACCTGCAAGAAAAACACAAAAAATACATTTTATTAAAGCGCAATATCATCAAAAATAGGTATAAAAATGTGCATAAAAATACTATATATTTTAGGTGTATCAATGGCATTCTCTTAGTTTTTTCTTTTAGAAAGGATATAAGTCACATAACATTCCTTCTCAAAATCGAAATATCAACATCTAACATTTCTGAGAGATGGTATGAAATCCACTCTTTCTCTATCTTTTGGATATAAGACCTTTCCTAACACAAAAATATGGCATTCCTTTAGCTCTTTCTTTGAGAAAGGATATAAGTCACATGGCATTCCTTCTCAAAATCGACATATCGACATCTGATATTTCTGAGAGATGGTATGACACTACTCTCTCCCCAACTATTGCATATAAGAGCTTTCCTGACATGGAAATATGGCATTCCATTCTGATGAAGCAGGAACTCGACATTGACATCTCTGAGAAATAATATAAGACATACATAAATGGAATATGACATTTATTCTCACTTGCTATTGGATTTGAAACCTTCCTGACATGGAACTATGGTTTTCCTCTAGCCTTTCCAATGTGAAATGATATAAGTCTCCAAGCATTCCCTCCCAAAACTGACATAGAGACATTGACATTTCTGAGAAATGGTATAAGATCTCCTTAAATGGAATATGACATTATTCGCACTTGCTATTAGATATGAAACCTTCATGACATGGAATTATGGTTTTACTCTAAACTTCCGTTTGGGAAAGGATATAAGTCTCCAAGCATTCCTTCTCAAAAAAAACTTACGGACATTAACATCTCTAAGTAGTATAAGACCTCCTTCAATGGAATATGACATCTACTCTCTATCTCTTTTTAGATAGGATATAAATCTCATAGCATTCTTTCTCAAGACTGACATATCGACATTTGACATCTTTGAAGAAGTAGTATAAGACCTCCTTCAATGGAATACAATATCTACTCACTTTACATTGAGATAGGATATAAGTCTCATAATATTCCTTATCAAGACCGACATATCGATATTTGACATCTTCTAATGAAGTAGTATAAGACATCTTTAATGGAATATGGCATCTACTCTCTTCCATTTAAGATAGGTTGTAAGTCTCATGACATTCATTCTCAATACCGACATTTGACATCTACTCTCTCTCTCTTTTGAGATAAAATGTAAGTCTCATAATATTACTTCTCAATATCGACATACCGACATTGACATATTTGACAGATAAAACAAGACCTCCTTTAATGGATTATGACATCCATCTATCTTTTGGTTGTTGAATGTAAGCCTTTCTTAACATGTGATCATGACTTTCTTATAGTCTTATCATCCCTCTATCCAATGCTCATAAAGATGATATAAAACCCGCTTTAATGGAATATGGCATCCATCTTTCTTATGGCTATTAAAATAAGCCCTCTTTGACATACAATCATACCTTTCTATACTCATATCAACCCTTCATCCAATAAATTTACAGGATAAAAACTTGCATGGTATAACCATATCCCTTTCATGAACACCGACAAATTGAAAATTTTATTGGGTTACTTAGACCGTTTCGGTCAATGACAATATGCGCGACATACTTATTCAGTATTCCACACATATTAGGGGCCCATTTGTTAGCCACACTTTTATGAGGACCCAAATTGACCCTCACAGACAAGACATGTCTTAAGCCATCTTCACTGGCCTAAGATCCCTAGACTCCTCTTTATAGACCTAATGATCACTATGATCATTAAATATGTCTTAGGAGGACGTCTACCAATATTAACCCATTTAAACTCTATAGGGATTTCTTAAAACCCTAAAAATTGGATTGACCTCAGTATACCTTTTTTTGGATCAAATCAACAAGACATCATAAAATGATGAAATTAGCAATGACAAACCATGATTTGGTCAACCCTTAATCTAAATTGGTCAAACTTGGTTAAAACGGTCAATCTTGGACCCAATGACAACCACATTGACCATCTGGTCAACCTTTGACCTAAGATGGTCAAATTTAGTCAAAATGGCTAATCCATGACAGAATGACCACCAAATTGCCATATGGTAAAACCAATGACCGAAATGGTCAATCCATGACTTAATGACCACCATATTGACCCAAAAGTTAATCCTAGACCTATATTAGTCAACCTTCATAAACTTTGATCAACACTGGTCAACCATGGTCAACCTTAGTCTACATTGGCCAACCCTAGTTAACCATGATCAATTTTGGTTGACATTAGTCAACTTGGGTCAAAATAGTCAATTTTGAACCAAATTGATAGAACTAGTCAAATAGTCAACACCCAAAATCATTTTGACCAATTTATGGGTTAATATTATAATTTGGTACATTTTTAATTAATTACATAATTAATTCAAAATGAAATTATAATCACATAACCCAAAAATAAAATGAATGACATCACATATGACATCACATATAATATCACACATATGACTTCACATATGACATCACAAATGAAATCACACATGACATCACATATGACATCACACAAGACATCACATATGACATCACACATGACATCACATATGACATCACATGGATGACATCGAACATGACATCACATATGACATCTAAAACCCCTAAATGATTTTCAAAATCAAACTAAACACTTGTAGGGTTGCCCATTGGTCACCTATGACCCATGAGACCTATTATAACCCATGACACATCATCTTTGACAAACGACAAAAAATCATCATGAAGTCATCATGAAGGGGGGAATGATGTGTCATCCCTTTCATGAAACATGGAATGAAGATGTGGTGAGGTCATCACTCACCTTCACCTTCATCCAATGAGAGAGAAACCTTTCAAACCCTTATCCAATACAATATTAAGGTCAACAAGATCATAGCCTAAAAAATGGAATGAAGAGGGATATGTGTCACCCTTTTGACAAAAGACAAAAAATCATTATGACACCATCATGAAAGGAATAATGAGGTGTCATTCCCTCATGAATTTTGAATAAGGATGAGGAGAAGTCATCACTTACCTCCCTCCTTTCCAATGAAAAAAAATAAACTTAGCCATGTCATTCTTCCCATCATAATTGGCCTCATCATTACATTCCATGGAAGTGAGGAAAGAGAGGACCCATGTGTCTCCACAAACCTATTAAATGATTGGCATGAAGTATATGGGGAAGGTCTACCAAGCCTATCTTAAGCTCTTATCCATATTATGAGCTAACAAATGAAAGGAAGAAAAAATTTCAGGCTAAATCTTCACCAAGGTTAGGTTCATCATAATTAATCCATGAAAGAGAGGGAATGAGAAGCTTATGTGCCATTCCTTTACGAAATTTAGAATGAAGATATGGTGGGACCATCACACACTTCCACCTCCATCCAATAAGAGAAGGACCCTTATCCTAAACATAATTAGGGTCATCACAACCAAATTACAAAAATTGGAAATAAGAAGGCATATGTGTCATCTCATCCCCAATTCATTAAGTAACCATTAATTGAAATTAAATTTTTGACATCATACATGAAACAAAAACCCAAAATTGATTTTTTTAAATTAGATTCAACTTATGGAGGGTCACGCATGGTTCACTCATGGCCCATGAAACTTCATCATGACATCATTAACCCTATGAAAAATCCATGAGCCACCATGGTTAACCTAGGTTAAAGCTCATCATGACACCATCATAATGGGATAAAAGAGGTGTCACCCCTTTATGAAACGCTTTAAGGAATGACATGGTTGGGTCACCATTCACCCCCTCCTCACCCAATTTGAAGAAAACCTCATGATTAGCCTCAACATGATGTCTCATGGAAATGAGATGCGATGAGATGAAGCTTATGTGTCATTCCAACATAAAACATGGAAGGAAGACATGGTGAGATCATCACTCACCATCACCTCTATCTAATAGGAGAAAGACTCAGTCAAGCCAATATCCTATCCATGATTACGGTCATCATGAATAAGATATGGAAATGAGGAAAGAGAGTGCTTATGTGTCATCTCGTCTCCAACTCATTGAATGATCCATGAGCTCATATGGGGAGGCTAATTTATATCATCTTGAGAAGCCTTATTGACCCGCCTAAAATTTATATGTTTTTTCCAATATCATTTTACTCATTTTTTATGATATTACACTTTAAAGGAAGGTATTTTGTATTTTTTTTTGGTTTTAGGTACAAGAAATGGTGATTAAAGTAAAAGGAAGCAAAAACGGTGCAATTTGGAGCAAAAACGAGCAAGAAATGACATTCTGCCTTGACACCTTTCGATAAGACTTTTGATGCTTAATCTCTTTTACACTTCTTACATATTTTTTTATGAGATTAAATTTTAAAAAAAGGTTGTTTTATGCTTATTTTGTAGGGCTATCTGTTACAAATGCAATGCAACTGAAATGGGGCGAACGGAGCTGAAATAGAGCGAACTGGTGGAGCTGCGCAATAGTCTGCTCACCGATGGCGGCCTCAATCTCACCGACGGTGAGATTTTCTAGAGAAGGCTGAAATATGACTGAAAGGCTCACCGACAGCGGCCTCGAACCCGCCGACAGCGCCCGGGAAGGTTCTAGTCCGACTTTTGGCGGTTTTGGGCCAAATTTTAAATTATTTGGACGCTTTTTCGAAGGGCTGCTTAAGGGAACTCTTAGAAATTTTTCCATACTCTTTAAAATGGAGAATTTAGGTTAGAAGAAGAAAGGAGAGAAAAGGAAAGAAAAAAAGAGAGGAATGTTAGGAAAAACTAGGAGAATTTTTATGATACTTAGATTAAGAGTAGAAATGTAGATTTCTACCCTTTTGGAGAGATTGGAGAGGAGATTTTGAGAGCATTTGTAAGGGATTGAACTAGCATTGAATGGATCGACGGGAGACTTTATGGGAGAGATCTTCATCTTTCTTTCAAAAGGAGAAAGCTAAGTATTGTTTTTCATTATCTTATAATTTTGTAAACAATTATCTAGTGGATTTGCTTTGGTTAAACGAAGTTTTTGTTGTATTTTCTTCATGCTTTGTGACGCATCTCTCTTACTCTTTCTTCTTCTTTGAAAATAGTGACATGAGAAGATTATGCCATTATTTTCATTTTACTTTTCTTTTGTAATGAGTAGAAATCATGTTTAGGATTTTGTGATGCATGATAGATGTAAATTTAATTATAAATGTGATGGGTTTTACTTGCACTTCATTTACATTACAAAAAGATCTCGTTGTGGTGTTAAAATTCATTGTAATTGCATTGACCGGAAAGAGTGGTGTAATTCTCAACAAAGTGAAACCACATTCAAATTCCATGGATGGTGAAGTTCATGCTATTGAATGGAAATAAATAGAGAAATATATTAATCGGGCGTAGAATTAGTGATTTTAGAGTGACAGGATAAAATCCTCAATTCGGTCCTATCGTTTGGGTGCTGAAGTGTAGATGTTAGCTCTCAGGTGTGGGGAACGTGGGAGCTCCAAAGTGAGAGCAGGTATCCTCCCAGCCTAGCCGCAGATTCAGTAACCAAGCATAACATTAGTCAATGTTCTTTATGTCTGGACCAAAGGGTAAAGAATATGATTGCTCCTATTTGGCACATACAATATTTAATGCATCTCATTCCTACGCATTATCCATTTCTTTACCTAAGAATTGTAGTTTTTAGTATCTCAAAATTCTCCAAACCAATTCATCCAAAAAGGGTTATCTTTAGAATTAATATTTGCATTTATTATAGTTACTATCTTTACATTTAACACTTATATTTAGGAGTAGTTGCTAGATAAAACATAATTTTAATCAACATTTCAAACTAAGGAGTAATTGTAGTAGACTAGAATTTGACTAAAGACCTCTTACTTCACTTCCTCGTGGGATCGATACTGGGGTTTTTAAAGAAAACTCTATATTACTTAAAGCGATATATATACTTGCGTAGTACCCCTAGTGTGTAAAATATTTTCAAATTTTTATATCATTTAAGACTTTGCACACTAGCCACTATTTATAAATCGGGTTAAGTTTTTGGCCATCTTTTGGAAGTTAATTTACTGCGTAATTGCGGGTCGGACCACTTATCCACCTCTTGAATTATCCAATGGAAGAGAGCAAAAATCAGGATCCAATCTTCACCCTAATGGAAGCTCATAATGGAAAGATTAGGAAGACTCACCAATGGATATCTCAAGCCAAGGAACTTATCTTCATGCCATCATGAGGTTGTTACCTTCTTCCCCAAGTAAACCCTAGCTCATCCATGGCTTCTTCAAGCTTATAAATATAACTTACCTGAGAAGACCCTAAAGAGGAGGAGACTCGTACACAATCCTTAATCCCATAAACTTTCAACACCAAACCAATTCCTCATGACCCTAGGCAATGATTCCCTATAGAATCAAGCCTTGAAACCCATTTTCCTCTCACAATTTCATGCCCCAAAAATAGGACAAGTTTTCGGGTCTGCATGAAACCTCATCAATCTTCAAATTGATTATTCCGACACCACCCATGACCTAAATGAAGAAATTTCCAATCAAAATTGGATCTTCCCATGAACTCTAACCCACTTTGAGATCAAGATATGGACCCATTTCATCAAGTTTATATATAGGCATAATCTCACTTCAAATTGGGCATACCAAGAGCTTTGAAAGGACCTGATGATTGTTCTAGATTAGTTTGATCGAAGTTACACCTCACCATTACCATGTATGACCTCTTCGATCTATTTTAGGCTCGGGTCTGAAGGTTTGTTAAGTGAACCACTTCACAACCTATAAGTCATCGTATGGATGCGTTCCTCTTCTCTAGATGAAACTCTAGCAACAAATTTTGTTAGAATCTATGAAGTATCGAGCGAGATAGTGCACCTAGATTTTGGACAGCTTGTGGTTTTAGACTAGATGAAGGAGATGAACTGATGTCATCCTTTTATGTATTTTGAAAATTGATGGCTCTGATTAAACAGAAAATGATACTGTGTGATGAACCCCACAGCGGATCGAGCTCGTTTTTGTTGCAAATGAGGATACGTGTCGCTTTAAGGCTTTTTTTATTTAGTTAGGATTTAATTAAATCCAGGAAAACCATAAAAACTTCAAAAATCTATATCACAAAAAGACCCTTAGACTTAGGAAAGTAAGGATAAAATTCTGAAATCATAATTTGAAATAAATGAATTATATATAATTTTTAATTAATTAATTACTCTCTGGAGTAATTTAATCATTAAAAAAAATTTATAATTACAAAAATTTTCAATTTTTTACAGATTGACACTTTCATCCTTAGAGATATCCCCTAATTTTTCCAAGGCTAGGAGAATTCCCTAGGGTTCAATTTCTTAATTTCTATCATACTCTGTAATTATTCCAAAAAATAATTATAAAAGTCAAGAAATAGGAAATTAAGTTTAAAAATGGTTAGAAAATTTAGAGTGACACTTTTAAACTCTAAAATGACAATTCTTAGCCATCTGAAAATTTAATGCGACATCTTCATCACTTATGGTCAAAATTGTAAATTTTAAATTTACTTTTTAAACCCTAGAATTATTTAGCCTTAAATGACAGGTAGGATTGACCAAATCCTATGCCTTAGGTCTAATTAGATCTAGGGTGATTTTAAACCCAAGCTGACATAGGGTTTATTCACCTTCTCAAGACTATTGAGGATAGTTTTTATAGTCCCAATGCCAAAATATCAAGTATTAAATTCAAACTCACATAAGACCTAGGTCTAACACATATAGACTAAATTCAAAATCTGAATCCCACTCCAAATGGATTCAAACCACACTTAGACATTTGGGTTCAACCCATGTGAACCCAAAAACTCTAATTAGGTCTAAGAAATCAATTATACTTGATTAAACCCTGTTAAGCCTTAATCACATTAGGTTTAACACCATAAATCCTAATTAGGTCTAAACCTGATTAAACATGTTAAGCCTTAATCACATTAGGTTTAACACCCTAAATCCTAATTAGGCCTAAGACATCAATTAAAATTGATTAACCCTATTAAACCTTAATCACATTAGGTTTAACACCATAAATCCTACTTAGGTCTAAGACATCAATTAGACCTGATTAAACCCTGTTAAGCCTTAATCACATTAGTTATAACACCTTAAATCCTAATTAGGTCTAAGACATCAATTAGACCAAATCAAATTCTGTTAAGTCTTAATCACATTAGGTTTAACACCATAAACCCTAATTAGGTCTAAGACATTAATTAGACCTGATTAAACCTTATTAAGCCTTAATCACATTAGGTTTAATACCATAAATCCTAATTAGATCTAAGACATCAATTAGACCTGATTAAACCCTATTAAGCCTTAATAACATTAGGTTTAACACCACAAATTCTAACTAGGTCTAAGACATAAATTAGACTTGATTAAACACTATTAATCCTTAATCACATTAGGTTTAGCACCATAAATCCTAATTAGGTCTAAGACATCAATTAAACCTAATTAAATCTTGTTAAGTCTTAATCACATTAAGTTTAACACCATAAACCTTAAATAGGTCTAAGACACCAATTAGACCTGATTAAACCCTGTTAAGCCTTAATCACATTAGGTTTAACACCATAAACCTTAATTTGGTCTAAGCCATCAATTAGATCTTATTAAACCCTGTTAAGCCTTAGTTACATTAAGTTTAACACTATAAACCCAAATTAGGTCTAAGAAATCAATTGGACTTGATTAATCACTTTAAACATTAATTTCATAAGGTTTAAGACAAATTCAACCCTAATTAGGTATAACCCCTCCTTAGACCTGATTAATTATCTTAAACCTTAATTACATTAGGTTTAAGACAAATCAAACTCTAATTTGGTCTAACCCCTTATTAGACAAAATTAATTACCTTAAACCTTAATGACAATAGGTTTAAGGAAATCAAACCCTAATTAGGTCTAACCCATCATTAGATGTGACTAATTATCTTAAACCTTAATTAATTTAGTTTTAAGACAATTCAAACCCTAATTAGGTCTAACCCCTTATTAGACCTGATTAATTACCTTAAACCATACTTACATTAGGTTTAAGGAAAATTAAACCCTAAGTAAGTCTAACCCCTCATTAGACCCGATTAATTGCCTTAAACATTAATTACCTCAGGTTTAAGACAAATCAAACTCTAATTAGGTCAAACTCCTAATTAGTCCTGATTAAATACCTTAAGTCTTAAAAACACTAGGTTTAAGACAAATTAAACACTAATTAGACCTAACCCAAATTTGGTCTAGTTAACTATATTAAAACTTACCTAAATTAGGTTTAATTAATCCTTAGAATCTAATTAGACCTAAGCCTAATTAGGACTAATTAATCCAATTAAACCTTAACTAAATTAAGATTAATTAATTCTAATTATTATTTAAGTCTAAACCTGATTAGACTTAGTTAACTCTTAAGCCTTACTTACATTAGGCTTAAGTAACTTTAAACTTTAATTAAGTCTAACCCTAAGTAGACTTAATTAACACTTATGTCTTACTTACACTAGGATTGAGTAACCTTAAACCATAATTAGACTTAATTAACTCTTACGCTTAAGTAACCTAAAACCATAATTCATTCTAACTCTAATTAGACTTGGTTAACTCTTAAGCCTTACTTACATTAGGATTAAGTAACCTTAAAAATAAATTAAGTCTAACCCTAATTAGACTTAAATAACTCTTAAGTCTTACTTACATTAGGCTTAAGTAACCTTAAACCATTATTAAGTCTAACCCTAATTAGACTTAGTTAACTCTTAAGCCTTACATACATTACGCTTAAGTAACCTTAAACCTTACTTAAGTCTAACCCTAATTAGACTTAGTTAACTCTTAAGCCTTACTTACTTTAGGCTTAAGTAACCTTGAAACTTAATAAAGTATAACCTTAATTTGACTTAGTTAACTCTTAAGCCTTACTTACATTAGGCTTAAGTAACCATAAACCTTAATTAAGTCTAACCCTAATTAAACTTAGTTAACACTTAAGCCTTACCTACATTATGCTTAAGTTAAATTAAAACCTAAGTAAGTCTAAGCCTAATTAGATTTAATTAACTCATAAGCCTTACTTACATTAGGCTTATGTTACCTTATACCTTAGACATATTTAACTCTTAAACCTTACTTACAATAGGCTTAAGTAACCTTAAACCTTAATTAAGTCTTACCCTAATTAAACATAGTTAACTCTTAAGCCTTACCTACATTATGTATAAGTTAACTTAACCCCTAATTAAGTTTAAACCTAATTAGACTTAATTAACTCTTAAGCCTTACTTACATTAGGTTTAAAATACCTTAAACCATAATTATGTCTAACCCTAATTAGACTTAGTTAACTCTTAAGCCTTACTTACATTAGGCTTAAGTAACCTTAAACTGTAATTAAGTCTAGACATAAGGCTTACATACATTAGACTTAAGTAAACTTAAAGCTTAACGAAGTATAACCCTAATTAGACTTAGTTAACTCATAAGCCTTACGTAGATTAGGCTTAAATAAACTTAAACCTTACTTAACTCTAACCCTAATTAGACTTAGTTAACTCTTAAGCATACATACATTAGGCATAAATAAACATAAATATTAATGAATTCTAACCCTAATTAAACTTAGTTAACTGCTAAGCCTTACTTACGTTAGACTTAAATGAACATACACCTTAATTAAGTCTAAGCCTAATTAGACTTAGTTAATTCTTAAGCTATACTTATATTAGGCTTAAGTAATCTTAAACCCTAATTAAGTCTAACCATAAATAGATATAATTAACTCTTAATCCTTACTTAAAGTAGGCTTAAGTAACCTTAAACCTTAATTAAGTCTAACCATAATTAAAATTAGTTAAATCTTAAGGCTTACTTATATTATGCTTAAGTTATCTTAAACCCTAATTATGTCTAACCCTAATTAAACTTAATTAACTCATAAGGCTTACATACATTAGGCTTAAGTTACCTTAAACCTTAATTAAGTCTAACCCTAATTAAACTTAGTTAACTCTTAAGCATTACTTACATTATGCTTATGTAAACTTAAACCCTAATTAAGCCTAACCCTAATTAGACTTAATTAACTCATAAGTCTTACTTACATTAGGCTTAAGTAACCTTACACCTTATTTTAGTGAAACCCTAATTAGACTTAGCCTTACCCTAATAAGACTTAGATAACTCTTAAACCATACTTACACTATGTTTAAGTAACTTTAAACCTTATTTTAGTTTAACCCTAATTAGACTTAATTAACTCATAAGCCTTACATTCATTAAGCTTAGGTAAACTAAAACTCAAATTAAGTTTAACCCTAATTAGACTGAATTAACTCATAAGCCTTACATTAGGCTTAAGAAACCTTATACCTTAATTAAGTATAACCCAAATTAAGTTTAACCCTAATTAAACTGATTTAACTCATAAGCCTTACATTAGGCTTAAGAAACCTTATACCTTAATTAAGTATAACCCCAATTGGATTTAGTTAACTCTTAAGCCATACCTACATTATGTTTAAGTTAACTTAACCCCTAATTAAGTTTAACCTTAATTAGACTTAATTAACTCTTAAGCCTTACTTACATTAGGTTTAAAATACCTTAAACCATGATAAAGTCTAACCCTAATTAGACTTAGTTAACTCTTAAGCCTTACTTTCATTAGGCTTAAGTAACCTTAAACCTTAATTAAGTCTAGACTTAAGCCTTACATATATTAGACTTAAGTAAACTTAAACCTTAACGAAGTATAACCCTAATTAGACTTAGTTAACTCATAAGCCTTACGTAGATTAGGCTAAAATTAAATTAAACCTTACTTAAGCCTAACTCTAATTAGACTTAGTTAACTCTTAAGCATACATACATTAGGCATAAATAAACATAAACATTAATGTATTCTAACCCTAATTAAACTTAGTTAACTGTTAAGCCTTACTTACGTTAGACTTAAGTGAACTTACACCTTAATTAAGTCTAAGCTTAATTAGACTTAGTTAACTCTTAAGCTTTACTTATATTAGGCTTATGAAATCTTAAACCCTAATTAAATCTAACCAAAAATAGATATAATTAACTCTTAATCCTTACTTAAAGTAGGCTTAAGTAACCTTAAACCTTAATTAAGTCTAACCATAATTAAAATTAGTTAACTCTTAAGGCATACTTATATTATGCTTAAGTTATCTTAAACCCTAATTATGTCTAACCCTAATTAGACTAAATTAACTCATAAGACTTACTTACATTAAGCTTAAGATACCTTAAACCTTAATTAAGTCTAACCCTAAGTAGACTTAGTGAACTCTTAAGCATTACTTACATTATGCTTATGTAAACTTAAACCCTAATTAAGCCTAACCCTAATTAGACTTAATTAACTCATAAGTCTTACTTACATTAGGCTTAAGTAACCTTACACCTTATTTTAGTCAAACCCTAATTAGACTTAGACTTACCCTAATTAGACTTAGATAACTCTTAAACCATACTTACATTATGTTTAAGTAACTTTAAACCTTATTTTAGTTTAACCCTAATTAGACTTAATTAACTCATAAGCCTTACTTTCATTAAGCTTAGGTAAACTAAAACTCTAATTAAGTTTAACCCTAATTAGACTGAATTAACACATAAGCCTTACATTAGGCTTAAGAAACCTTATACCTTAATTAAGTATAACCCTAATTAGATTTAGTTAACTCTTAAGCATACTGATCTATAAAAAATACCTATTTCTTTATGTCTTAATTTTTTTTAATTTCTAAGGATATTATGCTTTAATGAAAGGTATTTTTGTGTTTTTGGATGTAGGTAATGTAAAAAGGTCTAAGAAGGAAAAAGGAGCTAAAAGGAGCAAAAATGGAGCAAAATACCGAAAGTATAAAAAAATAAGGTATGGCGCCTAGGCGCTAGAAACTAGCGCCTAAGCGCCAGACTCGATACGAAAACTGTCAAGT
This sequence comes from Papilionanthe hookeriana x Papilionanthe teres, assembly GCA_022702705.1. Taxonomy (NCBI): domain Eukaryota; kingdom Viridiplantae; phylum Streptophyta; class Magnoliopsida; order Asparagales; family Orchidaceae; genus Papilionanthe; species Papilionanthe hookeriana x Papilionanthe teres. The sequence goes on along the minus strand of CM040424.1, from coordinate 131,840,380 downwards.
TTTTGACAACGTTTGATCAGTTATTTTGACGGAGTGAGCAGTTATTGGACATTCTAGAAGGCTGGCAGTTGTTCCTTGATAATAGGACATGTGATACATTGCATTTGGACGCTCCAAAACGGTTTTAATCGCGAAGAGGTGCTAGCCAAAGTGAAGAGGTGCGAAGAACTGGACGCGGTGTCCGGCGCCTAGGCGCCAGATTTCGGTGCCTAGGCGCCAGAACGACCTTCTAGAAAATTCATTGAATGTGGACATGTTTTGAAGAGGTGCCTCAAGGCAACTCTCGAAGCCTATAAATAGAGGTACATTTCTTCGGAAAATCTGCCCCTCCCATTGTACCCCTTTCTCTTATCTACATTAGGATCTCTCATCCTTAAAGAGAGAATTAGAGAGAGAAATTTAGAGCCACTTTTGTTTAGTTTAGTGAGTTTATTTTCAAGTTATTGCATCTGGAGTTCATTACACTGTGGAGTCAGTAGGAATCAGAAGATCTGTAGAAGAAATATTTGAGATAAGTATATTTTTACATTTGATTCAAAGTTTAATTATCATGTTTTATTATTTATTTTCAATGTGTTATGAGTAGTTAGTTACTTTTTTACTTCAATTATGAAGAGATAGATAAGATAATATAAAGATTCGATGGAGAATTAAAATTCAAAATATTTTCAAAACATTGTGATGACATTAATACCGATCTTACTTTACTTTTTAAATTGGCCGTTTGAATTGTTAAAACACTGTTGAAGAGTTTAGAAACCTTGAAGGAGAAGAACTCTTAACTTGTAAATGTCACATGAATCCTTGGGTAGTCGAAGGCCATGTGCGAGGCTATTCATGGTGAAGTGCAAATAAATAGGAAGATAATATTTAAAGGGCGTAGAATTGATAAGTTTTTAGAGTGACTGACTAAATTCTTATAATTTGATTTATAGACTAGGAAAGGGTCACTAGTAGGGCCGACCATAGCCACCCTTGGACATCTAGAAGTGTGAGCCTAGATTAACCCATTCTACTAACAATACATCCGGACCTATTACGTAAATTAGTCGATGTTCTTTGCACCTGGATCAAAGGGTAAAGAATAGGAATGCTTCTATTTGGTACAATACCATAAATCAAATTCTCCAATGAATATTAAATTATCTTAAAAATCTTAGATTAATTGAAGGAAAGAAAGTTGTTTATTTTATATAGAATTCATAAAATCATTTTCTTATTATTGTTTTCTTTAATTGCATCTAGTAAATTAATAGTAATTTATAATCAGATTAAAAGATAAAATAAAAATATTTTTACTATTTTATTTCGCTTTCACTTCATAGAAAATTTATTTCTATAAATCTTCCCTATTAGGATCGATATCTTGGGGTCTTTGTTTAAAAACCATATATTACTTGAAACGATACGTATACTTGCGTAGTACCCATAGTGTGTCAAAATATTACTAAATTATATAATATTAATTTTATACACTAGCCGCTATTTATAAATTGAGTCAAAGCTTTTTGACTATCTTTTGGAAAGCAAACATTACTTGCGTTAAGCGTGGCGGTCGGGTCAAGTTTTTGGCGCTGTTGTCGAGGAAGAAATCGAAGGAAGAAAGAAATAAAATAGTTAAATTTTATATTTATTGCTTGTTTTATGCGAAGATTTGGTTCTGAAGGATTAATACCTTTAGATTCTGAATTGGAAAGAACAATTAGAAAAATTAAAAAGGTAAACAAATTCAAAAATTTCAAGAAATGGCTACTTTACAAAATCCAATTGAACTTAATGATCAAAATGTTTATAAACCATTAAGGGATTATGCTAACCCTACAATTGATGAACTTCATAGTAGTATTCAAATACCCACTGTAGATGCTAATTCTTTTGAACTTAAACCGTCTATTATTCAAATGATGCAAAACAATCAATTTGGTGGATCACCAAATGAGGATCCAAATTTACATCTTGTTAGTTTTTTAGAACTTTGTGCTACCTTTAAATATAACAATGTTTCTGATGATGCTTATTAGACTTAGACTCTTTCCTTTTTCTTTAAGAGATAAAGCAAAGATGTGGTTAAACTCATTAGCGACTGGTTCTATTAAAACATGGGCTGAAATGGCACAAAAATTCCTTGCTAAATATTTTCCTCCTTCTAAAACTGCTAAATTAAGAAATGATATTACTTCGTTTAGTCAATTTGACGGGGAGACAATATATGAAACTTGGGAAAGATTTAAAGAACTATTAAGAAAATGTCCTCATCATGCTTTACATGATTGGTTGATTATTCAAACATTTTATAATGGATTAATTGGATCTTTAAAATCAATTATTGATGCTTTCTTCTTGGAAGTTCTTTAATGTCTAAATCATTTGAAGAAGCTTACACTTTAATTGAAGAAATGACTAATAACAATTTTCAATGGCCTTAGAAAGGATTAACCCTAAAAAGATGGCCAGTATTAAAGATAATGAAGCCTTTTCTATCTTAGCGTCACAAGTTGCAGCAATGTCTAAGAAATTAGATAAATTTGCAATTAATATTTCGCATAATAACTCTGCTATTGCAAGTAAAAATAATCCTTATTCAAATTATTATAATCCTGGGTGGAAACATCATCCTAATTTTAACTGGAATAATTCACAACAACAATGGGGTAATAATCAATCTCATCCCACTGGAAATTGGAATAATCAAGTTAATTCAAATTATAAACCTCCTGGATTTAATAATCAACAGAAAAAGTTATCAATAGAAGAATTAATTATGCAAATGAATAATCAATTACAAAATCAAAATACTGCTATTCGTAATATTGAAAATCAAATGGGGCAAATTGCTACTTTAATTAATAACAGACCTGTAGGAACACTTCCTAGTAATGTTGAAATCAATCCAAAGAAACTGGAAAAGAACATGAACAAGTTAAAGCTGTGCAACTTAGAAGTGGAAAGGAATTAAAAGAAAGATTGCAGAATGAAATTGAAAAAGAGATTGAGGTTGAAGAGATTGAAAAACCTAAAGAAACTCTCTCTCCTAGTCAAGATCAGACTGTTATACCTGTTAATGTGGAAGTTGAAAAACCACCACCACCTTTTCCTCAAAGACTTAAACGGCGAAACTTGATCATCAATTTTCTAAGTTCTTTGAAATTTTTAAGAAACTTATTATTAACATACCTTTTGCTGAAGCTTTGGAACAAATGCCAACTTACGCAAAATTTATGAAAGATATTTTAAGAAAAAACAAAAATTTGAAGCTTTTGAAACCGTTGCATTAAGTGAAGAATGCAGTGCAATAATTCAAAAGAAATTACCTGAAAAGCTTAAGGATCCTGGAAGTTTCACTATACCCTGTGTTATTGGAGAAAAATTTTTGCAGAAAAGCTTTATGTGATTTAGGAGCAAGTATTAATCTCATGCCATTATCTATCTTTCGAAGATTGGATTTAGGAGATATTACTCCCACCACTGTAACTCTGCAGTTAGCTGATAGATCTATCACTTATCCTAAAGGAGTTATAGAGGATGTCCTTGTTAAAGTGGATAAATTTATCTTCCACTGTAGATTTCATAGTACTTGACATGGAAGAAGATAAAGAGATACCTATTATTTTAGGAAGACCTTTTCTAGCTACCGGACGAGCTATGATTGATGTGCAAAAAGGAGAATTAACCATGAGAGTCAATGATCGAAATTAAATTCAATGTTCTTAAATCAATGAAGTACCCTGATAAAGAGAAATGTTATCGAATGGATATAATTGATTATTTAATTGAAAAACATTATCAAGAAAAATGTAAAGTTATTTCTGAAGAAAATTTTGAATTTTTAACTGATGAAGATCAAATAGTAGAAGAAGAAGAGACTCATTTTATTAAAGATAATTGAGAAACTTTAGATATAACTCAAAATGATATACTTTTACCCTCAATTAAAAAAGCACCTGAACTGGAATTAAAAATGTTACCTTCCCTTTTAAAATATGCGTTTTTTGAAAATTCGTTAACTTTACCTGTTATTATTTCTTCTGAAGTGAGTAAAGATCAAAAAGAAAAATTACTAGGTGAGTTAAAGAATTATAAGAAAGCTTTTGGTTGGACTATTGCTGATATAAGAGGAATAAGCCCTTCCATTTGCATGCATAGAATTTTAATGGAAGAAAATTTTAAACCTACTATAGAATCGCAAAGAAGATTAACTCCTATTATGAAAGAGGTTATTAAAAAAGAAATTATTAAGTGGTTAGATGCTGGTATTATTTATCCTATTTCAGATAGTCAATGGGTAAGTCCTATTCATTGTAATCCGAAGGAAGGAGGTGTAACTGTCATTATTAATGATAAAAATGAACTTATTCCTACAAGACAAGTTATTGGATGGCAAATTTGTATTGACTACAGGAAACTAAATAAAGCCACTAGAAAGGATCATTTTCCTTTACCTTCTTGGATCAAATGCATGATAAATTAAGTTGGACACTCATATTTCGTTTTACGGATGGATATTCGGTTATCATCAATTACTTATTGCTCCTGAGGACCAAGAAAAGACAACATTTACAAGTCCTTATGGAACATTTGCTTTTAGAATAATGCCTTTTGGTTTATGTAATGCACCTGAAACTTTTCAAAGATGTATGATGTCAATATTTTGTGATTTGATAGACAAAGGAATTGAAATATTCATGGACGATTTTTCAGTCTTTGGAACTTCTTTTGAATCTTGTTTGGAAAACATAGCCAAAGTTCTGAAAAGATGCGAAGAAACAAATTTAGTTCTTAACCGGGAAAAATGTCAATTCATGGTCACAGAAGGCATTGTACTTGGACACAAAGTATCACGAAAAGGGATGGAAGTAGATCAAGCAAAAGTGAAAATTATTGCTTGAATTGCAACCACCTACTACTCATTCTTGATGTGAGAAGTTTTCTAGGTCATGCTTGGATTTTATAGAAGATATATAAAGGATTTTTCTAAAATTGCTAAGCCTCTTTGTCATTTATTAGAAAAAGATGCACAATTTGAATTTAATGAAGAATGTATTAATGCTTTTAATATTCTAAAAGAAAAATTAATAACTGCACCTATCATTGTTGCACCTGACTGGAATAAATCTTTTGAATTAATGTGTAATGCAAGTGATTTTGCAATTGGAGCTGTATTAGGACAAAAATATGAGAAAGTTTTCAAAGTTGTATATTATGCTAGTAAAACTCTCATTGAAACACAAAGAAATTACACTACCACAGTAAAAGAGCTTCTAGCTATAGTATATGCCATTAATAAATTTAGACCTTAACTTCTTGGTACTAAATGCAAAGTTCATTGTGATCATTCTGCTATTAAATATCTAATATCTAAGAAGGATTCTAAACCTAGACTTATAAGATGGGTTTTACTTCTACAAGAATTTGATTTTCAAATAGTAGATAGAAAAGGAACTGAAAACCAAATTGCTGATCATTTTTTTAGAATTAAAAATGATATTATTTCAGAAGAAAATATAAATGAGAAATTCCATGATGAATCTTTATATGTTATTCAAAGATACAAAACACCGTGGTGTGCTGATATTGTTAACTATTTAGTTAGCAATATTTTGCCTTATGACTTGGATAACAAATTTATTAAGAAATTTAAATATGATGCTAAATCTTATATTTGCGAAGAACCTCATTTATTTAAAATTGGTAAAGATTCTATGATTTGAAGATGTGTACCTTATGAGGAAACTTTTGCTATTATTCAAAAATGTCATGATTCTGATTTTGGAGGACATAATGGCATAGATAAAACTGCATTTAAAATTTTAAATTCTAAATTTTATTGGACTACCTTATTTAAAGATGTGAGACAATATATGAAAATATGTGATCGATGTCAAAGGATGGGAAATATATCTAGGAAAGATGAAATGCCTTTAAACTATATATTGGAAGTTGAAATTTTTGATATATGGGGATTAGACTTTATGGGACCATTTGTTCCATCATCTGGAAAAATTTATATTTTATTAGCAGTTGATTATGTTTCAAAGTGAATTGAAGCTGTTGCTTTAACAAACTGCGATTCCAAAAGTGTTTCAAATTTCTTAAAGAAAATGATATTTTCAAGATTTGTAATGCCTAAGGTAATTATCACTGATGATGGAAGTCATTTCAGGAATATAAGAATTCAATCATTACTACAAAAATTTGGAATCAAACATAGAATTGCAACTGCTTATCACCCTCAAACTAGTGGAATGGCTGAAGTATCGAAACGAGAGAAATTAAAAGAATTTTAGAAAAGACTGTTAATCCTAAAAGAACTGATTGGGTTGATAGACTTGATTCTGCATTATGGGATTATAGAACGGCTTATAAGACACCAATCGGAATGTCACCTTACCGGTTAATTTATGGTAAACATTGTCACTTACCAGTAGAACTTGAACATAAAGCTTATTGGGTGATAAAGGAGTTTAATTTTAATTTGAATAAAGCAGGAGAAAAACGATTATTGCAACTAAATGAGATGGAAGAAATTAGAAACGAATCGTATGAAAATGCGAGAATTTATAAAGAGAAAATGAAGTTGTTGCATGATAAGAAAATTTTAGGAAAAATTTTTGAGCCTGGACAAAAAGTTTTACTGTTTAATTCTCGTTTAAGACTTTTTCCTGGAAAATTAAGATCTAAATGGATTGGACCTTATTTTGTTGAGAAAGTATACCATTATGGATCTGTGGATATTAAAGATCCCAAAACTGGAAAATTTTTTAAAGTAAATGGATTAAGATTGAAGCCTTATTTGGGAGATATTAAGAAGATTTATAAAGAGGCTTACGAATTGAGTCAACCTGATTAAAGATTTTCTTAAGTCGGGCTGATGACGTTAAACCAAGCGCTTTGTGGGAGGAAACCCATAATTATCTTGTGTTTTTGTGTTTTAATGTAAGGTTATGCCTCGATCTTAATTAATTTTATATTACTTTAGAAAAATTTAATCCTCATAAGTCTTGGTTGACTTAGGCTGAAAATTATTTTGAGGTATGTAAGATTTAAAAATAGGATCACTCTATTTTAAATATAAGTAAAAAGGAGATCAAGTTAACCTTCATTATGATAGTATACAATGTGAGTTATCGATTCTAAATTACTCTTACCAATATAATTTACCTATCTTGGAGAACGAAATTTTGAAAATTTGACGATTAGGCGAAACGGAGTTGAACTTAGTTCTGGCGCCTAGGCACCAGAATTCGGCGCCTAAGTGCCAGAATCAACTATGTATCAATAGGTCCGGCGCCTAGGCTCCAGATTCGGCGCTTAAGCGCCACGGTTACTGGGTCGTGCAAAAACCAAAATTTTTTCAGTTTTTCATACGATTTTCCCCTTTAAATCAACCCATCTTCTTCCCTAACCATCAAACAATCAAAATTACGTCCCTTACATTTCATTCTTAAGAGATTTGAGAAATTTTTGAAGAAATGGAAAGGAGAAATCATGGAGAAGAGGCTAGGGACAAGGTCTCAAGGGATCCTCAACCCTACTTCAATGGTTTCATCGCTGTAAGTTTAGAGAAAACTTCTAGTCGTTTAGATAAGTTTGAAGAAGATTTTAAAAGGATTGGAGATCGCCTTCATGAGATATTTCATCACGTTGAACATCTAGAATGGCAAATGAAACTTCAATTTGATCATATTGCGGCTTATCAAGATGCTCAAGTTGAAATGTATGCGAAGAACAAGTGGATTGATGAAAAGACGGCTGCAGATTTCCCGAGAGCGTTAGTATTATTTCCAAGTGGAATACACAATTTCCCTTGTGAAGATTAGAATATTTTGGTAAAGAGATAGTTATTATGGTTTGTTGAGTCGTTGTATCGATTTAGAGAATCGATTGTGTTTGTTAGTATATTTGCTTTCATGTTCAATGTGTGTTGTATTTGCTTTGAAATTGTTATGATTGAGTGTGTACTAGGAACTTGAATCAAATGTAGTACTTATCTGGAATGTATTGAGTCAAAATTGAAGATTTTAAATGGAAATTAGTGAGTTTGATTGAAAACCTTATGTTTGATTGGTGGATTCAATATTTAATTTTTATAAATTTTTGGAAAATGTTGTGGAAGTTAGAAACTGAAGCTCTACTCTGATATGAGTAATTGGAAGTTGAATTTATGAATTTTGGTGCAAAATAAATTTTAAAAAATTTTTTTGTGAAAGGCGAGTCTGGCGCCTAGGCGCCAGAATTCGGCGACCGAGCGCCAGTTCGGCCTGTACCTAAAAATTTACTTAAATAACCCCCAAAAGCCATTTTTGACGCCTAAGCTTCATCTTCTTCCCCATTTTCAGGAAAATACATCATCTAGATCCATTTTGAGGTCAAAACATCAAGGATTTGAGCGCGAAACCACTTGATTTCTTCGTCTCAAGGTCAGATCTACACTTTAAACCATTTATTTTTTGATTTTCACCATAGATTTCCCTAAGTTTTGCTAAGAACAAAAAATTTGAAAAAAATATTCGATTTTTAGTGATTTCTTTGGATTTCTAAACTTATTTTAAGTTTTATAAACTTAAAAAGAGTTTAAATCTTTGATTCCTAAATTTGTTCTTGTTTTCTTTCACGTTTAGATGGCTCCAAAATCTAAACGCAGGAAGGCACGAGATAACTTTGATAGCAGCAAATTCTCTACTGTGGCTGTGCATTTTCATTTCCATGAATTTGTGACGTCCAGAAAGTTCATTTCTGAACGAAGTTTCTACCATCCTGAAGAAATGATTGAAAACACTATTGTTGCGCACAACTGGCAACGATTTTATTATTTTACTGTTGTTATTGTTATCCCGATTGTTCGAGAATTTTATGCAAATTTTCTGGATGTCGAGGATTAAGAAGTCTTTGTCAGAGGTATCGGAGAAGGATTTAGTCCAAAAAGAATCAACATATTTTATGGCCTGCCACTGACTATTGAGTGCTTATATTCTGGATTATCACCATCTGAGGGAGATATGAACATTATTATTGCTTATCTGACTAATGGTACTGGATCTTGGAAGATCAGGAACAGAAAGAGGGTAAACATCAAATCCTCTGAATTAAATGGTGTATCTAAAGCATGACACGACTTTATTTCTGCAAGATTGTTACCTTCAAACCACCTGAGTGAAGTGACTAGAGATCGAGCAATCTTAAATTACTGCATTCAGGAGAGGAAGCCTATTGATATCGGGAGCATTATTTATGATTCGGTGGAGTCTACTGCGAGATCCAACAGTTCTGTTGGATTGGGATTTTCATCTTTGATCTATTCATTATGTGTTAGTAATGGAGTCACTACTGATATTTTTGAGGAGAAGTTGAAGTCTACTAAGCCAATTGGGCAGGAGAGTGTTAGTACCTATGATCATCTTCGAGGGAAGATATCGACCGTTCCTACTTCTGCACATACTTCAGGTAGACCTTCTACTTCTAGACCCTCTACTTCTGCTGAGCCACCATCAGATTTCTGGGAATCAATGCATGATCAGTTTTTAGAGCAACACCAGGAGTTATTTCAAACTCACTGCAGGATTGATACTATTGATAGAAAACTAGATCATTTATCTGATTATACCCAGAGGAAGAGTAATTATGATGCTGAGTATGATGAAGCCCTAGTCAGATTTCTGAAGGGTGAACATGATGTTAGTTTTCCTACTTTTCCTAGTTTCACACCACTTGTAGATCCTAAGGACATAGAATTTTCCTTTGGTGATGATGATGATGATGAGGCTACAACTAGTGATTAGTAGTTATCGATTTCTTTGATGTGTTACTCTGTTAGTTTGTTTTATTTGGATTGTTTGTTAGTTTTGTATTTGATGTATGTTGACTGTTTAGTGTTAGGATTCTGTTGTGTTGAGACTGAATTTAGAATTAATTTATATGTTGTTTTAGTTTAATGTTTAGTACTTAATTATTTTGCTCTGTTTTAATTCAGTTTCAAATTTAATATCATCATAAAATTAGCCTGCTTACTTTTCTATATACATGCTTCAATTTTATCTAAATTATTCATAAAAGCATGATTATAAGTTAATTTTTCTTTTTAAGATTGTTTTTACATACTTTTTAAAAATTCTTATGATTTTCTTTCTCTCGTGCTTTCAAATTATCATAGTATACCAAAACTTAAGTTTGGGGGAAGGGAAAATAAATTCAAAATTAAATTTTATTTGTCCTTAAAGAGCTAATATTTTCTCAAAAATAAAAACTTTTTAACATAACTTAAGGAATGAAGAATTTATTTGAGATCAATTTTATTTTTGAAATTATAAACAATTTAGTGAAATTAACCAAAATTTTACTAACTTTGATTGATTTTAAGAATAGAATTATTTAACTTAAAGAAGAATGAGATAAAGAATTTTTCTATTCATGGTAGAAATAATAGAATTTTAGAAATATTAAATAATAAAAAATTTATCACTTGAAAAAGAAAAAGATTGGAATTCTTTTTGAATTTTTATTATGTTATAATAATTAAGTGGAGATGTATAAGTTTTGAAAATATAAGTTAAGGATAGTGAAGTTCAAAACCATTAACAAGCTATCCAGTATTTAGTAATCCTCTCTATATATTTATATAAAAAAAATATAGAGAGGTGAAGCTTGAGGAAATGCCTAATAAAAAATTGGCTTCACTTGAATTATCTTATAGGAAGAAAACTAGTTACATACTTTACTTAATTTTTATACATAAATATTTATTTAGAAATGATTTTTCAAGAAGATATTTTTCTTATAAATAATTTATGAAAACTTAATATAATAGACTTCTATTTTTTTCAAAATGAATGAAAAGTTTGAAATCTTATGATTTGGTAGTTAAATATTTTTTAAATTCTTAAAATTAAACCTAGTTAGTGAGATTGGGTTAAAAATTTACTAAAGACTTTATAAAATCAAAAATTATAAGGAATCTTAAAAATTTATCTTTTATTTCCAAAATTTATATTTTATGTAGTAAAAAGAGTTACTTGAGGACAAGTAACAGTTAAGTTTGGGGGATTTTGATCTATAAAAAAATACCAATTTCTTTATGTCTTAATTTTTATTAATTTCTAAGGATATTATGCTTTAATGAAAGGTATTTTTTGTGTTTTTGGATGTAGGTAATGTAAAAAGGTCTAAGAAGGAAAAAGGAGCAAAAAAGAGCAAAAATGGAGCAAAATACCAAAAGTATAAAAAAATATGGCCTGGCGCCTAGGCGCCAGAAACTGGCGCCTAAGCGCCAGACTCGATACGAAAACTGTCAAGTTTTTGACAACGTTTGATCAGTTATTTTGACGGAGTGAGCGGTTATTGGACATTCTAGAAGACTGGCAGTTGTTCCTTAATAATAGGACATGTGATACATTGCATTTCGACGCTCCAAAAAGGTTTTAATCGTGAAGAGGTGCGAGTAAAAGTGAAGAGGTACGAAGAACTGGACGCGGTGTCCGGCGCCGAGGTGCCAGATTTCGGCGCCTAGGTGCCAGATTTCGGCGCTTAGGCACCAGACCGACCTTCTAGAAGATTCATTGAATGTGGGCATGTTTTGAAGAGGTGCCTCAAGGTAACTCTTGAAGCCTATAAATAGAGGTACATTTCTTCAGAAAATGTGCCCCTCCCATTGTACCCCTTTCTCTTAACTACTTTAGGATCTCTCATCCTTAGAGAGAGAATTTGAGAGAGAAATTTAGGCCCACTTTTGTTTAGTTTAGTAAGTTTATTTTCAAGTTATTACATCTGAAGTTCATTACACTGTGGAGTCAGTAGGAATCAGAAGATCTGTAGAAGAAATATTTGAGATAAGTATATTTTTACATTAGATTCAAAGTTTAATTATCATGTTTTGTTATTTATTTTCAATGTGTTCTGAGTAGTTAGTTACTTTCTTACTTCAATTATGAAGAGATAGATAAGATGATATAAAGATTCGATGGAGAATTAAAATTCAAAATATTTTCAAAACATTGTGATGACATTAATACTCGATCTTACTTTACTTTTTAAATTGGTCGTTTGAATTGTTAAAACCCGTTGAAGAGTTTAGAAACCTTGAAGGAGAAGAACTCTTAACTTGTAAATGTCACATGAATCCTTGGGTAGTCGAGGCCATGTGCGGGCTATTCATGGTGAAGTGCAAATAAATAGGAAGATAATATTTAAAGGGCGTAAAATTGATAAGTTTTTAGAGTGACAGACTAAAATCTTATAATTTGATTTATAGACTAGGATAGGGTCACTAGTAGGGCCGACCATAGCCACCCTTGGACATCTAGAAGTGTGAGCCTAGATTAACTCATTCTACTAACAATACATCCGGACCTATTCTGTAAATTAGCCAATGTTCTTTGCACCTGGATCAAAGGGTAAAGAATAGGAATGCTTCTATTTGGCACAATACCATAAATCAAATTCTCCAACGAATATTAAATTATCTTAAAAATCTTAGATTAATTGAAGGAAAGAAAGTTGTTTATTTTATAAAGAATTCATAAAATCATTTTCTTATTATTGTTTCCTTTAATTGCATCTAGTAAATTAATAGTAATTTATAATCAAATTAAAAGATAAAATAAAAATATTTTACTATTTTATTTCACTTTCACTTAATAGAAAATTTATTTCTATAAATCTTCCCTATGGGATCGATACTGGGGTCTTTGTTTAAAAACCCTATATTACTTGAAACGATACGTATATTTGCGTAGTACCCCTAGTTTGTAAAAATATTAAAAAATTATATAATATTAATTTTATACACTAGCCGCTATTTATAAATTGAGTCAAAGCTTTTTGGCTATCTTTTGGAAGCAAACATTACTGCGTTAAGCGAGGCATGCGGGTCACATACATTATGCGTAAGTAACCTTAAACCTTAATTAAGTCTAACCCTAATTAGACTTTTTTAATTTTTAAGCCTTACTTACATTAGGCTTAAGTAACCTTCAACCCTAATTAAGTCCAACCCAAATTAGGCTTAATTAACTCTTAAGCCTTACTTACATTAGGCTTAAGTTACCTTAAAAATTATTTAAGTCTAACCCTAACTAGACTTATTTAACTCTTAAGAATTAATTACATTAGGCTTAGGCAGCCTTAAACCATAAGTAAGTCTAACCCAAATTAGGCTTAATTAACTTTTAAGCCTTACTTACATTAGGCCTAAGTAACCTGAAACCTTAATTAAGCCTAACCATAATTAGACTTAGTTAGCTCTTATGCTGTACTTACATTATGCTTAAGTAAACTTAAACCCTAATTAAGTCTAACTCTAATTTGTCTTAATTTACTCATAAGTCTTACTTAAATTAGGCTTAACTAGCCTTAAACCTTAATTTAGTCTAACCTTAATTAGACTTAGTTAACTCTTAAGCAATACTTACATTGTGCTTAAGTAGCTTTAAACCTTAATTTAGTCTTACCTTAATTAGACTTAGTTAACACATATGCCTTACTTACATTAGACTTAAGTAAACTTAAACCCTAATTAAGTCTAGCCCTAATTAAACTTAATTAACTCATATGACTTACTTACATTAGGATTTAATAACCATAAACCTTAATTAAGTCTAGCCCTAATTAGACTTAGTTAACTCTTAAGCCTTACTTACACTAGGCTTTAGTAACCTTAAACCTTAAGTAATTCTAACCCTCATAAGGCTTAGTTAACTGTTAAGCCTCAAGTAACCTTAATCCTTAATTAAGTTTAACCCTAAATAGTCTTAATTAACTCTTAAGCCTTACTTACATTAGGCTTAAGTAACCTTAAACCTTAATTAAGTCTAACACTAATTAGACTTAGGTAACTCTTAAGCCTTACTTACATTTGGTTTAAGTTAACTTAAACCCTAAGTCTAACCCCAATTTGACTTAATTAACTCTGAAGCCTTACTTTCATTAGGTTGAAGTAACCTTAAACTTTAATTAAATCTAACCCAAATTAGACATAGTTAACTCTTAAGCGTACATACATTAGGCAAAAGTAAACATAAACATTAATGAAGTCTAACCCTAATTAGACTTAGTTAATTGATAAGCCTTACTTAAGTCTAATCTTAATTTGACTTAGTTAACTTTTAAGCTTTACTTATATCAGCCTTAAGTAATTTTAAACCATAATTAAGTCTAACCCTAAATAGACTTAATTAAGTATTAATCAATACTTATAGTAGGCTTAAGTAACCTCAACCCATAATTAAGTCTAACCCTAATTAAAATTCGTTAACTCTTAAGCCTTACTTATTTTATGCTTATGTTATATTAAACCCTAATTAGACTTAATTAACTCATAAGCCTTACTTACATTAGGCTTAAGTTACCTTAAACATTAATTAAGTCTAATCCTAATATGACTTAGTTAACTCTTAAGCATTACTTATGTTATGCTTAAGTAAACTTAAACCTTAATTATGTCTAACCCTAATTATACTTATATAACTCATAAGTCTTACTTACATTAAGCTCAAGCAACCTTAAACCATAATTTAGTCGAACTTTAATTAGACTTAGTTAACTCTTAAGCCTTTTTTACATTAGGCTTAAGTAACCTTAAAACTTAATTTAGTCTAACCTTAATTAGAATTAGTTAACTCATAGGCCTTACTTACATTAGCCTTAAGTAAACTTAAACCCTAATTACGTTTAACCATAATTAAACTTAATTAACTCATAAGCCTTACTTACATTAGGCTTAAGTAACCATAAACCATAATTCAGCCTTACTCTAATTAGACTAAGTTAACCTTTAAACCATACTTATATTATGCTTAAGTAACCTTAAAAGTTATTTTAGTCTAACCCTAATTAGACTTAGTTAACTCATAAGCCTTACTTACGTTAGGCTTAGGTAAACTAAAACTGTAATTAAGTCTAACCCTAGTTAGACTGAATTAACTCATAAGCCTTACATTAGGCTTAACTAACCTTATACCTTAATTAAGCCTAACCCTAATTAGATTTAGTTAAATCTTAAGCCTCAATTACATTATGCTTAAGTAACCTTAAACCTTTATTAAGTCTAACCCTAATTAGATTTAGTTAATTTTTAAGCCTTACTTACAATAGGCTTAAGTAAACTTAAACCCTAATAAAGTCTAACCCAAATTAGGCTTAATTAACTGTTAAGCCTTACTTACATTAGGCTTAAGTAACCTTAAAACTTAATTAAGTCTAACCCTAATTAGACTTAGTTAACTCTTAAGCCTTACTTACATTATGCTTAGTTAGCCTTAAACCATAATTAAGTCTAACCCAAATTAGTCTTAATTAACTCTTAAGCCTTACTTACATTAGGCCTAAGTAACCTTAAAGCTTAATTAAGCCTAACCATAATTATACCTTATTATCTCTTAAGCCTTACTTACATTATGCTTAAGTAAACTTAAACCCTAACTAAGTCTAACTCTAATTTGACTTAATTAACACATAAGTCTTACTTAAATTAGGCTTAACTAACCTTAAACCTTAATTTATTCTAACCTCAATTAGATTTAGTTAACACTTAAGCATTACTTACAATATGCTTAAGTAGCCTTAAACCTTAATTTAGTCTAACCATAATAAGACTTAGTTAACTCATAAGCCTTACTTACATTAGGCTTGAGTAAACTTAAACCGTAATAAAGTCTAACCCTAATTAGACTTAATTAACTCATATGACTTACTTACATTAGGCTTTAATAACCATAAAACTTAATTAAGTTTAACCCTAATTAGACTTAGTTAACTCTTAAGCCTTACTTACACTAGGCTTAAGTAACCTTAAACTGTAATTAATTCTAACCATAATATGACTTAGTTAACTCTTAAGCCTCATGTAACCTTAATCCCTAACTAAGTCTAACCCTAAATTGTCTTATTTAACTCTTAATCCTTACTTACATTAGTCTTAATTAACTCTTAAGCCTTACTTACATTAGGTCTAAGTGACCTTAAACATCAATTTAGTCTGACCCAAAGTAGACTTTGTTAACTCTTAAGCCTTACTTATATTATGCTTAAGTTAACTTAAACCTTAAGTAAGTCTAACCCTTGTTAGACTTAATTAACTCATAAGCCTAGCTTACATTAGGCTTAAGTAACCTTAAACCTTATGTAAGTCTAACCATAATTAGACTTAGTTAACTCATATGGCTTTCTTACATTAGGCTTAAGTAAAATTAAACCCTAATTAAATCTAACCCTAATTAGACTTAATTAACTCATAAGCGTTACTTACATTAGGCTTAAGTCGACTTAAACCTTAATTAAGTATAACCCTAATTATATTTAGTTAACTATTAAGCCTTATTTACATTAGGCTTAAGTAACCTTATACCTTAATTAAGTCTAACCTTATTTAGACTTAGCTAATTTTTAAGCCCTACTTACATTAGGCTTAAGTAACCTTAAACCCTGATTAAGTCTTACCCTAATTAGGCATAATTAAATCTTAAGCCTTACTTATATTAGGCTTAAGTAACCGTAAACCTTAATTTAGCCTAATCCTAATTAGACCTAGTTAACCCTTTAGCCTTACTTACAATATGCTTTAGTAAACTTATACCCTAATTAAGTCTAACCCTAATTAGACTTAATTAACTCATAAGACTTACTTACGTTAGGCTTAAGTAACCTTAAACCTGAATTAAGTCTAACCCTAATTATACTTAGTTTACTATTAAGCCTTACTTTACATTACGCTTAAGTAACCTTAATCCTTAATTAAGTCTAACCCTATTTTGACTTAATTAATTTCTAAGCCCTACTTACATTAGGCTTAAGTAACCTTAAACCCCAATTATGTCTAACCCTAATTAGGCTTAATTAACTGTTAAGCCTTAGTTACATTAGGCTTAAGTAACCTTAAAACTTAATTCAGTGTAGCCCTAATTAGATTTAGTTAACTCTTAAGCCTTACTTATATTATGCTTAAGTAAACTTAAACCCTAATTAAGTCTAACCCTAATTTGACTTAATTAACTCATAATTCTTACTTACATTTGGCTAAACTACCCATAAACGTTAAGCATTATTTACATTATGCTTAAGTAACCTTAAACCTTAATTTAGTCTAACCCAAATTAGACATAGTTAAGTCATATGCCATACTTATATTAGGCTTAAGTGAACTTAAATCCTAATACTTACATTAGGCTTAAGTGAACTTAAATCCTAATTAAGTCTTGTTCTAATTATACTTAATTAACTCATAAGCCTTACTTACGTTAGGATCAAGTAACCTTAAGCCTTAATTAAGTCTAACCCTAATTAAATTTAGTTAACTCTTAGGCCATTCTTACAGTAGTCTTAAGTAACCTTAAACCTTAAATAAGTCTAACTGTAAATAGACTTAGTTAACTCCTAAGCCTTACTTACATTAGGCTTAAGTAACCTTAAACCCTAATTTAGTCTAACCCTATTAGACTTAGTTGACTCATAAGCCTTACTTATATTAGGCTTAAGTAAACTTAAACCCTAATTATGTCTAACCCTAATTAGACTTAATTAACCCATAAGCATTACTTGCATTATGCTTAAGTAACCTTAAACCTTAATTAAGTCTAACGCTAATTCGATTTAGTTAACCCTTAAGCCTTACTTACGTTACGCTTAAGTAACCTTGAAACATAATCAAGTCTAACCCTAATTAGACTTAGTTAACTCTTAAACCTTACTTACATTAGACTTAAGTAATCTTATACACTAATTAAGTCTAACTCTAATTTAGCTTAATTAACTCTTAAGCCTTACCTACATTAGGCTTAAGTAACCTTAAACTTTAATTAAGCCTAACCGTAATAGACTTAGTTAACTCTTAAGCCTTACTTACATTATGCTTCAGTAAACTTAAAACCTAATTAAGTCTAACTCTAATTTGATTTAATTAACTCATAAGTCTTACTTACATTATGCTTAACTAACCTTAAACCTTAATTTATTCTAAAACTTATTAGGCTTAGTTAACTCTTAAGCATTACATACATTATGCTTAAGTAGCCTTAAGCCTTAATTTAGTCTAACCGTTATTAGACTCAGTTAACACATAAGCCTTTCTTACATTAGTCTTAGATAAAATTAAACCCTAATTAAGTCTAACCCTAATTAGACTTAATTAATTCATAAGTCTTACTTATATTAGGCTTTAGTAACCTTAAACTTTAATTAAATCTAACCCTAATTAAACATAGTTAACTCTTAAGCCATACTTACACTAGGCTTAAGTAACCTTAAACCTTAACTAAGTCTAACCCTAATAAGACTTAGATAACTCTTAATCCTTACTTATAATAGGCTTAAGAAAACTTAGTCCTTAATTAAGTCTAACCCTAATTAGACTTAATTAACTCTTAAACATTACATACATTAGGCTTAGGTAGCCTTAACCCTTAGTTTAGTCTGACCCTAATTAGACTTTGTTAACTCTTAAGCCTTACATACATTATTCTTAAGTTTACTTAAACCCTAATTAAGTCAAACCCTAATTAGGCTTAAATAACTCATAAGCCTTACTTACACATTAGGCTTAAGTTACCTTAAACCTTAGTTATGTCTAACCTTAATTAGACTTAGTTAACTCTTAAGCCTTACTTAAATTAGGCTTAAGTAACATTAAACCTTAATTAAGTCGAACCCTAATTAGACTTAGTTAACTCTTAAGACATTCTTACATTATGCTTAAGTAAACTTAAACCCTAATTATGTCTAACCCTAATTTGACTTAGTTAAGTCATAAGTCTTACTTACATTAAGCTTAAATAACCTTAAATCTTAATTTAGTCTAACCCTAATTATACTTAGTTAACTCTTAAGCATTACTTACATTATGCTTAAGTAAACTTAAACCCTAATTAAGTCAACCCTAATGAGACTTAATTAACTCATAAGCCTTACGTTAAGTGTAAGTTTATGTTTACGATTTAGATAGGAAATTTATGATTTATAATATGGGATACTACGCATGTATACATATCGCTTATCAAGTAATATAGGACTTTCTGATTAAGCTCCGAGATATCAAACCCACAGGAAAATGTCTAAAACTTTAAAGAAATAAGAAAAATAACTATTTAATTTTTAAATTGATTTTTGTAAGAATGTTTTATGGTATAAAGTTTGAAAAGTTGTTTTTGATATTTTTAATAAAAAGTTAAGCAGGAAATTAAAATTATTAATACTCTAAACACGATATAAAAGCTATAAGAATCAAATATCATTTTTCTTCTTCAATGAATCAGTAATAATTATGAATATTTATGTTATAGAAGTATTTAAATGCATTATGCCAAATAGGAGCAATTATATTCTTTACCCTTGGTTCTATAAAGAAAATTGGTTAATTTGAAAATTTGAAATTTTGTAGATGGGTGATGCGATGCAACTTTTTTTATACAAAAGGATTTATGAAGAATAGATATATAATAATTTTTATAAAGTCACAATGATCCAACGCAAGTATACGTATCGTATCAAGTAATACAGGGCTCTAATGGAGTTCCATTTAGAGACCCACACGGAAGCGAAGTAAGAGGTTCTTAGTTAAATTCTAATCTACTACTAACAACCTTAGTTTGGAAGGGTGATATAAGTAGTTTTTCTAACAACTACTCCTAAATGCTGATGATTATTTGTAAGAATAATAACTACTCCCTAATGCAAATACTAATAATAAAGATAACCACTTTTGGTGAAATCGGTTTGGTCAATTTTGAGAGAATAAAAACTACTATTCTCATGTAACGAGGTGGATAATGTATAGGAATTAGATGCATTAAATATTGTATATGTCAAATATGAGCAATCCTATTCTTTACTCTCTTCCGAGTACCCCTCTTTAGAGTGTTATAAAGAACATTGGCAAATCCTAGGCTTAGTCCCTAAATCCAAGGTTAGGCTGGGAGGATATTGACTGCCACTTCCAAGCTCCCACATTCCTTCACCTGAAGGCTAACCCTAGCTTTAGTTACCAAACTATAGGACCAAATTGGGATCCCAGCCTGTCACTATGAAACCTCCTATTCGACGCCCATGAAACCATATTATCCTATTTATTTGAACTCAATTCCCATGAACTACGTAATTAATTCACGGACATTGAATGTGGTTCCACATTGTTGAGAATTACACTACCCTTTCAGGTCAATGCAATCACAATAAATTTTAACGCTATAACTACCTCTTTTTGTAATGTAAATGAAGAGAAAATAAAAACCATCACATTTTAATTAGACTTCTTTTAGAAAGCATGCCAATATCCTAAACATGATACCTACTCATTGGAAAAGAAAAGTAGAATAAAACAATGACAAAGTTTTCTTATGCCACTATTTTCAAATAAGAAGAATGCGTAAGAGAAAGACATTACAAAGCACGAAGAAAACACAACGGAAAACTTCATTTCAAAGTAAATATACAAAATAAGCATTTACAAAATCATAAGATAATGAAGAACACAATACTTAGCTCTTTCTTTCTTGAAAGAAAGATGAAAATCTCTCCCATAAAGTCTCTAGCGGATCCATGCAGTACTATAACATTCCCTTAAAGATTCTCTCAAAATCCCCTCACCAATCTCTCAAAAAAGATAGAAATCTATATTTCTACTCCTATTCTAAGATCTCTAATCATTTTCCACGTTTTCCCTATCATCTCCTCCATTTTTTGGCTTCATATTCAGTTTAAAATAGTGTAGGGATGAATTTTCTAAGAGGTGCATGAAGAAACCTTCCAAAAAGCGTCCAGATTCGATGTATATGGCCAATAACCGCTCAATTTTGCATCCACACCGTCTTGGGTGTCGCCGAGGCTGAATAGGGTGTTGCTGGTGTTGAATAGGGCACTGCCAGTGCACTATTTTTTGTGGTCACGGGCTTCTGGTGCCACCGGCGCCAGTTTGGGTGCCCCCGACGCCCACTCTGCGCAGCTCCACCATTTTGCTTTGTTTGGCTCCGTTTCAGCTCCGATTCGTCCTGTTTCAGTTGCGTTGTGTTCCCAACATATAGCCCTACAAAATAAGCATAAAAACAATCTTTCTTTAAAGTGTAATGTCATTCAAAAATATGTAAGAAGTGTAAAATAGATTAAGCATAGAAAGACTTATCGAAAGGTGTCAAGACAAAATTTGTTTTCTTGCTCATTTTTGCTCCAAATTGCATCATTTTGCTTCTTTTTGTTCCAATTACCTAAAATCATCATTCTTGCAAAAAAATCATGAAATATACCTTCCTTTAAAGTGCAATATCACAAAAAATGAGTAAAATCATATAGTAAAAATTGTATATATTTTTGGTGCATTAAAATCCCCAAATTTAATTGTTACTTGTCCTCAAGTAAGACTATAACTTTAAAAACCAAACATGTTGACTTGTGGTTGTGGGTTTCAATAAAATTTCCTAAATTTCATCTCAAAAATATTATAGAATAACATAGGAGAAATTCGAGCAAATCAACCAAGGACTAGAGCGAAAGAATTTCTTATTTTCAACTTAGGAATCCTAATTTTCTATTTACTTCAAAAGTTATTTAAACTTGTCAATCTACAGATTTATAGAAAGTATAAAAATGGAATTTAAACACCTTATCTATACCAATTTAACCAATACATTTTGAAATAAGAATAAGCTTACGATTTTTTTTAAGTCTTTTCATTTAAAAAGATTTAAGTGAAACCAATTTTTGATTAGGCTTCCCCTCAAGCTTCTCCTCGCTTATTTTTTTTTCTTTTCTTTTTTTTTTCTTTTTTTTTTGGGATCATTTTCAATCCCGTTTTTTTCACTTTTTTTTCTCTAAAATTTGGGGTCATTTTTAATTCTTTTTTTTTATTATTTTTTAGGATTACTATATCTGGATAAGCCTTTAATATTTTTTAATTTCACTATCCTCTCTCTAAAATCCAAAACTCAAAACTTTCCCTCACCTTTTATAAGTGTAAGTATTAGTTCGTAAAAAGTTTTCAATAAAGGCTCAATTCTCATTATGTATAAATCTAAGAATTTTACCTTTTCAAGTATTCAACTCCTTTCTACCATAAATAGAAAAATCATTTTTCCAATGTTTCCTACAAAATATCTTAACTCTAGAACAATTTCTTCACATAGGATTTCAACTAAGTTATTTTTCTAACATTCATAAAATCAAAATTATAGTAACCTAGAGGTAACATCACATACCACAAGCCATTTTAAAAGTGATATCAAATTAAATACAGGCTAGTGAGGACAAATAAAGTTACATTTTAAAAAAAATTTCTTCCTCCAAAACTTAAATTTTAAAATATTTTGCAATCAATTCCATAAAATGTTGCGGGAAGAAAAAGTAAATGTTGAATCTACTTACTACTATAACATCCTAACAAATTCAAATACATGCATAATCAAGAGAGAATGACTGTAGGAGAAAGTAAATCTAACCTAAAACATGCTTGTAATAAAATTACACTACAAGCAAGTATTTTTACATTAAAATTTTATTTTTCTTCCTAACCCCAAACTTAATTTTTAACATATATAAAATTCACTAATGAAAATATAAGCATGAAGAAAAACAATTTAGAAATTCTATCTACGACAAATGTCTATCAAAACTATTTACAAGTATTCATTAGGACAGACTAATATGCAGCAAAAAGTAAATATAAACTAATCATGCCAAAATGAAATTCACTAAATAAAAGTTTAACTAGCATAGTAGGTATTAGCAAGGGAATATAAAAATGATCTTCAATTATTATATAAAATTGTATCACAAATATAAACACGCATAAGATAAATGAGGTCAATTTTTCCATTAACTCATCACATCACACTGATTTACTTCCAATTTCTAACGGAATCACTACACTAATAAATTAGGTACATTTTAAAATGATTTTATAGATTATAATCTCAAAGATAAGATTATCCCTAATAAATTGGTTCCTAGGCGCCAATCTCAGGCTTCATCTAATCTCTATAATTAAGCACCTCTAACTGTTATAAATCGTAGTGTAAGACCATCCACAAGTTATCCATCAAATAGGTTCATGACTACTATCAAACGAAAATAAAGTTAGAGAAAGGATGTAACAAAATTGAGATGAAGTTGTCATTGTTCAAAATTCATGATATCTCTTGTAAAACTCAAGTCCGAGTAAGACCCGAGCTATAGTGAACTCGTCAATCCAACTACTATAAGAGAACATACAAGTCTAACCATAAAAAGAAGTTAAGGAATCACCTCCCTCGTGACACACAAAGATCAAATCAAACTACTAACAATCCAAACATATGCCAATCAACAATCAAACTTATCAATCCATAATGATACATAAAGATGAAGTCAACCCACTCTAAAGCAAACACCATACAACACTAACAATCATGACTTTTAAGCACACTAAATTAAAGCACACTGATAAATATGGGTTACCTCCCATAAAGCGCTTGGTTTTAACGTTTCAGACCTGAAAATGATTCCTCCTGAATCAAAATTCCAATTATGTAATCCTCGATCAATCGCCCAATCCTTTTCATATCTGGAATTCCTACAAAATTCTCAAATTGTAATTTTTCATTCAGCTCTTCTTTTTCAGATGGATTTATATCATTGTTCCTCGTATTTCTGTCTAGATCCAATATTCTTCTATTAATTTCCTGAATTTTCATATTAATATCATCCTTGAAATTTATATGAAGTGGATCTTTATAAGGTAATTCAAGATCTCCCAAATTTTGGATCGAAATCTCTCTACATAATTCAGATTCAAGATCAAATTCTTATATATCACTCTTCTGTTTCAAGTTATATTCTAATTTTTCCCCTTTATAATTATTAAATGATGGAGGATCTATCTTAGTTGAGGAAATAGGTTTTTCTAACTCCTTAGGAATTTCTTCCAACGGTCTTCCAATTTCTTTTCCTCTTTTCTCAACTCAAAGTTCTTTTGATATTTATCCTCAAATTCTCTTCCAAGTCCTAGTTCAATAACTTTATCTTGTTCATTATTCAATTCAAGTTTTTCTTGTAATTGAGTTGAATATAAAGATATAATGACTGGTGGTATAGATGAATTCCCTAAATAGACAGGCTTTAAAATTGTATGGGGTACATCCATCTTAAGTTCATGAGATTTTTCAACAAATGGAATTACAAGTTCACTATTTTTGGCAGCTTCCATCATTTCACACCTCTCTTGAACATACATACAGTCTTTTTCAGATAACATTTTCAAATCATCATGAAAATCCATTCTGACCTCATCTATTATTTTAATCTCAAAACCTTCTTGGAAATGGTCTTTACTTAGATAATCAATTTCATCCATCAAAAAACATTCATCATCTTTCTCTCAACTGGAAATTTCATAGTCTTCAACACATCAAAAGTGACTCCCTGGTCATTAATATTCATAATCAACTCTTCTTTTTGCAAATATATCATATTTTGTCCAGTAACAAGGAATAGTTTTTCATTATCGTTCTCTATAGGTTTGATCTCAGTGTTGCTAGGAAGTGTTCCTTTGGGTCTATTGCTAAGTGAAATAGCAATCTCTCCCACTTGATTCTCTATGTTTATAATCGCAGCATTTTGAGATTGCAATTGGTTTCTCATTTGCAATACCACTTTGTCTATAGACATCTTCTTATGCTCAAATTGTTGATTAATATTAGAGTCCAGTAGATGTAAAGGCCTATATCTTGTGTTACCCTGCCTATTCCAACTTCTATTAGGATTTACATGATTGTTTTCCCATTATTGGTTTCCACCCTCAGTAGTATGATTCCAGTTAAAATTAGGATGATTCTTCCAACATGGGTTGTAAAAGTTAGAATATGGGTTGTTTATGGTATTTAAAGTCTCATATATTAATTTGGAATCAATCATACACCCTAATGAACTTTCCTCACTTACAGGAGTAAATTGGGGTTGATTCATTCCAAATAGGTCCAACTTCCTTGATATTGTAGCAACCTAAGATGAAAGAATTGCAATCGCATCTGTATCATGAACACTAGCTACATTTTTAGATTTTACCCTTCCATAGGGTTATTGAAATTCATTTGTAGGCATTTCTTCAATTAATGCATACACTTCAGCAAATAGTTTTGACATTAATGAACCACCAGCAGCAGCATCAATATTAGACCTAAGGGATCTTGCTAACCTGTTATAAAAAGTTTGAATTGATTAACTAATCTGGCAGAGCATGATGTAGACAGTTTCTTAGGAGTTCCTAAAATCTTTCTCAGGCTTCGTATATTGATTCCCCTTCATACTGAGAAAATGAGATAATATCGTTTCTAAGTTGAGTAGTCCTTGAAGATTGAAAATACTTAGCTAGGAATTTTTGAGTTAACTCCTCCCAGTTTTTAATAGAACTAGGCGCTAATGAGTATAAAAAAATTTTAGCCTTATCCCTTAGTGAGAAAGGAAAAAACCTTAGCCTAACAGCATCGATTGACATGCCATTATAACGAAATGTAGCACAAAGTTCTAGAAAACTAGATAAGTGTAAATAGGGATCCTACGAAGGTGTTCCCCCAGACTGGTTGTTCTGAACAAGTTGGATAATCACTGGATTTAGTTCAAACGAGTCAGCTTCTACAATATGGTTTTGTATACTTGAGTGAATTTTATCTATCGTAGGATTTACATAATCCCTCAATGATTTATGATGATTTTTTAAGTTATTATTTTGAATGTTTTCCATTTCCATTTCTAGTTTTTCAAGTCATTTCTACTTTTTTTTAATTTTTTCATTTTTCTAACTCAGGATCATAAGGCACAATTCCTACAGATCCTTTGTTTTACATATGTAACACAAAAAAATACATTAATAATAAAACAAATAAAATGAAAAAAATATTCAACACAACAAAACATTTTCCCAAACACCTTATTTTTCACACAAACAAGCTTTTTTCACAACACTTTTTCATACAAAAAAAAACACTTTTCACACAAACACAATCTTACGACACTAAAGTTTTCCAATTCTAAGACTAATTACTTCCACTAAAATTCTCCTAAAATTCTTACCAAAGCTTCCCCGGCAACGGCGCCAAAAACTTTATGCGACTTTTTTTATATGCAAGGATTTATGAACAATAGATATATAATAATTTTTATAAAGTCACAATGATTCAATGCAAGTATACGTATCGTATCAAGTAATACAGGGTTCTAATGGAGTCCTATTTAGCAATCCCACAGGGAAGCGAGGTAAGAGATTCTTAGTTAAATTCTAATCTACTACT